>OY804577.1:13695258-14895258 GCA_963680875.1 Bathymodiolus brooksi | reverse complement strand
CCCAGATCTGCTGGTTCCTATTATATTCACATATGCTGTATTTATTATTTAATGCCGTCAGTTTTCAGAGCCTGCATATGTCTTTTTGTACTCTTTTTTGCTAATATATTGTCCTTCCTTCTACGATTTATGACTACACTGATTACCCGTTTGGTATCTTCAAAGCTCTACACGGCCGTACATCAAACGGCTGCTAAAAAACCATTTGTTAATTACATAAATAGTCATTGTTCCCAACATAGCATGGCACAAACAAACTACTTTCTTTGTTACTCTTTACTGTTGCGATATTCTTTTGATGGGGTTGATGTAAAGATTTATAAACCATTCTATTAAAATCAAAAGTCGTTAATTTTTTTTTAAGTTTTAAAGAAAGATGAACATCAATTTGTTTTAAATTTTCAAATTTTGCGATGCCAAACTAAGTTTTTCATGTGTCTTGGACTATGGCTTTGTGACAGGTGTTGGAATCTTATATTAACCTGACTTATATAGATTTGGTACTCTGTCTTATATTCATCTGAGCTGTATTCATTTGGGTTCTATGCCAGATATGAGAAGTGATTATAGAATGAAATAAAGTAAAATCCCCATTCATGCAATAAATTAAAAGAGCAGGCAGATATTTCAATGTTGTGCTAAAAGAGTAATATAAAACTAGTCATGATTAAGTTGCTACAAATTTCCAGCACTTTCTGACATCGTAGAAGAAAGATGGCGGTTGGCAGATACTAGTAGAGGTTTTAACGATGTCAACAATTTTCCCTGGCAGTTAAGACTGCCTATTTTACATCCTTGTCTCATCTTCTACTTCCTTCTTCTGTTTCTCTAGTCTTATTGAATGACATACTTTGTTTATGTAAGCAAATGCCATAAAGTTCTGATCCTATAAATGTTAATTAACCTTTCAGACACAGTCTTTTTAATTATGGTTAGTTTGATTGGTATTTAACATTACCGTCAAAAGTAGTAAAAAAGCCTCAAGACAACTGAACATTTTAAAAAGAATTGGTAAATACTTAACAAAACTTGGTAGACTTACAATATACTACTCTTATATTTTCTCGAACTTTAATTATTGCCCTGTAACATGGCACTTTTGCAGTGAACAAAATACAAATAAAATGGAAAAAATACAATTTAGAGCTCTGAAATTTATCTATGATGATACTGACAGCACATATGAAGAACTTTTAACAAAATCCAAATTACCCACTTTAAAAATCAGGCGAATTAGAACTATAGCCATTGAAACATTCAAGATTGTCAATAAAACCAGTCCTTTGTACTTACATGATTTAATTACAATTAAACAAAGTAAATATTCTTTCAGATACCAAAATACTGCTAGTATACCATCGACCAGAACAACTAGGTATGGTATTAAAACTTTTAAATATTTTGCTGCCAAAACATGGAATGAGCTACCAAACCACTTTAGACTGGAAAATTCTTTTAAACAATTCAAAAACTTGATTAATTCATGGAATGGTAGCTCATGCCACTGTAATGCTTGTAGATAGCTTTAAAGCATAATTTTATTTATTTATTTGTTTTGCTTATCTGTGATGCTCTTGAAATCTGTGCTTTGTCTTTAATTATAGTTACTTTTTAGGCTGCTTATTTTAATTTATTTACTTAATGCTTGAAATTTTAAATTAATTAGTTTAAATTATTTTTTAATATAGATGTTTTAATTTTTGCTAGTATTTGTATGTACCTTGTATGTATGTATGTATGTTGTTTTTGTTATATGTATAGTCGATTTGAAAAGCTCTGTAGAGCTTGTGTTTTATGTATGTTGTGATATGTATCGACTCTAAATAAAACTTTATTTATTTATTTATCATTTATTAGTCACCGAGAAACATTTTTCGCATCAAGTACAACTTTCCAAGTGCGGGAATCTAACTGGCCAGTGTAGTGATAATTAAATAAAAAAGGGGGGCTAAATATCAATATATAATTATATACTCTGAACTTTATGCTAGGCTTATTTCCAGGGCCTTCAAGAGAAATGTTGCAAGGCGGAAAAAGACTGCTTTGGGGCCCCGGAGACAGGCTGAGACTTCTCTCAACATTGAGGATTTGAGGTCCAATAAAACCGCCTGTAAACTTTCATAAATGCGAGTGATGAGCAACAACCAGAATTCAGAAGTCTAAGTGAATTTTACATAATAATTTTTCTAAATGCAATGTAAACTAAAAATAGTTGAAAATACCAAAAGCAAAATGAAAAAATCTAAATAAAACGTCTATGGCTAAGGCTAAGGGACCCTTCAGAGATTCACAGGCCCCTGCTTGGCTCTCCGGGCCCCGGACCGATGTACCGACTGAACCCCCCTGTCATAGGCCCTGCTTATTTCCATTTTCGTTTTATTATTAAAGAAAGATTAAACAGTGGTGATCATCAATTCCACCGACATCAACAAAACAAACATCAACAAAACAAACATCAACAAAACAAACAACAACAAAACAAACATCAACAAAACAAACAACAACAAAACAAACATCAACAAAACAAACAACAACAAAACAAACAACAACAAAACAAACATCAACAAAACAAACATCAACAAAACAAACAACAACAAAACAAACATCAACAAAACAAACATCAACAAAACAAACATCAACAAAACAAACATCAACAAAACAAACAACAACAAAACAAACATCAACAAAACAAACATCAACAAAACAAACAACAACAAAACAAACATCAACAAAACAAACAACAACAAAACAAACAATCACCTTTCATCTTAACTGAATTCCCTGAACACAAAAAGATCACATGTGATATCGGAAATCCAGGTCCTGGTTTGAGACAGGTACACACACATGGCGGGGTTAAACCGGTTAATGGGACCACAACCCACCCCTCTTGATAACTGGATAACCAAGTGCAATACATATATAATAAACGATCAAACAAACCTGCACAGATTCGCTTCCGCTCAAAAAAAACCCATACTATCATAAAAATGAATGACAACATAAACATGGACAATACAATAGCAGGGTCAATGAATGCTTGTAGTTAGCTGACTTCTAGCTAGAAGGTAGAATCTGTTGATTAAAGATCATTACTATTTAGACAAAACAAACTTATACTTCTAACAGATTTGAAATCAATTAGTCATGAACATCCACTAAAAGTAATGATCTTTGTGGGAGACCAGAATAAATACATCATCAAATTGTTGGAATCAAATATAAAGTAACAATCATTAATATAATACGGAATGAAATATAAATGTACTAAGTTAATTGCCAGTTGGGCCCAATAGGTGTACTAACAGATTGTCTATATTTTAGCAAAGTAAACTTACCTCAAAGAGTGAACTATAGTGGTCAAGTCATAACCTTTATGAAGAAGATTTTTCAAGAGTTTTACAAGTTTAGATGTGTCAGATTTGAACTTTTTAGCATTGCTAAAAACGTCGTCATAAAAACTTGGAAGGCAAATACCCTTTTTAGATTAAATCACTGCATGTAGAAATGTATTTATATGCAAGATCTTTATAGCGGTAATATCATTTTGTGAATGTTTTCAATAATTTATGAGAGCAGTATCATTGATGTAAATGTACTATGTTTTACTGTTATCAGGAGATTACGGTAATTGAAATCCGACACATTATAGCAAATACGTGCAAAAATGAACTAACAGAGAAATGTAAACGCCATGTGATGAAACACAGGCACCTGTTTCTGTAAAAAAATATATACCATATTACCTTATATTATACCAAGATACTTAAGTTTCAATTTTGATTGCAACTACAACCGCGATAATTTCGCTATTTTTCGCCTCAACCGACGGCAGGATGGCAGTGAGCGTATAATCATCTTATTCTACAATCATTTATCTACAAAATGATGTATAACATGACTGCCTTGGCTGAACCTCATCAGTGTAATAGAGCATAACACCTACGTCTTGTCCAGACATCAGGGAAATCTACCGTGAAATTGAAATTTCGGATCCGCAGTGAATGCATAATTACAAAAAAATGAATTCTAAAATTTATACAATCAAAATTACATGGAAAAGTTCTTCTATTTGATTATAATCTGCTAATTCATGTTTCAATTCTGTTACTATATTTAGATTTGTAAAAATCCAATCCATTTGGAAGTCCTCGGGATTCTACATCCAGTTTGCAGATTATACCTGAAAAATCAATGGCGGTTTAAATTTGATGTAAGGGTTTATATTTTTAGACAATCACATCAACAAATCAAAATGCTTACCTTGCATTCACTGCGGATCCGAATTTTCAATTTCACGGTGATTTTCCCTGATGTCTGGACAAGACGTAGGTGTTATGCTCTATTACACTGATGAGGTTCAGTAAAGGCAGAATGGCAGTGAGCGTATAATCATGACTGCCTTTGCTGAACCTCATCAGTGTAATAGAGCATAACACCTACGTCTTGTAGGGGCACGCTTTGTAACAGAAAAATATTCTTACCAAGACAGCGTAACATCTATGCTCAACGACTTGAACTGGCAGCCCCTTCAGATTAGAAGAAAGAACAAGAGACTCATCGTCTTTCATAAAGCAGTAAACCAAAATTCGCCAGTTGAAATCCCGGACTATGTCACCCAGTCAACATACAGTGGTACAAGATCTCACTCCAATGCTTTCATTGAAATCAGAGCCAACTACGAACAGTACAAAAACAGCTTCCTGCCTAGGACTATCAAAGACTGGAATGCTCTGCCAACTCACCTAGTGCATGTCACCTCTGTAGACGAATTTGGTTCTCGTCTACAGAGTTTGACAACCTAGACATACACAGTGATTCCTGTTTTTATTGTTTTTAATTGTATATACGCACCTTGGTGCTTTTATCCATGTTGTTGATGTCACTTGCCTGTGATGCGATAGCCCTAGGCAGTAATCAAGTAGAAGTAGAAGGCAGTCATGTTATACATCATTTTGTAGATAAATTATTGTAGAATAAGGTGATTATACGCTCACTGCCATCCTGCCGTCCGTTGAGGCGAAAAATAGCGAAATTGTCGCGGTGGTAGTTGCAATCAAAATTGAAACTTAAGTACCTTGGTATAATATAAGGTATATGGTATATATTTTGTACAGAAACAAGTGCCTGTGTGATGAAACCAAAGGAACTTCACTATCCAAAAATGGAAATTGACGATAGGGAAAGACAAATTGCCTCTTTTGTCATAGACACGTGTGTTAAAGTTACCTTGAAAAAGGGATATGTCTAAACAAAAAATGACATGATTCGCTTGTAATGTTAGCCGCCATCTAAGAAGATTCAAGATACCAGACCCTTACGATTCATATATGATGGTTATAATTCATTCATTTCTTTGAACAGCATTACAGGTATCCATTGTTTTTGTATTGTATAGCAATTACATTTATAATTGTTAGAGAAAACAGATAGGGCAATCAAACATGGACAATCCAGAGACACAGGCAACATTGGGCAATCAAACATGGACAATCCAGAGACACAGGCAACATTGGGCAATCAAACATGGACAATCCAGAGACACAGGCAACATTGGGCAATCAAACATGGACAATCCAGAGACACAGGCAACATTGGGCAATCAAACATGGACAATCCAGAGACACAGGCAACATTGGGCAATCAAACATGGACAATCCAGAGACACAGGCAACATTGGGCAATCAAACATGGACAATCCAGAGACACAGGCAACATTGGGCAATCAAACATGGACAATCCAGAGACACAGGCAACATTGGGCAATCAAACATGGACAATCCAGAGACACAGGCAACATTGGGTAATCAAACATGGACAATCCAGAGACACAGGCAACATTGGGCAATCAAACATGGACAATCCAGAGACACAGGCAACATTGGGCAATCAAACATGGACAATCCAGAGACACAGGCAACATTGGGCAATCAAACATGGACAATCCAGAGACACAGGCAACATTGGGCAATCAAACATGGACAATCCAGAGACACAGGCAACATTGGGCAATCAAACATGGACAATCCAGAGACACAGGCAACATTGGGCAATCAAACATGGACAATCCAGAGACACAGGCAACATTGGGCAATCAAACATGGACAATCCAGAGACACAGGCAACATTGGGCAATCAAACATGGACAATCCAGAGACACAGGCAACATTGGGCAATCAAACATGGACAATCCAGAGACACAGGCAACATTGGGCAATCAAACATGGACAATCCAGAGACACAGGCAACATTGGGCAATCAAACATGGACAATCCAGAGACACAGGCAACATTGGGCAATCAAACATGGACAATCCAGAGACACAGGCAACATTGGGCAATCAAACATGGACAATCCAGAGACACAGGCAACATTGGGCAATCAAACATGGACAATCCAGAGACACAGGCAACATTGGGCAATCAAACATGGACAATCCAGAGACACAGGCAACATTGGGCAATCAAACATGGACAATCCAGAGACACAGGCAACATTGGGCAATCAAACATGGACAATCCAGAGACACAGGCAACATTGGGCAATCAAACATGGACAATCCAGAGACACAGGCAACATTGGGCAATCAAACATGGACAATCCAGAGACACAGGCAACATTGGGCAATCAAACATGGACAATCCAGAGACACAGGCAACATTGGGCAATCAAACATGGACAATCCAGAGACACAGGCAACATTGGGCAATCAAACATGGACAATCCAGAGACACAGGCAACATTGGGCAATCAAACATGGACAATCCAGAGACACAGGCAACATTGGGCAATCAAACATGGACAATCCAGAGACACAGGCAACATTGGGTAATCAAACATGGACAATCCAGAGACACAGGCAACATTGGGCAATCAAACATGGACAATCCAGAGACACAGGCAACATTGGGCAATCAAACATGGACAATCCAGAGACACAGGCAACATTGGGCAATCAAACATGGACAATCCAGAGACACAGGCAACATTGGGCAATCAAACATGGACAATCCAGAGACACAGGCAACATTGGGCAATCAAACATGGACAATCCAGAGACACAGGCAACATTGGGCAATCAAACATGGACAATCCAGAGACACAGGCAACATTGGGCAATCAAACATGGACAATCCAGAGACACAGGCAACATTGGGCAATCAAACATGGACAATCCAGAGACACAGGCAACATTGGGCAATCAAACATGGACAATCCAGAGACACAGGCAACATTGGGCAATCAAACATGGACAATCCAGAGACACAGGCAACATTGGGCAATCAAACATGGACAATCCAGAGACACAGGCAACATTGGGCAATCAAACATGGACAATCCAGAGACACAGGCAACATTGGGCAATCAAACATGGACAATCCAGAGACACAGGCAACATTGGGCAATCAAACATGGACAATCCAGAGACACAGGCAACATTGGGCAATCAAACATGGACAATCCAGAGACACAGGCAACATTGGGCAATCAAACATGGACAATCCAGAGACACAGGCAACATTGGGCAATCAAACATGGACAATCCAGAGACACAGGCAACATTGGGCAATCAAACATGGACAATCCAGAGACACAGGCAACATTGGGCAATCAAACATGGACAATCCAGAGACACAGGCAACATTGGGCAATCAAACATGGACAATCCAGAGACACAGGCAACATTGGGCAATCAAACATGGACAATCCAGAGACACAGGCAACATTGGGCAATCAAACATGGACAATCCAGAGACACAGGCAACATTGGGCAATCAAACATGGACAATCCAGAGACACAGGCAACATTGGGCAATCAAACATGGACAATCCAGAGACACAGGCAACATTGGGCAATCAAACATGGACAATCCAGAGACACAGGCAACATTGGGCAATCAAACATGGACAATCCAGAGACACAGGCAACATTGGGCAATCAAACATGGACAATCCAGAGACACAGGCAACATTGGGCAATCAAACATGGACAATCCAGAGACACAGGCAACATTGGGCAATCAAACATGGACAATCCAGAGACACAGGCAACATTGGGCAATCAAACATGGACAATCCAGAGACACAGGCAACATTGGGCAATCAAACATGGACAATCCAGAGACACAGGCAACGAAGACAAACACAACAACAAGCACAACACAGTCATAAAAAGATAAGAAAGAAACGATGTAATGATAGTTATATATTGTTATTTTTAATTTAACAGCGACAGTTTGTAATATGTAAACTATTGAACCAAGAAGAGTCATCAGAGTCTCATATATGGTATAATAGTAATGTTAATAAAAGGCTTTAATGAAAACTTCAAAGTCTGATATTGATTATTCCTACAAAGACATTGACTCTAAACAGCAGCTGATACATTGATTAATATTGGTTCCGAGTAAGACAAATTACTAGGGTATGTAATGAAAGAGTTTATGACAAAAGGAGAAGAAAACTCTAAAGGAAAGAATAATTTTTTATCTCGGAGTGGTAGTATACAAGGGATTGTTTATGTAATTTGATATGCAAATATACATGTATAGGTAACTTTAAATGAAGTTCAGATCATCAAATATTTCCAATACATGTAATTGTTTTTTTTACTTCAATTCACTTTGATTTATCTCTTGTTTTATTGCAAAATAACTGAAATGTGGAATGAATTTGACTATTTATAAATCTAATTAAAATTAGATGTTTGTTGCATCTTTTTTTTTTAATTTATTTTCTTTTACTTTTGATGATATACTAACATCTAACGACATCCCGTATGGCGTCGTGTCAGAAGTCGTTATATTTAAACCAACCAATCAGCGGCGAGACTTACAAATATTGAGACATTAACACCAAACACACACTGAGAGCGGTTGTCTGATAGGTCAATATTTTTGTACTATCTTGTTTTAATTGGACGATCATTTGAAGATGAATGACAGGTTATTTAGTATGAACTCCTATTGTATGACGTCAGATGGTAATGTATCGCCCAAAAATAGATCAATACAGATTCAACCAAGCATCATTAAGGAGTAAGAGCAAAGACAGCTTGTCTCGGCATCGGTCAAATATACCCGAATGGATTGATATGGCCACCCACGGACTGTTGTTTTAGTGAGCAAGCACTATAGATTTTAACTAAGCGTGCTGGTCTAGTACAAAATGGACATCATCATCATCATCATCTCATATTTATATAACTTGTTCTCTCCTTGGTATAGCTGTACAATTAGTCATCTTAAACAATCATTCACTCACAATATTAGCTGGACCCAACCCCAAGTGAGCCCAAGGAATAGAAACAGGAAAATAGGTTGTATTGCTACTCTACATTTCTTAGTATGTTTCTTCAAGGGAAAAATACTGACTATTTGTGTGGTTGGCACTTATTTATTCTTCTTTGTAAGTTTAAATTATTAACCAATTTTTCCATTACCTTTTTAATGTTTATAACAAGATATCGTGGAGAAAATTCGTTTTAAAAATCTTATAATTTGAAATTATAAAATAAAAATTTGTTTAGATTATTTTACAGGACGTTTTGCTGCGTTTTACAGAAGTTTTCAGGGCCACATATTATTTATTAGTACATGAAAGACAACTTTCTTGTACAGGGGATTCGTGACCTTTTGTCAAAACATCTCTCATCAAACAAAGTTCAAACTAGTATCACTATTTCATTTGTAAAATAACAATTTGTTGGTCGGGGACCTATGCAATCAGTACTTGTCACCACAAAAATATTCAAAATTCTAATTATTTAATAATACAATAGTAATTTACGTTAAAATTTTAATATTTGATATATTGATATAAGTTACTATTATGAATTATGAAGAAACAGAATCCAACACAGAGCTTTATCTCCTGAACCTTAAATAACAGGAGGGAAAATAAGCCTTGGACCCAAGAATGTGGGTCCCAAGGAAAAAATATCCTGGTTCTCAAATAATGGTAAATGGTGAGAAATTTCACTTTTCTAAAAACCCTATAGAAATTACAAAACATGTAGTTTGAAAAAAGAGCGGAAGCGTTAAAAAGTGTTCGTGAAGTAGAGCTCCCACATCACGAGTTTTAAATGATGAATGAAGGAAATAAGTTCTCGTCACTAGACGATTCATTGCACACAATTATAATGTGGGGAAAAAGTAGTAAATGTGTAAGAGATGTCTAGAATTATCGCTAAATATAGTAGATTTGGTCCTGTCTAAATACATACACAAGTTTCTAAGGCTAAATAATACCTTTAGACAACAAAGGACGGACATCAAGGACAAAAGAACAAGAACCTTTATCTGCAATTTGATTTTGGCCCTAACAGACGGAAAATCCTAGTTAGGAACTGAATACCGCTGAAACAAAGAAATTGCTTTGTTCTGAGAATAATATGGCCAATCCATGAGGAAAAGAGTCATAGAAATGGCAGATATGAAACCTTGATGGTTGACAGCTCTACTTTTTTTTACCTTTAATTGTTGAACAGAGATTGAAAATGTGTCAGTCTCCTGAGTACACCAAAGGTGAAAATTGACCGTTTGGAGTTATAAAATACCTTTATTGATTCTCAACTTGATCCTGAGATTGAGAGGTTTTCTCATAGGAAAAGCCTCTTTTTCTGAGTCTATCCTATAATTCAGAAGTCACAGAAGCGGAGGAAACTGCCTTACAGTTACTACTAATGTTGATAAAGATCTCTAATATTACAGTAGAGTTGTTAGACCGAAGAAGAAGATGGTTGAATTTTAGTCTATCAATGAGTTGTCCAGATACGAATGAATGTGGACACATATCCTAAGTATGTACGGAAGATTTCACTGACAGTAAAATCGTGGTGAAGACCAGGGACGATAACCAGAATATTGGAGGGCCCAAAACCGGAAAACCTTGTTGTTCCACATAAACCGAGTGTATTTCCGGGTTCTATTACCGCTGGAATGTGGACAACATCTGCTATGTCAAGAGATGTTGTCCACACACCTGGTAGAATTGAAATCCGAATAGATCTGTTGGGCTTTATATTGAAATGAAGAATGAACATACAAGTGATCAAGATCGGCAGTATCCAGCTAGTTTTCTTGGCTTCTTTCGAGTGGAGCTATGACAAGTAAGGGTTTTAAAATGTACTCTGTACTGTGAAAATTCCCGTTTGACCACAAAAAACAACAGTTCACGACTTCAATACCTAGAGATGATTACCCACCTCTGTGACACATTGAACTTCCATATTTGGTGTCTTGGGAAATCCCAGAAATAAAAGTGATAAAAACAAAAATAGCAGGTGTTCAATTTCAGTATCTATAAAAGACATTGTGCTAATTTGGTCTATAAGGAGCTGAATATAGTTATATATTACGAATTTAGTTTGTTACACATATTTTCATTGGTTATTCAACCCTGAATGTCAGCATATATTCGGAAAACAGACGGGGTATATATGTACGTTTTCGGTCTCCCTCATTTGGGCTCCAAAAAACAATAACAACGTGGTTGACAAAAACAGAAATATTTACGCTTCACTGAATCAATATCATAATACGGAATAATAAATGTATTTTTACCAAATTAAATGCTGTTTTTAAACTCAAAACGGTTGTATGAACAAAAAAGATATCTACACCAACCACTCAATTCGTGCAACGGGTGCAACTATCCTCGGAAGAAACTGTTCAAATGGCACAAATTATGGCAGTTACCAGACACAAATCTGCCTCGTCAGTTGCAGTATATCAACGTGTTTCATCAAAAGAAAAACAAGTTATGGGAGACATTATCACAAGTTCTGTTCGTGGAGAGCAACCATCTCAACTATCCTCAATAATGCCACCGCACAGTACTTCCCGGTTGCAACTCATGCCGCCGACACAAAACAGTTCAAGTTCAACATCACTTGTTCAAATGAGAGCCAATACACATGTTTCATCGTCGGTTACGGACGTCGTTGACATTTTGGATGTAAATTATGATGATTTATTTTGTGATTTAACACTCTTACAACAGTTAATTCCGTCACAAACACCAGAACAATTCAGCAAACTCCCATGTTCCACGGCAGTACCATTACAAATTTGAACATAACAATCAACAAGTGAAAGTGTGTTAAAGTTTCCGCCTTTAAAACTTTCGAGGTCACGGGGCCACACCAAGTTTTTGCTTATTGTTAACATTTTAATTATTGAAATTGTTTCACAAACCCGTTGTTTTGTTATGTAATATATTAATGTTATAATTATAAAGTTTATTAAATTTACTGCATATGAAATTGTGTTGATTTAGAAATATTGAACAGGATTTTCCTTTATGAGACACCTCAGTACATAAAATATCACGTGACAAATATTTGACGTCTTTGAACAAAGAATGTCAGAGGTACGAAAAGGGACATCTAGAAATACGGAAAATGAAAATAAAAGACGCAAAATATTTAATAAGGTTTTAAATATGAATTGGGACTATGTACGTGGTAAAAAAAAACCAAAAGGAAAATAAAAATAAACAAACAAAAAGGAAACAATCAAACAAAAATAAATAAAAAATTTTTTTAAAAACAATTTATACGACAGTTTGGTCCTGTATTTAACAAAAAAATGGTTAAATCCGTAATATATTTGTTATTCAGCTATCAGACAGGGTATATAATGTGACATTCCCGGCTTAGGCTCTATATTCCCTTCGGCTGCGCCTCAGGGAATTCATAGATCATAAGCCGGGAATGTCACATTATATACCCTGTCTGATAGCTGAATAACATATAGTACTCCCTCTCTCAGTACCACGTTGGAAATCCAGTGTGTGTCTGTTGCTGGACTGTGAAAGAGCTAAAGAAACCCCCAAAAGTGGAGAATACTAAATTTTCACTTCTTTACAAGAACTCCTGACCCATCAGCTTTTGAAATAGGATTGCACAATGACAGTTATTTTCCTATGGTATGGTTCAATTAAATGTTAACACTAAGCGTCTGATAGACCTCGTTATGCCTCGCTTGTAATTCATCAGCAGGTCAACCAAACGTTTGTATGTAATACGAGAGGTCATCCAGGACTAAAGAGTCTGAGAGACCTCGTTATGCCTCGCTTGTAGTTCATCAGCAGGTCAACCAAACGTTTGTATGTAATACGAGAGGTCATCCAGGACTAAAGAGTCTGAGAGACCTCGTTATGCCTCGCTTGTAGTTCATCAGCAGGTCAACCAAACGTTTGTATGTAATACGAGAGGTCATCCAGGACTAAAGAGTCTCCTGTCTGCTGTCTGATTTTACGTTGTGATGGCCGCCATTGGTGCCTAACTTTGTTCGACTGTATGTAATATATTGACCAAGTTTTAAAACATCAACTGGGTTATTCCTTAAGAAGAATGAAAAAAGATCAGTCTCAATTAGTTGCTATATTTGCAAAAGAAAATTCATGGGTTCAATTACATTTATGTTGGATAGGAACTTAGTCGAAACCCAGCAAACGTACCACCAGATGCAGGAATCAGAAGTTGTAAAATGAACTACCTGTGATTAGGGAAGATTCCCATAGAAGGAGTGTTAATCGAATGTTCCGTCATTTCTATTTGAAAAAACCCCTCTTGATCACCTGGGCCAAAGATAGCATCACGGTCCTGTATTCCTGATGACTGGACAGAAGAGGTTTGTTAGTCTGTTGGACAAAATAGTCCAATCGTCCGGAAGTCGATCAAAAGATCCCTCACAAAATCTGATTATTACCAAAAATTGATTGGAAAAAGACAACGTAGAAGTAGTTACATTTCTGGTCCTCTAGTACTCTAGTAAGTACAGCCGAAATAGAACAGGGGATATTTCCTGATATGACTAAGGGGTCTAGACCAAGAGGAATATGGTAGAGTCACTTTTTATAACGCTTACCTGTGGCCGAGATCTTGGGGGTTGCTTGCAAACATGGAAGACCCAGGATTAGTGCAAGTATGCATGTTATCAACTGAACGTCAGAAAGTGTGAGTGATAGGGCAAATACTAGTGACAGTGACGGTATCAGGAAACTGAACAATCGTAGTCGACTTGCCCGAGTTGTTCCCTTTAATTATTGCTTAATCATTTAGTATTAATTGTTGTTGTTTATTGTCTTCTGTTTATTTATCAATATTTTAATACTTTGATGTCACATGTAGTTATATAAAATCAATTCGGTGTTGGTCTGAAGATGAATAACCACTTAACTTAGTTGATATCTCTCATTTGAATACACTCATTGTTTATTTATTTTAATAATCAATTTGTAAGGAATACAATTTCAATTATTTTATGGGCTCCTTGGGGAAAATAATGGAGGTTGGATATGTATGAAAATTATCTTAAATAAAGGAATAATGGTATGTCTAAAAAAAACAAACCACACACTAGTAAATTATGTAATTTGTATAATTTTGTGAATAATCAGATTATAGTTCTCATATAAATGTAAATATCTAATTTAGTGCCCATTACGCGTTTCTGAAATAATCAAAATATATAAAAACCAAATACTTCTAAAATCTTTGGAATCAAGTAAACTAAAAGGCATAAACAGGATGGCCAAAGTCGGCTGAGATCACCTATGTCTGAGGACTGAGAACATTAGCTTGATTAATAATTACATTATTTAAGGAAGTGTAGGTTTCACTAATAAATATATCTAATTAATTAATACTTTATGCATATTGCTTGATTACTGATTTTTTAATGCCTCATCCACCCATATTGAAGTAGCAACTTGAATTAATTTGAAATGAGAAATAGCGTTAGTGTATGGTACTCGTCAAAATTGCAATAAATAAATAAATAAATTACGGTTTTAACTAACCATTGTCATATCTAAATAAGTAAATAAATGACACTTTAATTAACCTTTAGTAACCTCTTATTTGATTTAAACATCAGATTTTAGCTCGAGTTTGTTTTATTGGTAGGAGGTATAGAATCATAAAAGAAGTCACTGGGAAGATCTCCACAACAATTATTTTTATGATTAGACATATTATTGTTTAATAACTCGACGCATTAACGCCATAACTTATAGATTTGAATGTAAATGATATCATGTTTCCAATCTGCATGTTTCATAAATATAATTTAAAAACCTTAAATGTATTCTTATCAGATAATACGCCATATTGGGAAGACGAAGAATTCAGACCTTGGTGTATTGACAGGTCGACTTTGTTTTACCTCTTAAACCTTTTGGAACAAATACATATAACAAATGAAGTGAAGGAATTATTTTAATATTTTTTCATTAAAAATTGGATTATTAAAAATAATATTAAAAGATGCATATTAACATGGGGACTTTACAATCACTGAAAGTGGATTCTGTTCCAGTACCCATATTTCGTGGACATCCTAATGGACATAAACTTCGATTCACCCAGGGCGGAAGGTCGCCTTATGGAGTTGAACGTTCTAAAACATTACGTGTTCCATTTACCCATGCAACATCATTCGAACTTGAAAGACCACAAGGAAAATCAAAATATGTTATAAATATTCCAACCTCATATGTGCGGAAACAAAGAAGTGGAACGAGGTTTTCTGAGCAAAGTTTTAATAGGGCGTCGACGTCTTTACCAAACATTACATCTCCGGTTCCTACAGTGCCGAGGACCCCCAGGCCTATAAAACCTACCCCTAAAATTACTTTAATTGCAGGCGAGTCATATGTGAAAGCATCATTTAGGAGACCGGTTGCAATGAGACCTGCAACACCGATGAATCTTTCGACGGAAAAGGAAAGGTGGATTGCAAAGTGGATAGAGAATACAAATAGAGCATTGAACGGATGTGAAACACCTATTGAACTTCTTCCTATTATAAATGAATAAAGAAATGGTGTCATAGGGTAAAAAAAATCTTAATTCTATGGTCAAATTCATGTTTAAAAATGGTGCTCGGTTTTGACGTGGATGTGCAACGTAACATTGAGAAATATACATTGGGTGTTAATTTTTCAAAGGGATTTATTCTTTAAAATGCAATGTTTACATATCTGTTTACCACAACTGAATATTTGCGTCACTTTCTTAATCGTCGACGGATAATATTTCAATTTAAATGGATTTAAATTGTGAATAAATGATTATTTTACAATAGAGAGCTGACATTATATTACATGTAAAAAGGTCAGAGGGAACCAGGGGCAGATCCAGGATTTCATGTTAGGGGGGGCGCACTTAATAAAATCACGCCGAGCGGAGGGAGACGCGAAAAATTTTGGGGTATTTCGTGTGAAAAATCACGATTTTACGACAAAAAATCATATTTTTTCCAATTGCGGAGGGAGGCGCGAAAATTTTTGGGGTATTTCGTGTGAAAAATCACGATTTTACGCCAAAAAATCATATTTTTTCCAATTTTTTTTGGGGGGGGGGGGGTGCGCCGGGTGCGCCCCCCCCCTGGATCCGCCCCTGGGAACTATGAATATCAAAATCTACATAATATGTTAACATATTTTATTTTAATGAAACAAATATTTTACAATGAATTATATATATAAACTGCAAAGACATATTTTCGTTATACAAAATGTTGAATTTTGCAGACGACATACGAACAGGAGAATGCAAAGTTTAATTCATTCTTTTGAATATTTCATTTTAAGAGATGTGTATGTTGCGTTTATGAAAGCACATGATAAAGTTGTCATAAAGACACACATCATGACAAACATTTAAAGCACAAGTTATTAGATGTTCATAGTTTGTATAAGGCGTAAAACAATTATCTGTTTTTGATTTCAAACGCTGTGCATGTCAACCCAAGCCCTCTTCCGTAACATTTCGGATTTAAATGACAAAAATGCAGAAAACAATTCCATGAACCAAAAGAAACACGAACAATACCTACCGATCACCATAAAGTCTTAACACACAAAAATGTCTGATGGAAATTAATGGATTACATTTTTCTGTTTTCGTCCATACAAAAATTTCAAATTTGAAATATTAAATTGCAACTTATTTTTTCGATTGTACTTAAGTTATAGCAATGATAATATGCGCAATATGATAATACATATGCCAGATTAGTTGTCATACGTGTAAAACATATCATGCTAGGATAAATGAGGATTTCCAAGAGTGAACTAACCATTGTCTGTCCTTAGAATTACGGATCCTGATTACCCCTTGGGTACCTTCAATCTCTTCTTTCTAACAATGCTAGATTTTTAAATTTGATGATATTCATCACGTTTTCTCAAATTCCTTTTTTTTGTGTAATATATTTATACATTGTATTTCTGATTATATATTTATTAATATATTACATGTACATGTACAATCTAAATCAACAATTGTTTTTAATTCTGAAGATAAAAAAACATCGTACTTACTTAAAAAAAATCAAAACATGTGATATTTTATTATTCAACCCACATCATATTTTAGACATATTTCTTGAATGAGACCGAAGGGGAAATTAAGTTTTAAACTTTTAACATAAGTGATGATTTTTGTTTTCCTATTGAAAATTTCCTTTTTACAAGTAGACAAGAAAATACCATTTGTCAACCTAAAATTACTTGTCCAGGCAAATTAACTCTCTAGACATTTTATGGACATCATAATGAATTCCTTGCACAAACTTGCTGACGTCACTATCAGAACACTTCATCTTTGATCAATCCGATCTGTGCAATATGTCGACTTTGTAAATGAGAACTTAGCGACGGGTATCATCTATGGAGCATGAATAGTTTATTAGATATATTTTTATTGGTACTCCTCCTTCAGACACACGTGACATTAGCCGATGTTAGTTATTCTGTGTACTCCTCCCTCAGACACACGTGACATTAGCCGATGTTAGTTATTCTGTTTAGGCCCTTTGGTTTTCTTGCTCCCAAAGATTTTAAAATTATTTGGCTTTCTACTATTTTGACCTTGAGTGTACATGAAGGTTATTCCAAAAACGCGTCGTGTCCACTACATTTGATATCTACGTTATCTTTTTTATTATCCCTTCGAAGCAGCTGGTCACACTCCTGTTTTTGTGGGAGTTCTTGTCCGATCTTTTTTTTCTTCGATTTTTGTATTTCCCCGTATTTTACAGTTTTCTTAAATCCTTTTAGATATTTCTGATTTATTTCTGAAAAAATATTAGTTTAAAGTAATATGAAAGGCAAATATCGTGGAATTTTTGGATTAAATATTTTCACTTAATATGTCACTTAATTTTAACTAAAATCAACTGCATAACATTAAAAATCCGCTCAAAATCAGATTTTAAGAGCAAATCGCAAAATATTTGACAGCAGATAATTCTGTTTTCAAGGCGTACAGTAATGCAAATGATATGCGCGTGACCCACGATTTGAACTCTTTCGGGGAGATTATCGCTCATGCGCACTGTTCAGTTGATGAACAACATGTCGGATGCAAGTAAAAATATATTCCGTGTGTACCACATAAGAATAATTGCACCCCAAAAAAAAAATGGTTCACACGACATGAAACATACAGATTCCTCAATAATCATTGTCATGAATGTGTGCGTGCTTACCTCAGCATCCATGATTGTTTATCTTTTCGTCACGAGGTCATGATCGGCAATCATTGGAACAAAACAACCGAAAGTTAATCAGTCTCCACAACAATGGCGAGGACGACAAACATGCACACGGATTTGCAGATTTCTAATTGTTAGGAACATATTTCGACTTGAAACATGCATGAATAGCTTAGTAAAGGTACCGCCGTATTCCAAATTGAATTTTCAGGGAAAACATTTCTTCACCCAAAACTGGTGTAATATTACTTTAAACGGTTGATGACTGATATTATTACAAGATTGAAGTGGGCTGTATGCCTGATTGTTGATGAATGATCGATCTATGAATGATGACTGATTGTTGAATGAGCGAAATGGCATGAATAATACGTCCACTAATTTACAAAAAACTGCTTTATAAAGCTAATTTACAATTGTTATATTTTATATGTCAGTATACATCATAATTTGATTAATCTATTTAGCAATCAGTGTGTAACGAACATAGAGGCCATAGTAGAGGCCAGTGGGATTTATTCTAAATTTGGTCACTCCTTTCTTTATCACTGTACAGACGTCAAAACCTGAAAATATTAAGACAATAGTATGATAAGCATGATATTCTGATATATTAGGCCATGACGGAGCGGTAGTGTATTGGTGAAGGTAGTCGATGGTCCAAAGTAAAAGGTATTTTGGAACATAAAAAGAGGCATTTTGACTTGTATCTTAGGTGAGAAAGTTAACCAGATATTTATCTACAGTTGGTGGTTTTCACTGGCATTTTTGACTTGATCAAACTGCTAAAGCTAATCATTATGATATAGGTTAAATTCTGAGTGAAGTAGAGGGCTAGGCCTGGGGTGCGTTCAACATCGTAGCTGCTAGGTTGAGCTACGTAGAAAAATCCTATTGAACGGAAAGCTAGCCTAGCCGCTACATAGCTCTAGCTAGCTTAACAAATGTCTGCTAGCTTTTGAATCTAAGATGACGGCTAAAACTAAATTTAATTTCGTAAGGTAAAAATAGTGGCATTGCAGGAAGTGACAACGCTTTTAATACGGATGATAATTTATTAAAGTAACTAGACAAATATGATTAGCTAAAATGTTCCAAGAAATTATTCTATATGATTGGCGCCATATTTGTTAGCACTGCTACGTAGCTAATCGTTCAATAACGTCATGGCTAGTTTACCTAGCAGCTAGCCTAGCTGCTACGATATTGAACGCATCCCAGGTGTCAGCTTGATATCGCCACAGCATGTCGATTTTCTCAAATTTGGCTTTTGATTGAAAACGGATAGGTAAATAATCTCCAAAATCAACCTGAGTCTTTATTTTGTAAAGGATCCTTGTGTTAGAAGGATAACAAGTCAAAAAGAGCTTATGTTATTATGGGGAAACATTGTGTTTACGGACAGATAACGACAACAAAGACACGCTCATGCCATATATAATACGACCGTAGAAATATGGTCGCATAAAACAAGATCTTAATTTTTTTCTCTAAATTTCTTTTTTCTTGTATGCTGTTCGTACCAAATTGTGATTAAATTGTTGGAGTAAGATCATGCACTTTTCCGCTAGAAGTAATAAGAGTATAATAGAAATACACATGCATCGACTATTTTAATCCCATTTCTGCTACCAAACTAAATAAACTTGCTTGTCCTTGAGAGGGAAATATACCATTCAAGCAGTTCAATGGTCTTTATTTGTTTTGACTGAATTCTCAAGTAGCAAAAACACATATTATTTCCTATGTATCTGTCATTCAGACATGAAACCGACTAAGACTAATATGTTTAACATGTAGCAATCTCCCAATTAACATGGAAAATATGTTATTTCATGTCTAACAGGCGGTTGTTTTACTACAATATCTGTCACAATGTGTAAAGGAATCGACATGAAATTATAATTTGAAACTAACACAATTTGAGATGGACGCTCCTATTTCCTTGTGGTATTCGGTTTTTCTTAGTTCGTCATTATAATTTGTTAACTATCGTTTATTGTCCTTTATCATTAATTGTGGTCTCCAAATGTACATGGCATTACTAATAAAAACTAGAGGTCCACCTGTGCCTGTATCGCTCACCTTATTATATATATATTCATTAATTCTCACGTAAGGTCTTATTTAAAACTCTAAATCACTAAAATAGGACTGAAAAAAAAAGTAAAAATGTTGACCATTGGTCACAGTTTGTTCTCTCGTATCTGATCTCTGAAACGGAAACAGCTACAAGAAATATGTTGGTAACCTTCAGACATTATTTTTTTCAATAGATTTCTCTAGAAAAAAACTGCATACACATAAGACATAAAATTAAAAAGTAAAAATTTTAGTGTTGGTCCATTTAATCACAGAAACCATAAGAGGAAGGCCAAATCTGTTTACTAAACGCTGGTATGAAATTTCATAAGGAATAGAAAGTAAAATAACCAATCAAATTTGGATTACAGTATTGTGGCTGTTGGCTGCATTATGACCTCCTTATATTTTAGAAATGGAAGGACTGATGTTAAATCTGTTGGCATACTAAATAAATATAATTTTACAAGGAACATGCAGAAAAATAAAGGAGTAGGATACAACTGCAGTAAGTCAACAAGGACCTCCTCCTCCACAAGTTTAACTGTAAATAAGCCTCGAAAAAACATAACTGACCTCCTCCTCCACAAGTTTAACTGTAAATAAGCCTCGATAAAACATAACTGACCTCCTCCTCCACAAGTTTAACTGTAAATAAGCCTCGATAAAACATAACTGACCTCCTCCTCCACAAGTTTAACTGTAAATAAGCCTCGATAAAACATAACTGACCTCCTCCTCCACAAGTTTAACTGTAAATAAGCCTCGATAAAACATAACTGACCTCCTCCTCCACAAGTTTAACTGTAAATAAGCCTCGATAAAACATAACTGACCTCCTCCTCCACAAGTTTAACTGTAAATAAGCCTCGATAAAACATAACTGACCTCCTCCTCCACAAGTTTAACTGTAAATAAGCCTCGAAAAAACATAACTGACCGCCTCCTCCACAAGTTTAACTGTAAATAAGCCTCGATAAAACATAACTGACCTCCTCCTCCACAAGTTTAACTGTAAATAAGCCTCGATAAAACATAACTGACCGCCTCCTCCACAAGTTTAACTGTAAATAAGCCTCGAAAAAACATAACTGACCTCCTCCTCCACAAGTTTAACTGTAAATAAGCCTCGAAAAAACATAACTGACCGCCTCCTCCACAAGTTTAACTGTAAATAAGCCTCGATAAAACATAACTGACCTCCTCCTCCACAAGTTTAACTGTAAATAAGCCTCGATAAAACATAACTGACCGCCTCCTCCACAAGTTTAACTGTAAATAAGCCTCGAAAAAACATAACTGACCTCCTCCTCCACAAGTTTAACTGTAAATAAGCCTCGATAAAACATAACTGACCGCCTCCTCCACAAGTTTAACTGTAAACAAGTTTACCTCGAAAAAACATAACTGACCTCCTCCTCCACAAGTTTAACTGTAAATAAGCCTCGATAAAACATAACTGACCGCCTCCTCCACAAGTTTAACTGTAAACAAGTTTACCTCGAAAAAACATAACTGACCGCCTCCTCCACAAGTTTAACTGTAAACAAGCCTCGATAAAACATAACTGACCGCCTCCTCCACAAGTTTAACTGTAAACAAGTTTACCTCGAAAAAACATAACTGACCGCCTCCTCCACAAGTTTAACTGTAAACAAGCCTCGAAAAAACATAACTGACCGCCTCCTCCACAAGTTTAACTGTAAACAAGCCTCGATAAAACATAACTGACCGCCTCCTCCACAAGTTTAACTGTAAACAAGCCTCGATAAAACATAACTGACCGCCTCCTCCACAAGTTTAACTGTAAACAAGTTTACCTCGAAAAAACATAACTGACCGCCTCCTCCACAAGTTTAACTGTAAACAAGCCTCGAAAAAACATAACTGACCGCCTCCTCCACAAGTTTAACTGTAAACAAGCCTCGATAAAACATAACTGACCGCCTCCTCCACAAGTTTAACTGTAAACAAGTTTACCTCGAAAAAACATAACTGACCGCCTCCTCCACAAGTTTAACTGTAAACAAGCCTCGAAAAAACATAACTGACCTCCTCCTCCACAAGTTTAACTGTAAACAAGTTTACCTCGAAAAAACATAACTGACCGCCTCCTCCACAAGTTTAACTGTAAACAAGCCTCGAAAAAACATAACTGACCGCCTCCTCCACAAGTTTAACTGTAAACAAGTTTACCTCGAAAAAAACATAACTGATGGAGGAAATCCACTGGTGCCTTTGTCACAATCAATTTGAAAAAGATTGAAAATACAAATTTGCATACCTTCTAAAATATATGAAATTTTGGAATTTTAGCCCCTTTTCCACTGAAAGAAAATATATCATTTTCTTTATTGAATCATTAATAACTCAAGAGGATCATTTTGCCAAAAAAATAGAAATAATGCATTAAAATTGGATTAAAATTAAGAAAGTTCAAATTTTGGCAGTTGGTCTCTTCCAAAAGTGTAAGAGATCAGGGAACTTTGTTACATACTACCACAAGAACCACATCTTACCTTCCATATATGCAACATTTCAGAATTGGGGCCCTTTAACACCATTTCGAAATAAAATAGCTACAATTTTAATGACCAATCAATAAACCATAAAGATGAACATTTTGCATATAACTGCATTAAAATTGAATGAAAAATTTCATTTTTTTAATTGACCCTTTCCATACTTTAGGTCGAGTTTATCTCAGAAACCGTAAAAGATGTAGTGAGTCCCTCAACATATCACTAAAAGCTCTCAACATAATCATTTCAAAGAAAAGAACACATCAAAATTGGACGAACCCTAAAATTTCAACATACCTATTATTCCAATTTCTTAATACAAATGTACGCGAATTTTCAGAATTGTGGCCCTTTTCATACCCCTTTTCGAATTTTTTTTTACTATTCATATATGGTAAATCAATAAACATTTACAGACTCAAATTAACTACATGTATTTGAAGTTTTATCGATTCCTACTCATAATTTACACATGATTATATAATTCATTGCAAAATATTTGGTGATATGCCTAGACCCCTCTTCTTCTACGGGTCTGTGTGCATATGAAATTATATGTAACAAAAACTGAAAAGTTAAGATGTTAATATTATTCTTATTTAATGAACTACCTAATGAAAAACCATACAAAAAACCTACCACGCATGGGCGTTCCAATCTTTTTCATTTTCTTTCCATATCTTTTAAATACACTATATTTCTGCAGCCCATTTGGTGCTCTTGAGCTGAAACACAACTCCTTTGTCCCGGAAACTTGGAACGACAAATTCAAATATTTTTTCGTCAGAGTCCATCGGATCTCGCCTTTCTTACATTTTTCATTTATTTTCACATAGTGAGAGCGAAATCTGTAGAATAGAAAATTTGTTATTGAATAAAAATAAGTATATTTGTATATACTATGGGCACTCGTGGCACGGAATTTCCAACCCCCATTTTTTAGCTTTCTGTTTACATATTTATTTTCAATACAAAATTCTTTATTTGTCCTCTCTTTTTATTCGTGTTCATTTTCATACAATCTTAGTATATAATAAGATATAGGGTCGACACATGTAACTTGCTGTTAACATAAGATTGTATAAATATGAACACGAATAAGTTAAAGGGGCATCATTGTCTGCCATAATCGTAAATTTTTGTTACCCATAAAAACTATCAGATATGATTGATGCCTTAATAAAGCTTGTTTCTGTAACTTATAAATGTTATGAACTGTACGCACATCGGGGGAAAACGTGCCAACTGCTCGTGTTTTGAGATCGATCAAGAAATGGCGCCATTTTATTAATTATCGACATTGTTTACGGAGTTTGTCAAATCGTCATTAAATCAGTACAACAATGCAGATATTTCTTATTTTTTGTGAATCTGCTTTTAGTCGGTGTTAATTACGGCCAAAGAACCATGCAAGTTTGCAGTTAATAAGCGACAAAATACAAATTATTCGTTTTTACCTGTCACTAGTAAGGTCAGTTGCATACGGAAATAGCGAAGTCAAATTTATTTGCTTGCAAGGAAATAATTAATCGATGGTACTTTTCGTTCTCAAAAGGCGAAAAGTGGTACGATAAGCTGTTTAATGTGAAATAGTTACCTTTATTTCATCATTTTAAAGCTATTTTTACCAATTTCCAAAACATATAATTTTTTCGGTCAAAATCGTAGCTAATGCCCCTTTAAATTAAGGAAAAAGAGATGAAATAATAAAGAAACTTTAATTGAAAATATATACAGAAAGCGGGGTGGTAATTGCGTGACACGAGCACCTGTGGAAAATATATAAAAATATAAAATAAAAATACGCAAACACACAAGATACTATTTTCTTACCATTGACTGTATGGACTTTTTTTTATTGTTTTGGTGTCTAGTGCCTGTGCGAACAGCAACCAAAAACCACATGTCCTTGCAACTTCTTTATTTAAATTTAAACATCTATCAACTATATATATATCTTAGAATTATCACACTAATGTGCAGAAAATAATGTTCAGTCCTACTTACCCAGAAAATAATGTTCAGTCCTACTTACCCAGAAAATAATGTTCAGTCCTACTTACCCAGAAAATCGTTGTTTACATATTTTTCCTTTCGTCAAGATTTTGGCCGCTGGTATGTGTGTATTCGATTTCTTAAGTGGAGGTACTGCACCGTATATCAACACTACAAGACAAGACAATAAAACAACCGTGCGAAGAACCTCCATATTTCTCAAGTGTGTTTAAGGTAAATGAGGACAGTCAATAAAACTACAATTTTATAAAACAAAATTTCACGAAAACAAGGATCACACGTCAATTAGTGTCTGATAGTTACAAGCTTTACATCAAGTGTACACTTTGAAGTTTCTGTGTTTTACCTGACATACAATTGACAATTATGATGTGGGCTCTTCATGGGTAAATCCTAGTTTTTATTTTTACAATACAAGGAAAACGAGAATGTTTGCAAAAAAATTGAAGGCCAAACAATGTATACATCTTGTCCAGAAAAAGGAAAAACAACAAGACAGAAGGTTAAGCAATGCATACATCTTCAGCAAAAAGGAAAAACAACAACAAAATAAATATAAACAAGAAAAACAGTTCTCTCCTTGGGTAAACAATAACATGGAGTCGAGCACATGGGTCTTGTCTTCAGAACACACAGTAGTTCTAATAAAAAAATCCCCTTCTATACACTGTTGGATATCTATATAATAGGTGAATTTTTAGAACAACAGTGTATCCAGAGGGTTAGGCTTTGGGTTATGGTTATGGTATTTAACACCACTTTCAACACTATTTCAGTTATATGGTAGCGGTTAGTTTTATTGGTGGAGGAAACGGGAGTACCCGGAGAAACCCACCGACCTGCCATAAGTCAATGACAACTTTATCATATAATGTTGTATCGAGTACACCTCATATGAGCGGGATTCGAACTCACAACGTTAGTGGTGATAGGCACTGATTGCATAGGCAGTTGTAAATCCAACTACCATACGATCACGACCACGACGACCCCTTGTATTAATATATATGCACATAATTTTTCCTGTTTTAATTGTGAAAATGTAGTTCGACGTATCGCTGATAATATGGACAGTCCGTTGTAATAAAATATCTTATAAATAGGTCTGTTCACAATGCATAAATCAATGGTTTAACTAAGATATCACTTAAGATGATGGCTTTTGGCATGCAATTCTGGATTAATGGTACTGAGGAGAGTTTTGACATTATTGTTCTTAAAGTGCAATTAAGACCAACGGATGCACCAAATCACAAATATTTTGCTAAATTTCCTTTGATAACAAATTCATCATAAATCGGGCTAAAAAAGAACCATTCCCAAAACTGATAGTGGCAATCAGACTGTAGCAGATTCTCCCCATCATGATTAAACACAAAAAAGTGGTAAGGTAGTATTTAATGTTGTAGTTACAAATGTAGTAACATTTATCAAGACTGATTATTTCATGGCAATAGTCTTTATTTTGTCAGTAAACAATGTAGATGTATTATATTCCTTCATTTTGGAAAATTTATTATAAACAACTTCATAATATTTCTTCTTTAGGGAACAAATAATCTATATTGTTTCAAGGACATATACCGGGTATTCTATCACATCACAAACAGTGTAAATAACAAATTATGAAGTGACCTTGTAGATCACACACTGATGTCTCCACATAATAACAAATCATGGAGTGACCTTGTAGATCACACATTGATGTCTCCACATAAGAACAAATCATGGAGTGACCTTGTAGATCACACATTGATGTCTCCACATAATAAGAAATCATGGAGTGACCTTGTAGATCACACATTGATGTCTCCACATAATAAGAAATCATGGAGTGACCTTGTAGATCACACATTGATGTCTCCACATAAGAACAAATCATGGAGTGACCTTGTAGATCACACATTGATGTCTCCACATAATAAGAAATCATGGAGTGACCTTGTAGATCACACATTGGTGTCTCCACATAATAAGAAATCACGGAGTGACCTTGAAGATCACACATTGATGTCTCCACATAAGAACAAATCACGGAGTGACCTTGTAGATCACACATTGATGTCTCCACATAATAAGAAATCATGGAGTGACCTTGTAGATCACACATTGATGTCTCCACATAAGAACAAATCATGGAGTGACATGGATAAAACATAGCTGCCAATACAATGATATAGTTTTTGTTCAAGTATTTTAATTCATATTTTGTATGCTTATGTATTAAGACATGATGGACTGTCAAGCATAAGAATGATGTCACTATGACCTTGAACTTAGATGTCAAGGTCAAATAACTTAATTTGTATACTTGTGTGTTTTACAAACCTAAACATTTTAACATTTGTACTAACCTCATGTTATTTCAGGGGTGTAATGCTTCAGGACATGAAATGTCAAAATATTTGAATTCTAACTTTGGTAAATATCCTGAAAGACTCTCAGAACCTATTTGTTTTTAAATACCAAGAGCTTTACTTTTCTGGAACCAGAACAATAGCTATGACATGAAACAATTGGATTTCAAAATATTTGAATTCCAACTTCAATTAAAATTCTGGAAGACTCTCAGACACTATTATTTTTGGTAAAGTACAAAGCATTCACACTTTATTAGTACACATTTACAGCTCATCAAAACAACTAATAATAATAATTTACACAAGGTTACATTGTACTAGATCATGACCATATACATATTGATTTTACATGTCAAAGGGTAACAAATCTAAAATTCTCTTCAAAACTAAATACATGCATTTTTTTTTTAAATGTGGGGTTTAATTGTTGTGATCCAGAAACAATTCCACATTAATAAAAACACCACAAATTTTTTTTAATTCACAATGTATATATTTATTGAAGCCACTCAAGAAATTGGCAGCCATGTGAGAGATTACCAGTTCATGAGAGCCCTAAGTTTTATCATCTGTCTGTCATTGTTTAAATGCTTGGTATCTACTTATTAAAAAGTGAATGTTTGTGATCCCATTAACCTGCTTTGTACTCTTTCTAAGCCACCAACTATTTTGTTCTTCCTGTTTTGGGGTATTTTAAGGATTTACATAGATTCTGGTAATTTCATGTTGATAGTTATCAAATGATACTGTCAAACATCACCTTAAAAAGTGATTCATAACTTTATTTGTAGGTCAAGTTAATGCATCTGAACATTTTGAAACTCTACAGTAAAGGAGATGTTATGGTTGTGATGGTATGATGTCTAGTAGGTTCTAATCCCACTCACGGCTAGATGAAATAAATACAACATTATGTGTTAAGGTTTGTCTGTGACTTGCGGCAGGTCGGTAATTTTCTCTGAGTATTCATGATAAGGTTCCTCCATCAATAAAACTGACCTCCACGACTAAACTGAAATATTGAAGAAATTGGTACTAAATACCCTCACCCTTAAGTAAATAAACATCAATGACTTCATTTATCCTTTTATTATCTACATCCATCGTGAAGTGGTGCTAAAGTTCTAAAATCTCTCCAGACTGGAGGTAATCCTGCCTGAAGATGTTTACCACACTTAGTACACGGAGCAGAAAACAAAGTCTTGTAGGAATTAAACCATTGCTGCTGAAATAAATACAAAAAACAGTGTACAAAGTTTAAAATGAGCTGTTACAACATACTCTCAACTTGAAGTACACACTGACACAACATACTCTCAACTTGAAGTACACACTGACACAACATACTCTCTACTTGAAGTACACACTGACACAACATACTCTCTACTTGAAGTACACACTGACACAACATACTCTCAACTTGAAGTACACACTGACACAACATACTCTCAACTTGAAGTACACACTGACACAACATACTCTCAACTTGAAGTACACACTGACACAACATACTCTCAACTTGAAGTACACACTGACACAACATACTCTCAACTTGAAGTACACACCGACACAACATACTCTCAACTTGAAGTACACACTGACACAACATACTCTCTACTTGAAGTACACACTGACACAACATACTCTCAACTTGAAGTACACACTGACACAACATACTCTCTACTTGAAGTACACACTGACACAACATACTCTCTACTTGAAGTACACACTGACACAACATACTCTCAACTTGAAGTACACACTGACACAACATACTCTCTACTTGAAGTACACACTGACACAACATACTCTCAACTTGAAGTACACACTGACACAACATACTCTCAACTCGAAGTACACACTGACACAACATACTCTCTACTTGAAGTACACACTGACACAGCATACTCTCAACTTGAAGTACACACTGACACAACATACTCTCAACTTGAAGTACACACTGACACAACATACTCTCAACTTGAAGTACACACTGACACAACATACTCTCAACTTGAAGTACACACTGACACAACATACTCTCAACTTGAAGTACACACTGACACAACATACTCTCAACTTGAAGTACACACTGACACAACATACTCTCAACTTGAAGTACACACTGACACAACATACTCTCAACTTGAAGTACACACTGACACAACATACTCTCTATTTGAAGTACACACTGACACAACATACTCTCAACTTGAAGTACACACTGACACAACATACTCTCAACTTGAAGTACACACTGACACAACATACTCTCAACTTGAAGTACACACTGACACAACATACTCTCTACTTGAAGTACACACTGACACAACATACTCTCTACTTGAAGTACACACTGACACAACATACTCTCAACTTGAAGTACACACTGACACAACATACTCTCTACTTGAAGTACACACTGACACAACATACTCTCAACTTGAAGTACACACTGACACAACATACTCTCAACTTGAAGTACACACTGACACAACATACTCTCAACTTGAAGTACACACTGACACAACATACACTCTACTTGATGTACACACTGACACAACATACTCTCTACTTGAAGTACACACTGACACAACATACTCTCAACTTGAAGTACACACTGACACAACATACTCTCAACTTGAAGTACACACTGACACAACATACTCTCAACTTGAAGTACACACTGACACAACATACTCTCAACTTGAAGTACACACTGACACAACATACTCTCAACTTGAAGTACACACTGACACAACATACTCTCAACTTGAAGTACACACTGACACAACATACTCTCAACTCGAAGTACACACTGACACAACATACTCTCAACTCGAAGTACACACTGACACAACATACTCTCTACTTGAAGTACACACTGACACAACATACTCTCAACTTGAAGTACACACTGACACAACATACTCTCAACTTGAAGTACACACTGACACAACATACTCTCAACTTGAAGTACACACTGACACAACATACTCTCAACTTGAAGTACACACTGACACAACATACTCTCAACTTGAAGTACACACTGACACAACATACTCTCAACTTGAAGTACACACTGACACAACATACTCTCAACTTGAAGTACACACTGACACAACATACTCTCAACTTGAAGTACACACTGACACAACATACTCTCTACTTGAAGTACACACTGACACAACATACTCTCAACTTGAAGTACACACTGACACAACATACTCTCAACTTGAAGTACACACTGACACAACATACTCTCAACTTGAAGTACACACTGACACAACATACTCTCTACTTGAAGTACACACTGACACAACATACTCTCAACTTGAAGTACACACTGACACAACATACTCTCTACTTGAAGTACACACTGACACAACATACTCTCAACTTGAAGTACACACTGACACAACATACTCTCAACTTGAAGTACACACTGACACAACATACTCTCAACTTGAAGTACACACTGACACAACATACTCTCAACTTGAAGTACACACTGACACAACATACTCTCAACTTGAAGTACACACTGACACAACATAATCTCACTTGAAGTACACACTGACACAACATACTCTCTACTTGAAGTACACACTGACACAACATACTCTCAACTTGAAGTACACACTGACACAACATACTCTCAACTTGAAGTACACACTGACACAACATACTCTCAACTTGAAGTACACACTGACACAACATACTCTCTACTTGAAGTACACACTGACACAACATACTCTCTACTTGAAGTACACACTGACACAACATACTCTCAACTTGAAGTACACACTGACACAACATACTCTCTACTTGAAGTACACACTGACACAACATACTCTCAACTTGAAGTACACACTGACACAACATACTCTCAACTTGAAGTACACACTGACACAACATACTCTCAACTTGAAGTACACACTGACACAACATACTCTCAACTTGAAGTACACACTGACACAACATACTCTCTACTTGAAGTACACACTGACACAACATACTCTCTACTTGAAGTACACACTGACACAACATACTCTCAACTTGAAGTACACACTGACACAACATACTCTCAACTTGAAGTACACACTGACACAACATACTCTCAACTTGAAGTACACACTGACACAACATACTCTCAACTTGAAGTACACACTGACACAACATACTCTCAACTTGAAGTACACACTGACACAATTCCTTTTGGTTTCTGATGTCTACAAAAGTAACATTTTCAAAGGTCTTAATTAAAGGACACATGTGTGAAGTGAGTGAGTGAGTGATTGTTTTTTTAACAATAATTGAGCAATTTTCATCTATATCATGAGATTATAATGTCTGCTTTGCACTTGACCAACATGTTTAATTAGATTTGTATAGTGCTAACTCACTGCAGGTAAACATGTCACTCCTCTTGAACACCTTTTCCTGATTCCGAGCCACGTGTCTTGGCTCTTACTCCTTAATGCTATGTGCTTAGAAGAGAAGCATCAAATAATAATTTGAAAGTCTTTCATGCTTTGGTTTGATCTGACTAGGCTCGAACCCATGATCTACTGCACTCGAGGTGGAAACTTTTGTAAACTATTAACCATTTGTTGCGATTTCTTTTGTTCTAAGAGTAAATGGTCTCTAACCAACATATTCTACCTTCTTAATCAGTTACCTATCAGCATACAGTGATCTTGTTTTTGTACTAAGTATGTTAAATAATATATTCTACCTTCTTAGCTAATAATCAGTTACCTATCAGCATACAGTGATCTTGTTTTTGTACTAAGTATGTTAAATAATATATTCTACCTTCTTAGCTAATAATCAGTTACCTATCAGCATACAGTGATCTTGTTTTTGTACTAAGTATGTTTATGTTGTATAGTTCATTTTTGTGATAGTGTCTTCTTGTGTGTAAGTAAATATGTACAGGTATATTATTGTTTATTTATAGCTGTATTGGTGATGGAAATTCAAATATCAAGAAGGGTATCCCATTGACTGTTTCAACCTGCCACATTTTGAGCCTGTCCAAGGCAGGATCTAAATTTCCATTGGCATAAGTTGTGGTCTATCTATTATATCATGAGATATGACTCCTCATCAAGACCTTCCTACTAAAAGCCTTCCACACATAATACGTTCCAAAGATGTACTCACAAGGAAAGTCCTTACAGTAATTTCTGGTATCTGTGGATAATAATAGTGTTGAATACCAGCCATCATGAGATCAGAAACCTAAAAAATATAAAAATAAACATAAAGCCCTTAAACTTGAAATGACTGAAAATTTCACTGGTAAACCTGTTTAAGCCAGCACTATATTAACAGAAATTCAAATTTCTTTTGTTGAAAATAAATAAGCTACAATTCATTATGGAAATATAAACTTCAATAAAAATGAAAGGCATCTAAATTTGTTTAGTAAGAAAATAATTACGAAAATGAAAATGCACATGTAAAAATAATTTCTAACACATGTGTCTAACAATCAATGAAAACCTATGCCAACCTAAAGTAGGACCCACATATGTCAAATATATTGGGTAATTTATGTTCATTGTCTATTTTCAGCAATGTTTCAGCTGTTTCATGACTACCAGACTTAAGTGGGAGAAATGCCCAGACATGTTATAATGAAGGGGTACTTGTCTGGAATAAGACTTGAGGTGGGTTTTGGGATGTGAACCCATGTCAGCACTGTTAGGTTTGTGGTCAGAAGTTCATGTCTGGAGACTTTAAGACTTGAGGTGGGTTTTGGGGTGTGAACCCATGTCAGCATTGTTAGGTTTGTGGTCAGAAGTTCATGTCTGGAAACTTTAAGACTTGAGGTGGGTTTTGGGGTGTGAACCCATGTCAGCATTGTTAGGTTTGTGGTCAAAAGTTAACAATCTTAACCACTTGGTCACCCAGGCACCTTTTCGAATATATTCAATTTTAATTTGATATCAATATTACCTTTTGAAATACCTGATATCTTGATTTAGACCACAAATCAATCTGAAAAAAAAAACAGTACGGGAATTAATTTATCCTGCAATTATTACATTTGATAAACAAATACAGTATACATATAAATGTTTGCTTTATTCATCTAGTATCCAAATTACTTTTTGATGGTTTATGGTGTTTAATGCCACTTTCAACAATATTTTAGTTATATCATGGCTGTCAGTTTTATTGGTGGAGGAAACCGGAGTACCCGGAGAAAACCACTGACCTATCGCAAGTCACTGACAAACTTTATCACATAATGTTGTATCGAGTACACCTCGACATGAACGGGGTTCGAACTCACTTTAGCGGTGATAGGCACTGATTGCACAGGTAGCTGTAAATCCAACTACCATACAATCACGACCACAACGGACCCAAAATTATTTTTTGAGCCCCGTTCATTATGGACTTCTTTTTTTGTTCTCTATTCGACAGACCAGTAATCAATATAAACAATCGGCCATTGTTGTTCCTAAATGTGGTCTTTACTGTTTCTAAATACAAACGGAATAAAGGAATAATATGAAACTAATAATTTTAAAATTCAACATTCCTTGTATACATATTTTACGCTAAACAACTCCTAGAAATGAATGAAAAACAACAACAAAATTGTTTTTAAAAAATCTATCTGCAGGGCTCTGTGTGATTATCCAAACTTGAACGAGGAAGTATCACGCTTTAACCTAGAATGGTTCCCACTATTATCGCTACTTGATATTGACATGATTGATAAGGACCTAAATGACAAATTAACATGTCTGTGCCACTTAAACATCCTGAAAGTCGTTGATGTGTAGTCTTAGCATTCACCTGTTTACATGTGTGCATATTTACAAACATCATACACACCAAGTCACATGCGGTATAAATAAAACATGTTAAAGATATATGTTTTAGGTTCTAAAATGTCAAGTTTCAATCAGGTTTTTCATCTAAATCAATAAATATTCATTTGAATCAAAATTATTTCACTTCCTTTCGGAAACTATTTGTATGCAAATTTTTGTCCAATATAACCGATTTACACCTCTTGTACATCACTGCGCAAAAGTGAGGCTTCAATTGGGATAATAATTAAAAAGAAATATATTCATCAGTTAAAATTATTTCTAAAACCATCATGGATTGAAGGATAAGTACAATATTGGTCTATTGATGGTGAATATAGAATTTATTTGACCTGACACTAAAGCTCGTCTTTCTCCCCGTTTCTAAGCTTCAACAAATAAATTCTATATACACCATCTATAGACCAATATTGTATATCTATTAACTCATTATATCTATGTATAATTAAATAAAATTACGTTCAAAGTTTTCTAGCTAGGACCTGATAATAGATGGGTACACGAGAAAGTCACTTTAGCTGGTTAGATTGTTCTTGAATATGTCATTCTGACTGCTATTGTACTATTGCTGTTCTTCATACTGTTATCATGGATATTATACATATTGATAAAATATGAAAATAATTTATGATGTTTCATAAAGTTGACACTAGTTACTTGGCTTAGATGTAACTGTTTCATTCATAACTGCATAAGAACACATTGAAAGTATGAAGAGGGACACAAGGGTGCCAGAGTCGATTATTATATGTTATTCAGCTATCAGACATATAATGTGACATTCCCGGCTTATGGTCTATATTCCCTGAGGCGCAGCCGAAGGGAATATAGAACATAAGCCGGGAATGTCACATTATATACCCTGTCTGATAGCTGAATAACAAATATATTACGGATTTAACCATTTATTTTGTTAAATACAGAACCAAACTGTCGTATAATTTTTTTAAAATTTTTTTAAATTTTTGTTTGTTTGTTTGTTTCCTTTTTGTTTGTTTATTTTTATTTTCATTTTGCTTTTTTTTACCACGTACATAGTCCCAATTCATATTTAAAACCTTATTACATATTTTGCATCTTTTATTTTCATTTTCCGTATTTCTAGATGTCCCTTTTCGTACCTCTGACATTCTTTGTTCAATGACGTCAAATATTTGTCACGTGATATTTTATGTACTGAGGTGTCTCATAAAGGAAAATCCTGTTCAATATTTCTAAATCAACACAATTTCATATGCAGTAAATTTAATAAACTTTATAATTATAACATTAATATATTACATAATAAAACAACGGGTTTGTGAAACAATTTCAATAATCAAAATGTTAACAATAAGCAAAAACTTGGTGTGGCCCCGTGACCTCGAAAGTTTTAAAGGCGGAAACTTTAACACACTTTCACTTGTTGATTGTTATGTTCAAATTTTTAATGGTACAGCCGTGGAATATGGGAGTTTGCTGAATTGTTCTGGTGTTTGTGACGGAATTAACTGTTGTAAGAGTGTTATAATCACAAAATAAATCATCATAATTTACATCCAAAATGTCAACGACGTCCGTGACCGACGATGAAACGTGTATTGGCTCTCATTTGAACAAGTGATGTTGAACTTGAACTGTTTTGTGTCGGCGGCATGAGTTGCAACCGGGAAGTACTGTGGTGCGGTGGCATTATTGAGGATAGTTGAGATGGTTGCTCTCACGAACAGAACTTGTGATAATGTCTCCCATAACTTGTTTTTCCTTTGATGAAACACGTTGATATACTGCAACTGACGAGGCAGATTTGTGTCCGGTAACTGCCATAATTTGTGCCATTGAACAGTTTCTTCCGAGGATAGTTGCACCCGTTGCACGAATTGAGTGGTTGGTGTAGATTTGTGAAAGGTATATTTTAATTTTTTATTGAAGAAAAGAATATCTTTTTTGTTCATACAACCGTTTTGAGTTTAAAAACAGCATTTAATTTGGTAAAAATACATTTATTATTCCGTATTATGATATTGATTCAGTGAAGCGTAAATATTTCTGTTTTTGTCAACCACGTTGTTATTGTTTTTTGGGGCCCAAATGAGGGATATCGAAAACGTACATATATACCCCGTCTGTTTTCCGAATATATGCCGACATTCAGGGTTGAATAACCAATGAAAATATGTGTAACAAACTAAATTCGTAATATGAGGATATGGTCTCTATTTAATATATCGTACATACATGTATCCATGTGATTGTTTCTCATACCTTTCCATCATTGGAGAGGAAATCTTCATTATAAGCTTTAACATTGACATATTCTATCAGGAAACCTCTTAATACACACACAGCCTTCAAAGTCTTGGCAAGAGTTATCTGTGATGAAAAAAAAGAAAAAAACAACATAATTTCAAATCAATTTTATTGTATTTTGCAAAAAAAGATTTTTTTCACTTCTACAATAGGTTTTAGATAACATATAATAGTAACACACTATATTTACCATAAGTCGTATGGTATTTTCAAACTTCTGTAAATTGAAATGTTTCTAACCGTCTAACTGCCATTATGGAAATCATTTTTAATAAATCATCATACTGACATTCAGAAGTTTTTCAAACCTTAGATTATCAAAATGAATATAAAAATAATGGTTCAATCTTCCACAACACCTAGTAACCAGTCACTGCTGGTTTTTATGTGAGTTTAAATATGTAGAATTCATTTGCAGTGTTAAAAGTTGCAGTGACAATATTCTGTACTATTAATTTTCATACTAAGTGCTGCATACAAATGTGTAAAAATACAACACTATTTATACTGGTACCTTTACTAATAATATATGGTTATTGCATGAATATTGGTGAATATTGTCCAGAGCAGTATATCATATTGTACGAAATTGTGTGCAATATGATTGTCGTGTACACAGATGCCCACGGAAACAGAGTCGCTGATAGATAATACTCCGTCAATGAGGCTTAAATTAGACTCTGACGCAAACAAAAAGATCGTCTGCAACCCATGCCACACACAGACATGAAAACAGCAGCTCATTGACCTGCCTTAGAGACAGAGCTACTAACATGGGTTACTGAACGTCAACAACATGGAGTTGTTGTCTCAACTACTGAACTTAGACTAAAAGCTATTCATTTATCTAAGCAGGCTCCAAATTGCCATCAATTCTGTGTTTCAGTTGACTGTTGATATGATTTTTTGAGGAGACACCAGCTTTCTATTTGCCACAGAACACATATTTCCACAGAAACTACCTGCTGATTATGACAAGCTGACTCAATATCAGTCATTGATAATAAATGCTAGAAAATCTTAACAGTATGATCTTCTCAGATCGGTAACACAGAACAAACGCCACTACTTAACAGTATGATCTTCTCAGATCGGTAACACAGAACAAACGCCACTAACGTTTGACCTACCATCAGAGACAACAATTCCACCAAAAGAGTCAAAGTCTGTTTCAATATGTGCAACTGGTAAAAAAAAGTATAATATTGAACTAGTTCAAATATTCAGGTGAAAATTCATATTTGAAATAATGCAATATACCAATGTACATACGTTTTGTACACTGATCAGTCAACTTCTTTTTCTTATTGATCAATAAAGTCCTTCACTTGTTGTCTGTTCACATTTATCCCTTCCACAATAGATTTGTCTGGTAGAATTTCTACAAATTTTGCATTTTGTAGCAGTCTGGGGATATCGGCGTCCACCATTTTGAATATACCAAATGACAACAATGCAATATTATTCAAACCAATTTCAGAACCCATCAGTACTTTTCTGAAATTATGATACTTTGCTTGCATTAATTGCAAGCAAAGTATCATAATTTCAGAGGATATATTTTCACGATTGCTTTCAGTCAAAATTAATAGGAAATATTAATTACTATATATACCTGTAATACACAACTACTGCCATTAGGTCTGGAGACAGTTATACTGGTATCTGGTAAATGTTTTTCTAAACTATTTAAAACAGTTTCTACTGTGCTGAAAAAACATTAAAATGCTGATATAGAAACCGTAAATTGTTGTGTATATTACACATATTGGCTGAAAAAGATATAACTCTTTATAATGTAATCATTACAACAGGATAATGCCCACTGGATGTGTTCAGTATTTATACATTTATGTAGTATTTTGCTTACAAATTGTAACAACAGACAATAAAATATTTATAAATTTATTAAAAGAAATTATCAAATAAAAATATGTTTTCTATTTTTTTTTAAGGTGAATATTTTTTTTTTTTTTTTTTTTTTTACATTTTCTTAACAAAAAATGTGAGTATTATACAGAACTAATTACAGTACACCTCTTATATCTAACTCTTCTCTCACATTAGGGGAAGTAAGTTCAATATGAATGTTTGTCAACCATTTAGAACTATGGATTCCTTCATTAGTCAAGACTATTTAAAGTTTCTTGTTCTTCTTTCTTCTTCACATTTCTGGCCGTCCTTCACTACTGAAGATTATTGGCCGAGCGCCGTATTAAATTTAGTTAATACATAAGTTAACATACAGGTATGTACAATAAACAATGAATCAAAGGTTAAAACTATATACATTTGATAACTACTATGAGTATGAGTGATTATGGTGTGAAAATTGGAATCAAGGCAGATACTGGGATCATGCTCTTGAGACAGTCAACTGCGTCTGCAGTGGTAAATGTTGTAGGCAGTTGATTCCAAAGTGTGATAGACCTGGGGAAGTATGAGTATTTGTAGCAGTCTTTTGATGTCTGTATGTGCCTGAATGAATTTGGATTTGTGTGTCTGGTTCTGGTGTCAACTGGAATTAATAGGTTTGAATATGGTATGGCAACTAAGTGGTGTATGACTTTGTAAAAGAATATGAGTCTGTACCTTATGCGGCGCACCTCAAGTGGGGCCCAATTTAAGTCAGACATCTGTTACAGAGCTTGTATTGTATTACTGACATAGCGGGCTGCTCTGCGTTGAATTTTTTCAATTTGAAGTTTTTGCTGTTGTGTGTGTGGGTCCCAAATGGTGTTTGTCTACCGTTTAGAACTATTTAAAGTTTCTATCAATTTTTAAGCATTTCTCCCCCATTAATATCAATACTTTTATGCCGAAAATCTTGAATTGAAATACAAATGTGTTTCCAATATTGTGATATGAAATTTTGAAGTATTAAAATTTGAAGGAGAAACTGCTATAAGTAGTGTTCTTGCTAGCTTTAGTAAGCAAAGTCAAAAATGTAATACAGTGGAAACCTGTATAAACTGAACCCTGAATAAACCAGAATTCTGTATAAACTGAACCCTGAATAAACCAGAATTCTGTATAAACTGAACCCTGAATAAACCAGAATTCTGTATAAACTGAACCCTGAATAAACCAGAATTCTGTATAAACTGAACCCTGAATAAACCAGAATTCTGTATAAACTGAACCCTGAATAAACCAGAATTCTGTATAAACTGAACCCTGAATAAACCAGAATTCTGTATAAACTGAACCCTGAATAAACCAGAATTCTGTATTAACTGAACCCTGAATAAACCAGAATTCTGTATAAACTGAACCCTGAATAAACCAGAATTCTGTATTAACTGAACCCTGAATAAACCAGAATTCTGTATAAACTTAACCCTAAATAAACCTGAATTCTGTATAAACTTAACCCTGAATAAACCAGAATTCTGTATAAACTGAACCCTGAATAAACCAGAATTCTGTATAAACTGAACCCTGAATAAACCAGAATTCTGTATAAACTGAACCCTGAATAAACCAGAATTCTGTATTAACTGAACCCTGAATAAACCAGAATTCTGTATAAACTGAACCCTGAATAAACCAGAATTCTGTATAAACTGAACCCTGAATAAACCAGAATTCTGTATAAACTGAACCCTGAATAAACCAGAATTCTGTATAAACTGAACATGAATTAAAGCTTCAATGTAGGAAATCTTTGTTATTTTATCCCGTATAAACCGAACACCTATCTATTCTGAACACAAAAGCTGGTCACAATGAGATTAGGTTTTGACAGATTTCACTGTATCTCCATACAAACTATTCTTATCATGTTTTAGTATGTGGTGAGTGACAAAAACTCCTTTCTAAAAATAATGGCCATTAAAGGACACTCAAAATTATGTATAATAATAAGGAACATGTATTGAAATATAAAAAAAATCATTAGCACGATTTTATTACCGGCACATACCTAGCTGGAATATTGTGAGCAATTGGTGGCATACGTCTTTGTCGCTTTGTTGATAAACCTTGTCCAACCTGACTTGTGTTTGTTCGTTTTAGTGTACCTTGCTGTAAAGATTGGCATGCGTAGTCAGCAAGTTTGTGTACCTACAAAAGTATTATTGGTTACATTGTGAGTACATAGGACAACATATGTCATCAATACACATTGGAATATAAAAATGACATTTTATCAGGGAGAATGCATATTTATTCATGGAAGCAGAGCACCTGAGTTCACCCCTGGTTTTCAGTGGGGTTCCTGTTACTCGATCTTTAGTTTTATGTATAATGTTTGTAGATCGTTGTTTGTCCTTTTGTCCTTTTTCTTTTGGCCATTGTGTTGTCTGTCCTTCGATTTATGGATTCTGATTACCCCTTTGGTATCTTCAAACTCTTCTTATTGTGCAATGCAGAAAAGTTCTTTGTTTTAATTTATCATTTATACACAGATTGTACATGTACCAGTTGAATAATATTGATAGACAGGCACAAATCTATATTGATATTGAGAGGCACACATTTATATTGATATAGAGAGGCACACATCTATATTGATATAGAGAGGCACACAACTATATTGATACAGAGAGGCAACACATCTATATTGATATAGAGAGGCACACATCTATATTGATATAGAGAGGCAACACATCTATATTGATATAGAGAGGCACACATCTATATTGAAATAGAGAGGCACACATCTATATTGATATAGAGAGGCACACATCTATCTTGATATAGAGAGGCAACACATCTATATTGATATAGAGAGGCACACATCTATATTGATATAGAGAGGCACACATCTATATTGATATAGAGAGGCTACACATCTATATTGATATAGAGAGGCAACACATCTATATTGATATAGAGAGGCACACATCTATATTGATATAGAGAGGCAACACATCTATATTGATATAGAGAGGAAACACATCTATATTGATATAGAGAGGCAACACATCTATATTGATATAGAGAGGCAACACATCTATATTGATATAGAGAGGCAACACATATATATTGATATAGAGAGGCAACACATCTATATTGATATAGAGAGGCAACACATCTATATTGATATAGAGAGGCACACATCTATATTGATATAGAGAGGCACACATCTATATTGATATAGACAGGCAACACATCTATATTGATATAGAGAGGCATACATCTATATCGATATAGAGAGGCACACATCTATATTGATATAGAGAGGCACACATCTATATTGATATAGAGAGGCACACATCTATATTGATATACTAGTAGAGAGGCAACACATCTATATTGATATAGAGAGGCACACATCTATATTGATATAGAGAGGCACACATCTATATTGATATAGAGAGGCTACACATCTATATTGATATAGAGAGGCACACATCTATATTTATAGAGAGGCACACATCTATATTGATATAGAGGCACACATCTATATTGATATAGAGAGGCAACACATCTATATTGATATAGAGAGGCACACATCTATATTGATATAGAGAGGCACACATCTATCTTGATATAGAGAGGCACAGATCTATATTGATATAGAGAGGCACAGATCTATATTGATATAGAGAGGCACACATCTATATTGAAATAGAGAGGCACACATCTATATTGATAGAGAGGCACACATCTATATTGATATAGAGAGGCACACATCTATATTGATATAGAGAGGCACACATCTATATTGATATAGAGAGGCAACACATCTATATTGATATAGAGAGGCACACATCTATATTGATATAGAGAGGCACACATCTATATTGATATAGAGAGGCACACATCTATATTGATATAGAGAGGCAACATATCTATATTGATATAGAGAGGCACACATCTATATTGATATAGAGAGGCACACATCTATCTTGATATAGAGAGGCAACACATCTATATTGATATAGAGAGGCACACATCTATCTTGATATAGAGAGGCACAGATCTATATTGATATAGAGAGGCACACATCTATATTGATATAGAGAGGCACACATCTATATTGATATAGAGAGGCACACATATATATTGATATAGAGAGGCACACAACTATATTGATATAGAGAGGCACACATCTATATTGATATAGAGAGGCAACACATCTATATTGATATAGAGAGGCACACATCTATATTGATATAGAGAGGCACACATCTATATTGATATAGAGAGGCACACATCTATCTTGATATAGAGAGGCAACACATCTATATTGATATAGAGAGGCACACATCTATATTGATATAGAGAGGCACACATCTATATTGATATAGAGAGGCTACACATCTATATTGATATAGAGAGGCAACACATCTATATTGATATAGAGAGGCACACATCTATATTGATATAGAGAGGCAACACATCTATATTGATATAGAGAGGCAACACATCTATTGATATAGAGAGGCAACACATCTATATTGATATAGAGAGGCAACACATCTATATTGATATAGAGAGGCAACACATCTATATTGATATAGAGAGGCAACACATCTATATTGATATAGAGAGGCAACACATCTATATTGATATAGAGAGGCACACATCTATATTGATATAGAGAGGCACACATCTATATTGATATAGAGAGGCAACACATCTATATTGATATAGAGAGGCACACATCTATATTGATATAGAGAGGCACACATCTATATTGATATAGAGAGGCAACACATCTATATTGATATATAGAGGCACACATCTATATTGATATAGAGAGGCACACATCTATATTGATATAGAGAGGCACACATCTATATTGATATAGAGAGGCACACATCTATATTGATATACTAGTAGAGAGGCAACACATCTATATTGATACAGAGAGGCACACATCTATATTGATATAGAGAGGCACACATCTATATTGATATAGAGAGGCTATACATCTATATTGATATAGAGAGGCACACATCTATATTGATATAGAGAGGCACACATCTATATTGATATAGAGAGGCTACACATCTATATTGATATAGAGAGGCAACACATCTATATTGATATAGAGAGGCACACATCTATATTGATATAGAGAGGCACACATCTATCTTGATATAGAGAGGCACAGATTTATATTGATATAGAGAGGCACAGATCTATATTGATATAGAGAGGCACAGATCTATATTGATAGAGAGGCACACATCTATATTGATATAGAGAGGCACACATCTATATTGATATAGAGAGGCACACATCTATATTGATATAGAGAGGCACACATCTATATTGATATAGAGAGGCAACACATCTATATTGATATAGAGAGGCACACATCTATATTGATATAGAGAGGCACACATCTATATTGATAAAGAGAGGCACACATCTATATTGATATAGAGAGGCAACATATCTATATTGATATAGAGAGACACACATCTATATTGATATAGAGAGGCACACATCTATATTGATATAGAGAGGCAACACATCTATATTGATATAGAGAGGCACACATCTATCTTGATATAGAGAGGCACAGATCTATATTGATATAGAGAGGCACACATCTATATTGATATAGAGAGGCAACACATCTATATTGATATAGAGAGGCAACACATCTATATTGATATAGAGAGGCAACACATCTATATTGATATAGAGAGGCACACATCTATATTGATATAGAGAGGCACACATCTATATTGATATAGACAGGCAACACATCTATATTGATATAGAGAGGCACACATCTATATTGATATAGAGAGGCACACATCTATATTGATATAGAGAGGCAACACATCTATATTGATATATAGAGGCACACATCTATATTGATATAGAGAGGCACACATCTATATTGATATAGACAGGCACACATCTATATTGATATAGAGAGGCACACATCTATATTGATATACTAGTAGAGAGGCAACACATCTATATTGATATAGAGAGGCACACATCTATATTGATATAGAGAGGCACACATCTATATTGATATAGAGAGGCACACATCTATATTGATATAGAGAGGCAACACATCTATATTGATATAGAGAGGCACACATCTATATTGATATAGAGAGGCAACACATCTATATTGATATAGAGAGGCACAGATCTATATTGATATAGAGAGGCACACATCTATATTGATATAGAGAGGCACACATATATATTGATATAGAGAGGCACACATCTATCTTGATATAGAGAGGCACACATCTATATTGATATAGAGAGGCACACATCTATATTGATATAGAGAGGCACACATCTATATTGATATAGAGAGGCAACACATCTATATTGATATAGAGAGGCAACACATCTATATTGATATAGAGAGGCAACACATCTATATTGATATAGAGAGGCACACATCTATATTGATATAGAGAGGCACACATCTATATTGATATAGACAGGCAACACATCTATATTGATATAGAGAGGCACACATCTATATTGATATAGAGAGGCACACATCTATATTGATATAGAGAGGCACACATCTATATTGATATAGAGAGGCAACACATCTATATTGATATATAGAGGCACACATCTATATTGATATAGAGAGGCACACATCTATATTGATATAGACAGGCACACATCTATATTGATTTAGAGAGGCACACATCTATATTGATATACTAGTAGAGAGGCAACACATCTATATTGATATAGAGAGGCACACATCTATATTGATATAGAGAGGCACACATCTATATTGATATAGAGAGGCTACACATCTATATTGATATAGAGAGGCACACATCTATATTTATAGAGAAGCACACATCTATATTGATATAGAGAGGCACACATCTATATTGATATAGAGAGGCTACACATCTATATTGATATAGAGGCACACATCTATATTGATATAGAGAGGCAACACATCTATATTGATATAGAGAGGCACACATCTATATTGATATAGAGAGGCTACACATCTATATTGATATAGAGGCACACATCTATATTGATATAGAGAGGCAACACATCTATATTGATATAGAGAGGCACACATCTATATTGATATAGAGAGGCACACATCTATCTTGATATAGAGAGGCACAGATCTATATTGATATAGAGAGGCACAGATCTATTTTGATATAGAGAGGCACAGATCTATATTAATATAGAGAGGCACACATCTATATTGATATAGAGAGGCACACATCTATATTGATATAGAGAGGCACACATCTATATTGATATAGAGAGGCAACACATCTATATTGATATAGAGAGGCACACATCTATATTGATATAGAGAGGCACACATCTATATTGATATAGAGAGGCAACATATCTATATTGATATAGAGAGGCACACATCTATATTGATATAGAGAGGCACACATCTATATTGATATAGAGAGGCAACACATCTATATTGATATAGAGAGGCACAGATCTATCTTGATATAGAGAGGCACAGATCTATATTGATATAGAGAGGCACACATCTATATTGATATAGAGAGGCACACATCTATATTGATATAGAGAGGCACACATCTATATTGATATAGAGAGGCAACACATCTATATTGATATAGAGAGGCAACACATCTATATTGATATAGAGAGGCACAGATCTATATTGATATAGAGAGGCACACATCTATATTGATATAGAGAGGCACACATCTATATTGATATAGAGAGGCACACATCTATCTTGATATAGAGAGGCACACATCTATCTTGATATAGAGAGGCACACATCTATATTGATATAGAGAGGCACACATATATATTGATATAGAGAGGCAACACATCTATATTGATATAGAGAGGCACACATCTATATTGATATAGAGACACACACATCTATATTGATATAGAGAGGCACACATCTATATTGATATAGAGAGGCAACACATCTATATTGATATAGAGAGGCAACACACCTATATTGATATAGAGAGGCACACATCTATATTGATATAGAGAGGCACACATCTATCTTGATATAGAGAGGCACAGATTTATATTGATATAGAGAGGCACAGATCTATATTGATATAGAGAGGCACAGATCTATATTGATAGAGAGGCACACATCTATATTGATATAGAGAGGCACACATCTATATTGATATAGAGAGGCACACATCTATATTGATATAGAGAGGCAACACATCTATATTGATATAGAGAGGCACACATCTATATTGATATAGAGAGGCACACATCTATATTGATATAGAGAGGCACACATCTATATTGATATAGAGAGGCAACATATCTATATTGATATAGAGAGACACACATCTATATTGATATAGAGAGGCACACATCTATATTGATATAGAGAGGCAACACATCTATATTGATATAGAGAGGCACACATCTATCTTGATATAGAGAGGCACAGATCTATATTGATATAGAGAGGCACACATCTATATTGATATAGAGAGGCACACATCTATATTGATATAGAGAGGCAACACATCTATATTGATATAGAGAGGCAACACATCTATATTGATATAGAGAGGCAACACATCTATATTGATATAGAGAGGCACACATCTATATTGATATAGAGAGGCACACATCTATATTGATATAGACAGGCAACACATCTATATTGATATATAGAGGCACACATCTATATTGATATAGAGAGGCACACATCTATATTGATATAGACAGGCACACATCTATATTGATATAGAGAGGCACACATCTATATTGATATACTAGTAGAGAGGCAACACATCTATATTGATATAGAGAGGCACACATCTATATTGATATAGAGAGGCACACATCTATATTGATATAGAGAGGCACACATCTATATTGATATAGAGAGGCAACACATCTATATTGATATAGAGAGGCACACATCTATATTGATATAGACAGGCAACACATCTATATTGATATAGAGAGGCACAGATCTATATTGATATAGAGAGGCACACATCTATATTGATATAGAGAGGCAACACATCTATATTGATATATAGAGGCACACATCTATATTGATATAGAGAGGCACACATCTATATTGATATAGAGAGGCACACATCTATATTGATATAGAGAGGCACACATCTATATTGATATACTAGTAGAGAGGCAACACATCTATATTGATATAGAGAGGCACACATCTATATTGATATAGAGAGGCACACATCTATATTGATATAGAGAGGCACACATCTATATTGATATAGAGAGGCAACACATCTATATTGATATAGAGAGGCACACATCTATATTGATATAGAGAGGCAACACATCTATATTGATATAGAGAGGCACAGATCTATATTGATATAGAGAGGCACACATCTATATTGATATAGAGAGGCACACATATATATTGATATAGAGAGGCACACATCTATCTTGATATAGAGAGGCACACATCTATATTGATATAGAGAGGCACACATCTATATTGATATAGAGAGGCACACATATATATTGTTATAGAGAGGCAACACATCTATATTGATATAGAGAGGCAACACATCTATATTGATATAGAGAGGCAACACATCTATATTGATATAGAGAGGCACACATCTATATTGATATAGAGAGGCACACATCTATATTGATATAGACAGGCAACACATCTATATTGATATAGAGAGGCACACATCTATATTGATATAGAGAGGCACACATCTATATTGATATAGAGAGGCAACACATCTATATTGATATATAGAGGCACACATCTATATTGATATAGAGAGGCACACATCTATATTGATATAGACAGGCACACATCTATATTGATATAGAGAGGCACACATCTATATTGATATACTAGTAGAGAGGCAACACATCTATATTGATATAGAGAGGCACACATCTATATTGATATAGAGAGGCACACATCTATATTGATATAGAGAGGCACACATCTATATTTATAGAGAAGCACACATCTATATTGATATAGAGAGGCACACATCTATATTGATATAGAGAGGCTACACATCTATATTGATATAGAGGCACACATCTATATTGATATAGAGAGGCAACACATCTATATTGATATAGAGAGGCACACATCTATATTGATATAGAGAGGCTACACATCTATATTGATATAGAGGCACACATCTATATTGATATAGAGAGGCAACACATCTATATTGATATAGAGAGGCACACATCTATATTGATATAGAGAGGCACACATCTATCTTGATATAGAGAGGCACAGATCTATATTGATATAGAGAGGCACAGATCTATATTGATATAGAGAGGCACAGATCTATATTAATATAGAGAGGCACACATCTATATTGATATAGAGAGGCACACATCTATATTGATATAGAGAGGCACACATCTATATTGATATAGAGAGGCAACACATCTATATTGATATAGAGAGGCACACATCTATATTGATATAGAGAGGCACACATCTATATTGATATAGAGAGGCAACATATCTATATTGATATAGAGAGGCACACATCTATATTGATATAGAGAGGCACACATCTATATTGATATAGAGAGGCAACACATCTATATTGATATAGAGAGGCACACATCTATCTTGATATAGAGAGGCACAGATCTATATTGATATAGAGAGGCACAGATCTATATTGATATAGAGAGGCACACATCTATATTGATATAGAGAGGCACACATCTATATTGATATAGAGAGGCACACATCTATATTGATATAGAGAGGCAACACATCTATATTGATATAGAGAGGCAACACATCTATATTGATATAGAGAGGCACAGATCTATATTGATATAGAGAGGCACACATCTATATTGATATAGAGAGGCACACATCTATATTGATATAGAGAGGCACACATCTATCTTGATATAGAGAGGCACACATCTATATTGATATAGAGAGGCACACATATATATTGATATAGAGAGGCAACACATCTATATTGATATAGAGAGGCACACATCTATATTGATATAGAGACACACACATCTATATTGATATACAGAGGCACACATCTATATTGATATAGAGAGGCAACACATCTATATTGATATAGAGAGGCAACACATCTATATTGATATAGAGAGGCAACACATCTATATTGATATAGAGAGGCACACATCTATATTGATATAGAGAGGCACACATCTATATTGATATAGACAGGCAACACATCTATATTGATATAGAGAGGCACACATCTATATTGATATACTAGTAGAGAGGCAACACATCTATATTGATATAGAGAGGCACACATCTATATTGATATAGAGAGGCACACATCTATATTGATATAGAGAGGCAACACATCTATATTGATATATAGAGGCACACATCTATATTGATATAGAGAGGCACACATCTATATTGATATAGAGAGGCACACATCTATATTGATATAGAGAGGCACGCATCTATATTGATATAGAGAGGCTACACATCTATATTGATATAGAGAGGCACACATCTATATTGATATAGAGAGGCACACATCTATATTGATATAGAGAGGCACAGATCTATATTGATATAGAGAGGCACACATCTATATTGATATAGAGAGGCACACATCTATATTGATATAGAGAGGCTACACATCTATATTGATATAGAGGCACACATCTATATTGATATAGAGAGGCAACACATCTATATTGATATAGAGAGGCACACATCTATATTGATATAGAGAGACACACATCTATCTTGATATAGAGAGGCACAGATCTATATTGATATAGAGAGGCACAGATCTATATTGATATAGAGAGGCACACATCTATATTGATATAGAGAGGCAACACATCTATATTGATATAGAGAGGCACACATCTATATTGATATAGAGAGGCACACATCTATATTGATATAGAGAGGCACACATCTATATTGATATAGAGAGGCACACATCTATATTGATATAGAGAGGCAACATATCTATATTGATATAGAGAGGCACACATCTATATTGATATAGAGAGGCACACATCTATATTGATATAGAGAGGCAACACATCTATATTGATATAGAGAGGCACACATCTATCTTGATATAGAGAGGCACAGATCTATATTGATATAGAGAGGCACAGATCTATATTGATATAGAGAGGCACACATCTATATTGATATAGAGAGGCACACATCTATATTGATATAGAGAGGCACACATCTATATTGATATAGAGAGGCAACACATCTATATTGATATAGAGAGGCACACATCTATATTGATATAGAGAGGCACACATCTATCTTGATATAGAGAGGCACACATCTATATTGATATAGAGAGGCACACATATATATTGATATAGAGAGGCAACACATCTATATTGATATAGAGAGGCACACATCTATATTGATATAGAGATACACACATCTATATTGATATACAGAGGCACACATCTATATTGATATAGAGAGGCAACACATCTATATTGATATAGAGAGGCAACACATCTATATTGATATAGAGAGGCACACATCTATATTGATATACAGAGGCACAGATCTATATTGATATAGAGAGGCACAGATCTATATTGATATAGAGAGGCAACACATCTATATTGATATAGAGAGGCACACATCTATATTGATATAGAGAGGCACACATCTATATTGATATAGACAGGCAACACATCTATATTGATATAGAGAGGCACACATCTATATTGATATACTAGTAGAGAGGCAACACATCTATATTGATATAGAGAGGCACACATCTATATTGATATAGAGAGGCACACATCTATATTGATATAGAGAGGCAACACATCTATATTGATATAGAGAGGCACAGATCTATATTGATATAGAGAGGCACAGATCTATATTGATATAGAGAGGCACACATCTATATTGATATAGAGAGGCAACACATCTATATTGATATAGAGAGGCACACATCTATATTGATATAGAGAGGCACACATCTATATTGATATAGAGAGGCACACATCTATATTGATATAGAGAGGCAACACATCTACATTGATATAGAGAGGCAACACATCTATATTGATATAGAGAGGCTACACATCTATATTGATATAGAGAGGCAACACATCTATATTGATATAGAGAGGCACACATCTATATTGATATAGAGAGGCACACATCTATCTTGATATAGAGAGGCACAGATCTATATTGATATAGAGAGGCACAGATCTATATTGATATAGAGAGGCACAGATCTATATTGATATAGAGAGGCACACATCTATATTGATATAGAGAGGCAACACATCTATATTGATATAGAGAGGCACACATCTATATTGATATAGAGAGGCACACATCTATATTGATATAGAGAGGCACACATCTATATTGATATAGAGAGGCACACATCTATATTGATATAGAGAGGCAACACATCTATATTGATATAGAGAGGCACACATCTATATTGATATAGAGAGGCACACATCTATATTGATATAGAGAGGCACACATCTATATTGATATAGACAGGCAACACATCTATATTGATATAGAGAGGCACACATCTATATTGATATAGAGAGGCACACATCTATATTGATATAGAGAGGCAACACATCTATATTGATATATAGAGGCACACATCTATATTGATATAGAGAGGCACACATCTATATTGATATAGACAGGCACACATCTATATTGATATAGAGAGGCACACATCTATATTGATATACTAGTAGAGAGGCAACACATCTATATTGATATAGAGAGGCACACATCTATATTGATATAGAGAGGCACACATCTATATTGATATAGAGAGGCTACACATCTATATTGATATAGAGAGGCACACATCTATATTTATAGAGAAGCACACATCTATATTGATATAGAGAGGCACACATCTATATTGATATAGAGAGGCACACATCTATATTGATATAGAGAGGCAACACATCTATATTGATATAGAGAGGCACACATCTATATTGATATAGAGAGGCACACATCTATATTGATATAGAGAGGCAACATATCTATATTGATATAGAGAGGCTACACATCTATATTGATATAGAGGCACACATCTATATTGATATAGAGGCACACATCTATATTGATATAGAGAGGCAACACATCTATATTGATATAGAGAGGCACACATCTATATTGATATAGAGGCTACACATCTATATTGATATAGAGGCACACATCTATATTGATATAGAGAGGCAACACATCTATATTGATATAGAGAGGCACACATCTATATTGATATAGAGAGGCACACATCTATCTTGATATAGAGAGGCACAGATCTATATTGATATAGAGAGGCACAGATCTATATTGATATAGAGAGGCACAGATCTATATTAATATAGAGAGGCACACATCTATATTGATATAGAGAGGCACACATCTATATTGATATAGAGAGGCACACATCTATATTGATATAGAGAGGCAACACATCTATATTGATATAGAGAGGCACACATCTATATTGATATAGAGAGGCACACATCTATATTGATATAGAGAGGCAACATATCTATATTGATATAGAGAGGCACACATCTATATTGATATAGAGAGGCACACATCTATATTGATATAGAGAGGCAACACATCTATCTTGATATAGAGAGGAACACATCTATCTTGATATAGAGAGGCACAGATCTATATTGATATAGAGAGGCACAGATCTATATTGATATAGAGAGGCACACATCTATATTGATATAGAGAGGCACACATCTATATTGATATAGAGAGGCACACATCTATATTGATATAGAGAGGCAACACATCTATATTGATATAGAGAGGCACACATCTATATTGATATAGAGAGGCACACATCTATATTGATATAGAGAGGCAACATATCTATATTGATATAGAGAGGCACACATCTATATTGATATAGAGAGGCACACATCTATATTGATATAGAGAGGCAACACATCTATCTTGATATAGAGAGGCACACATCTATCTTGATATAGAGAGGCACAGATCTATATTGATATAGAGAGGCACAGATCTATATTGATATAGAGAGGCACACATCTATATTGATATAGAGAGGCACACATCTATATTGATATAGAGAGGCACACATCTATATTGATATAGACAGGCAACACATCTATATTGATATAGAGAGGCACAGATCTATATTGATATAGAGAGGCACACATCTATATTGATATAGAGAGGCACACATCTATATTGATATAGAGAGGCTACACATCTATATTGATATAGAGGCACACATCTATATTGATATAGAGAGGCAACACATCTATATTGATATAGAGAGGCACACATCTATATTGATATAGAGAGACACACATCTATCTTGATATAGAGAGGCACAGATCTATATTGATATAGAGAGGCACAGATCTATATTGATATAGAGAGGCACACATCTATATTGATATAGAGAGGCAACACATCTATATTGATATAGAGAGGCACACATCTATATTGATATAGAGAGGCACACATCTATATTGATATAGAGAGGCACACATCTATATTGATATAGAGAGGCACACATCTATATTGATATAGAGAGGCAACATATCTATATTGATATAGAGAGGCACACATCTATATTGATATAGAGAGGCACACATCTATATTGATATAGAGAGGCAACACATCTATATTGATATAGAGAGGCACACATCTATCTTGATATAGAGAGGCACAGATCTATATTGATATAGAGAGGCACAGATCTATATTGATATAGAGAGGCACACATCTATATTGATATAGAGAGGCACACATCTATATTGATATAGAGAGGCACACATCTATATTGATATAGAGAGGCAACACATCTATATTGATATAGAGAGGCACACATCTATATTGATATAGAGAGGCACACATCTATCTTGATATAGAGAGGCACACATCTATATTGATATAGAGAGGCACACATATATATTGATATAGAGAGGCAACACATCTATATTGATATAGAGAGGCACACATCTATATTGATATAGAGATACACACATCTATATTGATATACAGAGGCACACATCTATATTGATATAGAGAGGCAACACATCTATATTGATATAGAGAGGCAACACATCTATATTGATATAGAGAGGCACACATCTATATTGATATACAGAGGCACAGATCTATATTGATATAGAGAGGCACAGATCTATATTGATATAGAGAGGCAACACATCTATATTGATATAGAGAGGCACACATCTATATTGATATAGAGAGGCACACATCTATATTGATATAGACAGGCAACACATCTATATTGATATAGAGAGGCACACATCTATATTGATATACTAGTAGAGAGGCAACACATCTATATTGATATAGAGAGGCACACATCTATATTGATATAGAGAGGCACACATCTATATTGATATAGAGAGGCAACACATCTATATTGATATAGAGAGGCACAGATCTATATTGATATAGAGAGGCACAGATCTATATTGATATAGAGAGGCACACATCTATATTGATATAGAGAGGCAACACATCTATATTGATATAGAGAGGCACACATCTATATTGATATAGAGAGGCACACATCTATATTGATATAGAGAGGCACACATCTATATTGATATAGAGAGGCAACACATCTACATTGATATAGAGAGGCAACACATCTATATTGATATAGAGAGGCTACACATCTATATTGATATAGAGGCACACATCTATATTGATATAGAGAGGCAACACATCTATATTGATATAGAGAGGCACACATCTATATTGATATAGAGAGGCACACATCTATCTTGATATAGAGAGGCACAGATCTATATTGATATAGAGAGGCACAGATCTATATTGATATAGAGAGGCACAGATCTATATTGATATAGAGAGGCACACATCTATATTGATATAGAGAGGCAACACATCTATATTGATATAGAGAGGCACACATCTATATTGATATAGAGAGGCACACATCTATATTGATATAGAGAGGCACACATCTATATTGATATAGAGAGGCACACATCTATATTGATATAGAGAGGCAACACATCTATATTGATATAGAGAGGCACACATCTATATTGATATAGAGAGGCACACATCTATATTGATATAGAGAGGCACACATCTATATTGATATAGAGAGGCAACACATCTATATTGATATAGAGAGGCACAGATCTATATTGATATAGAGAGGCACAGATCTATATTGATATAGAGAGGCACACATCTATATTGATATAGAGAGGCAACACATCTATATTGATATAGAGAGGCACACATCTATATTGATATAGAGAGGCACACATCTATATTGATATAGAGAGGCACACATCTATATTGATATAGAGAGGCAACACATCTACATTGATATAGAGAGGCAACACATCTATATTGATATAGAGAGGCTACACATCTATATTGATATAGAGGCACACATCTATATTGATATAGAGAGGCAACACATCTATATTGATATAGAGAGGCACACATCTATATTGATATAGAGAGGCACACATCTATCTTGATATAGAGAGGCACAGATCTATATTGATATAGAGAGGCACAGATCTATATTGATATAGAGAGGCACAGATCTATATTGATATAGAGAGGCACACATCTATATTGATATAGAGAGGCAACACATCTATATTGATATAGAGAGGCACACATCTATATTGATATAGAGAGGCACACATCTATATTGATATAGAGAGGCACACATCTATATTGATATAGAGAGGCACACATCTATATTGATATAGAGAGGCAACACATCTATATTGATATAGAGAGGCACACATCTATATTGATATAGAGAGGCACACATCTATATTGATATAGAGAGGCACACATCTATATTGATATAGACAGGCAACACATCTATATTGATATAGAGAGGCACACATCTATATTGATATAGAGAGGCACACATCTATATTGATATAGAGAGGCAACACATCTATATTGATATATAGAGGCACACATCTATATTGATATAGAGAGGCACACATCTATATTGATATAGACAGGCACACATCTATATTGATATAGAGAGGCACACATCTATATTGATATACTAGTAGAGAGGCAACACATCTATATTGATATAGAGAGGCACACATCTATATTGATATAGAGAGGCACACATCTATATTGATATAGAGAGGCTACACATCTATATTGATATAGAGAGGCACACATCTATATTTATAGAGAAGCACACATCTATATTGATATAGAGAGGCACACATCTATATTGATATAGAGAGGCACACATCTATATTGATATAGAGAGGCAACACATCTATATTGATATAGAGAGGCACACATCTATATTGATATAGAGAGGCACACATCTATATTGATATAGAGAGGCAACATATCTATATTGATATAGAGAGGCTACACATCTATATTGATATAGAGGCACACATCTATATTGATATAGAGGCACACATCTATATTGATATAGAGAGGCAACACATCTATATTGATATAGAGAGGCACACATCTATATTGATATAGAGGCTACACATCTATATTGATATAGAGGCACACATCTATATTGATATAGAGAGGCAACACATCTATATTGATATAGAGAGGCACACATCTATATTGATATAGAGAGGCACACATCTATCTTGATATAGAGAGGCACAGATCTATATTGATATAGAGAGGCACAGATCTATATTGATATAGAGAGGCACAGATCTATATTAATATAGAGAGGCACACATCTATATTGATATAGAGAGGCACACATCTATATTGATATAGAGAGGCACACATCTATATTGATATAGAGAGGCAACACATCTATATTGATATAGAGAGGCACACATCTATATTGATATAGAGAGGCACACATCTATATTGATATAGAGAGGCAACATATCTATATTGATATAGAGAGGCACACATCTATATTGATATAGAGAGGCACACATCTATATTGATATAGAGAGGCAACACATCTATCTTGATATAGAGAGGAACACATCTATCTTGATATAGAGAGGCACAGATCTATATTGATATAGAGAGGCACAGATCTATATTGATATAGAGAGGCACACATCTATATTGATATAGAGAGGCACACATCTATATTGATATAGAGAGGCACACATCTATATTGATATAGAGAGGCAACACATCTATATTGATATAGAGAGGCACACATCTATATTGATATAGAGAGGCACACATCTATATTGATATAGAGAGGCAACATATCTATATTGATATAGAGAGGCACACATCTATATTGATATAGAGAGGCACACATCTATATTGATATAGAGAGGCAACACATCTATCTTGATATAGAGAGGCACACATCTATCTTGATATAGAGAGGCACAGATCTATATTGATATAGAGAGGCACAGATCTATATTGATATAGAGAGGCACACATCTATATTGATATAGAGAGGCACACATCTATATTGATATAGAGAGGCACACATCTATATTGATATAGACAGGCAACACATCTATATTGATATAGAGAGGCACAGATCTATATTGATATAGAGAGGCACACATCTATATTGATATAGAGAGGCACACATCTATATTGATATAGAGAGGCTACACATCTATATTGATATAGAGGCACACATCTATATTGATATAGAGAGGCAACACATCTATATTGATATAGAGAGGCACACATCTATATTGATATAGAGAGACACACATCTATCTTGATATAGAGAGGCACAGATCTATATTGATATAGAGAGGCACAGATCTATATTGATATAGAGAGGCACACATCTATATTGATATAGAGAGGCAACACATCTATATTGATATAGAGAGGCACACATCTATATTGATATAGAGAGGCACACATCTATATTGATATAGAGAGGCACACATCTATATTGATATAGAGAGGCACACATCTATATTGATATAGAGAGGCAACATATCTATATTGATATAGAGAGGCACACATCTATATTGATATAGAGAGGCACACATCTATATTGATATAGAGAGGCAACACATCTATATTGATATAGAGAGGCACACATCTATCTTGATATAGAGAGGCACAGATCTATATTGATATAGAGAGGCACAGATCTATATTGATATAGAGAGGCACACATCTATATTGATATAGAGAGGCACACATCTATATTGATATAGAGAGGCACACATCTATATTGATATAGAGAGGCAACACATCTATATTGATATAGAGAGGCACACATCTATATTGATATAGAGAGGCACACATCTATCTTGATATAGAGAGGCACACATCTATATTGATATAGAGAGGCACACATATATATTGATATAGAGAGGCAACACATCTATATTGATATAGAGAGGCACACATCTATATTGATATAGAGATACACACATCTATATTGATATACAGAGGCACACATCTATATTGATATAGAGAGGCAACACATCTATATTGATATAGAGAGGCAACACATCTATATTGATATAGAGAGGCACACATCTATATTGATATACAGAGGCACAGATCTATATTGATATAGAGAGGCACAGATCTATATTGATATAGAGAGGCAACACATCTATATTGATATAGAGAGGCACACATCTATATTGATATAGAGAGGCACACATCTATATTGATATAGACAGGCAACACATCTATATTGATATAGAGAGGCACACATCTATATTGATATACTAGTAGAGAGGCAACACATCTATATTGATATAGAGAGGCACACATCTATATTGATATAGAGAGGCACACATCTATATTGATATAGAGAGGCAACACATCTATATTGATATAGAGAGGCACAGATCTATATTGATATAGAGAGGCACAGATCTATATTGATATAGAGAGGCACACATCTATATTGATATAGAGAGGCAACACATCTATATTGATATAGAGAGGCACACATCTATATTGATATAGAGAGGCACACATCTATATTGATATAGAGAGGCACACATCTATATTGATATAGAGAGGCAACACATCTACATTGATATAGAGAGGCAACACATCTATATTGATATAGAGAGGCTACACATCTATATTGATATAGAGGCACACATCTATATTGATATAGAGAGGCAACACATCTATATTGATATAGAGAGGCACACATCTATATTGATATAGAGAGGCACACATCTATCTTGATATAGAGAGGCACAGATCTATATTGATATAGAGAGGCACAGATCTATATTGATATAGAGAGGCACAGATCTATATTGATATAGAGAGGCACACATCTATATTGATATAGAGAGGCAACACATCTATATTGATATAGAGAGGCACACATCTATATTGATATAGAGAGGCACACATCTATATTGATATAGAGAGGCACACATCTATATTGATATAGAGAGGCACACATCTATATTGATATAGAGAGGCAACACATCTATATTGATATAGAGAGGCACACATCTATATTGATATAGAGAGGCACACATCTATATTGATATAGAGAGGCACACATCTATATTGATATAGACAGGCAACACATCTATATTGATATAGAGAGGCACACATCTATATTGATATAGAGAGGCACACATCTATATTGATATAGAGAGGCAACACATCTATATTGATATATAGAGGCACACATCTATATTGATATAGAGAGGCACACATCTATATTGATATAGACAGGCACACATCTATATTGATATAGAGAGGCACACATCTATATTGATATACTAGTAGAGAGGCAACACATCTATATTGATATAGAGAGGCACACATCTATATTGATATAGAGAGGCACACATCTATATTGATATAGAGAGGCTACACATCTATATTGATATAGAGAGGCACACATCTATATTTATAGAGAAGCACACATCTATATTGATATAGAGAGGCACACATCTATATTGATATAGAGAGGCACACATCTATATTGATATAGAGAGGCAACACATCTATATTGATATAGAGAGGCACACATCTATATTGATATAGAGAGGCACACATCTATATTGATATAGAGAGGCAACATATCTATATTGATATAGAGAGGCTACACATCTATATTGATATAGAGGCACACATCTATATTGATATAGAGGCACACATCTATATTGATATAGAGAGGCAACACATCTATATTGATATAGAGAGGCACACATCTATATTGATATAGAGGCTACACATCTATATTGATATAGAGGCACACATCTATATTGATATAGAGAGGCAACACATCTATATTGATATAGAGAGGCACACATCTATATTGATATAGAGAGGCACACATCTATCTTGATATAGAGAGGCACAGATCTATATTGATATAGAGAGGCACAGATCTATATTGATATAGAGAGGCACAGATCTATATTAATATAGAGAGGCACACATCTATATTGATATAGAGAGGCACACATCTATATTGATATAGAGAGGCACACATCTATATTGATATAGAGAGGCAACACATCTATATTGATATAGAGAGGCACACATCTATATTGATATAGAGAGGCACACATCTATATTGATATAGAGAGGCAACATATCTATATTGATATAGAGAGGCACACATCTATATTGATATAGAGAGGCACACATCTATATTGATATAGAGAGGCAACATATCTATCTTGATATAGAGAGGCACACATCTATCTTGATATAGAGAGGCACAGATCTATATTGATATAGAGAGGCACAGATCTATATTGATATAGAGAGGCACACATCTATATTGATATAGAGAGGCACACATCTATATTGATATAGAGAGGCACACATCTATATTGATATAGAGAGGCAACACATCTATATTGATATAGAGAGGCAACACATCTATATTGATATAGAGAGGCACAGATCTATATTGATATAGAGAGGCACACATCTATATTGATATAGAGAGGCACACATCTATCTTGATATAGAGAGGCACACATCTATCTTGATATAGAGAGGCACACATCTATATTGATATAGAGAGGCACACATATATATTGATATAGAGAGGCAACACATCTATATTGATATAGAGAGGCACACATCTATATTGATATAGAGACACACACATCTATATTGATATAGAGAGGCACACATCTATATTGATATAGAGAGGCAACACATCTATATTGATATAGAGAGGCAACACATCTATATTGATATAGAGAGGCAACACACCTATATTGATATAGAGAGGCACACATCTATATTGATATAGAGAGGCACACATCTATATTGATATACTAGTAGAGAGGCAACACATCTATATTGATATAGAGAGGCACACATCTATATTGATATAGAGAGGCACACATCTATATTGATATAGAGAGGCTACACATCTATATTGATATAGAGAGGCACACATCTATATTTATAGAGAGGCACACATCTATATTGATATAGAGAGGCACACATCTATATTGATATAGAGAGGCTACACATCTATATTGATATAGAGGCACACATCTATATTGATATAGAAAGGCAACACATCTATATTGATATAGAGAGGCACACATCTATCTTGATATAGAGAGGCACACATCTATCTTGATATAGAGAGGCACAGATCTATATTGATATAGAGAGGCACAGATCTATATTGATATAGAGAGGCACACATCTATATTGATATAGAGAGGCACACATCTATATTGATATTGAGAGGCACACATCTATATTGATATAGAGAGGCACACATCTATATTGATATAGAGAGGCACACAGCTATATTGATATAGAGAGGCACACATATATATTGATATAGAGAGGCACACATCTATATTGATATAGAGAGGCAACACATCTATATTGATATAGAGAGGCACACAGCTATATTGATATAGAGAGGCACACATCTATATTGATATACTAGTAGAGAGGCAACACATCTATATTGATATAGAGAGGCACAGATCTATATTGATTATGTTTACTCTGCCCTTACAATAAAATTGTTTTATATTTAGATGAATGTAGTGAAGGAGAATATAAACCAAGCTTACTTTGTTTGTCCATTTGTGAGTATGTATCAATTGACTAGGGAGTTGTGTTCTGTCTGTTGCTGGATCTAGACATACTAAACTAATATTGTTAGATGACTGGTTGACTGTGGTGGGCAGAGATTGGTAAATCTTTTCAAGTTCACTAAAAAAAATAGATCATTCATTGTTTAACAATTATTTTAAGTTAAATAAAATGGCATAATGGCAATAACCTTTACTTTAGATGTCAATAACCTTTACTTTAGATGTCAATAACCTTTACTTTAGATGTCAATAACCTTTACTTTAGATATCAATAACCTTTACTTTAGATATCAATAACCTTTACTTTAGACGTCAATAACCTTTACTTTAGATGTCAATAATCTTTACTTTAGATATCAATAACCTTTACTTTAGATGTCAATAACCTTTAATTTAGATGTCAATAACCTTTACTTTAGATATCAATAACCTTTACTTTAGATGTCAATAACCTTTACTTTAGATATCAATAACCTTTACTTTAGATGTCAATAACCTTTACTTTAGATATCAATAACCTTTACTTTAGATATCAATAACCTTTACTTTAGATGTCAATAGCCTTTACATTAGATATCAATAACCTTTACTTTAGATATCAATAACCTTTACTTTAGATATCAATAACCTTTACTTTAGATGTCAATAACCTTTACTTTAGATATCAATAACCTTTACTTTAGATATCAATAACCTTTACTTTAGATATCAATAACCTTTACTTTAGATGTCAATAACCTTTACTTTAGATATCAATAACCTTTACTTTAGATGTCAATAACCTTTACTTTAGATATCAATAACCTTTACTTTAGATGTCAATAACCTTTACTTTAGATATCAATAACCTTTACTTTAGATATCAATAACCTTTACTTTAGATGTCAATAACCTTTACTTTAGATATCATATCGTTGGCAAACTAAGATTTAAACTTCAATATTAGGAGTGGGCAGAGTGGTTATAAGGTTGTTGACTTCTGATCACAAGCTGAACACCACTGACATGGGTTCCAGTCCTGATAGCCATCCTAAGTGTTACGATGTCGGTGTCAAGACATTTTCTGAATGCGTGGGGTTTCAACAGATGGGTCATATCTGTTTGATCCACACACTCAATAAGCTTGGTAGTCATGATATAGCTGAAAATCATGCTGAATTTGACGATAAATTCCACTAAACCTAAATAACCTAGCATTTGCAAAAGCTTTACATAACAGACAAATATTACTTAAAATGATTATATGCTTGTTGGTTATTTTTTATGATAATGTCATATTTAACAACATCACATATGGGTTCATGTCAGGTAGCCTTCATTCATCTTTGACCGTCAAATCATATATGAAAGACGTTTAAATTAACAACTTGAACATGACCAGTAGACTGATTTTAATTATATTGTGGCAACCAGTTTTAGTGATAGAGAAAGACTGTGTTCCCAACACAAAACAATTGAGCATAGTCAAGAACTTGGTACCCTTAAGCTTTCTTACTTAAAATATTAAATACAAGTTTGGCAAACAAAAAGATTGATCACCTTCACAACTGTATTCACTAGATTTAGGGAGAAACTGATGAAAAACTCAAATGCAAAACAGTTACAATGGATAGTTTCAAAAGTCACTGACTCATCCTTTTACTCATTTCTATATACTTTATACATGTATATATTATTGAACTTGTTCTTGGCCTGAATATATCTGAAATACTGCTTGCTGGAGGTTAAGCAATAATCAATCGATCAATCAATGGTTAGTTATCACTGCGATGAAACTATGCTACACATGGGATACAATAAATAGACTGAAAAAATTTGTTTTCCTCTAAACCAGTTAATCTTATTTTGTGGAAAAAGGGAAACAACTCTGATATGAAATAAGTGAAAAATTGTAACTTCAATCATTCTATTTTGATATCATATTTTTAAATACGAGTAAAGATCAACATGCTTAGGCCCATGTTATCAAATGGATGATTAAGGTCACTTTCAATAATATTTTAATCATATCATGGCTGTCAGTTTTATTGGCTTCAGGAAAGCACAGTATCCACAGAAATTCCCAACTTGTAACAAGTCATTGATGATCTTTATCACATGAAGTTGTACTGAGTACACCTTATTACAGAGCAGGATACAAACACACAACTTGAGTTACTATAGACACTGATTGCATAGGTTGATGTTAATCTAAGTACCCTAAGATCAGGGCCATGTCATGATGCCCCCCCCCCCCCCCCCCAAAAAAAATGAGAATGATTTCATGAAAATCTACTTATAAAAATGTGTATGCATTACTTTCGGTATTGTTTGTAGAATATTTCATAGAAAGAATTAACAAGGTTGTATTTTGTATTATTAATGATATGAAGTGTACAGTAGTGTGTGGGATAATTTATAGATATTTTCCTTTTCATATTAACTTGCATTTTATCCAATATAGCTTTAGTAGTGTTGTTCATGTTTTGTGGGTAGAGGTTTTGATCTTGAAATTTTCAGCCATGAAATTAATATAGGTTAGTTCAAATTAATTCTAAAAGTTTGACAAATTACCCAAAAGTATACATATACAAAGCCAAGTCTCCTATGGCCCGAGACAAGAATATTTAAAGGAAGACACAAATAAAAAAAAAATGTTTCCATACGACACAGATGCCCCCCATTTACAGTTAATAATTTACAGCTATGGCTGCAGCAGCAGACAACAGCTTCCAGCTGGTTAACGGAAACTAAAGATGGAGCATAAAAACTGCAAAAATCAACATTTTTCAATTAAGTAAAAGATCATAACTCTGGAACACTTTTAAACAATATAGCCAAAATAAAAACTATTAAATACAAATTTCTAAAAGCTTGTCCAAGCCAAAGGGAAACAGAAGTCAGAGCATAAAAAAACCAATTTGCAATTATTCAAAAAGAATAGTATTTACACTATTTCAAGTGTACCAGTACTGCAGTTATTTGAACATTTTTCAGGAATACAATGTATCTTATACAACACTCTTTAAAATTAGGAGGTACCAAATGCCATTTTAAAAGGATAAAAGTACCTGGTATGAGTATGACCCATATTAAATGCCTGAAGGAATAATAACCAAATTCAAACTTGAGCTGTGTATTGTGGTCAAAAACACTGTGTACAAATTTCAAACATTTGACAAAGGCAAGCTAAATTTAGAAAACAACCACAAATAAACCATTTTTCAATAAATTGTACATTTAACTATGGGACCACAAATGGAATAATAATCAAATTGTAGCTTGACCTTTGGTCAAAAACATTGTGTAAAAATTTCAAAATACATTTGGCTAACAGGACAGTCAGCAAGATGCAAAAGGGCAATACTTAATGGTGTCACCTTTCAGTGTGGGCAGTTTGTGATTTCAGAACTGGTCTTATTTCCCCTGGCCAGAAAAAAATCTTATGGGGCTGTAATATAAGCTTAATTGATTTTTCATTGTAATTGTGCTTAACATTTTTAAAGTTTGGCCCAGTAACTTCTGAAGTCTAAACATGCAGTAAACAGTAAACAAAAAACTAAAAAAATTCCCTGAGCAATTCCCTCTTTATGAAACACCAGAATCATAAGAGTTATTTCCCATTTAAGAAGGTATATGAATTATGAATATAGCTATTAACGGGAAAAATTTGGAATTTATTTTTCATAAAATTATTTCCGTCCTCCGATATATTGCAAACACCAAAATTTTATGTATTTCGTAAGTGCCCATCAGTATATATTTTTTTCTCTGCTTAAATATTGCGGGTTTGGCGAAAAATAACAAGATTAAGAACTTCCCTGTTATAGCTATATTGAATTACCTTTTCTAAAGAGAGACAACCCTTACAAAAATGAATCCCAGTTCTTGAAAAGAGGGAATAATAGTAATATAAAGCTCGGTATTCTGTACCTTGGCCTTAATAATTGTCAAAATATGCACTGAGACAAAACTGTTTATTTTAGGAAGATGTACATCCTCCTCTTTTTTGGTTACCAGACAAACCAGTTTTTGTTACCAAGTTTCTCCCTGCAATCAAGAATGGGAAATAAATAACTCAACTTCGTTTATGTACAGATAAAAAAAAATACCCATAATGTATTAAAGTGTTTCCAGTTAAATATAAATGAAGCTTTATAGGAAATGACAGACCCATTTTTACTTGTTGTAAGTGGCCAGGTTTTACTCTTATTTCGGTTTTTTTAAAACAAAATAAGATAAATAAATAAAATAAATAAAGAGTGTTGGAAGAAATATATTTGTTGCATGTAAGTAACACATACCATATGAATTTTGAGTGTGCTTGGGTACATTTGTATTTGTTGGAAGTGGCCATGTTGGTGTATCTATGTTTATAATAGTTATAAAATTGATCATTTTGATTACTCTTGTGACAAATTTATGAAATTTGAATTTTTTTATGAAAAATAATTCATATAGAACCTTTAACTAATATAATAAATACGATTTTATGGTGTATTTGGGTATATTTGGGTATATTTGGGTAAAAAGTCACACCCCTCAATGTCTGACAGTCCTCCAGAATGCAACACGATAAAGTAGCTTCGGAAAATGATATGCTTAACATATGCAAATCGTTAAATTTGACTACTCTAAATTATAGAAAAATAAAAATACTTTATAAAACCAATTAAGGACCCTTGCGGGTTTATATGTGAGTGTCAGCGAGCTCTTTATGGTATAAAATGTGTACTTAGGATTTTTTGACAAACATGGCTGCACATACTGATGGATAAAAAAAAAATTTGACGCATTTGTAAACACGTTCCGTGTAACACACTAAGACACACAACTAATGAAGATCTTCTTAGCATAAAGCGCAAAGGTGATCCTAAGTCTTGTACCCTCTCTCGTACGTCCGATACCACTGAAACCCGGAACCCGTGTGTAATAAAAGTCATTTTATTAGCTTGTTTTACTTATATTGATATTTTTTAATTTATTAAATCTCTTCTGACATACTGACAAGAATTTTTGTTTCTACGCGGAAGTTAACTTTTGAGATTTCGCAAGGAACGACAGTTCGATTGAATGAGACTAGATTCGGCCCTAAAAAAAAGTCGTCCCCGATATATATATATATATATAAAGATACTTTAATATGCATGTGTGATTTCCTGTTAAAAAGTCACTGTTTCGGATAGCTGGTATCACATATTTTAACACTAGTCATGTCTCTCATTCTTGTATTTACAATTTAGATGATATTTTATGCAATCACCTTATGTTTTATTATGTTTATATGCCCCTTCGTGGGCCCTTTAATTTGGACCAATAAAATCTTATCTTAATTCTTATCTATCTTATATCTCGCATGCTCGGTCCCTAAAAATCTCGACACTTTTTGATGCACTGGATGAGCGTGAAATGCCAGATAATATTCAGATTCGCGAGCATTCAAGGCCGTGCTTGTTTCATATTAATTTCATACACTGATTACAATGATTAGAATACATTTAACACAAAACAAATGTATTAAGCAAAGGTTCTTTGTTCTTTCACCTCAAGTTGTCGTTCACGGACAATAGGGACTTCTGTAGGTCAGATAGAGTCTCTTTTTCATCTTCTTTTGAAGAAGGCAAACCATTTGAAAGTTCTGTAAATACTTTAGTAACACTAGCGCGTAGCTTTTGTGTCAATTTAATTGTGTGTATAATTTTTTCTGCCTCTTGATCTCCCATTTTGAATTTGCTAATTTGCTTTCTGACGTTTTTATAAGATTCATTAGGTAAAGTCCAATAAACCCGAAAAATGCGGGACATTTTTAAATATTAACCAATACCGGAAATGTTCCGGCTTTGGAGATGAATATCTAAAAAATGTCAGCTATTGATATCTTTAAAAGAATATGAAAGCGCTAACATGTAAATGAAAGTATATGTAATTCCATAGTTTCACACATTTGGAAGGTATGTGGAATTTAAAATTTGTTCATCCTATTTTCATGGGTTTTTATGTTTAATGAATTGTGCCGAGAGCTCAGCGCAATTTTTTTAAGTGCGCCCCCCTAACTTGAAATCCTGGATCCGCCCCTGTCTGTGTGTTGCAATATGTCTAAATGTCTTCTTTTTTTTCTTCTTTTTTATTGATATCTGGCTTCTATATCTCGAAAGGCACAACACATAAAGGCTATTGCCACATGTGTTCTCACTTTAGACTGATTATATTAACATTTTATGCATGTTAGTTGTCAACATGAGTTTTTATTTATGTCTTAATTTTGTTATTTTGTTATTAATGTCAGCTTTAAACGCTCACAAGAGCTTGTGTTATTCATTTATTCAAGTTGATAGCTTCCATTACTCAGTCCTAGGTCTAATTTCGACATGTTTGGTGATATTTTTTTACTTTGAATCAATTGTGAAAACTGCTTCAGGTAGTATTCCAGCGGATTTCCACTATCAGTTATGGATTTCAAGTCAACTGCAGTAAAACTTGTGCAGGAGAAAAAACTTTTTTGGGCCAGGTGTAGCCCTTGTGCCAGGTGTAGCCCTTTACTCAGAGTTCAACTCATTTTGATGTTAGTAATGAATTCACAAAACTGAGAAATGGGATAAAAGTCCGTTTATCCAATCATGCAAGCATGTAAATATTAATAAAAAAAAGTTCATTATGATATTTTTATACGGATACCTTTAAACCGAATTTCGGAACCTTATTTATTATATTTACAATATTTTAATAATAAATTATTGTCTATATAAATTTAAGTACAACAATGTACTATATGAATTTGAATAGAAACAATGACATTTGGATTATCTCAAAGAAAACTAAATAAAATATGTAAAATGTGTTTTGATGGAATTGGCGACAAATATCACTATTTATTTTTATGTAAGGAAACAAGTTGTGAACCGATCAACAATATAACTTATTGACATTAAAGACACCCTTTCATCCAGAATAATCTCAGCAATTTCACACATTGATTGCATATTGATAAAAGTTATGATGTGAACATACATAAACAAAAAATGAAAATGAAAAAAAGTTATCATCATACATATGAAAAACATACATGTAAGGTCCAGGGTAATCAGAAGCCGACAATCGAAGGACAAATTATAAAAACAGGTAATCAGAAGCCGACAATCGAAGGACAAATTATAAATACAGGTAATCAGAAGCCGACAATCGAAGGACAAATTATAAATACAGGTAATCAGAAGCCGACAAACGAAGGACAAATTATAAATACAGGTAATCAGAAGCCGACAATCGAAGGACAAATTATAAATACAGGTAATCAGAAGCCGACAATCGAAGGACACATTATAAATACAGGTAATCAGAAGCCGACAAACGAAGGACAAATTATAAATACAGGTAATCAGAAGCCGACAAACGAAGGACAAATTATAAATACAGGTAATCAGAAGCCGACAATCGAAGGACAAATTATAAATACAGGTAATCAGAAGCCGACAAACGAAGGACAAATTATAAATACAGGTAATCAGAAGCCGACAATCGAAGGACAAATTATAAATACAGGTAATCAGAAGCCGACAAACGAAGGACAAATTATAAATACAGGTTATCAGAAGCCGACAATCGAAGGACAAATTATAAATACCGGTAATCAGAAGCCGACAATCGAAGGACAAATTATAAATACAGGTAATCAGAAGCCGACAATCGAAGGACAAATTATAAATACAGGTAATCAGAAGCCGACAAACGAAGGACAAGTTATAAATACAGGTAATCAGAAGCCGACAATCGAAGGACAAATTATAAATACAGGTAATCAGAAGCCGACAAACGAAGGACAAATTATAAATACAAATACAATAACCAACAAAGACAAAAGGAAAAAGAATGATCGACTAAACATTACACAGAAAATTTAAGATTGAGCGACACTAACGTACAAATGTACATATCACCACTAACGATGTGAGTTCGAATCCCGCTCATGCAGAGCGTACTTGATACAACATTATGTGATAAAGTATGACTTGCGGCAGGTCGGTGATTTTCTCCGGGTACTTCCGTTTCCTTCACCAATAAAACTGACATTGTAATTGAAATATGATTGAAAGTTGCGTTAAACACAATAACCCTAACCCCCTAATAAGCGAATCCACGTTTTCTTATAAGACACCCATCGCGATACTCATGGTCAAGTCCGGTAATGATATTGTCGTTGATACATGAAAGACAAATATCTACGTACAATGGAAAACAATTTGACATTTGAGAAATGAATATTTTGTTGCGATCAACTTATTCGTTATGACAATCGTAGAATAATTGTAGCGATATGACTTCAACTTAGGAAACAATTTAGTCTTGTTTGAGTAACTTTTGCGCCAGCAGCTGAGCTCTGTACGGAAAATCACTATACCGGGCACAAGCTCTAGAATGTCGTATGAGTTGTGAAATATAACTACGCTGGTGATGCTGGAGTATTATTACTAATAAATGGGAAGTTGAATATTGGAAAAGTGAAGTTATCACACTTGTCATAGTTTTTTTTTCGATCTTTCTGGGTTGTAGATTTCAAGGTGAAGGTCAAGGAAAAAAGGCAGACCTTTGATTGTCAGTAGTATCCTTTACTTCAAACTTATCTGGACAGAAGAGATACAGATAATTACGGAATCGAGAACTGCCCAGTGACAAGAACATCATCTATATAGAGGAAGATTAAATTTTAGATATGGGATAATTTTTTTCTCTCTGTATTCTCTGTATGCTTCATAGGCGTGTAGAAACAAATCAGTGAATACCCTAGTACAATTAGTACCCACTGTATTACCGATTGTCTGTTTAAACACTAGTCCACTAAACTGTACAAAATCTATTCTATACAAAATCTAACATTTGGATGACCTCGTCCTGTCTACATTTATTATTAGAATTTGAATGGCGTTTGACAAATAACAGGATACTGATATTTCAAATGTTTAATACTGTTACCAAAGTTCTGAGGTCTAGAACTTAAAGTCTCCAACATGTCTTTAGAGATTTTTGATACCCACATAAATTTTGATTTGAAAAGTTGGCCCCATGAAACCTCCGGAGATCAGTTTTGATAGGTGTACAATAGAAGCTAAAAGTTTAGAAAGAGACCAGGTAGAACACTTGGCAGCTCCTGATATAGGGTTTGGTTTTTATGAACACCTGTCTAATGTTGGCATTCAGTACAGCGAGGGAAGATCATATTCCTCGTCCTTCATGGAAAGACACACAAAAAGGACAAGACTGACTTATGATTATCAAAGAATTTCTCCTTTTAATAGCTAAATATATCAACATTCTTGCAGGAGGATTTCAACAGTTTTGAATCAATTTCATTTTGTATATTTTCTATGGCATCACAATAGTAGTAAAGACAAATTGTGACCTTTTGATTTTACTCAGAAATTAAGGTCATGAGGTCATTGGTGAAGCCCACAGGGGTAATAAGGTTATAAGGTTACGTGTGCCTTAGTAGTTTAATATATATTTGTCCTTTGCAATACTGAAACCAATTATCAATTCAGAATGTCATGAAGAGTTTTCAGAAAGTTGACAGAGTAAAGAAAACTAAAAACAAACATACAAAGCAAGTCCATTTCCACTTCATGTATGTGGATAATAGGGCAAGCAATCCCCATTTAGTAAACATGAATAATTATTGAAAAAAATCCAAACCCCCTCTAGGATATATAGTCAGCTTTATTTGTGTAGTCTAGATCTTCTCTTTAGCAATCAGAATATTGCTTCCCTCCAATATGCGAATCAGTTGTTTATAAATTCCCTCCTTCAGAATCCAGAATAACAAAGTACATTTTGTGTACTTCACCCCAGTATGTGTTATAGTAGTTTTGCTGAAGCATTTGCCTTCATCAATCAGAACAGTACGTTTCCCAACATGTGTAACCAGAATTACTTTCTGCTATCCATGTGTATTCAGTTTTGTTGGAGTAGTACACCCCACTCTGAATTGTGTAGCTACAGAGAAAAAAAGATAAAGAATGTAATGTAAGTCTTCCCACTACATGCACTTGGATATTAGGACATCCTCTAGCATGTATAATCAATTTTGTTTGAGTAGTCTCTTCTTCAGCAACTAGAATTATTTCACCCAACATTTGTAATTGCAGCAGTGATTTCCACTTCAAAAATCAGAATTACTTCCCCTCCACCATGTTCAATCAGTTTTTACAGAGTAATCTCCCCCTCAGGATCCAGAACATTACTTCCTCCCCACCATGTTTTATAAGTTTTTGTTAGATTAGTTCCTCATCATCAGCACCCATAATATTATTTTCTCCCACCATGCTTAATCAGTTTTATTAAAGTAGTCTTCCCTTCAGCATCTAGAACACCATTAATAATATATCAGATTTGTTAGGGTAGCCTTCCCTTTAGTATTTAGAATATTACCTCCTCCCACTATGTTAAATCAGTAGTTGTCTCCCCCTTCAACTACCAGAACATTACCTCCCCAACCATATTTAATCAGTTTTGTTTTAGTGGTCTCTCCTTCAACAACCAGAACATTAACTTTTCGCAGTATTTGTAATCACAGAATTACTTGTTCCCACATTATCATTTAAGTTGTCTCCCCTTCAGCAACCACAATTACTTGTTCCCACATTATCATCTAAGTTGTCTCCCCTTCAGCAACGAGAATTACTTGTTCCCACGTTATCATCTAAGTTGTCTCCCCTTCAGCAACCAGAATTACTTGTTCCCACATTATCATATAAGTTGTCCCCCCTTCAGCAACCAGAATTACTTGTTCCCACATTATCATTTAAGTTTTCTCCCCTTCAGCAACGTGAATTACTTGTTCCCAAATTATCATCTAAGTTGTCTCCCCTTCAGCAACCAGAATTACTTGTTCCCACATTATTATATAAGTTGTCCCCTCTTCAGCAACCAGAATTACTTGTTCCCACATTATCATTTAAGTTGTTTCCCCTTCAGCAATGATAATTACTTGTTCCCACATTATCATCTAAGTTGTCTCCCCTTCAGCAACCAGAATTACTTGTTCCCACATTATCATCTAAGTTGTCTCCCCTTTAGCCACCAGAATTACTTATTCCTACATTATCATCTAAGTTGTCTCCCCTTCAGCAACCAGAATTACTTGTTCCCACATTATCATTTAACTTGTCCCCCCTTCAGCAATGAGAATTACTTGTTTCCACATTATCATCTAAGTTGTCTCCCCTTCAGCAACCAGAATTACTTATTCCCAGCAGGTGCAAATACATCTTTGCTTGAATTAACTGGATAGCTATTGATAATATATTACCTGTTAATTAAAGTAGAAGTATGACCTTCAACGAAAAGCATTTAATTAAGTGTTGGCATACATACATGTTAATAGGATATCAAGATTATTGATCGTTAGACAATCTGATTTAGGTACTCTTTGTTTTTCTGATTTTGAAGTTGATCAAAAGAGCGATTATTAGATTTTGTAGTTTGAGTGTAGAAGTCAGAGGTTTTAAAAGGTCAAGTTATTTCATTGGGAACAGGTCTGTGATAAATCAAGACACATGTCAACTAAATTATGGTAAGCAAAATCTTTTGGGGAGAAAATTAAATAAATATCATTGTGAAAGCAATTCATTTCACAAAAGAAGTCCTTTGTCTAAAGTCCTTCAGCTTTTTCATATGAATTTTTTTTAAATTTAAATTCGAAATTGACCAATCAGAAAACTGAATTCAGTAGAAAACGCACAGATTTCTAAAATGGTAGGTAAATTTCAGTGTCAACTACAATTTCTGTGATAAGCTTTACATAATGCTCTGATTGGATGTGGTGGTCATGATCATATGGTAGTTGGATTTATAACTACCTATGCAATCAGTGCCTATCACCACTAACGTTGTGAGTTTGAACCCCGCTCAGACGAGGTGTACTTGATACAACATTATGTGATAAAGTTTGTCAGTGACTTGTGACAGGTCAGTGGTTTGTCCAGAGTACCCCGGTTTCCTCCACCAATAAAACTGACAGCCAGGATATAATTGAAATATTACTGAAAGTGGCATTAAACACCACAAAACCAACAAACCAACCAACTGACTGGATGATTTTGGAGTATGAGTACAACCCAAATATATTTGTAAAACTGGTAACTGAAACAGGCTCCAGAGTATAACTATTGTGATCATACTAAGACACTAGTGGAGGATGCTACAAGCTAATGCCATCCTATTTTAATAAGAAGAAAGGCACACTATACCTAAAGATCATTGTGTTAAATGTCACAAGAATCGGTCAAAACAAAACTTAAAATTATGGTGAAAAAACATTTGGTCTAGAAATGAGTGACGACACACCCATTTGTACTTACTCTCACAGATATATAAAAAAGATTATTAAATACGAGTAATTTTACAAATATTGTTATCTGTGTTCCTGACTTGCATGATTGTTATAAATTTTAGAACATCCATCTGTGTCACTAAAAATAAGTATGAAGGTGATGTTCCTGTATGTGGTGAGGTGTACTTAATATAACATAATGTGATAAAGTGTGTCTCTGACATGTTGATGGCTTTGTCCACCAATCAAACAGACCACCATGATACAACTGAAATATGGTTGAAAGTGGTGTCAAATACCAATAATCCTTTAATCTAAAGTTTACTGAACCATACAAGATTAAGGTTAACCTAATGTTTTTGTTTATTCCCAGTGTTTCCTTGTTTCATAGAAGTACAACTGTAGTTTGTTCTACACATTGTATATCTAACAATTATTAACATTGACCAAAGCTCTGTCACACCAGTAGTTATGGTCTACATCAAAAATAACACAAACAAGACAAAGAAATTAGCTAAAAAAACTTTAATGATAAATGGACGGAAAACAATAAGTATCCCATACAAGTGATAAGTCATGGCTATGTAAATAAAACTATAACAAACATGTTAAATTACATTTCAACAAAGACATGTCTACAACTGATATTATACAGCCAAAACTCTGTAACGTTAATCAAGGACACACAATTTTACTTTGATGTTATCAAGAGTAAAATAACTTAAGAAGAAAAAGACACTTATCTAAGAAAAGAAAATGTGCTCAAGTTATCCAGGTTAAATAAAGTTTACAATTGTTATATTGCAATAATATTTCTGAGTTGTCAAAGAAACAAAAGTATTAGATACATTGAGAACTGTACTTGAAATGACTATTGGCAAGTTACCACTAAGACTTACAAGTCTGAATCAAGCCTGTGGCAAGTTACCACTAAGACTTACAAGTCTGACACAAGCCTGTGGCAAGTTACCACTAAGACTTACAAGTCTGACACAAGCCTGTGGCAAGTTACCACTAAGACTTACAAGTCTGACACAAGCCTGTGGCAAGTTACCACTAAGACTTACAAGTCTGACTCAAGCCTATGGCAAGTTACCACTAAGACTTACAAGTCTGACTCAAGCCTATGGCAAGCTAACACTAAGACTTACAAGTCTGACTCAAGCCAGTGGCAAGTTACCACTAAGACTTGTGACTTTGATTCCAGCCATGTGGCAAGTTACCACTAAGACTTATGAGTCTGACTCCAGCTATGTGGCAAGTTACCACTAAGACTTATGAGTCTGACTCCAGCTATGTGGCAAGTTACCACTAAGATTTGTGACTTTGCTTCCAGCCATGTGGCAAGTTACCACTAAGACTTGTGACTTTGATTCCAGCCATGTGGTAAGTTACCACTAAGACTTATGAGTCTGACTCCAGCTATATGGCAAGTTGTATTGGATAGAGTTTTATGAGATAATTTTGTCAGTGACTTATGAAAGGTCACAATATTATTGAAATATTGTTGAAATTGATGTTAAACACCAATAAGCCAAAAACAGCATACTTAATAATTTTTATATCATGGGACCACACAAGTTATTTGTGGGTGAAGTTTATGTTTAACAAAAAATATGTGCAGTTTCTGTTAAATATTTAACAATGAAGTTAAAAGTTATAACATAACATAACTTCATTAAATTTTAAATAAAAAGAATGTTTTACTTTAAAAAAATGTATATATATCTTCAAAACCGTATTTTAATCAAAAGATGAAGATAATTTGAGAAAAAAACCATGCCATTTCAACATGCATCCTACTCTAGTTGTTGTCATTAAAGAAAAACACATCCTGTAGTAGGAAGGCAAGCCTCATCAGAGAACCATTGAAATCTTACTCTCGGGTGTCAGAGATTTCCCTATCTTGTACCCCCACAGGTGTTAGATTCTATATGTCTGATCTTAAACACTACATAAATCATAGGCAAAGACAAAAATATTTATCAAACAAATATGGATATGATCTTTTGAAATATTTAAGATCTGCCATTTTGTGGTTGTATTGTTTTTATGACTATTTACTACCTAGGAGCACCTGTAGGTAAGAAAACCTTGATACAAGACAATCATATCAAGCTTACATAGAAGGAATTTATAGTTAGTGTTACACAACCTATTGTTCAATTAATTTGTCCCACCGCAACAACTCAAAATTCCGTAAAATATTTTCTAATTACAGAAGAAAAACAAAGAGATAAATCTGGATCAGACATCATTCAACACAATGAAATTATTATTAACAAGAAACCTAACCAATGAACCAGCACTGGTTTTACAAAACATCTACAAAAAGAACATTAATATATTCATGTATTATATTTCTCTTATTGATTTTAAAAAGATCTTTGTGCTACATCAGGTACAACATATAAAGGTAAAAAATCATCTTATACTATAGCACAAGAATAGCAAATCAACAATATAAAACTGCCATTATCATACATAATAATCCAGCCTTGTTACACTGATAACAAAACCAGGATTCTTTAACATCTAACAAATCATAAAAAAAGAGACCTGATTCTACTTTTTTTTAATCTAATATTCATACTATATGTATATATAGAGTGAAACCTGTCTAAACTGAACCTTGTATAAAACTAAATCTTGTGCAAACCTGATGCTACATGTAAAATTTATTCCGAATATCTGAGATATAATATTCGAACACCTGTCTATTCCACACAAATAGTATGGTCACAAGGGTGTATGGTTTAGACAGGTTTCTCTCTATATGGAAGGCCATTCATTAAAATGGTTGGTTTGCTTTTCATTTTTCATCCAATTTTAATATGAGTTACAGCAAAATGTTCATCTCTGAGTTATTGATGGGTAATTAATTTTCTTAGCTATTCTATTTTGAAAAAGGGTCTAAAAGGGGTCTAAAAGGGGCCTAAACTCTGAAATATTGATGTGATTTTTAATTTGAATTGATTGTGTTGAACTTTTTCATTTTTCATACAATTTTAATGCATGTTTTATTTTTAAAAAGCTCATTTTTATGAGTGGACAATGAAAACGAGCTATTGTATTTTATGGAAAATGAGCTAAAAGGGACCTAAATTTAGAAATTCTGCATATTTGGAATGTCTACACAGTCTTTATCTTTCATCTAATTTTGATGCACTTCTTTTTCTTTTAATTGATTACAAGGCCTTCAGGTAGTATTCCAGAAGATTTCCTCTATCAATTACCTACATACATGTACTATTCAAAATGTGAGTCTGGAAACAGCAAATCAATTTTTTTATGGATGGCCTAAGCAGAGATCTTTTTGAACAATTTTGCTTCAGATTGTCTAATCAATACAGGGTGATAGATTTAAGTTGGTAGAAGAAATGGAAAAATAATATACAGGAATGGTTTATTGGTGTTCTTCATCTGCCATGTTGAACAAACAAACAAAAATTTATACAATTTTAACACTTTAATAAATGTTATAACCATCTTATAATTTCAAGAAACAATGAACTGTTTATTTTAATTTTAGTTATTCTTTTGGTTTAACCGGTCTAAACTTTACTGCGAAACTGTGTGTAACATTTTTATAGTGTTTAACTTCTGTATCAGTATCCGTTCACAGCGAGATGTACTTGATACAAGATTATGTGATAAAATTACTGAGTGACTTACGGCAGATATGTCATACTCCCTAATATGTTTTGTTGTAGATTTTGCTTCATGCAAACAAAATTTCTTTCATGCAGAACTTCAAAGTACAAAGGTTCTGATTGGATGATTTAGTGTGAAAAAAATTCAAAGCCAAGATTGTTTTCCCTTTCTTCAAACATTAGAGGTATAGATATATATGTAAGGATAAAACATATACAACATCAGAAGACAAACTACTCAAAGAAACAATTATTAAACATAAAATATCTTTAAAAAAATGACTTAGAATTGCTTAATACTGAAATAAATAACTAATCATGAGCATTTAATAAAACTTAGTAATATTCCATTTTATATGGTGTATGGGGCTTTAATGGAGACTTAATAATATATGTTTATACTGCTTTATAATATTTACATTATATTTTAACATTTAAATAATTGAAAAGAGTTGATAAAATTATTTTTAAAAACCCAAATTATTGTGGCTTAACTCCCTTTACAAAGTTAATTTAAAAAAGGGATATAATATGCTTAGACTGCAGATATGGAACTACTGTTTCTTGCAGTTGATCAACTCCCTTTATGAAGTTAATTTAATAAAGGGAGATAATATTTTCAGATTGGAGATATTGAACTACTTGTAGTTGCTTAACTCTCTTTACTAAGTTAATTTAATAAAGGGATAAAACATCTTTAGGCATAAGATATGGAGCTACTGTTTCTTCCAGTTGCTTAACTCCCTTGTTAATTTAATAAAGGGAGATAATATTTTTAGATTGGAGATATGGAACTACTGTTTCTTGTAAAGAAAATAGCAGCAGGAACAAATATTGCTATAATACATGTTTATACAGGTTACTTATTGCATTATAATTATACAGTTATGCTTCTGGTAACATTTACATAAAATGAGTAAAGGTATATCATGAATATTATTTTCATTAAATTTGATTGGTTCGATTCTTTTCTTAAGAAATATCAGAAGTTCTGAGAATTACCCAATTAAATTTAAGGTTGTTGTAACTATCAGGGTTTCCACTCTTTTCCAGATATGAAATTCCAGGGTTTTTCCAAGACTTTTTTCAGTTTTCAAGGATATATATATGAGAAGTTATGTGGTACCACTGTGCTATAATAAACAATAATACAGCAAATTACCCTGCTCTCCTCATGTTTTCTTCAAGTAGTGCTTCAGGCACATGTTTTGTGTAAGATATTTACAAATTAAAATTTTATGATAGTGCTTTTGACTGTATTTGTGTTGTACCTTGGGATAGAATGATCTAAATGGACGTTTTAAAATATTTAAAATATTGATCATCATCATCGGAACTAATTCATGTAAACATTGACCTGCACTACTTCTACAAACACATTGCAGATTCAGATTCAAGTTATCAATTCGTCCCTATGCCTTTCGTCCTTTATTTTGGCCTATTGTAGACGCTTTTATTATTATTGGGATGAATAAAGCAAGGGACGAATTGATTATCAGACCAAGGGAAGTAACTCGAAATTTGACAAATTGCATCAAAACTTTCGGTGGTTAAAAAATTACACTTTCAATAAATATTTCCAGGGTAAATCCTGGATTTTGACAATTTTTGTAATTTTCAAGGACATTTCCTGACTGGGAACGTGTAAAATGAAATTCCCGGGTATTTCCTGTTTTCCAGGATGCGTGGGAACCCTGAACTATATTTTTTTATTGTAAACAATAATTGCTAAACTACAAAAACATATTTTTTTAAATATCCAGGTAAACTTGTGTTTTTACACCAAACAGTATGTTATCAAATTACCCTTTAAAGCATGTACCAAAGATTTCATTATTAATCTAGAATTACAAACATGTGGAACCAATTTTGATATAAATTTGGATGTGGCCAAAATGTGGATGAGATTACTAGAAACACAAACTTGTTTGAAGTGTCGATGCCTAGCAGGAAGGTGAAAGGTTTTTTTTATTATTGCTACTACTGACGTGTATAATATAAAAATAGTCTATATCACTGGACAAATTTATGCTATAACTGATATGCAATGTATAATAACGAAAATAAAAAAACATCAACAAATTCAATTATTTACAAATAATTTGTATAAACTAATGTCCACTACAAAAAACTTTCTGACAAAAATTCTGAATAACATCCATTTTAAAAGATATACAAACACATGGAATTTGACCGAATTTGGACGAAATGAATAAAAAAAATATCCACAAATACATATTTCAATAACGAAAAAAAACCCACAGGAATATTATTTAAAAATTAGTCTATGTATTAATGCATTGATATAAATAACAATTATTATACAGTGTAACATATTATATCACATTATTATGGTTTTTTGGTTACGAACAGTTATGAGTATCGTGTGAATATAATGTACACACATGTGTACAAACACATTGGACATGTGCTGTAACTTGTTGTTTATCATGTGGTGTTCTTGTGCAGCGAAACATGTCGGGACAGAATCCTGAATAAATTGGGGCCCCTGCATAAACCGAGCATCATATTAAGATTGAGAGTACTGGGTAATCTAACCATCATACAAGTCCCAATATCTGAAATGTTTTGAAATGTACATGTAACTTGTCTTAACCAAACATATGTCCAAAGAAAGCAAATTATTTAAAACATTGTTCTGGTTTTAATGGATGTTACTGTACAATATTGGATCACAAATTGGTATATTAAGGTGCATGTTGGGTAATCCTATGTGTGCGAGATTTAAATATTCATGGTTTTAACAACAGTTTTTTTCATGATATTATATAAAACTACCCTCACCCTCCCCTAAAAAAAGGTTAGGGGATAAGGATTTTTACAACACAATTATCAGAAATATCTGTACATGTACCAACTGAGAATCGGGGAATGAATGAGTTCTCTTTTGAAGGTTGATGCTTTTACCTCATTACTAAGTGGAATAAAATTGCATTTATAAAACTTAATGTACATAATTTTTATTTTCAGAGTATTATTTAGTGCAACATATTTTGACATTTAATTTTTTTTTCCACAAATGAAATATAATCTGAAACTTAAAGTTGAAAAGCAATTCTTAGAATAAAACTGAATCTGAAGGTGCTTATACATATATTCAACAGCAATTGGAAGCAAATTAACTGCAATCTTAAACTACATCCAGCATCTGCATTTGTGTGTGCATGTTCTGTTGCCCTTTTCACAAAAATTCTTAAGATATAATTCAATGTTAGAAAGATTAATGTCTGCTTATTTTTAATTACTTTTATCAACATCCTTTTCTATTTACTTAGTTTTATTATTTTCATAAAAGACACATTTTTTGTATAAAAAGCTTATTGTACATAACATGAAAACTTTTTAGTAAAAACAATCTTTGTATCCCATCATCTGTTACCCTTTATTTAAACCTGTATTAATTGACCAAAGAAATGCATTGTTATGTTCTTCTTCATCAAAATAAGCAAGGGAGATAATTAAAAAAAATCCCTTTGTCCTTTACCTCTGCAAGATTTTTTATTATCTCCCTTGCAGATGTAAACTAGAGACATCCACAGATTTCTATCTGTATGCAATAATTTGAATATATGCATGAGATTGAGACATCCCAAATGTACTAGGTAATTAAAAAGATTTATTCAATTCTTTGCCAATATATTACAGGTTGCATTCATTAAAAAGTCATTTTGGTACCATTTAGACCGAGATGTTGGTACCATTTAAAACAGAGATTTTTCTACTTTTTAAACAGAAATGTGGGTACCATTTAGACAGAAATTTCTGAGACACATAGCATACTAAATATAACACCACCAGAATTTGCATATTTTAAAACAAACTTAACAAGATTATATAAGTCCATACATGTGATATATAATACATTCTATTGGCTTGAAAGGGAAATTCATTATGTCTTGTCAAAATGGCTAATATTTATCACAAAAGAGTGCATGTTATATAGTTGTGCATGATAAAAACCATATTGGTCATTGACTCAGCTTTACATAAACAATATTCTTTTCATTATGGTGTTTGATATTGGGTCAAAATTAAACCATAAAAGGATTGTGATGAATCTTTGAGGGAAAAAATTATATTTCTGTAGAAAAAACAAGTATTAATTAGTTAACAGAAAATATTACACTTATTGCAATAAAATATATGTTGGTACTGTTATTAATGTCTTCTGTTTGACATGAGATCACAGTCTTCTTGAATTAAATTAATCTCCTTATAATCTCATGGGTCTCATTCCACTGGACACTGAATGACCTTGACCTCCAGAAGAACACTCAGAACAAGGAACACTATGTACAAAATTAACATTACACCTCCTAAAAACTTTGACATCTTCCACTTGGACGCAGCGATCGTACCAATCACAGTTATGAGCATAACAAATAACAAGAAAATGGAACACAGAAGTCCGTTACTGTTAACATCAACTGAGGTATTCTGGTAGACAGCCATCCATAACATCCAAGGTATTGGTAAACTGAAACAGATAAGTAATCAAATATTACAAACAGATATTATCCTTAAACAGTATCTCCTCTGGAATCTTATTTATTATAAAACATATAGATGCCTTACACTGATTTAATAGTCCATTTGAACAAACTTAGAAATATCAATGGCAATCAAAACTAGAGATATTGTGAGCAAAGCTTACACAATATTACTCTCCTGAGTTCTCTGTATTCAACATATAAAGCCTAGCGATTCTGTTGATTTAGTGAATTCAAACATATGGTCTCCCCTTCAACTGACCCAAGAAAATCAAAAATAACTTATTGACCTTGACATTAATACATGTCATCAAAATCAATTATTTGACATTGTTCTTAAAAGTCAATGTCTCAGTGACCTCATTTTAATATGTGGCACTATATCATGTTCTTATACATATAAATACAAAATATGGACTTAAGACATAAAAGTTCTGCACCGGACAAGATTGTGTCTATAGACAGACAACACTTGACAAGATTGTGTCTACAGACAGACAACACTTGACAAGATTGTGTCTATAGACAGACAACACTTGACAAGATTGTGTCTACAGACAGACAACACTTGATAAGATTGTGTCTACAGACAGACAACACTTGATAAGATTGTGTCTACAGACAGACAACACTTGATAAGATTGTGTCTACAGACAGACAACACTTGACAAGATTGTGTCTACAGACAGACAACACTTGACAAAATTGTGTCTACAGACAGACAACACTTGATAAGATTGTGTCTACAGACAGACAACACTTGGAATACTCAGGTTTTGGAAAAAACCAAGAGAAAGAACTCATGACACAACATGAGTCTAAAACCTTGATATTCAACTTGATCTGTATTTCACTAATCAGAACATTCTTTGAACTTTCTAGTCAATGAAATATTGGTATAAAGAACTTTGGTGATAATACTTGGAAACCAAAAATTGACATTCACTAGTCTACTCTGCTGCAACTTGCTGTAAACATTCATTAAAAGAATTGTTTTGCATATGAATTTTCTATAATGATTTATAATTGAACATACCCCACAGTAATGTCAAATATATTGCTTCCTACAGAACTGGAAACTGCCATGTCACCAAATCCTTTCTTAGCAACAATAACACTGGTTATGAGATCAGGGATACTGGTACCTGCAGCTATAATTGTTAATCCCAATACCTGAAAAGAAACCAGCAGCAAATATGAGATCATTGTTACTGGTACCTGCAGCTATAATTGTTAATCTCATTACCTGAAAAGAAACCAGTAGTAAATATTAGATCATTGTTACTGGTACCTGCAGCTATAATTGTTAATCTCATTACCTGAAAAGAAACCAGCAGCAAATATGAGATCATTGTTACTGGTACCTGCAGCTATAATTGTTAATGTCAGTACATGAAAAGAAACCAGTAGTAAATATTAGATCATTGTTACTGGTACCTGCAGCTATATTTGTTAATCTCATTACCTGAAAAGAAACCAGTAGTAAATATTAGATCATTGTTATTGGTACCTGCAGCTATAATTGTTAATCTCAGTACATGAAAAGAAACCAGTAGTAAATATTAGATCATTGTTACTGGTACCTGCAGCTATAATTGTTAATCTCATTACCTGAAAAGAAACCAGCAGCAAATATGAGATCATTGTTACTGGTACCTGCAGCTATAATTGTTAATCTCATTACCTGAAAAGAAACCAGCAGCATTAAAATCATTAACCATAACACAGCCACTTTATACTGAAGTGTCTGTACCATGTGTGTTAGAGGTCATGTACATGTGTGTTAGAGGTCATGTTCATGTGTGTTAGAGGTCATGTACCATGTGTGTTAGAGGTCATGTACCATGTGTGTTAGAGGTCATGTACCATGTGTGTTAGAGGTCATGTACCATGTGTGTTAGGGGTATCCATTCTACAATTTTTGTTTATTAAAGTTTAGAACTGTTCAAACAATGTATTTTTTTTTATTGAAGTTTAGAACTGTTCAAACAATGTATTTTTTTTTATTGAAGTTTAGAACTGTTCTAACAATGTATTTTTTTTTATTGAAGTTTAGAACTGTTCAAACAATGTATTTTTTTTTATTGAAGTTTAGAACTGTTCTAACAATGTATTTTTTTTTATTGAAGTTTAGAACTGTTCAAACAATGTATTTTTTTTTATTGGAGTTTAGAACTGTTCAAACAATGTATTTTTTTTTATTGAAGTTTAGAACTGTTCCAACAATGTATTTTTATTAAAGTTTAGAACTGTTCTAACAATGTATTTTTTATTAAAGTTTAGAACTGTTCTAACAATGTATTTTTATTAAAGTTTAGAACTGTTCTAACAATGTATTTTTTATTAAAGTTTAGAGCTGTTCTAACAATGTATTTTTATTAAAGTTTAGAACTGTTCTAACAATGTATTTTTATTAAAGTTTAGAACTGTTCTAACAATGTATTTTTATTAAAGTTTAGAACTGTTCTAACAATGTATTTTTATTGAAGTTTAGAACTGTTCTAACAATGTATTTGTGTTTATTAAAGTTTAGAACTGTTCAAACAATGTATTTTTTTTTATTAAAGTTTAAAGCTGTTCTAACAATGTATTTTTTTTTATTAAAGTTTAGAACTGTTCTAACAATGTATTTTTATTGAAGTTTAGAACTGTTCAAACAATGTATTTTTATTGAAGTTTAGAACTGTTCAAACAATGTATTTGTGTTTATTAAAGTTTAGAACTATTCTAACAATGTATTTTTATTGAAGTTTAGAACTGTTCTAACAATGTATTTTTATTGAAGTTTAGAACTGTTCTAACAATGTATTTTTATTGAAGTTTAGAACTGTTCTAACAATGTATTTTTATTGAAGTTTAGAACTGTTCAAACAATGTATTTGTGTTTATTAAAGTTTAGAACTGTTCTAACAATGTATTTTTATTGAAGTTTAGAACTGTTCAAACAATGTATTTTTATTAAAGTTTAGAACTGTTCTAACAATGTATTTTTTTTTATTAAAGTTTAGAACTGTTCTAACAATGTATTTTTATTAAAGTTTAGAACTGTTCTAACAATGTATTTTTTTTTATTAAAGTTTAGAACTGTTCTAACAATGTATTTTTATTGAAGTTTAAAACTGTTCAAACAATGTATTTTTATTGAAGTTTAGAACTGTTCTAACAATGTATTTTTATTGAAGTTTAGAACTGTTCAAACAATGTATTTGTGTTTATTAAAGTTTAGAACTGTTCTAACAATGTATTTTTATTGAAGTTTAAAACTGTTCAAACAATGTATTTTTTTTATTAAAGTTTAGAACTGTTCTAACAATGTATTTTTTTATTAAAGTTTAGAACTGTACTAACAATGTATTTTTTTATTAAAGTTTAGAACTGTTCTAACAATGTATTTTTATTGAAGTTTAGAACTGTTCTAACAATGTATTTTTATTGAAGTTTAGAACTGTTCAAACAATGTATTTTTATTAATGTTTAGAACTGTTCTAACAATGTATTTTTTTTTTATTAAAGTTTAGAACTGTTCAAACAATGTATTTTTTTTTTATCAAAGTTTAGAACTGTTCTAATAATGTATTTTTTTTATTAAAGTTTAGAACTGTTCTAACAATGTATTTTTATTAAAGTTTAGAACTGTTCTAACAATGTATTTTTTTTTTATTAAAGTTTAGAACTGTTCTAACAATGTATATTTTTTTTTATTAAAGTTTAGAACTGTTCTAACAATGTATTTTTATTGAAGTTTAGAACTGTTCTAACAATGTATTTTTTTATTAAAGTTTAGAACTGTTCTAACAATGTATTTTTTTTATTATTAAAGTTTAGAACTGTTCAAACAATGTATTTTATTAAAGTTTAGAACTGTTCTAACAATGTATTTTTTTATTATTAAAGTTTAGAACTGTTCTAACAATGTATTTTTTTTTATTAAAGTTTAGAATTGTTCTAACAATGTATTTTTTTTATTAAAGTTTAGAACTGTTCTAACAATGTATTTTTTGTTTTTCATTTTAAAACTTATTTAGTTGACAAGATTATTAAAGCGATGTCAAATTAGCACCAGCAAGTGTAACATTTCTAACTGAGAATATGTAATCCCTCATAATTCTACTTTCACAGGGAGTGTTTGGACGTAATCATCATCACGATATCAAGATGACAGGATTAGGATGCCATTTACTGGTTTAAACCTTCCACATTTATATGTCTGTTCTAGATTTCTATAGATTGTCATTGTATTTCTGTATTTACCAGAGGAGTGGTGTCTGGTTTTTGCTGTTATATATATTATCTACCATAACTATTTCTCCTTATTTTCACTGTATTTGTCTTTAAATCTGTTGCATATTCATATTTGCTTACAAACTGCAGGTTTACCATTTCACCCAAACTGGCATTACATTTATTTTTAATTTCTGATTAGGTGTCAAAATTTTATCAATACATTTTATTTGTGATTACAATATAATACCAATCCTTAAATGAGACAAATTGTATACTGGAGTTAATTAATATTCTACTAATTATCCCATTGACATTTATAAAATTGCTAAATTCAAATGTCAGATTCTTTTTTATCTCTATGAAGTCGAATTATTATTGATGTATGGTAATATAAGTCAACCTTTATAAAAAAAAAAAAAAAAAAAAAAAAAAACCTTTCATGTTGAGGTAAATCTATCTACTGTAGTAAATGTAGATTTAAATCAATGGTTGTCATTATCTTCAGTTTATTTCAACATTTTCTCATTTCTAACAAATCTCCACCAATAAGATCAATATATACACAGTAAATGGTAAGGATGTCGTAACATAGACAACAGGATAATTTTATTCTAAGCTAGCATTACAACTTTCATCCATTCAAAAGAATTCAATCTACGGCCTAGAAAAGTTTCAATGAAAACGTGCTCAAAACTATTTTTTATTAAAAACATAGGTAATTGAACACGGAGAAATGTTCCATATTGTTTAAACAACAAGGTAAAAATCAATTTTGCGCCACTCATTCTTGATCAGCTTCATCAATTCTAAATTGATTTAACGTAGAGTTTTCTTTTGTATCTAGATCCATTGTATCAACACTTCCTATTATTGGTTGGTCTTGTTTGTTAGTACACGACAGATTCAGATTCCAATATTTCAATAATTTTCATAAGTACACCTAATTCTTTTGAAATATAGTAAGTACGTAGAAAAACAATATTTATTTACTATCATTATATTGTTTTCATTTGTTGTTTTCTGACCTACGCGTTTAAAATCGTGTCTGTGTCTAGGAATTCTATTCTTATTTATTTCTCTCGTAAGAGACCACAGTAAGATTACCAGTAGATTAAAGGCATAGGACAGCCATGATTATCAAGAAAAAAATAATAATAGAGAGATGTCACAATTAGAAATTTTTGCTTTGATAATTTAAAGACATTTCTATAATTAGTAATGATGGTCATTTTGAATGGAGAGCTGGACTGTTTGATGTATTTCTTCAACAGACCAGTGGTTTCCAGCCAAGTTTTGCTTAATTTGGGCAAGTGGTTTCAGAGAAGAAGATTAAAGATTTAATACGCAATTTGGGCAAGTGGTTTCAGAGAAGAAGATTAAAGATTTAATACGCAAACCCTATTTTCCTGGAAAACCTACATTTTTGTTGGTTTAAAATTGCATTTAATCAATAAATTTAATGTTTTAAAAATGTAAAAAAAACAACAACTAAAATCATTTAAGGACATATCTAGAGGGTCAAGCTATGTGTCTCCCCTCCCTAAAATTTGTGAAGCATATGTTATACAACAGTTAATTTATCAGAATACTAGTAATGGCTTTAATTCTTCAAACCACCAGAGCTTCTGGGAGTCTACCCCTTTCCAGTGACCTACACTGTACCCCCTGTGGTACTAGGTGGTCCCCTAGATCCGCCTTTGTTATTTACGCCAAAAAACAATATGTATAATAAATTATTTTAATTCCATTATTTTGTATGATTGAAAACATTTTTAACAAAATTTTATATGGCAATTTTTTTTTTCATTAAAAGGATATTTTTTCTAACAGGTTTTAAAATATAAAACACAGTTTTAGGTCTAAACTGTATCAGAGAAGTAAATAAATTGCTGATTAGATCAATTTTAGTAGGTATCTTTGTGTAGGTGGAAACATCCCTAACAATTTATATGCCTGGCCTGATCAATGTTGTTCTAAGTTAAAATATATCTGTGCTAATGCAGAAATCAATTCCTTTTAAAGAAATATATTAAAATGAATAAAACATCTTATCAAAGTGATTAGCATTTGATTACGAAACCAAAATTACTTAACTCCAAGTCTTCACATAAATTGAAAATTTCATGGATTTTTTTTTTAATTCAATATTAAAAAAATATGTCATTTAGTTTAATATGTGTTTCATAGGCCACTACAATGTAATTTTCTGTTTAATGTCAACCACATTTTATGTATTGGTAAAAATGAAATCTTTCCCACTGGGTATGATAATTACAATAGGAAACATAGCTCATTAATGTTAAAAGATTAATCAGTTAACATAGGTATGAGTCAAGGTTTTGACTGCTACTATCAGATACAATCATAATAAAATATCTTAGCATCTAACGTGCATGAATATTGGTGAATATTGTCCCGAGCAGTATGTCATATTGCACGAGCTTGCAAGTGCAATATGATATATTGCGAGGGACAATATTCATGCAATAACCCTTTTATTATATAGTAATAAATATTTGATGCCTAAAGCATTTTTTATATAAATATTGTGTATTTTATTATAATGAACTACTTCAAATATTCATATTTGAACTAGTGCAATATACATATAGCATGCAAATACAAGGATATATTGCACAATTATTTTCCATTGAAATTAATAGGAAAATATTTATTACTATAAAATAATAAAAATGATTTTGCAACCATGTGATTTTGAGTAAAAATAAAAGGGTAAAATAAGTTCAGTATTATTATAGTTATTTGACATAAAGCTTTTCCTGGTATCTGATTCATGGAGAGCAAACAGTAAGAAATGGTCACATTATAACCAGGAACCTGAAAGAGGACAACCTTGAAAACCATTAAAACAACGCTGGTTTCTGTTCCTATGAGTAAAATTTGGCAGTTGTTTTAGACTGTTTGACATTGCAGGATAAACACAATATAGTTTATCATTGGTAAAAATAAAATTTATTTGCTCTCTTTTGTGGAAAAAGTCCAGAAAACCTTGCTAAAGGATCACTTTCCTACCTGTTTCTTAAGCTCGTACCAATGAATTTTATATTTTCTGGCAATACACATCATGTATATTTATTATTCATAAAAATAACTTTGTCTTTTATGATCCCATAATTTTTCTGTTCATTTCTAACACATTTCATATTAAATTCAGTGGTGTAATGGTTAGCATGCTTGCTTGGTGTGCAGGGCTTGAGCCCATGAGCCAGAAATACAAAATACCTTGAAAATTGACACTGGCTAAACATACAGAATATCATTTAAAAAATCCAGTCCAGGGTGTTGGTGTAGCACAAGAAGGCTAGTGGACATTTGACACTTGGTCTGATGTAAGAGTAATGCTCATCTATATACCTTCCAAATATGCAAAATTAAAAAAAATTTGGGCCCCTTTCAGAGCCCTTTTTGGCACACTAGGGCCTCTTGTTTATAAACTAATGAAATTTGAGTAGAACTCTCAAGATCTAGACAATTTTATCAAAACCCCTGTCTGAATCAACTATATGGGCTGTCGTGGTCGTGATTGTATGGTAGTTGGATTTACAACTACCTGTGCAATCAGTGCCAATCACCACTAAAGTTGTGAGTTCAAACCCCGTTCATGGCAAGGTGAACTCGATACAACATTATGTGATAAAGTTTGTCATAATAAAACTGACCACCGCGATATAACAGAAATATTGTTGAAAGTGGCATTAAATACCATAAACCAACCAAACCTGAAACAACTATATTGCATCTGTTTTTTATTAATCGTCTCTCATTTAATTCTGAGTTACCATAGCTACTTAATAAATAAACTGATGTAAAACTCTAAGTGTCTATTGTTTATATTTCTATCCTATTCTCTGAAGGTTACTGACCTCATCTGGTATCCCAATGGTGGTCCCTACTGTACTAGCCCACCAAAGCATTAGATATGAGTACAAAGCTATCCACATAATACTGCCACAAAATGTCACCACGAACCACTTCTTCTTCTCCTGTAATTATATTAGAAATACAGTTAACAAGTAATGACAATGATACTAACTATGAAAGTGATGGAAAAAGCTCAAAAGGCCGTGGTCATGGTCATGATCAAATAGTAGTTTTATTTACAACTACCTGTGCGATCAGTGCCTGTCACCACTACAGTTGTGTTTGAATCCCGGTCATGGTGAGGTGTACTCGATACAACTTAATGTTATAAAGTTTGCCAGCCACTTGGGGCAGGTCAGTGGTTTCCTCTGGCTTCCTCCACCAATAAAACTGACCCCCAGGATATAACCGATATATTGTTGAAAGTGGCATTAAACACCATAACCCAAACTCTCAAGAGGCCAAGTGGGTCTTAACCTTAAAACAAGTGTGGACATAATAATACATGTATATGCAACTGTTAAATTAGTCCTGTTGTGAAATTGGTTGAGACATAATAAAATTTCTGGTAAAAATTAGTTCATGGACCACATTTAATAGGAAGAAATATCCTATGACTATTCATGCCAATGACTTTTTAAACTAGGAAAATGATCTCAAGGGCCTTTTAAACTAGGAAAATTATTACAAGGCCCTTTTAAACTAGGAAAATTATCTCAAGGGCCTTTTAAACTAGGGAAATTATCTCAAGGGCCTTTTAAACTAGGAAAATTATCTCAAGGGCCTTTTAAACTAGGAAAATTATCTCAAGGGCCTTTTAAACTAGGAAAATTATCTCAAGGGCCTTTTAAACTAGGAAAATTATTACAAGGCCCTTTTAAACTAGGAAAATTATCTCAAGGGCCTTTTAAACTAGGGAAATTATCTCAAGGGCCTTTTAAACTAGGAAAATTATCTCAAGGCTCTATTAAACTAGGAAATTATCTCAAGGCTCTATTAAACTAGGAAATTATCTCAAGGCTCTATTAAACTAGGAAATTATCTCAAGGGCCTTTTAAACTAGGAAAATTATCTCAAGGGCCTTTTAAACTAGGAAAATTATCTCAAGGGCCTTTTAAACTAGGAAAATTATCTCAAGGGCCTTTTAAACTAGGAAAATTATTACAAGGCCCTTTTAAACTAGGAAAATTATCTCAAGGGCCTTTTAAACTAGGGAAATTATCTCAAGGGCCTTTTAAACTAGGAAAATTATCTCAAGGCTCTATTAAACTAGGAAATTATCTCAAGGCTCTATTAAACTAGGAAATTATCTCAAGGCTCTATTAAACTAGGAAATTATCTCAAGGGCCTTTTAAAGTAGGAAAATTTGTAACCTTAGATTTATTTGGTCCATTTAACAGTAGACTTATTTTACTAGAACCGATTTATCACATGCCTATAACTATTTAAAAAATGTTTTGCCAACATGAGAAGGCATCTATATCAATATCACACCATTACAAACATTAATATTAGTTGAACTTGGTTGACACTTATATAAAAACACCATATATATTATATCTTATCAAAATTATTGATTTTTAGCCAAAAATAGAAACAGACAAACAGATGAACAATATACCCCCTACTGTTATAACTAAACTTGTTTGCCATTAAATGTTTAGTTAGCATTTAACATCTAGATCAAACCCAATCATTGACTTTTAAATGTCACAGGTATTTGATTGATAATTAAGATTTAACACCTTCTTAAATTGCTTGACAAAACATTCACCTTATTTAATTCACACAAAGTTGAATATTTCCACAAATGTTTGTCTGACCTTTTGATAAGTTCTGATCATTCATTGTGTATGTAATAAATGTTTAAAGAGTCAACATGTGTAGAATTTAATTTTTGTTGTTGTTTTTTTTGACAAAAACATCAGCAAATTAAAATTTGCAAACAGTTTAAAATTTTCACTCAGCCAATCAGAAATGAAAAAAACAACTTAATAATTAGCCCCTTCATAGTAAGTGCAATTTCTATGTAAATATATTTCAAACATATTTATATAATACAAGTATAAGAAAACATTATCAAGGTTCAATATGTTTTTTAAGCAACAAACAAAATAAATTCATACAGAGGGCTATGTGGATTTTCGATATGGGTATAAATAGAAAGGATTGACAAAATGTACAGGGAGATAACTCTTGTAAAGACAAATCAATGGACTACACATCAACATGACAAAATAGCTACTTAAACCTAAACATATGTGAGCTAAAGTAGTCTACAATTTGATTTTTGATCACTGTTATTAATTATGAAAATAGAAAATCTTGGTTTTTTGTGCCACGTATGAGGAAGTGTTCGTCCAATAATGACCACAAGTTTTCATTATCACATAACAAAATGCTTTTGTAAAATGTATACAACGTCAAAACAGCACTTACGGTTCTCTCATTACAATTATAAAAATTAGCGAAAAAGAGCAATGAATTTACTTGTCCTGTCGGTAAAATTAATTTTGTTCTATTGTTTTATTTATCAATGATTTCAACTATCTTTACCAGTAACATAATCAATATTATATCATAACACTATCTGTCGTGGAAACACGCGGCATCGTAATAATGGCTCGTCAAACATTCCATAAAAACCTTTCACAAAGTAACATAAATGAATAATTTCAAATATTTTACGTGAAATAATATTGAAGTGTATATTTTTATTTTATCAATTTTATTTCATTTTTATGATACTTTCATTATTTCTCCAATAATCTCCCCCACTCCATTATTTCTCCAATAGTTTTGTTCATATTTGTTTACTAGTTAGAAGAAGATTTTAAATGAGTAAGGAATTATCATTACTTTATTGACTATCTTGATCAAATACGAATCTAAAACATAAATCAAGTCATGAAACAATTGATTCAACCATCAAAGCAAAATATACCATTGTCACAATCAATTACAAATACCAGATACATAATATGGTGCTTAAAACATAATCTAGCTGTCAATACAATAATATCAAATTATATTTTTTATACAGAGATTACCCCACAATATTTTTATAAAAAGCTGATGATGATCATGACAACAAGTTTAAACTGACCTTGATAATTTACAATAATGATTATTACTACTGATAAAATAAAAAATTTATTGTTAATGGCTTTGACTGTTTACATTTGTCTGAATGACTACTATTTAAAAATACATGTAGTCAACAAAATAAAGAATTATTGTTAATAGCTTTGACCTTTTACCTTTGACTGAAGGACGACTCAAAACAGCATACAAAATTAAGAATTATTGTTATTAGCCTTGAACTTTATCTTTTGACTTCATGAAGACCATCAAAACAGCATGCAAAATTAAGAATTTTATTACTGGCCTTGACCTTTCACATTTGACTGAATGACAAAAAAACCCAGATGAAATTAAGAATTGTTGTTATTGGCCTTGACCTGTAATATTTGACTGAATGACATCTATCAAAACAGTGGACAAAATTAATAATTATTGTTACTGTCCTTGACCTTTCACCTTTGACTGAATGACAACTATCAAAACAGTGGACCAAATTAATAATTATTGTAATTGGGCTTGTTACAGCAGATAAATTTCATGTATTTAAATGTTTACCATAACATGTTAATTTTGCCTAGCATTAATTATATATAAATGCAGTAATTCTCAAAAATATGCAAACGATATACATATATAAAGCATTGACAACCATCCAGACATCTCAACAGTCAAAGAGAATGTTTCATAACAAATTACCCACAATGCTTTAAATTTTGAAATGACAGTCTTCGCTAACCCACTTGCTCAAAGCCCGGTACAAGTAAAACTGGATTCGGACAAGGGAAAATTATGAAAGAAAATGCTTGAATAAATATAATTTTTTTCTAAATTTGGCTTTCGGTCAAGTAGGTGAACAAAATTAAGGCAAAGACTGCAATGATGAATACAACTTAAATTTGGTAAATGATAGCATCTTCAAATAAATAATAAACATACAGGTCTTCTAACGTCTGGTAACATCAGCCATAACGGGAAAATAATTGGTATCACTAATATATAGCTCACTCGTTTCTTCCATTCTCTTGGCCATCTTAAATCTAATGGTTCCTCTTCTTCTTTTAACTGAAATAAACAAAAAATATAAATATTTAACGATAAAAACTTTTCACTTACTCTTTTCTTTTAACTATAAAATCAAAATTAACTGATATAATCAGATTATCAGTTAAATTTGAGAAATTTTCACACAGAAATTAAATTTGAGAAATTTTCACAGAAATTAAATTTGAGAAATTTTCACATAGAAATTAAATTTGAGACATGTTCACACATAGTAAATAAATTTGAGAAGTCTTCACACATGGATTACACTTGATATGTTTACGTAAGATTTAGGTGTATTTATGCTCTTCTTGTATTTGTATCTATTATTCAATATATTTTCATTTTGACAAGTAATATGTTCTTCTTTCTTGTTACCTGATTTTTTATTCTTAAAAGTTCAACCCACCTCCTGCTCCCCCACCCAATTTGATCTTACTATGGTGGTCTTCAGTTCTTTTCTATTACAATCTTAAACAAAGTATAGAGTAATTTGGCCATGGAAAATAAATGGAACTACTGTTACAACTAAAACTGGATATTGAGAATACTATTATTTACATACTGATAAACTTTCAACAAATTCTTCTAGGAAAATATATTTTCTGTTCGAAAGAGTGATTGTTGCTTAACGCCAAGTGAGCAGTTTTTCAGTCATGGCGATAACATGCTGCATTTTGATGAGATGATGTTTACTTTGTACTAGAACTACACACTTAGTTGAATTTGTGTATAGCTTACTCACTGACACAACATTCTGCAGGTAGACATGTCACCCAATTGAACACATTTTCCTGATTCCAAGCCAAACAGTCATTTCTCCTACTCCTTAATACTACATGCCTTGTGAAGAAGCAGAAAATACCATGTATATAGTCTTTGATTTGACCCAACTGGGGCTCGCACCCACAATCTACCACACTCAATGCGAGCACGCTAAACATCACACCACCGATTCTGTTTTTATGTTTGTGTTCTGATGAAAATATTGAATGGTGTGTTCTATCATACAGTTTCACTACAGGAAACCAAACTCAAAAATGTATAACCTCAAAGTGGCATGACATTCCTACCATCAATTTTGAAATCTCATCATCATGACTTCTTCAGTGATATTAAAAACATGATTCATTACTCAAATTGAGTGTGAGACTATCCCTTTGCCAGTAGAAAAGTAGTATTTGTAACTTATATACTGATAAAATATACAATATATCTGTGTTTTAACTTTGACAGGAGCAGAAAGATTAATTAAATATAGTAAACAATATTAATTGTATGTTGCATATAATATACAAGGGTTTTGAGGTAAAAGAAAATTGCTTCGAGTTTAAAAAAATGGATTTTTGGGTTGAAAAAAATTAATTGAGTTTCAGGCTGAAAAAAAAAAAGATTTTCGAGATGCAAAAGTCAAGTTTTCAGTTTCACTTTTTCAACTAAAAACTTGACTTTTCCCATTCGATTATTTTAACTTCAATGTGATGATTTTAACTTGAAAATCAACACTTGAGAATAAAAAGCTATGTAGAGTGGAGCATGATACAACTGTAGCATGTCGACAAGTGTAGACACAGCATTTTGCATGACAGTGTAAATTGCTGGACACAGTAATAATTTGGAAACAGTAATTTGCTGGACCCACTGTATGTTGGACATTTGTCTTGTTTTACAATTTCAAGTGTTAAATATGCCTTCCAAATACCGGTATGCAATATTTTGGAATTTGGGCTCCTTTTTTTTTTAATTCCTTTTCGAAATAAAATAGCAAATTTTTTTTATCGTCCATCAATAACCCATAAAGATGATTATTTAGCAAATAACTGCATTAAAATTGTATGAAATTAACATTTGGAATTCGACTTTTGTTGGCACCTTTCCGTCAAGTTTATCTCTGAAACTGTAAAACAGTAAGATATGGAGGAAATATGGCGACATACTACCAGTAGCTCTTTGAGCAATCAATTCAACCAAAAAAAAAAAAACCAGCATCAAAATTGTATAAAATATAAAAAAGTTGAAAATTTGAAATTTCCCTCTTTTGGGCCCCTTTTATGTAAAAAACAGCCCCTTGTTTCGAAATGGGTATTATTACAATACCCAAAATATCCCAACCTTTATTCATTGCCAATGGTCATTGTGTTCAAAATTCAGAAGGATTTGTCCATTAAAACTTATGTTATTGCTCAGAAACTAGACAAATGATGAGATCGCCATAACATAATATGACTGTAAATGTTTTTTGCTGTCATATAAAAAGTAAACATCGTAATATATACATGATCAGAATCAGGTCAGATTGTTTACTATTGTGCAATTTTTTTTTTTTCATCAGAGGAAGAATATTATTTAGAGTTCAATGAAAAATATGTACCGTGGTTTACTATTTATTGATTTGATGTAAAGATTGTAATTAAGTCTTTGACAAGAGACTATATCAAAGGTTGTATTACAAATCAATAAAAGATTAACTATGTGGTGAAACTGTAATAATTGATTATAATTTACAAGTTATGTAAAATCATCTCTATTGAGAAGACAACAAATTCCTGTAAATAATGTACAAGTTTTGTTTAGTCAACTGTAAAACTGGCTAGATATAGCAACACGGGGTAGGGGACAAGAAAAGGTCACTGCATATGTTACATGTACCATGACAATAAAAGTATTGCTTTTTTCTTCTATTTTTTTTTATTACCAAGAACTTTGCAAATACAAGAAACCGGCTAGATATAGTAACATGAGGGAGAGGCAAGAAAAGGCCACTGCATATGTTACCATGACAACAAAAGGATTTTATTTTGTTCTTCTATTTTCTAATTTCCAAGAACTTCGCAAATACAAGATTGACATTCATCTGTACTCTAATCTTGATGAGAATGGTTAAAAAAAGAGAAAGTTTGTACTCAATGAGAATAGTTTATTAAGAAAAGGTTCACCTTTTGTAAATATTTTCATATTGGGTAAAACCTGAATAAACCAGTCCTTATATTTTACCTATTCTGCTAGCTCCTGTTAATGATTTTATGATTTCAGGGTAAACAGTTGCCAAAGCAGAATTGTAGGTTTGTTACCCAGTGTTTACAAATCACTGTTTATTTGATTCCTTTTTTTTCCATGTGTGAACAATTTAGAGAATGAATCATTTATTGATAGCAAGACAAACTACCAGTGGAACATTTTTGAAGATGAAGAAAAAAAAACAAATAAAAGAAAACATGAAAAAAACTATTAATCCAGTGATTATTTGATGTAACTGTCCATATCAATCTAACTGAAAAACATGCTTATACACAAATACCCCAATACACTGTATGTCCTGCTGTAATGCTTGTTTTTGTATTTCTAATTCTAATCAACACAGAAATGGTAAATTTTTGTACCTAGAGAATTCTCTAATGAATATATCTGGCAAGCTTGGGTCAAAGTGGTAAGCAAACAAATGTATTAGTTGTAGTGAAGAAGATTGAAAAGTGAAAGCTTAATAGACAACAGTGAATGAAAGTTAAAGTTCACATGACCCTTCAGGTCAGATGATCTATTAAAAATGGCTGGCAATCCTGATAAAATCCCATGGGAAGAAAGAGATGCTGTCTTCCTCTTTCATATCTATCCTTTGCTGTCCTTCAATTTGACCATGAAGAGTTCTGTACACCTCTATGGATTCATTTTCTTAAGTTCAACCTCCGTCAGTGTCAAAAGATTTGCATTGAGAATAAACGAGGAACTCCTACACATTAGTTTAATAAAAATGAGTGACAGAATGATTGAGACTTATTAATACTGAGCTCCTATTTATCTGTTTGATAAGAGAAATGTATTGAGATGATTGACAGTAAATAATTGGTAAATATCGGATGATTGTCACATGGTCAAATAGCCTTTCAATAAACATCAGGATGAGTGGCAGGTAATATATTAAGTTGTATCATTCATTTTATACAGAATTAACATGTCAGCAGTGAATACAACATTGGAGAGCCATTGGCATACAAACAATAAAAGAACTGTACATTGCACGTCCTATTGGTAGCATTCCTTATTGGTTTATAATAATGGCTTAAGCTTGTCCTTTGACATTTTGAACAGTATTCCAAACTGCCAAAAGTACATGCTACCAAAAGTGATCAATTACCACAAACGCTTCAACATGCTGTGCGTGCGTGTAAATATAGTCCTTAGTGAGATGTCTGCTTGCGGATGTTACTAAGTAACCTGATTGAAGTTGAAGATGAAGTCGGCAGCTAACGTACAAAGAGGAAAGCATTTTCCAAAATCGATTGATCAATTATCTCTTAAAGTATTTTAAAATCCCACCCTCTGCCACCCCTAAATAGACTAAGGGATATCATTTTTAGGTAATCCCACCCTCTGCCACCCCTAAATAGACTAAGGGATATCATTTTTAGGTAATCCCACCCTCTGCCACCCCTAAATAGACTAAGGGATATCATTTTTAGGTAATCCCACCCTCTGCCACCCCTAAATAGACTAAGGGATATCATTTTTAGGTATCTTTTTAAAAAAAAAATTTTTTATTATTAAATATTGATGTCTAAATATGTATAGCATCTTTACATGATATCTGACTTTTATTTAATTTGTTTTGTATGTGGGCACTTTTTATATCCCAACTTTGCATATTATCTTGTCATTTATTCAACTTTGTTATATGTCATTATGTAACAATTGTTTATCAACAATTTTCAGTTTTGAATAAATGATTTTCACTCAACTTTGAGTCTATATACATAAATTATGCAAACATAGCTCGGACTCCTGGGTATATATGGTTGTCGTCATCAAGTATCACTGGTATGTTGTTGTCGTCGTTAATGTATAGCCGTGGTATGATTTTGGCTTACAAAAATAGACTTTTTGATATAAGAAAATAATTTTTGGATATCAGAAATTAGATTTTTAGAAACAAAACAAAAAATCCCATAATCCCTCCATAATTATATATTTATAATGGGGGATAACAGGGGTGTGTCTTTTTACCACCAAACACCGCCGAACACCACCGAACGCCTAAAAATTACCACAGAACACCTATAGACACTTTTCAATAATCACCAAACACCTTCAGTGTAATAATATACATATCTAAATCCAAATTTTGGTCAGTGTAAATGTCTTAATAACGAAGTTAGTGACCAGTTTATTACCAACGAACACAATAGATTTACCACCGGACACATTCAGAAAACATTGAACGGAAATACCTCATTAATCTTGTGATGAGTGTAATTTATTGAAATTGTTGACATTTTTATGGCCCCGATAAGTATAACCTAAAGAGGTAGCAATCTGATAATTTTTAAAAATGAATTGAATATAAATCAGTACGATGTGCTTTGTAATAATGGAATTGTTTACAAATTTGTCACCGAACAATAAGAAAGTTATAGATTGTGAGAGTATGGTATGCTACATTGTTGAAGACCAAGAAAAAGAATGAAAAATCAATACGGTTGTTTCGAATCATTTCCATTCCGTCAAAATTTTGTTATTTTCGTCTGCCAGATCACGTGATTTCGATGGACTAATCGGCAACACTAAAAATGCCAAAAACTCAAAATCTGATTATTCCTCATCTGGACCCCTTTTCTGAGCCATGGTCACATATGTGAATGAAAGTAAGAAAATGTTTTATTTTTTACTCAAAAAATTTCTCAAAATATTTTGATTTCAAAGAAAACAATTGAAGTTTATTTAACAGTTACGTCAAACAATACGATTCTACAATTAATGAAGCCATACTAGAAACTTATTCGATCAAAAGGGAAATGTACCAGGCTCAATTTTTTTTTATTTGTTTACCAATTACTGGCAATTAGTAAAGATCAAATACATTTGTCTATATATAGGTGCCAGGTTGTGTTCACACGTGATAATTGATGATTAATGGATGTATATTTCCTGTGTACTTTACACATGCAGTATTAAATTGTGTATTAATTTTAATGAGTTTGTATGCTAACCAGGGTTTGCTAACACGCAAGCTGTATTTTGAATTAATAATAAGGTCTTTCATAGATTTAATAAAAGTAAAATAAAAATCTTTATACATGTATCATTAAAATTTTAATAATACGCTTTTCTTAAATCAAGGATTTATATAAATCCTTGCTTAAATGGTTGTTTTTCTGCATAAAAATCAAGTCAATTGGTTGCAGTAAAGTGTTTGGCGGTCAAGATTAGTTCGGTGAAAATGTGCACATTGTGATAAAAAAGAAGTGTTCGTCGACCGTTTTTAGATGTTTTGTGGTAAAATTTAGTTTCTCAACATGATATTAAAAATTCCTGTATAGTGATAAAGAAAATGTGTTCGGTGGTGACTTTCAGGTGTTCGGTGATATTTTTTATGCGTTCGGTGATAATTTTTAGGAGTTCAGTGGTGTTCAGTGGTAAAAAGACGCACCGGGATAACACAGTGCAAGATGATATTTTGGAGAAAATAAGACAGTACATTATCACTGGTAACCTGTGTTTCAAAAATAATGTTGTAGATTGTAGCATAGTGCTTCTTGTTTTACATCAAGCTCAGAGTCTCCACGTTTTGTATATTCAAGAATATGATAATTCACTACGCATGTTTAAGTAAGGGAGATATCAGTATTTTTATTCCTTCTGATTGAAAAATAAAGAGAATATTTCTGATACCATAAATTCTATTTTTTATTTTATATCAGAAAACAAAATTTTGGATATAAAAAAAAAAGTGAAAATTTTTACCTATAAAAAAATCAAATTACTGATATTAGTATATAGATCAATTTTAAAAAATCAGAAAATCAGTTTTTGATTTAAAAAAAAAAGAGGGAATAAATAGTAAAAAGGTGCATCATAAATTTTATGCATGAGATTTATGACACAAACTATAAAGGATAAACATTGACCAATTATCAATTCATCAATAAACTGAAATTTTATATAAAAGATGAAAGGCAGTCCCTTTGTGAATTTCATGTAAACATGTTAAGTACTTTAAATAATTAAACTGTTCGCTAAGTAGTAAAATTTCATAATCTACACATTATCTTAATTATCACTAATTAACAGATGAAAGAAGATGATTTTCTATAATTAAACAATTAACGATTACACAAGTTTATACAGGGTTGTAAATCTAACCATGCAACAAGTCTAATAGATATGGGTCTATCTTATCATTGTTTATACATAATTTATTAGGCATGATTCCATGTAAGGTCATGAGATGTCACGAATACAGAATAATCATCAGATAAATACTCTCCAGAAGTCACTACCAATAAAAAGATTATTAAGAGATTAAGTGTGCAAGGATATCAACAAATAATGTAGTCTTAAATTTATTAGGAATTTGTTTCTTCTAAAAAAACAAAACATGTTATTCCACTTCATGTAAATTATAATGGCTGTGTATATAGCTGATTGGTTGAGACTGTCCCATGTGACACTGAACAAAAACATTATGTTCGCCTCCCAAATGATTTTGATTAAAATTCTCAAGATTTAATGAGAGTTATATGGCATGTTATACAGAATGAATGAATCTAGAATTTAAATCATTTCTTTATTTATTTATGGAGTGTTGGCAGTATTTGTAATGGTTAAACAAGAGATGTTCTAAAAATATCCTGACAGGAGTTAAATAAACCTAACAGGGCATATAACAGATATATTACGGATTTAACCATTGTTTTGTTTTAAATACAACATCCAACTTTATTAAATAAATTTACGTCTTTTATTTTCATTTTTCGTATCTCTAGATGTCCGTTTCCGTACCTTTGACGTCATTCTTCAATGACGTCAAAATATGTGTCACGTCATATTTCATGTATGGGGTGTCTCATGAAGGAAAATACTGTACTAAATTTTTAAATCAATACAGTTTCATATGTAGTAAATTTTATAAACTTTATAAATGTAACATTAATATATCACATAACAAAACAACGGGTTTGCGAAACAGTTTCAATAATTTAAATGTTAACATGTAAATAAAACCTTGGTGTGGCTCCATTACGTCAAAAGTTTTCAAGGCTCAACGTTTTGTTTATTTGTTATGGTACAGCCGTGGAACATAGGAGTTTACTGAATTGATCAGATATTTGTGACGGAATTAACCGTTGTAATATTTTTTTTGTTCATGCAGCCGTTTTGAGTATAAAAACAGCATTTAATTTGGTAAAAATACATTTATTATTCCGTATTATACCATTGATTCAGTCAAGCGTAATGTTTTGTCGTCCATGTTTTAATCGTTTTTGGGGACTGAAATATATACCCCATCTGTTTTCCGAATATATGCTGACATTCAGGGTTGAAGAACCAATGAAAATATGTGTAGCAAACTAAATCCGTAATATATGCTGACATTCAGGGTTGAAGAACCAATGAAAATATGTGTAACAAACTAAATCCGTAATATTTAATGATCACTTTTAAACCTAACAGGGGATATTAATTTCACAATGAATTAGCATTTTAATTAAACTGTTATCTTGTTTTTTATTGTTGAATTACCTCCTCTTTATTTTCATCAGGAGTGCCTCCATCTGTTGTTTCTGTTGTCACTGGCGATACAGCCTCAGACCCACTACCTTCTTGCCATTCAAATGCACCATTCGTTAAAGCTTTCTGAACTTCTGGTTTTGAGGTAATATGTCCATTTGTTTTAGCATTTAATGTATTATTTTCTTGGTCCACACATCCATTAGCTTGGGCTGGAGTAGTTACACCTATTACAACTTTTAGTGTTTCCAGTGCGTGTAGGTGTACTGCTTTTTCATGTGGCTTCGCTAAAAGAGATAATCGAAATATTTTCATAAAATTATGAAGGCCATTGACTGATATATAATGGATGAATACACCAATTATTATTTTCTAATCAAGCACAACAACTGATTGTAAATGAAAGTTTGATATTGGTATCATACGACAATGTGACAAAATATCTTGAAAACATTATTTCATAGAAATCTAACTTGGAACAAGAAAGGAAACCAATTTTCTATAGAAAACTAAATCATCAACTATTTTTTTCCTGGTTCATATTAACCATAAAACATAAAATCTCCCTTTCTAGCAACCTAGCTAGTAGTAAGTTAACTACAAGTATTCATTGACACTGCTATGTATATGTTGTCATTCAACTTTGTGATAGTATGTGGTCTTTTTGAGTGGAAGCACAGGTGTTTTATTGTTTGTTTTTTCCTGAATTGGTATTGGTGATGAAATTGTCAAGAGGGGGCAGTTTGAGATCTCATTTACCAGTTTAACACTACCACATTTGTGTGCCTGTCCCAAGCCAGGGCATGGATTTTCAACATCACATGGTCTTTTTTATGTTCAATGATTTGAGGTGAAAGGTGATTGTTCATTGTGTTGATATTGGATGGAATTGTTGACCATTACTGTTTAAACTTTCTTTTGTTTTGTTGATATTGGATGGAATTGTTGACCATTACTGTTTAAACTTTCTTTTGTTTTGTTGATATTGATGGAATTGTTGACCATCACTGTTTAAACTTTCTTTTGTTTTGTTGATATTGGTGGCATTGTTGACCATTACTGTTTAAACTTTCTTTTGTTTTGTTGATATTGGTGGCATTGTTGACCATCACTGTTTAAACTTTCTTTTGTTTTGTTGATATTGGTGGCATTGTTGACCATTACTGTTTAAACTTTCTTTTTTACAACACTTCTACATGATCTATTGACTAAGACATGTATTTGTTATTAAATAATAAGATAATAGGAATAATACAGGGTGAAGTCATTAGCAATTGTTGGGAACTAATTATCAGTGCTATTGTGGGCATGACTGAACCATGAAGATTGGGACACCATGACATGCATGTAACCTGGGACACACGGAAAAAATAAATAAAATAAAACTTTGTAATCAATTACAATGTTTCTCATTTTCCATCTATCCAGGAATACAGAATTAAATAAATGAGACCCCAGAAATAAAAAGCTGCAACATTATGGCAGTAGATGTTTTATGAAGCACTCAATAATAATAAGTTTGTCTTGTGTACAATTTCCAAATAAAACATCCCCTCAATCCATTACTTGTTGCTGAGCTAAACATTTAACAACATATACCCATTAATTCATACAGACAGTTCAATAATTCACCGACAATCGTCAGCCAATTAATGTGTCACTTTCAACAATAGATGTGTATTTCCCATTATCGACTAATCAAATATCATTATTGAACTTTCTATTAATGATGTGCATGGAGTAAAGATATTTCATACACATCAGTGTAGTAATACATACATTAGAATAGGTTTCATACTAAAACTTTAAAAAATCATTCAATTTCTCATTTAAAACAAAAATGCCATCTAATGATTTGATCATGGTATAACTAAAGACCCAAATTGCACTGTTTGACATTTCATCAATAATGTTAAACAGATTCTTTAAAAGCATGTACCCAGCACTAGTTAGTGCAATGTCCTGTAATAAAAATTTGTCCAATCCAGATCAAGACATATTCAAGGCCATTCCCAGAAAATAGGTGGCATACAGAGTTTAATGGCAATATTATTTTGAAGTTTTCAGATCAATTGACTTAAAATGTTACCAAATAGGAAAAATATTCAAAACATTGTGCATTTCATTTTCCATAACATTTTCAATGAAAAGGTTATTTAATAATCTGTCACATATCTTAAATGTTATTCTATATACTGTCACATCTCTCTAATGTTATTCTATATACTGTCACATGTCTCTAATGTTATTCTATATACTGTCACATCTCTCTAATGTTATTCTATATACTGTCACATCTCTCTAATGTTATTCTATATACTGTCACATCTCTCTAATGTTATTCTATATACTGTCACATCTCTCTAATGTTATTCTATATACTGTCACATGTCTCTAATGTTATTCTATATACTGTCACATCTCTCTAATGTTATTCTATATACTATCACATGTCTCTAATGTTATTCTATATACTGTCACATCTCTCTAATGTTATTCTATATACTGTCACATCTCTCTAATGTTATTCTATATACTGTCACATCTCTCTAATGTTATTCTATATACTGTCACATCTCTCTAATGTTATTCTTTATACTATCACATGTCTCTAATGTTATTCTATATACTGTCACATCTCTCTAATGTTATTCTATATACTGTCACATCTCTCTAATGTTATTCTATATACTGTCACATCTCTCTAATGTTATTCTATATACTGTCACATCTCTCTAATGTTATTATATATACTGTCACATCTCTCTAATGTTATTCTATATACTGTCACATCTCTCTAATTTTATTCTATATACTGTCACATCTCTCTAATGTTATTCTATATACTGTCACATCTCTCTAATGTTATTCTATATACTGTCACATCTCTCTAATGTTATTCTATATATTGTCACATCTCTCTAATGTTATTCTATATACTGTCATATCTCTCTAATGTTATTCTATATACTGTCACATCTCTCTAATGTTATTCTATATACTGTCACATCTCTCTAATGTTATTCTATATACTGTCACATCTCTCCAATTTTATTCTATATACTGTCACATCTCTCTAATGTTATTCTATATACTGTCACATCTCTCTAATGTTATTCAATATTGTGTCACATCTCTCTAATGATATTCTATATACTGTCATATCTCTCTAATGCTATTCTATATACTGTCACATCTCTCTAATGTTATTCTATATACTGTCACATGTCTCTAATGTTATTCTATATACTGTCACATCTCTCTAATATTATTCTATATACTGTCACATCTCTCTGATGTTATTCTATATACTGTCACATCTCTCTAATGTTATTCTATATACTGTCACATCTCTCTAATGTTATTCTATATACTGTCACATCTCTCTAATGTTATTCTATATACTGTCACATCTCTCTAATGTTATTCAATATTGTGTCACACCTCTCTAATGTTATTCTATATACTGTCACATCTCTCTAATGTTATTCTATATACTGTCACATCTCTCTAATATTATTCTATATACTGTCACATCTCTCTAATGTTATTCTATATACTGTCACATCTCTCTAATGTTATTCTATATACTGTCACATCTCTCTAATGTTATTCAATATTGTGTCACATCTCTCTAATGTTATTCTATATACTGTCACATCTCTCAAATGTTTATCAATATTGTGTCACATCTCTGTAATGTTATTCTATATACTGTCACATATCTTAAATGTTATTCAATATTGTGTCACATCTCTCTAGTGTTATTCAACATTGTGTCAGATCTCTGTAATGTTATTCTATATACTGTCACATCTCTCTAGTGTTATTCAACATTGTGTCACATCTCTCTAGTGTTATTCAACATTGTGTCAAATCTCTCTAATGTTATTCAGTATTCTGTAACATGTTTCTATGACAAACAGACTACATGCTCATTGTTGAATTTAATCAAGGAATGTAAGCTGACAATTTTCATCATGTGTGTGGCTAGAGAACACTTAAATAAATGCTGGATTAAGCTTTTCCCCAAGCATAAAAGTACCTGTTAAATATGTAAGTTTTACTCCAGTACAATTGTACCTATAACATAATTAAGTCAATCAGGGGAATTTCCCACCAGAAATCAGAACAGATAAACCTAGCAGGAGAGACCACTACATGATACAATGACACAGCATTGCATGACACTTTACAATTTTAGATGCTTCTCCAAGGTAATAAAAAAAAAGTCATCCTACTACTTCAGGCTTTTTAAATCTTGACAAATGATAAGTTATGGATCAAAATAACAAATGTTTAAAAAAAATTATGTTCTGTAATTCACGTAATTCTTCATGTTTTATTGTGTCAATTTTCTGTAAAGTTCCCAACAAGTCAAAATTGATAGGGAAACATTAAAAGGTTCTTGGTCTGTTGTCAACAAAAATATTACATTTAATACTATAATTCTAAAAATATAAGTCTTCACTTATTTTTCAATCTGTGGGTCTTAAGCAAGAAATGCCCAAAGTGCATTGATCAATGACATTATCACACTGCCACATTGGCCAATGAAAGAGAAGACACTGATTGATTGGTGAATGAACTTATTTTTTGTATTTGTATAAGTGTATTTAAATGTATATTGTTCACCTTTGTGGAGCCACCTTTAAGGTATTTACTGGTAAAAATTACAGAGATAATCCTATTATATATTATACAATTGTGTTTAATGTTTAAATCAAAATGTTCATAATCTAATTTAATGTGTGAAGTAAGTTTAACATGTCTATACAGAATGCCCAGCCAAATAATCTAGTCATATATTCATCTCACTCTGAATAGTTCCAATAACACCAGAATGTATTCACCATTAAAACTTACTAAACATAAAAATAACAATCTTAGTGCATTGGAGTGTAGGTAGAAGATTGTTCAGGCCTTTCAATAAGGGGCTGTATCATGTACTTTTACCCACTTAAAATGGTCTTTGGTACCTCCTGATTTTAAAGAGTGTTGTATAAGATATTCATGAAAAATGTTCAAATTTTAATAAAAAGTACCACCTTGTAAATAATGAAGTACTGGTAGATTTAAAAATATTGAAAGTCCTGGTTGTTATTCAAGGTATCTAAGATCTGATAATTGAGACATATTATGAAGTGGTAATGCAGAAAATTCTAGTATTACAGTATAGACACTTAGCTGAGAACCAGAACTTTTATGTTGTTTTTTTTATGACAAAGATCTAAGGTTCAGCAGCTATATAGACTCAATCATTCCAAACAAGTGTAACTTCAGATATTGAACTGAAATATTATAAAAAATAAAATATGAAGAAAAATAAACATTAAAAGGATTCCCCCATTTTTTTTCACTTCAGCAAAAACTTGAAATAAAGGAACCAATTTTCAACTTAAGTGTAGATATTTTATTGACCACCCTAAAGTGACTGTAAAAAGATCCATAGTATACCATATAATCACCTGTCATCTCTTCAGTATAAAATGGTTTTCTTTTGATATTATTTTAATCATTTTTTGTGTAACACATATATCAATTTTTCTCCATTGACAAATAAAATAAAAATCACAGACAGCAATGTAGACATATAAGACAAGTTGTCTTGTTTTTAAATGACATTACGAAAAAAAATACTTGGGATGATCATATATTTTAAAATCCAATTCTTCCCCGTCACATCAATTATTGTTCTGGTTCTAGAAATGTCTGCCTGTTACAAAGGGACTTGCTCCAAAGATAAAAGGTCTGAGAGTCTTTCAAAATATTATTACCAAAGAAGGAATTAAAATATTCAGAAATCTTGAAATAGAGATCCTGTAAAAATCTGGTGAGAATCTGTGAAAGAATTAATTTGCTAAACATGCAGGAGCAACAATTATCATAATTCACAGTATAAATATGTGAGTTTCTTATTGTGAATAATAATTTCGTTAGAAATTTAGTTAGACTAACTAACGCAGTAAAAGAATTGGCCCAGTGCAATTTTCTTACGTAAAGTAATTGTACTTAATGTGAACAGACCTTAATATCATTTATAAAGTAGTATTGACATAGGAAACATCGTTAAACTGTTTCATTAAAATTTAACAATAGTTGCATTGACTATAAATTAAAATGTAATTATACAATATACACAGAAGGCTAACAAGAGACATTACATTTGAAGTTAATCAAGAACTGTTTTATCACAAATGAAATTATTCTAGACACATAATTACAAATATATATATAAACAAACATTGATTTGATTTGGGAGAATGGTTTTCTCAGAGCCATGTCACATCAAATGCAACACACGACATGAAAGATGTGATGAAAGTCTATTTTGAGCAATATCAATGATAATTTGTTTATTGAGGATTTCTCAAAATAGGCATCAATATAACCAAAAATAATGACACAATTCTGTCTTCTGGGAAGCCTCAAACAGCATTGGTGGACAATATAACCAGCCTCAGCATCACAAACCACTCTCAAACCTTATTCAGTAATGGTCAACAATATAACCAACCACAACAATATGAACTGCTCCTCTGTCAGAACTCAAACAGTAATGGTCAACAATATTACAAATCACAACAATATGAACTGCTCCTCTGTCAGAACTCAAACAGTAATGGTGAACAATATAGCAAATCACAACATGAACTGCTCCTCTGTCAGAACTCAAACAGTAATTGTGAACAATATAACAAATCACAACCTGAACTGCTCCTCTGTCAGAACTCAAACAGTAATGGTGAACAATATAGCAAATCACAACAATATGAACTGCTCCTCTGTCAGAACTCAAACAGTAATGGTGAACAATATAACAAATCACAACAACATGAACTGCTCCTCTGTCAGAACTCAAACAGTAATGGTGAACAATATAACAAATCACAACAACCTGAACTGCTCCTCTGTCAGAACTCAAACAGTAATGGTGAACAATATAGCAAATCACAACAATATGAACTGTTCCTCTGTCAGAACTCAAACAGTAATGGTGAACAATATAACAAATCACAACAATATGAACTGCTCCTCTGTCAGAACTCAAACAGTAATGGTGAACAATATAACAAAACACAACAACATGAACTACTCCTCTGTCAGAACTCAAACAGTAATGGTGAACAATATAACAAATCACAACCTGAATTGCTTCTCTGTCAGAACTCAAACAGTAATGGTCAACAATATAGGAAATCACAACAACATGAACTGCTCCTCTGTCAGAACTCAAACAGTAATGGTGAACAATATAACAAATCACGACATAAACTGCTCCTCTGTCAGAACTCTAAACAGTAATGGTGAACAATATAACAAATCACAACCTGAACTGCTCCTCTGTCAGAACTCAAACAGTAATGGTGAACAATATAACAAATCACAACAATATGAACTGCTCCTCTGTCAGAACTCAAACAGTAATGGTGAACAATATAACAAATCACAACAATATGAACTGCTCCTCTGTCAGAACTCAAACAGTAATGGTGAACAATATAGCAAATCACAACAATATGAACTGCTCCTCTGTCAGAACTCAAACAGTAATGGTGAACAATATAACAAATCACAACAACATGAACTGCTCCTCTGTCAGAACTCAAACAGTAATGGTGAACAATATAACTAACCACAACATGAACTGCTCCTCTGTCAGAACTCAAACAGTAATGGTGAACAATATAACAAATCACAACAATATGAACTGCTCCTCTGTCAGAACTCAAACAGTAATGGTCAACAATATAACAAATCACAACAATATGAACTGCTCCTCTGTCAGAACTCAAACAGTAATGGTCAACAATATAACAAATCACAACAATATGAACTGCTCCTCTGTCAGAACTCAAACAGTAATGGTGAACAATATAACAAATCACAACAATATGAACTGCTCCTCTGTCAGAACTCAAACAGTAATGGTCAACAATATAACAAATCACAACAATATGAACTGCTCCTCTGTCAGAACTCAAACAGTAATGGTGAACAATATAACAAATCACAACAACATGAACTGCTCCTCTGTCAGAACTCAAACAGTAATGGTCAACAATATAACAAATCACAACAATATGAACTGCTCCTCTGTCAGAACTCAAACAGTAATGGTGAACAATATAACAAATCACAACAATATGAACTGCTCCTCTGTCAGAACTCAAACAGTAATGGTGAACAATATAACAAACCACAACAACATGAACTGCTCCTCTGTCAGAACTCAAACAGTAATGGTCAACAATATAACAAATCACAACAATATGAACTGCTCCCCTGTCAGAACTCAAACAGTAATGGTGAACAATATAACAAAACACAACAACATGAACTGCTCCTTTGTCAGAACTCAAACAGTAATGGTGAACAATATAACAAATCACAACCTGAATTGCTCCTCTGTCAGAACTCAAACAGTAATGGTCAACAATATAGGAAATCACAACAACATGAACTGCTCCTCTGTCAGAACTCAAACAGTAATGGTGAACAATATAACAAATCACAACAACATGAACTGCTCCTCTGTCAGAACTCAAACATTAATGGTGAACAATATAGCAAATCACAACAATATGAACTGTTCCTCTGTCAGAACTCAAACATTAATGGTGAACAATATAATAAATCACAACAATATGAACTGCTCCTCTGTCAGAACTCAAACAGTAATGGTGAACAATATAACAAAACACAACAACATGAACTGCTCCTCTGTCAGAACTCAAACAGTAATGGTGAACAATATAACAAATCACAACCTGAATTGCTCCTCTGTCAGAACTCAAACAGTAATGGTCAACAATATAGGAAATCACAACAACATGAACTGCTCCTCTGTCAGAACTCAAACAGTAATGGTGAACAATATAGCAAATCACAACATGAACTGCTCCTCTGTCAGAACTCAAACAGTAATTGTGAACAATATAACAAATCACAACCTGAACTGCTCCTCTGTCAGAACTCAAACAGTAATGGTGAACAATATAGCAAATCACAACAATATGAACTGCTCCTCTGTCAGAACTCAAACAGTAATGGTGAACAATATAACAAATCACAACAACATGAACTGCTCCTCTGTCAGAACTCAAACAGTAATGGTGAACAATATAACAAATCACAACAACCTGAACTGCTCCTCTGTCAGAACTCAAACAGTAATGGTGAACAATATAGCAAATCACAACAATATGAACTGTTCCTCTGTCAGAACTCAAACAGTAATGGTGAACAATATAACAAATCACAACAATATGAACTGCTCCTCTGTCAGAACTCAAACAGTAATGGTGAACAATATAACAAAACACAACAACATGAACTACTCCTCTGTCAGAACTCAAACAGTAATGGTGAACAATATAACAAATCACAACCTGAATTGCTTCTCTGTCAGAACTCAAACAGTAATGGTCAACAATATAGGAAATCACAACAACATGAACTGCTCCTCTGTCAGAACTCAAACAGTAATGGTGAACAATATAACAAATCACGACATAAACTGCTCCTCTGTCAGAACTCTAAACAGTAATGGTGAACAATATAACAAATCACAACCTGAACTGCTCCTCTGTCAGAACTCAAACAGTAATGGTGAACAATATAACAAATCACAACAATATGAACTGCTCCTCTGTCAGAACTCAAACAGTAATGGTGAACAATATAACAAATCACAACAATATGAACTGCTCCTCTGTCAGAACTCAAACAGTAATGGTGAACAATATAACAAATCACAACAATATGAACTGCTCCTCTGTCAGAACTCAAACAGTAATGGTGAACAATATAACTAACCACAACATGAACTGCTCCTCTGTCAGAACTCAAACAGTAATGGTGAACAATATAACAAATCACAACAATATGAACTGCTCCTCTGTCAGAACTCAAACAGTAATGGTCAACAATATAACAAATCACAACAATATGAACTGCTCCTCTGTCAGAACTCAAACAGTAATGGTCAACAATATAACAAATCACAACAATATGAACTGCTCCTCTGTCAGAACTCAAACAGTAATGGTGAACAATATAACAAATCACAACAATATGAACTGCTCCTCTGTCAGAACTCAAACAGTAATGGTCAACAATATAACAAATCACAACAATATGAACTGCTCCTCTGTCAGAACTCAAACAGTAATGGTGAACAATATAACAAATCACAACAACATGAACTGCTCCTCTGTCAGAACTCAAACAGTAATGGTCAACAATATAACAAATCACAACAATATGAACTGCTCCTCTGTCAGAACTCAAACAGTAATGGTGAACAATATAACAAATCACAACAATATGAACTGCTCCTCTGTCAGAACTCAAACAGTAATGGTGAACAATATAACAAACCACAACAACATGAACTGCTCCACTGTCAGAACTCAAACAGTAATGGTCAACAATATAACAAATCACAACAATATGAACTGCTCCCCTGTCAGAACTCAAACAGTAATGGTGAACAATATAACAAAACACAACAACATGAACTGCTCCTTTGTCAGAACTCAAACAGTAATGGTGAACAATATAACAAATCACAACCTGAATTGCTCCTCTGTCAGAACTCAAACAGTAATGGTCAACAATATAGGAAATCACAACAACATGAACTGCTCCTCTGTCAGAACTCAAACAGTAATGGTGAACAATATAACAAATCACAACAACATGAACTGCTCCTCTGTCAGAACTCAAACATTAATGGTGAACAATATAGCAAATCACAACAATATGAACTGTTCCTCTGTCAGAACTCAAACATTAATGGTGAACAATATAATAAATCACAACAATATGAACTGCTCCTCTGTCAGAACTCAAACAGTAATGGTGAACAATATAACAAAACACAACAACATGAACTGCTCCTCTGTCAGAACTCAAACAGTAATGGTGAACAATATAACAAATCACAACCTGAATTGCTCCTCTGTCAGAACTCAAACAGTAATGGTCAACAATATAGGAAATCACAACAACATGAACTGCTCCTCTGTCAGAACTCAAACAGTAATGGTGAACAATATAACAAATCACGACATAAACTGCTCCTCTGTCAGAACTCTAAACAGTAATGGTGAACAATATAACAAATCACAACCTGAACTGCTCCTCTGTCAGAACTCAAACAGTAATGGTGAACAATATAACAAATCACAACAATATGAACTGCTCCTCTGTCAGAACTCAAACAGTAATGGTCAACAATATAACAAATCACAACAATATGAACTGCTCCTCTGTCAGAACTCAAACAGTAATGGTAAACAATATAACAAAACACAACAACATGAACTGCTCCTCTGTCAGAACTCAAACAGTAATGGTGAACAATATAACAAATCACAACCTGAATTGCTCCTCTGTCAGAACTCAAACAGTAATGGTCAACAATATAGGAAATCACAACAACATGAACTGCTCCTCTGTCAGAACTCAAACAGTAATGGTGAACAATATAACAAATCACGACATAAACTGCTCCTCTGTCAGAACTCTAAACAGTAATGGTGAACAATATAACAAATCACAACCTGAACTGCTCCTCTGTCAGAACTCAAACAGTAATGGTGAACAATATAACAAATCACAACAATATGAACTGCTCCTCTGTCAGAACTCAAACAGTAATGGTCAACAATATAACAAATCACAACAATATGAACTGCTCCTCTGTCAGAACTCAAACAGTAATGGTGAACAATATAACAAATCACAACCTGAATTGCTCCTCTGTCAGAACTCAAACAGTAATGGTCAACAATATAGGAAATAACAACAACACGAACTGCTCCTCTGTCAGAACTCAAACAGTAATGGTGAACAATATAACAAATCACAACAATATGAACTGCTCCTCTGTCAGAACTCTAAACAGTAATGGTGAACAATATAACAAATCACAACAATATGAACTGCTCCTCTGTCAGAACTCTAAACAGTAATGGTGAACAATATAACAAATCACAACAATATGAACTGCTCCTCTGTCAGAACTCAAACAGTAATGGTGAACAATATTACAAATCACAACAATATGAACTGCTCCTCTGTCAGAACTCAAACAGTAATGGTGAACAATATTACAAATCACAAAAATATGAACTGCTCCTCTGTCAGAACTCAAACAGTAATGGTGAACAATATAACAAATCACAACAACATGAACTGCTCCTCTGTCAGAACTCTAAACAGTAATGGTGAACAATATAACAAATCACAACAATATGAACTGCTCCTCTGTCAGAACTCAAACAGTAATGGTGAACAATATAACAAATCACAACAATATGAACTGCTGCTCTGTCAGAACTCTAAACAGTAATGGTGAACAATATAACAAATCACAACATGAACTGCTCCTCTGTCAGAACTCAAACAGTAATGGTCAACAATATAACAAATCACAACAATATGAACTGCTCCTCTGTCTGAACTCAAACAGTAATGGTGAACAATATAACAAACACAACAACATGAACTGCTCCCCTGTCAGAACTCAAACAGTAATGGTGAACAATATAACAAATCACAACCTGAATTGCTCCTCTGTCAGAACTCAAACAGTAATGGTCAACAATATAGGAAATCACAACAACATGAACTGCTCCTCTGTCAGAACTCAAACAGTAATGGTGAACAATATAACAAATCACAACAATATGAACTGCTCCTCTGTCAGAACTCTAAACAGTAATGGTGAACAATATAACAAATCACAACAATATGAACTGCTCCTCTGTCAGAACTCTAAACAGTAATGGTGAACAATATAACAAATCACAACAATATGAACTGCTCCTCTGTCAGAACTCAAACAGTAATGGTGAACAATATTACAAATCACAACAATATGAACTGCTCCTCTGTCAGAACTCAAACAGTAATGGTGAACAATATAACAAATCACAACAATATGAACTGCTCCTCTGTCAGAACTCTAAACAGTAATGGTGAACAATAAAACAAATCACAACAATATGAACTGCTCCTCTGTCAGAACTCTAAACAGTAATGGTAAACAATATAACAAATCACAACAATATGAACTGCTCCTCTGTCAGAACTCAAACAGTAATGGTGAACAATATTACAAATCACAACAATATGAACTGCTCCTCTGTCAGAACTCAAACAGTAATGGTGAACAATATAACAAATCACAACAACATGAACTGCTCCTCTGTCAGAACTCTAAACAGTAATGGTGAACAATATAACAAATCACAACAATATGAACTGCTCCTCTGTCAGAACTCAAACAGTAATGGTGAACAATATAACAAATCACAACAATATGAACTGCTGCTCTGTCAGAACTCTAAACAGTAATGGTGAACAATATAACAAATCACAACATGAACTGCTCCTCTGTCAGAACTCAAACAGTAATGGTGAACAATATAACCAACCACAACAATATGAACTGCTCCTCTGTCAGAACTCAAACAGTAATGGTGAACAATATAACAAATCACAACAATATGAACTGCTCCTCTGTCAGAACTCAAACAGTAATGGTCAACAATATAACAAATCACAACAATATGAACTGCTCCTCTGTCAGAACTCAAACAGTAATGGTGAACAATATAACCAACCACAACAATATGAATTGCTCCTCTGTCAGAACTCAAACAGTAATGGTGAACAATATAACAAAACACAACAACATGAACTGCTCCTCTGTCAGAACTCAAACAGTAATGGTGTACAATATAACAAATCACAACAATATGAACTGCTCCTCTGTCAGAACTCAAACGGTAATGGTGAACAATATAACAAATCACAACAACATGAACTGCTCCTCTGTCAGAACTCAAACAGTAATGGTGAACAATATAACAAATCACAACAATATGAACTGCTCCTCTGTCAGAACTCTAAACAGTAATGGTGAACAATATAACAAAACACAACAACATGAACTGCTCCTCTGTCAGAACTCAAACAGTAATGGTGAACAATATAACAAATCACAACAATATGAACTGCTCCTCTGTCAGAACTCAAACAGTAATGGTGAACAATATAGCAAATCACAACATGAACTGCTCCTCTGTCAGAACTCAAACAGTAATGGTGAACAATATAACAAATCACAACCTGAACTGCTCCTCTGTCAGAACTCAAACAGTAATGGTGAACAATATAACAAATCACAACAATATGAACTGCTCCTCTGTCAGAACTCAAACAGTAATGGTGAACAATACAACAAATCACAACATGAACTGCTCCTCTGTCAGAACTCAAACAGTAATGGTGAACAATATAGCAAATCACAACATGAACTGCTCCTCTGTCAGAACTCAAACAGTAATGGTGAACAATATAACAAATCTCAACCTGAACTGCTCCTCTGTCAGAACTCAAACAGTAATGGTCAACAATATAGGAAATCACAACAACATGAACTGCTCCTCTGTCAGAACTCAAACAGTAATGGTGAACAATATAACAAATCACGACATAAACTGCTCCTCTGTCAGAACTCAAACAGTAATGGTGAACAATATAACAAATCACAACAATATGAACTGCTCCTCTGTCAGAACTCAAACAGTAATGGTGAACAATATAACAAATCACAACAATATGAACTGCTCCTCTGTCAGAACTCAAACAGTAATGGTGAACAATATAACAAATCACAACAACATGAACTGCTCCTCTGTCAGAACTCAAACAGTAATGGTGAACAATATAACAAATCACAACAATATGAACTGCTCCTCTGTCAGAACTCAAACAGTAATGGTGAACAATATAACAAAACACAACAATATGAACTGCTCCTCTGTCAGAACTCAAACAGTAATGGTGAACAATATAACAAAACACAACAACATGAACTGCTCCTCTGTCAGAACTCTAAACAGTAATGGTGAACAATATAACAAATCACAACAATATGAACTGCTCCTCTGTCAGAACTCTAAACAATAATGGTGAACAATATAACAAATCACAACCTGAACTGCTCCTCTGTCAGAACTCAAACAGTAATGGTCAACAATATAGGAAATCACAACAACATGAACTGCTCCTCTGTCAGAACTCAAACAGTAATGGTGAACAATATAACAAATCACAACAATATGAACTGCTCCTCTGTCAGAACTCTAAACAGTAATGGTGAACAATATAACAAATCACAACAATATGAACTGCTCCTCTGTCAGAACTCTAAACAATAATGGTGAACAATTTAACAAATCACAACAATATGAACTGCTCCTCTGTCAGAACTCAAACAGTAATGGTAAACAATATTACAAATCACAACAATATGAACTGCTCCTCTGTCAGAACTCAAACAGTAATGGTGAACAATATTACAAATCACAACAATATGAACTGCTCCTCTGTCAGAACTCAAACAGTAATGGTGAACAATATAACAAATCACAACTACATGAACTGCTCCTCTGTCAGAACTCTAAACAGTAATGGTGAACAATATAACAAATCACAACAATATGAACTGCTGCTCTGTCAGAACTCTAAACAGTAATGGTGAACAATATAACAAATCACAACAATATGAACTGCTGCTCTGTCAGAACTCTAAACAGTAATGGTGAACAATATAACAAATCACAACATGAACTGCTCCTCTGTCAGAATTCAAACAGTAATGGTGAACAATATAACCAACCACAACAATATGAACTGCTCCTCTGTCAGAACTCAAACAGTAATGGTGAACAATATAACAAATCACAACAATATGAACTGCTCCTCTGTCAGAACTCAAACAGTAATGGTGAACAATATAGCAAATCACAACATGAACTGCTCCTCTGTCAGAACTCAAACAGTAATGGTGAACAATATAACAAATCACAACCTGAACTGCTCCTCTGTCAGAACTCAAACAGTAATGGTGAACAATATAACAAATCACAACAATATGAACTGCTCCTCTGTCAGAACTCAAACAGTAATGGTGAACAATACAACAAATCACAACATGAACTGCTCCTCTGTCAGAACTCAAACAGTAATGGTGAACAATATAGCAAATCACAACATGAACTGCTCCTCTGTCAGAACTCAAACAGTAATGGTGAACAATATAACAAATCACAACAATATGAACTGCTCCTTTGTCAGAACTCAAACAGTAATGGTGAACAATATAACAAATCACAACCTGAACTGCTCCCCCTGTCAGAACTCAAACAGTAATGGTGAACAATATAACAAATCACAACAATATGAACTGCTCCTCTGTCAGAACTCAAACAGTAATGGTGAACAATATAACAAATCACAACATGAACTGCTCCTCTGTCAGAACTCAAACAGTAATGGTGAACAATATAACCAACCACAACAATATGAACTGCTCCTCTGTCAGAACTCAAACAGTAATGGTGAACAATATAACAAAACACAACAACATGAACTGCTCCTCTGTCAGAACTCAAACAGTAATGGTGAACAATATAACAAATCACAACAATATGAACTGCTCCTCTGTCAGAACTCAAACAGTAATGGTGAACAATATAACAAATCACAACAATATGAACTGCTCCTCAGTCAGAACTCAAACAGTAATGGTGAACAATATAACAAATCACAACCTGAACTGCTCCCCCTGTCAGAACTCAAACAGTAATGGTGAACAATATAACAAATCACAACAATATGAACTGCTCCTCTGTCAGAACTCAAACAGTAATGGTGAACAATATAACAAATCACAACAATATGAACTGCTCCTCTGTCAGAACTCAAACAGTAATGGTGAACAATATAACAAATCACAACCTGAACTGCTCCCCCTGTCAGAACTCAAACAGTAATGGTGAACAATATAACAAATCACAACAATATGAACTGCTCCTCTGTCAGAACTCAAACAGTAATGGTGAACAATATAACAAATCCCAACATGAACTGCTCCTCTGTCAGAACTCAAACAGTAATGGTGAACAATATAACAAATCACAACATGAACTGCTCCTCTGTCAGAACTCAAAAAGTAATGGTGAACAATATAGCAAATCACAACAACATGAACTGCTCCTCTGTCAGAACTCAAACAGTAATGGTGAACAATATAACCAACCACAACAATATGAACTGCTCCTCTGTCAGAACTCAAACAGTAATGGTGAACAATATAACAAAACACAACAACATGAACTGCTCCTCTGTCAGAACTCAAACAGTAATGGTGAACAATATAACAAATCACAACAATATGAACTGCTCCTCTGTCAGAACTCAAAACAGTAATGGTGAACAATATAACAAATCACAACAATATGAACTGCTCCTCTGTCAGAACTCAAACAGTAATGGTGAACAATATAACAAATCACAACCTGAACTGCTCCCCCTGTCAGAACTCAAACAGTAATGGTGAACAATATAACAAATCACAACAATATGAACTGCTCCTCTGTCAGAACTCAAACAGTAATGGTGAACAATAAAACAAATCACAACAATATGAACTGCTCCTCTGTCAGAACTCAAACAGTAATGGTGAACAATATAACAAATCACAACCTGAACTGCTCCCCCTGTCAGAACTCAAACAGTAATGGTGAACAATATAACAAATCACAACAATATGAACTGCTCCTCTGTCAGAACTCAAACAGTAATGGTGAACAATATAACAAATCCCAACATGAACTGCTCCTCTGTCAGAACTCAAACAGTAATGGTGAACAATATAACAAATCCCAACATGAACTGCTCCTCTGTCAGAACTCAAACAGTAATGGTGAACAATATAACCAACCACAACAATATGAACTGCTCCTCTGTCAGAACTCAAACAGTAATGGTGAACAATATAACAAAACACAACAACATGAACTGCTCCTCTGTCAGAACTCAAACAGTAATGGTGAACAATATAACAAATCACAACAATATGAACTGCTCCTTTGTCAGAACTCAAACAGTAATGGTGAACAATATAACAAATCACAACCTGAACTGCTCCCCCTGTCAGAACTCAAACAGTAATGGTGAACAATATAACAAATCACAACAATATGAACTGCTCCTCTGTCAGAACTCAAACAGTAATGGTGAACAATATAACAAATCACAACATGAACTGCTCCTCTGTCAGAACTCAAACAGTAATGGTGAACAATATAACCAACCACAACAATATGAACTGCTCCTCTGTCAGAACTCAAACAGTAATGGTGAACAATATAACAAAACACAACAACATGAACTGCTCCTCTGTCAGAACTCAAACAGTAATGGTGAACAATATAACAAATCACAACAATATGAACTGCTCCTCTGTCAGAACTCAAACAGTAATGGTGAACAATATAACAAATCACAACAATATGAACTGCTCCTCAGTCAGAACTCAAACAGTAATGGTGAACAATATAACAAATCACAACCTGAACTGCTCCCCCTGTCAGAACTCAAACAGTAATGGTGAACAATATAACAAATCACAACAATATGAACTGCTCCTCTGTCAGAACTCAAACAGTAATGGTGAACAATATAACAAATCACAACAATATGAACTGCTCCTCTGTCAGAACTCAAACAGTAATGGTGAACAATATAACAAATCACAACCTGAACTGCTCCCCCTGTCAGAACTCAAACAGTAATGGTGAACAATATAACAAATCACAACAATATGAACTGCTCCTCTGTCAGAACTCAAACAGTAATGGTGAACAATATAACAAATCCCAACATGAACTGCTCCTCTGTCAGAACTCAAACAGTAATGGTGAACAATATAACAAATCACAACATGAACTGCTCCTCTGTCAGAACTCAAAAAGTAATGGTGAACAATATAGCAAATCACAACAACATGAACTGCTCCTCTGTCAGAACTCAAACAGTAATGGTGAACAATATAACCAACCACAACAATATGAACTGCTCCTCTGTCAGAACTCAAACAGTAATGGTGAACAATATAACAAAACACAACAACATGAACTGCTCCTCTGTCAGAACTCAAACAGTAATGGTGAACAATATAACAAATCACAACAATATGAACTGCTCCTCTGTCAGAACTCAAAACAGTAATGGTGAACAATATAACAAATCACAACAATATGAACTGCTCCTCTGTCAGAACTCAAACAGTAATGGTGAACAATATAACAAATCACAACCTGAACTGCTCCCCCTGTCAGAACTCAAACAGTAATGGTGAACAATATAACAAATCACAACAATATGAACTGCTCCTCTGTCAGAACTCAAACAGTAATGGTGAACAATAAAACAAATCACAACAATATGAACTGCTCCTCTGTCAGAACTCAAACAGTAATGGTGAACAATATAACAAATCACAACCTGAACTGCTCCCCCTGTCAGAACTCAAACAGTAATGGTGAACAATATAACAAATCACAACAATATGAACTGCTCCTCTGTCAGAACTCAAACAGTAATGGTGAACAATATAACAAATCCCAACATGAACTGCTCCTCTGTCAGAACTCAAACAGTAATGGTGAACAATATAACAAATCCCAACATGAACTGCTCCTCTGTCAGAACTCAAACAGTAATGGTGAACAATATAACCAACCACAACAATATGAACTGCTCCTCTGTCAGAACTCAAACAGTAATGGTGAACAATATAACAAAACACAACAACATGAACTGCTCCTCTGTCAGAACTCAAACAGTAATGGTGAACAATATAACAAATCACAACAATATGAACTGCTCCTCTGTCAGAACTCAAACAGTAATGGTGAACAATATAACAAATCACAACAATATGAACTGCTCCTCTGTCAGAACTCAAACAGTAATGGTGAACAATATAACAAATCACAACAACATGAACTGCTTCTCTGTCAGAACTCAAACAGTAATGGTGAACAATATAACAAATCACAACAATATGAACTGCTCCTCTGTCAGAACTCTAAACAGTAATGGTGAACAATATAACAAAATACAACAACATGAACTGCTCCTCTGTCAGAACTCAAACAGTAATGGTGAACAATATAACAAATCACAACATGAACTGCTCCTCTGTCAGAACTCAAACAGTAATGGTGAACAATATAGCAAATCACAACATGAACTGCTCCTCTGCCAGAAATCAAACAGTAATGGTGAACAATATAACAAATCACAACCTGAACTGCTCCCTCTGTCAGAACTCAAACAGTAATGGTGAACAATATAACAAATCACAACAATATGAACTGCTCCTCTGTCAGAACTCAAACAGTAATGGTGAACAATATAACAAATCACAACAACATAAACTGCTCCTCTGTCAGAACTCAAACAGTAATGGTGAACAATATAACAAATCACAACAATATGAACTGCTCCTCTGTCAGAACTCAAACAGTAATGGTGAACAATATAACAAATCACAACAACATGAACTGCTTCTCTGTCAGAACTCAAACAGTAATGGTGAACAATATAGCAAATCACAACATGAACTGCTCCTCTGTCAGAACTCAAACAGTAATGGTGAACAATATAACAAATCTCAACCTGAACTGCTCCTCTGTCAGAACTCAAACAGTAATGGTGAACAATATAGGAAATCACAACAACATGAACTGCTCCTCTGTCAGAACTCTAAACAGTAATGGTGAACAATATAACAAATCACAACAATATGAACTGCTCCTCTGTCAGAACTCAAACAGTAATGGTGAACAATATAACAAATCACAACAATATGAACTGCTCCTCTGTAAGAACTCTAAACAGTAATAGTGAACAATATAACAAATCACAACAATATGAACTGCTCCTCTGTCAGAACTCTAAACAGTAATGGTGAACAATATAACAAATCACAACAATATGAACTGCTCCTCTGTCAGAACTCAAACAGTAATGGTGAACAATATAACAAATCACAACAATATGAACTGCTCCTCTGTCAGAACTCAAACAGTAATGGTAAACAATATAGCAAATTACAACAACATGAACTGCTCCTCTGTCAGAACTCTAAACAGTAATGGTGAACAATATAACAAATCACGACATAAACTGCTCCTCTGTCAGAAATCAAACAGTAATGGTGAACAATATAACAAATCACAACAATATGAACTACTCCTCTGTCAGAACTCTAAACAGTAATGGTGAACAATATAACAAATCACAACAATATGAACTGCTCCTCTGTCAGAACTCAAACAGTAATGGTGAACAATATAACAAATCACAACAATATGAACTGCTCCTCTGTCAGAACTCAAACAGTAATGGTAAACAATATAGCAAATCACAACAACATGAACTGCTCCTCTGTCAGAACTCAAACAGTAATGGTGAACAATATAACAAATCACAACAATATGAACTGCTTCTCTGTCAGAACTCAAACAGTAATGGTGAACAATATAACAAATCACAACATGAACTGCTCCTCTGTCAGAACTCAAACAGTAATGGTAAACAATATAGCAAATCACAACAACATGAACTGCTCCTCTGTCAGAACTCAAACAGTAATGGTGAACAATATAACAAATCACAACCTGAATTGCTCCTCTGTCAGAACTCCAACAGTAATGGTGAACAATATAGCAAATCACAACAACATGAACTCCTCCTCTGTCAGAACTCAAACAGTAATGGTGAACAATATAACAAATCACAACAATATGAACTGCTCCTCTGTCAGAACTCAAACAGTAATGGTGAACAATATAGCAAATCACAACAATATGAACTGCTCCTCTGTCAGAACTCAAACAGTAATGGTGAACAATATAACAAATCACAACATGAAAGTGACGTATTAGATAGATAAAGAATCGTTTTTATCAATAAAATGTTTTTTTTTTTTTTTTATTGAATTCCATTTTTTGTCTAGTTTTTTCTGGACAGTAATTTCAATGTTTTTGTAACATACTGTTGCATATGAAATCTGATCTTGTATTGTTGATTTCATCATTTTCCCTGCCACTGTCAGAATCAACTTTATCATCATTATTACGTCGGTTATAAAATGATAGAGAAAAGAATCTTCCTGGTCAACATCAAATGTTTCTTCAGTTCTATTTCTTTAATTCAATTGAAATTCGTTTCCGATCCCTACGGCCTACTGAAAAGTTGTGTCCAAGGAATGTCATCATGCAGTTTTCATCTTCTGAACGAACGACGGATTGAGGTTCAATACAGGGAATCCAGGTCCAGTAAACAACTGATAATTATGCAGTATTTCGTTTACGAACTATGACTTATTTGTCCAGTAGATTGTGACAACCATATCAATACATCTCATTGGTAATGGTGTATATTATTTTAAATCAAACAGCTCTTTTTTATTCTTATTTGCTTTCATATTTCATTAACTAATCATAAAAAAATTGTTTGTATTGATAACTAACCACATATGTCACTACCATAATATACTTTGTTAATTATATAATCTAAAAATTTATACCTTTAAAATCGTAATTACCCAGAGCACGGTGTAGGATCAAATCAATTTCTTTCGGTAAATATCGGCGTTATTCGATTACTTTCGGTTATTACAACTCCTTCCAGTAAAAACTAGTATTACTATGAGCACAGCTCACTAAGATATACCCCCCGCTCCCCACATCTGTCCAACCTATTTCCATAACCAAAACATTACTGATTGCTCCGACCAAAAATGAAAGGGACCCTCCTCTCTTCACCGGTAAGCTGCTGATAAAATTTCAAAACATTCTGAGAAACACTACTCAAGTTATCATATCACATAGGGTAAAAATCCTATTTTCCGTCATATCAAGTCCAATAACTCTGGAACGGCAAAAGTGAAAATCGTCAAAAATGAAAGGGATCCTCCTCTCTTCACCTGTAAGCTGCTGATAAAATTTCAAAACATTCTGAGAAACACTACTCAAGTTATCATACAACATAGGGTAAAAATCCTATTTTCCGTCATATCAAGTCCAATAACTCTGGAACGGCAAAAATGAAAATCGTCAAAAATGAAAGGGATCCTCCTCTCTTCACCACTAAGCTGCTGATAAAATTTCAAAACATTCTGAGAAACACTACTCAAGTTATCGTACGACATAGGATTTGTCTACAGACGGACGGACATGGTGAAACCAGTATACCCCCCTACAACTTCGTTGCGGGGGGTATAACAATGTAAGTTTGATTAACACCTGACCTTCTTTCCGTCATTAACCACTGAAATGTAAGTATTTAATTACTCTATTGATAGATCACGGAACTCTTTAATAATGTGTTTATTTTGGAAAATCTGTTTTACGCACTCTAATGAAAGTGTAATGCAGCATTAAACAAAACAAAGTGACAAGATCGTGTGAAACAGGCCAACCGGCGATAGAAATACAGGAATTTGAAGTAGAAAGAGAATTCCTTTACTGAAGACACTTTTCCGTTCGAAATGTCTGGTCATTATTGATACTTTGTAACTTCGATATTATTACATGTGATCACATTTTTTTTCAACGAAAATTGTAGTTTTAGTTGCAATATTGAATAACACTTCCTTCAAGTGAATGGCACATATTCCTTTCTTTCGTGACAAATACAGTAATACATGTATAAATCGGAGTTGGTGAATTTGCGTTCAATAAAGTGAGAAATCACACGCAATTTGACCAGCTACGAAAAGAGTAGATCTTTTTCATTTTTTATTGGGCTTTCTGCAAAAAAAAGAACATTTTATTGAATATTTAGTACAAGTTCTTTGGTTTGAAAGGACTTGGTGCCAAAATGCTTGATCATTTTCGATGAGCCAAAAGGAGGCATTGACAATTTTTTCTTTAAAAAGTGATTTTAAGGCCTATTTTACCTATAAAACATTGAACATACACATATTGTAGATGAAACATGTATTGTATTGAAAGAATAACACACTTACGTACCCAATCAGTTACATTTGGCTTATTTTTTCACGTATTTGCTCCAACAACAAAGGCACTCTTCACATTTTTCATGATTTTAAAGAAAACTGTAGGATTACTATGGAATTCAGTGACAAAGTTGATTCAATTAAGTATTCTACTGTTCCGTAAAAGATAGTATTTGGAGGATTTTACCTATGTTCTTGGTCTTTTTCCATCTTTTGTGGTCGAACATCGTTTCAGATGTGCCATAATTTCCAAAAGGAGTCGTAGTAATAACCGAAAGTAATCGAATAACGCCGATATTTACCGAAAGGAATTGATTTGATCCTACACCGTGCAGAGGGACTTTCAATACATGGACATATAATTACAATAAATCAACAATGTGTGTACATTACCATCAATACAGATTAACAATGTCAGTTACCTAGCTGGTATGGACAGTAATCAGAGCATTGGGACAACAATTAAAGGCCAGTGTTCAGATACGACAAGATCAGGTTAATAATTATACTATAACTAATTGACGAGTTTCATTGTGAAAAATATGTCACTCATGATCAAATAACGTTGTAACTCACTCATGCAGTGCGCACATTCGTGAGTTACTGGAAAAGTGTCTTCAGTAAAGGAATTCTCTTTCTACTTCAAATTCGTGTATTTCTATTGCCGGTTGGCCTGTTTCACACGATCTTGTCACTTTGTTTCGTTTAATGCTGCATTACACTTTCATTAGAGTGCTTAAAACTGATTTTCCAAAATAAACACATTATTAAAGAGTTCCGTGATCTATCAATTGAGTGATAAATACTTACATTTCAGTGGTTAATGACGAAAAGAAGGTCCGCTGTTAATCAAACTTACATTGTTTTTACTGGAAGGATTCATTGTCAAACTCTAATATTATTCAATATTCCGTCACATTTCTCAAATGTTATTCAATATTCTGTCACATTTCTCAAATGTTATTCAATATTCTGTCATATCTCTCAAATGTTATTCCATATTCTGTCACATTTCTCTAATGTTATTCAATATTCTGTCATATCTCTCAAATGTTATTCAATATTCTGTCACATCTCTCAAATGTTATTCAATATTCTGTCACATCTCTCAAATGTTATTCAATATTCTGTCACATCTCTCAAATGTTATTCATTATTCTGTCACATCTCTCAAATGTTATTCAATATTCTGTCACATCTCTCAAATGTTATTCAATATTCTGTCACATCTTTCAAATGTTATTCAAAATTACATCTCTCTAACGTTATTCAATATTCTGTCGCATCTCTCAAATGTTATTCAATATTCTGTTACATTTCTGTAATGTTATTCAATATTCTGTCATATCTCTCAAATGTTATTCAATATTCTGTCACATCTCTCTAATGTTATTCAATATTCTGTAACATGTTTCTATGACAAACAGACTACATGCTCATTGTTGAATTTAATCAAGGAATGTAAGCTGACAATTTTCATCATGTGTGTGGCTAGAGAACACTTAAATAAATGCTGGATTAAGTTTTTCCCCAAGTATAAAAGTACCCGTTAAATATGTAAGTTTTACTCCAGTACAATTGTACCGATAACATAATTAAGTCAATCAGGGGAATTTCCCACCAGAAATTAGAACAGAGAAACCTAACGGGAGAGACCACTACATGATACAATGACACAGCATTGCATGGCACTTTACAATTTTAGATGCTTCTCCAAGGTAATAAAAAAAATAAGTCATCCTACTACTTCAGGCTTTTTAAATCTTGACAAATGATAAGTTATGGATCAAAATAACAAATGTTTACAAAAAATTATTTTCTATAATTCACGTAATTCTTCATGTTTTATTGTGTCAATTTTCTGTAAAGTTCCCAACAAGTCAATATTGATAGGGAAACATTAAAAGGTTCTTGGTCTGTTGTCAACAAAAATATTACATTTAATACTATAATTCTAAAAATATAAGTCTTCACTTATTTTTCAATCTGTGGGTCTTAAGCAAGAAATGCCCAAAGTGCATTGATCAATGACATTATCACACTGCCACATTGGCCAATGAAAGAGAAGACACTGATTGATTGGTGAATGAACTTATTTTTTGTATTTGAATAAGTGTATTTAAATGTATATTGTTCACCTTTGTGGAGCCACCTTTAAGGTATTTACTGGTAAAAATTACAGAGATAATCCTATTATATATTATACAGTTGTGTTTAATGTTTAAATCAAAATGTTCATAATCTAATGTAATGTGTGAAGTAAGTTTAACAAGCTTGATAAATGATGTCTATACAGAATGCCCAGCCAAATAATCTAGTCATATATTCATCTCACTCTGAATAGTTCCAATAACACCAGAATGTATTCACCATTAAAACTTACTAAACATAAAAATAACAATCTTAGTGCATTGGAGTGTAGGTAGAAGATGAAGGGCCCAGATTGTTCAGGCCTTTCAATAAGGGGCTGTATCATGTACTTTTACCCACTTAAAATGGTCTTTGGTTTTTATTGACCACCCTAAAGTGACTGTAAAAAGATCCATAGTATACCATATAATCACCTGTCATCTCTTCAGTATAAAATGGTTTTCTTTTGATATTATTTTAATCATTTTTTGTGTAACACATATATCAATTTTTCTCCATTGACAAATAAAATAAAAATCACAGACAGCAATGTAGACATATAAGACAAGTTGTCTTGTTTTTAAATGACATTATGAAAAAAAATACTTGGGATGATCATATATTTTAAAATCCAATTCTTCCCCGTCACATCAATTATTGTTCTGGTTCTAGAAATGTCTGCTTGTTACAAAGGGACTTGTTCCAAAGATAAAAGGTCTGAGAGTGTTTCAAAATATTATTACCAAAGAAGGATTTAAAAATATTCAGAAATCTTGAAATAGAGATCCTGTAAAAATCTGGTGAGAATCTGTGAAAGAATTCTATATAAAGTCACACTGCGCATGTGTAACTTCAGTGTGCTGCGCTTTTTATGTGGAGAAGGACGTGGTCCATAATTCTCCTGTGTAGCATCTTAATAAAATTACTACGTAGTAGTAATATTTAATGATTGAAATATATCATTAATAAAAATTATATTATTAAATAATGTCTCGTGTGTACGAGAAATAAAAATTATATTATTAAACTATATATCTCATGTGTACGGGAAAATATATTTGTTTGTTTTCCCTTTACAAAATCTCGCGTGCACGAGATTTTAGTAAAACCAAAATGGCAGACGCCATGCTTTCTAAGAGTGAGAAAGCCACAGTCAAAAGGCCTACGATATCAAAGATGGAAAGTAAGGGAAAAGGTAAAGGGGAAGCCAAGAAAAAACCCTTTGTGAATAAACCATCACTTTCAAAAGACAGTGAAAAAGTTGACTGTCAAATGGCTGCTACATGCAGTATTAGTGGCGTGGCCGGCAGTAGTGAGCCATCCTTGACTGATATTATGGGTGTTTTAATGACTATCCAAAATGAACAAAATACTAAAAAACTTAACATGAAAAACACCGAAAGTAAAGTGCTTGAAATGTACAATGATTGCGATGACGCAGAGTACGATGAACAAGATGAATTTTTCTACGATGTCGATGATAATAAAAACGATGTTGAATCTCGACAAGAAATTGACGAGAATGTTGAAATGGAGAACGAGTCTCCAAATAAACGTAGAAAAACTTATGACAATAGCAATGAAACCGCTCCATGTCAGTCTAGTTTTATAGGAGCGGCTCGTAGTTTCAAACTGAAAGAGAATGTTGACAAGAAGGTCAACGATGAGTTAGCAGACATGATAAATGTCATTTTTAGAGAAGGTATATCAGATGAGAAATACCAGGACTTGTTAAAAACAGTTTTGCGTCCTGAGAATTGTTCGTCTCTCACAAGAACTAAAGTTAACCAACTTATATGGAATTGGTTAAGTCCATATACTAAGTCGTATGACGTCAGTATACAACAACACCAAAATGTCATTATCAAAGCTTTTATTAATGTTGTAAAAATGTTGGATAAGCTTGATAAAATGAAAATGAATAAAGAATCATCAGATTCAGACATTCAGGAATGTATTGATCTTGGCCTGGGATCTATTGGACTGATGGCCCAATATAACAGACTAACTAATTTAAAACGTAAAGAGGTACACAGCCCTGATCTTGAACAAGATTATCATCACTTGTGTTCCCCTAATGTAGCTTTTACTGATATGCTTTATGGGGATGATATATCAAAGAATGTGAAAGAAATACAGGATGTCAATCGTGTTGGGAAAAAGGTTGGAAAGTTTCCAGCAAGTAACTTTAGAGGCCGTGGTTATTACAGAGGCCGTAGTAGTACTCAGGGCAGAGGTGGTCGAGGTACCAGAGCTAGAGGACGTGGTGGTCCTGGTCCCAGAGGTCGTGGTGGTCCTGGTCTCAGAGGTCGTCATAGTGGACGAGGCTTTGCTTTACACAATCAACAGTCAAAAAACTTCAATGTTTCTCAGTAGAAAAGGTATGTCAGACATCTAATTTCAGTATTAATACAAGTAAGAAATTTCATGCAGGTATACTGAAAAATTATTCCAATAACTGGAAAAAACTTACTTCAGATAAAAATATTTTAGATATTGTACTTAATTGTCACATTGAATTTATTGACAATCCACCAGTTCAAAATGGTACGCCATATCAAAGAATTTTTGATAAAAATCAAGTAAATATTTTAGAAAAAGAAATAAATAATTTACTTAGTATTGGAGTTATTAAACAAGTGGCATTTGATGAACATCAATATATTTCTCCAATATTCATTGTTCCTAAAAAAGATAAAAATGAATATAGAATGATTTTAAATTTAAAAGAATTCAATGAATATATTGAGCCTCATCATTTCAAAATGGAAACATTTGAAAGCGCTCTAAAATTAATAAAACTTTTAGCTATTTTGCATCAATAGATTTACGACATGCATATTATTCTATTAATATGGCAGAAAATGATCAAAAGTTTTTACGATTCCAATGGAGGGAAAAAATTTATCAGTATACCGGTTTGCCTAATGGTATTACAAGTGCACCAAGAATATTTACTAAACTTATGAAACCAGTTTATTCTACATTACGTCAGTATGGGCATAAAAATGTGGCATATATTGATGACTCGCTATTGATTGCTGATACTCCATTAGAATGTACTAATAACGTAAAAGACACTGTTTGTTTATTACAAAATTTAGGATTTTTTATACATGAGAAAAAAATCTGTATTTATCCCAACACAGATGATAACATTTCTTGGAAATGTGATTGATTCTGTAAGTATGACAGTCACACTTCCAAAAGAAAAATTGACCACATTAAAGATGAATGTTTATGTTTACAAAAGAAAAATAAAACATCAATTAGAGAGGTATCTAGAATCATAGGTATTTTAGTTTCATCCTTTTCTGCGGTAGACTATGGAAATTTACATTATAAAATCTTAGAAAAAGAAAAAAATTATGCATTAAAAAAGTCATTTGGAAATTATGATGCATATATAAATGTAACTAATAACATGAAATCAGAATTAAAATGGTGATCAGATAATATACACAGTCAAAAGAGAGTAATTGATCGTGGAAATGCAGACAATTCTATCACAACAGACACTTCTCTTGAAGGTTGGGGGGCTGTTGAGACTTTTGATGGAAATATCAAAGCAAATGGTCGATGGAATCAAGAAGAAAAGGTTTATCACATTAATTATTTAGAGCTCTTGGCTATTTAATATGCATTAAAGGCTCTATGTAAAGACAAAAACAGTTTACATGTACAAATACTAACTGATAATACAAGTGCAGTAACCCATATTAATAATATGGGTGGTATTAAATCAGAAGATTTAAATTCATTATCTAAAGATATTTGGAATTGGTGTTGTGTTAAGAATATTTGGCTATCTGCTGCACATATTCCTGGGAAATGTAATCCAGTTGATATAGAATCTAGAGTTTTCAATGATAATGTAGAATGGATGCTGGATTCAAAAGTATTTTTGCAACTAGCAAAATTATGGGGTAAACCAACAATGGATCTGTTTGCATCAAGATTAAATTGTCAGATATCAAAATTTGCATCATGGAAACCAGATCCTGATGCAGTAGTAATAAATGCATTCAGTATTCCTTGGTCAAATGAATATTATTATATATTTCCACCCTTTTCTTTGATAACTAGGTGTGTACAGAAGATTATCAACGACCAATCAGAATGCCTTATAATACTTCCATTGTGGCCAACTCAGATTTGGTATCCTCTTGTCATGGAACTTTTAATACAAAGACCAGTTCTGTTACCACGCAAACAGAAATTATTATCTATTCCTCAGACAGACAAAATTCATCCATTACAAAATCAAATGCGCCTGATAGCATGTCGACTATCAGGAGAAATTACGAAAGTGAAGGAATTTCGAGAAATGCAACCAATATCATACTTGCATCTTGGCGAAGAAGTATGCAGAAGCAATATGCAACATACATCAGTAAATGGATTTTGTTCTGTGACAAAAGGAAGATTAATTCAGTATACCCAACTTTAAACCAAGTTTTAGAATTTTTTAAATTCACTTTTTGAATCTGGGCTAAGTTATAGTGCTATTAATTCAGCAAGATTTGCCTTGTCAGCTTATGGTATAAATTTTAATCATGTATCAGTTGGATCTAATGCAATTATTATAAGGTTTATGAAAGGAGTGTATAATTTAAGGCCTTCTGAACCCAAATATTGTAAAACTTGGGATGTTTCAAATGTTTTGGGTTATTTACGAAAATTGTCTCCCATTAAGTTTATTTCGTTAAAAGATTTAACTTTGAAATTAGTCATGTTAATAGCAATAATTACAGCTAGTAGAGTTCAATCTCTTTATTTACTGACCTTAAATGGTTTAGAAAAGAATTTTCATTCATATACTATATTTTTTGATGGATTGTTGAAACAAAACAGACCAAGTTGGTCACAAAATTGTATAGAACTTTTTGCATATCCTCCAGATAGGAGGTTATGTGTGACTTTTGTTTTGAAGGAGTATTTAAAACAAACAGCTGCTTTGAGAAAAGACTGTAAAAAACTATTTATTAGTTATGTAAAACCTCATGGACAGGTGTCACGAGATACCATTAGTAGATGGTTAAAAATTGTAATGACACGAGGAGGTATTGATGTGAAAAAATTTTCATCTCATAGTGTACGGTCAGCAGCTGTATCCAAGGCTAGTGCTAAATTTGTTTCTGTTGACAAAGTTTTAAAAGTGGCAGGATGGTCTAACGCAAAAACATTTGCTAAGTTTTATAAAAAACCTATAGAGACAAGTAGTTCAGTTTTTCAAAATGTTGTTTTGAAACCTTAGATTACAGATTTATTTTCTGCTGAGAACATTTATTATTTATATGTTGTAATCACTTTTGTTATATTTTATCATTAGGTGGTAGTATTTTAGTATTTATTGACTCAGATTGTGCTCTTTGAAATCTCGTGAGATCCCGGAAGTGGTGTGACTTTATATAGAATTCAAAAACTAAACGAGACTTACCTTGGTTAAGTCGATGTTTAGTTGGAATTCTATATGGAAGTCACTACACCACTGAAGGGATCAAACGCTCACCACTTTCCCTCCCTTTTTTGAGGGTATTATTGTTTGATTTTTTCTACTTCAGTGGTGATATGTTTTTGGTTATTTTTTGTATATTATATTAGTTTTGTGTTTGTATACTCTTTGAATACATGTATGTACAAATTGTTCTGAATATTGTATCATATTATGCACAATCATCATCTTTGAAGACTGAAGTTACACATGTGCAGTTATGCATCTCGTTTGATCCCTTCAGTGGTGTAGTGACTTCCATATAGAATTCCAACCAAACATCGACTTAACCAAGGTAAGTCTCGTTTAGTTTTTGAATTAATTTGCTAAAACACGCAGGAGCAACAATTATCAAAATTCACAGTATAAATATGTGCGTTTCTTATTGTGAATAATAATTTCGTTAGAAATTTAGTTAGACTAACTAACGCAGTAAAAGAATTGGCCCAGTGCAATTTTCTTACGTAAAGTAATTGTACTTAATGTTAACAGACCTTAATATCATTTATAAAGTAGTATTGACATAGGAAACATCGTTAAACTGTTTCATTAAAATTCAACAATAGTTGCATTGACTATAAATTAAAATGTAATTATACAATATACACAGAAGGCTAACAAGAGACATTACATTTGAAGTTAATCAAGAACTGTTTTATCACAAATGAAATTATTCTAGACACATAATTACAAATATATATATAAACAAACATTGATTTGATTTGGGAGAATGGTTTTCTCAGAGCCATGTCACATCAAATGCAACACACGACATGAAAGATGTGATGAAAGTCTATTTGAACAATATCAATGATAATTTGTTTATTGAGGATGTCTCAAAATAGGCATCAATATAACCAAAAATAATGACACAATTCTGTCCTCTGGGAAGCCTCAAACAGCATTGGTGGACAATATAACCAGCCTCAGCATCACAAACCACTCCCAAACCTTATTCAGTAATGGTCAACAATATAACCAACCACAACAATATGAACTGCTCCTCTGTCAGAACTCAAACAGTAATGGTGAACAATATAACAAATCACAACAATATGAACTGCTCCTCTGCCAGAACTCAAACAGTAATGGTGAACAATATAACAAATCACAACATGAACTGCTCCTCTGTCAGAACTCAAACAGTAATGGTGAACAATATAACCAACCACAACAATATGAACTGCTCCTCTGTCAGAACTCAAACAGTAATGGTGAACAATATTACAAATCACAACAATATGAACTGCTCCTCTGTCAGAACTCAAACAGTAATGGTGAACAATATAACAAATCACAACAATATGAACTGCTCCTCTGTCAGAACTCAAACAGTAATGGTGAACAATATAACAAATCACAACAATATGAACTGCTCCTCTGTCAGAACTCAAACAGTAATGGTGAACAATATAACAAATCACAACAATATGAACTGCTCTTCTGTCAGAACTCAAACAGTAATGGTGAACAATATAACAAATCACAACAACATGAACTGCTCCTCTGTCAGAACTCTAAACAGTAATGGTGAACAATATAACAAATCACAACAATATGAACTGCTCCCCTGTCAGAACTCAAACAGTAATGGTGAACAATATAACAAATCACAACAATATGAACTGCTCCTCTGTCAGAACTCTAAACAGTAATGGTGAACAATATAACAAATCACAACAATATGAACTGCTCCTCTGTCAGAACTCTAAACAGTAATGGTGAACAATATAACAAATCACAACAATATGAACTGCTCCTCTGTCAGAACTCAAACAGTAATTGTGAACAATATAACAAATCACAACCTGAACTGCTCCTCTGTCAGAACTCAAACAGTAATGGTGAACAATATAGCAAATCACAACAATATGAACTGCTCCTCTGTCAGAACTCAAACAGTAATGGTGAACAATATAACAAATCACAACCTGAATTGCTCCTCTGTCAGAACTCAAACAGTAATGGTCAACAATATAGGAAATCACAACAACATGAACTGCTCCTCTGTCAGAACTCTAAACAGTAATGGTGAACAATATAACAAATCACAACCTGAACTGCTCCTCTGTCAGAACTCAAACAGTAATGGTGAACAATATAACAAATCACAACAATATGAACTGCTCCTCTGTCAGAACTCTACACAGTAATGGTGAACAATATAACAAATCACAACAATATGAACTGCTCCTCTGTCAGAACTCTAAACAGTAATGGTGAACAATATAACAAATCACAACAATATGAACTGCTCCTCTGTCAGAACTCTAAACAGTAATGGTGAACAATATAACAAATCACAACAATATGAACTGCTCCTCTGTCAGAACTCAAACAGTAATGGTGAACAATATAACAAATCACAACAATATGAACTGCTCCTCTGTCAGAACTCAAACAGTAATGGTGAACAATATAACTAACCACAACAATATGAACTGCTTCTCTGTCAGAACTCTAAACAGTAATGGTGAACAATATAGCAAATCACAACAATATGAACTGCTCCTCTGTCAGAACTCAAACAGTAATGGTGAACAATATAACAAATCACAACAACATGAAAGTGATGTATTAGATAGATAAAGAATTCTGTTTTTATTAATAAAAAAAAAATTAAATAAAATAAAAAAATATTGAATTCCATTTTTCATCTTTAGTTTTTTCTGGACAGTAATTTCAATATTTTTGTAACATACTGTTGCATATGAAATCTGATCTTGTATTGTTGATTTCATCATTTTCCCTGCCACTGTCAGAATCAACTTTATCATCATTATTACGTCGGTTATAAACTGATAGAGAAAAGAATCTTCCTGGTCAACATCAAATGTTTCTTCAGGTGGAATTTTAAGTTCTATTTCTGTAATTCAATTGAAATTTGTTTCTGATCCCTACGGCCTACTGAAAAGTTGTGTTCAAGGAATGTCATCATGCAGTCTTCATCTTCTGAACGAATGCTGGATTGAGGTTCAATACAGGGAATCCAGGTCGAATAAACAACTGATAATTATGCAGTATTTTGTTTACGAACAAGATGAACTGTGAGTTATTGCTCACTTATGATACCCCCGCTCTTCGGCAAACAGGAAGTAGGAATCTGACAGGTCAAAAAACGCTTCCTACGATATGGGGTACCTATATGAAGCTTGTGACCAAATATCAGATTCCTGTCATCAATAGTTACTGAGAAAAATGTGATGAAAAATGTGCATATATGTTCAATGTGTATAAAAACCAACCAAGTCGGCAAACAGGAAGTAGGAATCTGACAGGTCAAAAATCGCTTCCTACGATATGGGCTACCTATATGAAGCTTGTGACAAAATATCAGATTTCTGTCATCAACAGTTACTGAGAAAAATGCGACGAAAAATATCTTGGACGGATGGACAGAAGTAAAACAGTATACCCCCCCTTCCCCGAAGAGGGAAAGGGGGGTTTAACTATGACTTATTTGTTCAGTAGATTGTGACAACCATATCAATACATCTCATTGGTAATGGTGTATATCATTTTAAATCAAACAGCTCTTTTTTATTCTTATTTGCTTTCATATTTCATTAACTAATCATAAAAAAATTGTTTGTGTTGATAACTAACCACATATGTCACTACCATAATATACTTTGTTAATTATATAATCTAAAAATTTATACCTTTAAAATCGTAATTACCCAGAGCACGGTGTAGGATCAAATCAATTTCTTTCGGTAAATATCGGCGTTATTCGATTACTTTCGGTTATTACAACGACTCCTTCCAGTAAAAACAATGAAAGTTTGATTAACACCTGACCTTCTTTCCGTCATGAACCACTGAAATGCAAGTATTTAATCATTCAATTGATAGATCACGGAACTCTTTAATAATGTGTTTATTTCGGAAAATCAGTTTTACGCACTCTAATGAAAGTGTAATGCAGCATTAAATAAAACAAAGTGACAAGATCGTGTGAAACAGGCCAACCGGCGATAGAAATACACGAATCTGAAGTAGAAAGAGAATTCCTTTACTGAAGACACTTTTCCATTCGAAATGTCTGGTCATTATTGATACTTTGTAACTGCGATATTACATGTGATCAAATTTTTTTGAACGAAAATCATAGTTTTTTAGTTGCAATATCGAATAACGCTTCCTTCAAGTGAATGGCACATATTCCTTTCTTTCGTGACAAATACAGTAATACATGTATAAATCGGAGTCAGTGAATTGTTCAATAAAGTGAGAAATCACACGCAATTTGACCAGCTACGAAAAGAGTAGATCTGTTTCGTTTTTTATTGGGCTTTCTGCAAGAAATAGAACATTTTATTGAATATTTAGTACAAGTTCTTTGGTTTGAAAGGACTCGGTGCCAAAATGCTTGATCATTTTCGATGAGCCAAAAGGAGGCGTTGAATTTTTTTTCTTTAAAAAGTGATTTTAAGGTCTATTTTACCTATAAAACATTGAACATACACATATTGTAGATGAAACATGTATTGTATTGAAAGAATAACACACTTACGTAACCCAATCAGTTACATTTGGCTTATTTTTTTCACATATTTGCTCCAACAACAAAGGTACTCTTCAAATTTTTCATGATTTTAAAGAAAACTGTAGGATTACTATGGAATTCAGTGACGAGGTTGATTCAATTAAGTATTCTACTGTTCCGTAAAAGATAGTATTGGGAGGATTTTACCTACGTTCTTGGTCTTTTTCCATCTTTTTTGGTCGAACATCGTTTCAGATGTGCCATAATTTCCAAAAGGAGTCGTTGTAATAACCGAAAGTAATCGAATAACGCCGATATTTACCGAAAGGAATTGATTTGATCCTATACCGTGCAGAGGGACTTTCAATACATGGACATATAATTACAATAAATCAACAAATGTGTGTACATTACCATCAATACAGATTAACAATGTCAGTTACCTAGCTGGTATGGACAGTAATCAGAGCATTGGGACAACAATTAAAGGCCAGTGTTCAGATACGACAAGATCAGGTTAATAATTATACTTTAACTAATTGACGAGTTTCATTATCAAAAATATGTCACGAATGACCAAATAACGCAGTAACTCACGAATGCGTGCACCGCATGAGTGAGTTACAACGTTATTTGGTCATGAGTGACATATTTTTGATAATGAAACTCGTCAATTAGTTATAGTATTTATTATATAGATAAAAAAATGTTTCGAATCGAATTTAATATAAAATGAGTTTAATTGCACTATATTACGTGTGTAGCATAGAATTACAGAATTTTTCGAGTTAAATAAAAAAGATAATTTCACGCCATTTCGTTGTCGGAATTATCGTTTTTAATTTCACTCTCGCTATATTTCGCGCCATTTCGTTGTTGAAACTACTTTTTCCAACAAGGAAATGGCACGAAATATAGCGAGAGTGAAATTAAAAACGATAATTTCACTGTGAAATTATCGTTTTTATTTAACTCGAAAAAATCTGTAATTCACAGCTATCTATATAATAAAGTGTCCTATTACATACGATATTATAGCAAAATTTTGGGATTTGAAAATTCAACCACAACGAATAGCAATCACAAATTTAATCAGGAAAAAGATTATTCAGGTTTCACTGTATATGCATATAGAATATTGTCATGGATATCAAAAATAGATGTTAGATATAAATACATTGGTTTCACTTCACTCTTGTATGTACCAATTGCAACAATAAAATTGGAAAAGGATTCAGAAAATCTTTTATAAACCTGCAACTTCTGTGATCTGAGAAGCGACTTCTGAATTCAACAGTATTAGAAACAACCTGATACATTTTATGATTCAAGGTGATTATTTATTATGATGTATAATTCAGTAAAAGCAATCGCTTTGAATCAGTAAAGTGTCATATACCCAAATTAAGCAATGTCATACTTGATTAAACCACCTACCAGTAATTAAAAAGTTGTTTTAATACTAAAACATATGTCTCCCCCCCCCCCCCCATGCTTCATCTTTTGGCAAAACCATGAGCAATCTATAGGAAGCTGAAAAAATGTACATATCAAACTGACACAATAAAACCATGAAAATGTAGGAGTTTCTCTGCCTTTATTATGACACATTCAAAAAGACCAACAACTCCTTCAAAACATTTTCAATCAACATTCAAAAACAATATTGTAATAAGTAAGCATACAAAGTATTCAGGAATTCCCATCAAAGTATTCAGGAATTCCCATCAAAGTATTCAGGAATTCACATAAAAGTATTCAGGAATTCCCATCAAAGTATTCAGGAATTCCCATCAAAGTATTCAGGAATTCCCATCAAAGTATTCAGGAATTCACATCAAAGTATTCAGGAATTCACATCAAAGTATTCAGGAATTCCCATTTAAAATATAAGAGGAATTACAATTACAATATTTTTTTATGTAATATCCTATGTCAAAAAGGGTGTGACCAAACTGCTGTAAAGATACATGTATATGATTCTCTACATGGTAAGTTTGAAGGAATTCCTTGATGAACTATTGTTGTCAAAAGCATTGTTTGTAAATTCTAAAAGAATTGCTTTACTGAAACTTTAGAAATTAAACAGAAACTTGAGATTTCAAGGTGCACAACTACAGAATGGTAGAAGTGCTAAAGTCCAAAGTAAACCTAGTTCTGACTACTATGATCCCTGAGCTAATTTACAGAACTAAAAGTATTGAGAGGAAACCAAATGGGTAAAACATTATGACCCTGATGCATAGTGGCAGTGACAAAAAAATGGTGGTATTTAATTGATTGACATCAGTATTTGATCAGCAAACCAAAACGTGTGTGAGATATCATAATTACTGGGTAGGTATTACAGACATCACAATTAAGGGTATTATACAGGACATCAACCTTTATTTATTTCATTAAAAACAAGCTGTATATATAGATTAAAAGATACACAGGTACATATAAAGGTAGTATTTATTTCTATTTGATCTAGGCTTACAATCAAGCTTGTTTGTATGATTATCTAGATTCACAAAATAATAAGGAAATGATATTGAAAAGTCAGAGATGTCAATGAGATCACAAAGAAAAACTTAAAACTGTCTCTGCTAGAATAAGTGCATCCCTTCATTCAAAACAATATAATGTTTTATCTAGATGAGGTGAACATTTTTTATGATTTGACTTTTTCTCTATTATGGCTTCTGAGGTTTTTATTTTCCATAATAAGGTTCAAGATCAAGGGTCAACGTCATATGTGACCTTGAGGTAGAGACGTTTCAAAGAGTGCCAAAAAAAAAAAGTAATGAAAAGAAATACAATATGGTCTTCCTTTATTTGGGGGAAACCTCAGATTCCAGATACGAGAGAGTGGTGTTATTATAAAGTAAACTATACTAACCTTCATGTAAATTGTGATGATTTGAATGAATGATAAGATCTAATATTCCATGTCTGAATCTGTTTCCTCCAGCATGTAAAATTGGCATACTTAAACATCGCTCTGGTCTCTGAAATACAAAAGAATGACTATAAAAGGAAGAAAAAATAAGAAAAAATGGTGATGATTTACAACCTTAACAAGCGACAACAGCGTAGAGTTAGGGGTAAAGGTTAATGGTGTTTAGCTTAGCACATCCCACGTAGAGTTAGGGGTAAAGGTTAATGGTGTTTAGCTTAGCACATCCCACGTAGAGTTAGGGGTAAAGGTTAATGGTGTTTAGCTTAGCACATCCCACGTAGAGTTAGGGGTAAAGGTTAATGGTGTTTAGCTTAGCACATCCCACGTAGAGTTAGGGGTAAAGGTTATTGGTGTTTAGCTTAGCACATCCCACGTAGAGTTAGGGGTAAAGGTTAATGGTGTTTAGCTTAGCACATCCCACGTAGAGTTAGGGGTAAAGGTTAATGGTGTTTAGCTTAGCACATCCCACGTAGAGTTAGGGGTAAAGGTTAATGGTGTTTAGCTTAGCACATCCCACGTAGAGTTAGGGGTAAAGGTTATTGGTGTTTAGCTTAGCACATCCCACGTAGAGTTAGGGGTAAAGGTTAATGGTGTTTAGCTTAGCACATCCCACGTAGAGTTAGGGGTAAAGGTTAATGGTGTTTAGCTTAGCACATCCCACGTAGAGTTAGGGGTAAAGGTTATTGGTGTTTAGCTTAGCACATCCCACGTAGAGTTAGGGGTAAAGGTTAATGGTGTTTAGCTTAGCACATCCCACGTAGAGTTAGGGGTAAAGGTTAATGGTGTTTAGCTTAGCACATCCCACGACCCCATAAATGTAATCTTATGTACTGTTAGTATTCAGCACCAGTCATGTGATTAAATTTAAATTCTGAATCCCACCCACCCTTGATTTCCTGGATATTCCTTTACAATATAAGTTATTTCTTTGAAATATAGCCAAACCAGTTCTGATATCAGAAATAAATATACTCATTCCTCTATTTTTTAATTGTATTTAGATGGTCAACATTGTTTCATATTAAAATTTATTATTCAAATAATTTACGTATCATGATTTTTTTTACCCAGTATTATAGCGAAAAAAATTACACATAATAATAACCCAATTATACAGTATTACAAAGTGTTTATGACATAAAACTACAACTACAAATTATGAAAAAATATCTGTTAATAGAACAAATAGAATGATAGTAATCGATTATTTGGGTCACTAAACAAATTTGTTTTCATGGTAACCATGGACAGCTTATGAAATACATTACAGACAACTGATCTAAGTATTAATACATGTTTGGGTTGTTTTATTGTAATATTTTGTACCCTATCATAATTTGTAGAATAGGATTTTTAATGAATATTAATACTTTGTTATTTTATCAGAACTGTGCAGAATATTCTTTTAACCTCTTCTTTAATTTTCTGAACTTGAATTTGCAGTAATTTTATAATTTATCCAACGTTTAAAAAAAAAGCATCTCATGAATACCTTGATCATTATTTTTTAATGTTTGAAACTCTGATGTAACGTTTAGTGTTCTCCTCGAGTCCAGTAGATTGTGGGTTCAATCCCTAGTTGAGTCTAATCAAAGACTATAACATTGGTATTTCGTGCTTCTCTGCTAAGCCCGTAGCATCAAGGAGTACGGTAAGAGGAAAGTCTGGTTGGTTAGGAATCAGGATAATATGTTGGGGTGGAGAAACATGTTTACATGTGGACTGTTGCCTCAGTGAGAGTGTTTCAAGTATAAAGGGAACATAATCATCATCATCCACCAAAATGTAACTTATTCTCACAACCATACAGTTTACAAACTGCTCATTTGGTGTATAAGCATCACTCACCCACTCACTCACTCAATTTTTGAATAGAACTAGTTAATTTCATACACAAATGTACAACATGCTCTCAAGTACGACATGCTATCAAGTACAAAGGTATATATTGTATCATTTTATCATCCAAAAAATTTGATCCAACCCTAGATATAAAATGTCAAAGTTAAAATCCCTATTATATATTGTTTGGTTTAATTTTTTTTTCAGGTGATATTTCCATTTTAATTTTGAAGTAATTTATTTTCAGATATAACATTTACATTGTGTAATTTATTACTACCTACAATAGAGATAATAGGTTTACAAAATAATTATGAAATTTAATCATATCAGTGTGGATAAGGATTTCTTATGGAACTATTATTTAACCTTTCAACAAAAAAAAACCCAACACTTAACCCTATTGGTATTTGTTTTAAAAGATTTCTTTAGATTTCATTAATTAACCATTGATTTAAAGTCAGGATTTTTCAAGCCAGGGGGCACAGAAGTGGATTTAATTACAAATGTATAATCATAGTACTTCGGTACTTAGAATGAACATAAAGCTGTACGCTAAGGAACTACAAACATTTAACAAAATTGGAATTAGATGATGCTTGTATTTGTATTTAATGATGTAATTTAATGAATGTGACAACATATATATATAGTTTTATGGACAAACCTTCTCCTACAGTCATTGAAAAAATATAGAAATATTGAATAGTTCGTTATTACATAGTAAATTGTCTGATATCAAATGATGACGGCAAAAATGACAATTTTTTTCATTTCTAGGTTACTAATGCATCATGGGAAATCTGTTGCAGTACAATATATTGTATTATTAGTCAATTATCTATTGTGTATACTAATGAAGTTTGGTTAGGTTTAGTTTATGGTGCTTAACACCACTTTCAACAATATTTCAGTTATATCGTGGCGGTCAGTTTTATTGGTGGAGGAAACTGTGTACCCAGAGAAAACCACTGACCTGTCACAAGTCACTGACATTCTATCACATAATGTTGTATCGAGTACACCTCGGCATGAACAGGATTTCGAACTCACAACTTTAGTGGTGATGGGCACTGATTGCACAGGTAGTTGTAAATCCAACTACCATATGACCATGGCCACGACGGCCCCTTACACTAATGAATGGTGGTTAGATATACAATATGGCCTAAGAGAAGGAGAAAAAGATATGATTATAAATCATCTTAAGATAATCATATAAATCTTTATATTTCAACTACATGTACTTCTTCCAGTGTTCTTACAAATTTTATATAGTACAAATTTTTGATAAAATGAAAAATAATAAAAGTTCAATAATTATTATTAAAAACTCTGTAGAGTACAGAGGTTTTTACATGTGATTTATAAATTCAATTCTGAAGAAATAGAGGATATCATTATTGGAAATATTAAATATTCATTAAATTAATTTTTTGAGAAAATTTGAATAATTATATACTTGAAATTTGCTCAGTCAGGCAAATAAAGAACTAAAAAAAACTGTGATGAAAGCTATATTGATTTGAACTAAGGAATTAATAATACAAAATTACCTTAATAATTGTTTTCAGAGATTCAATATTCTTAATTAATACTATAGCTATATATAATAGGTATCTTATGTCTTAATTAAAGTAGTCATTGTCATGGAAACCAATGTAATAAGGAAAAATAACATAACCTTAATATAATTAAATTGGCAGTTTTCAATGTCACCTCTTGGTTCTAGTATCAATAAAAAAAAAATTATTGGCATGTGAGGAACAAGTAATTATGAAGATTGACACAAGTACTATTACCAATATCACTGTCGTGTACCCAATAAGGAATGGTCATTTCAAGATGGCGTATTGTACATCATCAAAAAGGTAGGTGTGAAGATTTTGACTATTATCGTTCTTTATAGGTTATCTTAGTGTCTATGAGTTACACGTTTAGATAGGGCAGTCTTGTTTCTACTTCACCATTAAGTCAGTAAAGCTTGATCCTTTTGTTTTTATCGTAAACTGACTTCGGTAGTTGATCAATGCAGCGACAAAGATATCGAGGCGTAGAATCCAATTTATTTCACCAATTCCTACCGCCTAGTGACTTTTTATATTAATATGTTGATGCCAAAATTATTCAAACATGTGAATTGTCCAGCAAATTTCTTTTCAGCCTTTGACAAGCCTTGTATCCCTCTTAAAACGTCTATGAAAAGTTTGTTTATGTCACGGAACAGTCACGACAAAAGCATGACAAAAATGTATGGGTATGGTCTCATGTTTTGGGTGAAGGAATGGACTTTCAAGCCAAGGAATGGTCTTTTTTGTTTAGGAATGGTCTCCATCATATAAGATCTGCTTATTAATAATATTATTGAAGTTCATTTCCGTTTGTGGTCTTTAATGTAAATCTTTTTATTTCATATGATCAATCTTGCCTTAAAATACCCGAAATACCTTGTTTGCTATTAAATTGTTATAATATTTTTTATACACATTGAACATACATTTTGTATATGCCCATTGTTAGTCGCATTTTTCTCAGCAACTATTGATGGCAGAAATCTGATATTTGGTCACAAGCTAAGCTTCATATAGGTACCCCATATCGTTGGGAAGCGTTTTTTGACCTGTCAGATTCCTACTTCCTGTTTGCCGAAGAGCGGGGGTATCATAAGTGAGCATTAGCTCACAGTTCATCTTGTTCGTAAACAAAATACTGCATAATTATCAGTTGTTTATTCGACCTGGATTCCCTGTATTGAACCTCAATCCAGCATTCGTTCAGAAGATGAAGACTGCATGATGACATTCCTTGAACACAACTTTTCAGTAGGCCGTAGGGATCAGAAACAAATTTCAATTGAATTACAGAAATAGAACTTAAAATTCCGCCTGAAGAAACATTTGATGTTGACCAGGAAGATTCTTTTCTCTATCAGTTTATAACCGACGTAATAATGATGATAAAGTAGATTCTGACAGTGGCAGGGAAAATGATGAAATCAACAATACAAGATCAGATTTCATATGCAACAGTATGTTACAAAAATATTGAAATTACTGTCCAGAAAAAACTAAAGATGAAAAATGGAATTCAATATTTTTTTATTTTATTTTATTATTTTTTTTATTAATAAAAACAGAATTCTTTATCTATCTAATACATCACTTTCATGTTGTTGTGATTTGTTATATATTGTTCACCATTACTGTTTGAGTTCTGACAGAGGAGCAGTTCATATTGTTGTGATTTGCTATATTGTTCACCATTACTGTTTGAGTTCTGACAGAGGAGTAGTTCATATTGTTGTGATTTGCTATATTGTCCACCATTACTGTTGGAGTTCTGACAGAGGAGCAGTTCAGGTTGTGATTTGTTATATTGTTCACAATTACTGTTTGAGTTCTGACAGAGGAGCAGTTCATGTTGTGATTTGCTATATTGTTCACAATTACTGTTTGAGTTCTGACAGAGGAGCAGTTCATGTTGTGATTTGTTATATTGTTCACCATTACTGTTTGAGTTCTGACAGAGGAGCAGTTCATGTTGTGTTTTGTTATATTGTTCACCATTACTGTTTGAGTTCTGACAGAGGAGCAGTTCATGTTGTTGTGATTTGCTATATTGTTCACCATTACTGTTTGAGTTCTGACAGAGGAGCAGTTCATATTGTTGTGATTTGTTATATTGTTCACCATTACTGTTTGAGTTCTGACAGAGGAGCAGTTCATGTTTTTGTGATTTGTTATATTGTTCACCATTACTGTTTGAGTTCTGACAGAGGAGCAGTTCATATTGTTGTGATTTGTTTTATTGTTGACCATTACTGTTTGAGTTCTGACAGAGGAGCAGTTCATATTGTTGTGGTTAGTTATATTGTTCACCATTACTGTTTGAGTTCTGACAGAGGAGCAGTTCATATTGTTGTGATTTGTTATATTGTTCACCATTACTGTTTGAGTTCTGACAGAGGAGCAGTTCATGTTGTTGTGTTTTGTTATATTGTTCACCATTACTGTTTGAGTTCTGACAGAGGAGCAGTTCATGTTGTTGTGATTTGTTATATTGTTCACCATTACTGTTTGAGTTCTGACAGAGGAGCAGTTCATATTGTTGTGATTTGTTTTATTGTTGACCATTACTGTTTGAGTTCTGACAGAGGAGCAGTTCATATTGTTGTGGTTAGTTATATTGTTCACCATTACTGTTTGAGTTCTGACAGAGGAGCAGTTCATATTGTTGTGATTTGTTATATTGTTCACCATTACTGTTTGAGTTCTGACAGAGGAGCAGTTCATGTTGTTGTGATTTGTTATATTGTTTACCATTACTGTTTAGAGTTCTGACAGAGGAGCAGTTCATATTGAACTTCAATAATATTATTAATAAGCATATCTTATATGATGGAGACCATTCCTAAATAAAAAAGACCATTCCTTGGCTTGAAAGTCCATTCCTTCACCCAAAACATGAGACCATTCCCATACATTTTTGTCATGCTTTTGTCGTGACCGTTCCGAGACATAAACAAACTTTTCATAGACGTTTTAAGAGGGATACAAGGCTTGTCAAAGGCTGAAAAGAAATTTGCTGGACAATTCACATGTTTGAATAATTTTGGCATCAACATATTAATATAAAAAGTCACTAGGCGGTAGGAATTGGTGAAATAAATTGGATTCTACGCCTCGATATCTTTGTCGCTGCATTGATCAACTACCGAAGTCAGTTTACGATAAAAACAAAAGGATCAAGCTTTACTGACTTAATGGTGAAGTAGAAACAAGACTGCCCTATCTAAACGTGTAACTCATTGACACTAAGATAACCTATAAAGAACGATAATAGTCAAAATCTTCACACCTACCTTTTTGATGATGTACAATCCGCCATCTTGAAATGACCATTCCTTATCGGGTACACGACAGTGATATATATAAACTAGAGGCTCAGCCCACTGAGCCTGTATCGCTCACCTGACAATAGAATGATACTGAAGCAAATTTCAAAGGGAGATAATCATTACCTTAAAAAACAGCAGCCGTCTTGAATGGAGGGTGGGGCTGTCGGACACAATTTTAAAAGGGACACACCCAGGGACCATCTATGCCAAGTTTGGCTCCATTTGGCCAAGCTGTTTCAGAGGAGAAGATTTTTTTAACATTAGCCAATCAGAAAAAAGAATTATTCTTGGCGGCCATGTTTATAGGCCAAATGGAACGAAATGGAGAAACTTTATAGAGGACCTTACATAGATGCTTACTGCCAAGTTTGGTTCCATTTGGCCAAGTTGTTTCAGAGGAGAAGATTAAAATATGAAAAAGTTAACGGACGGACGACGGACATCAAGTGATGGCAATACCTCACATGGCCCTTTGGGTCAGGTGAGCTAAAAAATGATAAAAAAGGGGAATAACTCCTAGACGGGTAATCAGATTTATTTCAAAATTGCAGGGCATGTAGATCTTGACAAGCTGAACATGTTTTCAGTTTACACTCAATATCTATCTCTTATAGTTTTTGAAATAAAGGATGAAAAGTATTAACATTTTTAAAATTTGATGAAAAAAGGGCAATAACTTCAAGATGGGTAATAAGATTAACTTTAAAATTGTAGGCTAGGTTGATCTTGACATGCTGAACATGTTTGCTGTTTAAACTTAACATCTATCTCTTATAGTTTTTGAAATAAAGGACAAAAGGTATTAACATTTTGAAAATTTGACGAAAAAAAGGGCAATAACTCCAAATTGGGTACTCAAATTAACTTCAAAATTAAAGGGTAGGTAGATCTTAATATGCTGCACATGTTTGCAATTTAAACTTAACCTTTATCTCTAATAGTTTTTGAAATATCAGACAAAAATGTTTAAATTAAAAAAATAAAAAATAAAAAAGGGCAATAACTCCTAGACGGGTAATCAGATTTACTTCAAAATTGCAGGGCATGTAGATCTTGACATGCTGCACATGTTTGCTGTTTAAACTTAACGTCTATCTCTTATAGTTTTTGAAATAAAAAACGAAAAGTATTAAAATTTTGAAAATTTGATGAAAAAAGGGCAATAACTCCAAGATAGGTAATCAGATTTTCTTCAAAATTTCAGGGTAGTTAGAGCTTCCTGTGCTGATAATTTTTATCCATGTCAGATTTCTGATATTATTAACGGTTTTTGAGTTGTTACCAAAAACGTGCAATTTTACCCTATGTTCTATTTTTAGTAACAGCGGCCATGTTTGTTGGCCGAATGGAATTAAATGAAGAAGTTTTATAGAGGATCTTACATAGATGCTTCCTGCCAAGTTTGGCTCCATTTGGCCAAGCAGTTTCAGAGGAGAAGATTTTTTTAACATTAGCCAATCAGAAACAAGAATTGCCCTTGGCGGCCATATTTGTTGGCGGAATGGGACGAAATGAAGAAACTTTATAGAGGACCTTATATAGATGCTTTATGCCAAGTTTAGTTCAATTTGGTCCAGTTGTTTCAGAGGAGTAGATTAAAATATGAAAAGTTAACGGACGGACGACGGACGCCAAGTGATGGCAATACCTCAGATGACCCTTTGGGTCAGGTGAGCTAAAAATTAATCTGTGTTCATTACATATATCAGACATACACTTTTAATAAAGTGACATGTACCAGTTCATGATAGGAATAGATATAGTAAGGGCTAATGTTGATACTCCCACTCTTTACCAGGTCACATCAAATTTCAAAATAAAAAAGTATGAGGAAATTCTATGTTATATTCTCTTTGAAAATAAAATACATTCTTGCATCTTAAAAGAATGGTTTATCATTAACTACAGCAAATATATAAGAATTTTACATTTAGAGTGCACATTTATGCCCAGAAAATATAAATCATCAGGCAAAACCAACTAAATATGGGCAATAGATATATCAGGGCTCTACAATTCATACCAGCACCCACTAGTCTCTGGCTAGTAAGGACATTTTTTTTACTCGCCAACAAAAGAATGTTACTTGCCATAATTCGTACTATATATCTCCAATATGTATTTATTTGTACATAATTATTAATGCTCTGAATGAGGCAGAAGATACTTAGTTGAGGAATTGGTTTTTTCTGATACCACATGTTTCAGACTTTAGTTTTATTATGATAAACAAGACTTTCACGTTTAAACTTTTCGGTTTTGCCAGCAATATGTGAGTTTCTGCAAACATAACAATACATAACGTAGTCATTGGAATCATCAATGAGCCACAAAAACTCTGACTTCGAGACATCTTGGAATTTACACTTTTCAGCTTAAGGGAATACGATACAGTAGGGATTGCCAATTGATTTTTTCATGAAAATTCGTGATTTGGTCAATTTCGAAATGCTCTTTCCAAATATGCAAAGAAAAATATACCTTCGTGACTTAGTTTTCGAGATATTTACGATCAAATTTCGACCATTTTTCGACAAATTTTTAAAATACAGATTTTTATAGCGGTAAAGAAAATATCACAATTTCAAAACGGTAAAAGATAATTGCATCCGGTTTTTTGCAATAGCTTCCTATGATAATTTCGTTCAAAGATGATGAACATGTACATTGCCAATAATAGATTAAGTAGTCCAAAAATTCTACTTATTTGTGGAATATGGATTATTTAGTGGTTTCTTCATGAATAAATTTGCATGTAGAAAAAAAATGACAATTGATATTTTCTTAATATTTTGTCATGATATTCTCACAATGATTTTATTTAGAATTTTAACAAAAAGTAATGGGGTACATGTGCTTGTTTTTTAGCTACAGAACAAAAACCGTGCATTTTTCATGACAAACCTAGACATCGTCAATTTCGACGCCAAATTACCCTACAATGTATTTTAATAGGTAAAACATCGTGGAGTCTTTCCCGCCGTTTTCCTTGGATTGGATGAAAGGGCAACGCAACCGGAGAATGAAATAAATGAAAGAGAACGGCTATAGTTGTACAGCGAATAGATACGTAACTGCCGAACCCATGCAAACGTTCTTGCTCAATGTTCATTAGATTTAACGGTGTATCACAACCGTCACACACGTTTATTTGCTCTGCTAGTGTTTTTAGTTCAACTATTCGTCTCCCATCCTGCCAGCATATATCTTTATAATCAGTTCCAGGGTTTGCATCTGTCTGGTCTACCTCTGTCTCACCAACATTCCTATCCAACTCTTTGAAGTGCTCTGAACATTTTTTCCAACGGCGTATTTCTCCTTCTTTTAAAAACGGCATTTATGATTATTCGGCTTGAAGCAGGTGCTTTCAAATTTTTACGCAATCGGCTTTTTATGACGTCGATGCAACTTCCGCGGAAAATGTCACGCTCGTTACTGTGACGTCGCAAAAACAACATGCGGTATTCGGCAAAGTAATTATCTGCCCTTGCTACTGTATCGTATTCCCTTAAGAACCTGAACTTTCATCAGTATTTCAGCTTATACTTCCGTCAATGTTGCATCAGGCAGGCCAGGGCTTATACTTCTATCAATGTTGCATCAGGCAGGCCAGTCTTGTAATCAGTTGATTCAACCAGTTTATTTTTTGCTAATCGTGGTCACTTGCAAGGTTTAAAGGACCGGAAAATCAAAGTCGGAATTTAAATTGAAAAAAAATATAGGTGAGGGAATGAAAATGTTCCGGAAATATCAACTCGCCGTCTGGCTATCAATACAGAATTTTTACTCGCATTTTACAAAAGTAACTTGCAAATGGGAGTGTTTTGGTTGCATTGTAGAGCCCTGTATATATTTTATAAAGATTTATAACACAACTGGGTGCCACTAGTGGAACAGAAATTACTTATCCTTACAGAACAACTGAGTTCACCGTGGGTTTTTTGAGAGGTTCGTGTTACTCAATCTTTAGTCTTTTGTGTAGTGTATCGTAGATCATTGTTTGTCTGTTTGTCCTGGGTTTTTTTTTGACATTGTATTGTCCGTCTAATTTTGATATACAACTTCTGATAAATCCATTGAAAACTTCAAACTTTTCATAAACTCTGGAATTATCTGATTAATTCTGAATTGAGAAACTTGCCAAATTTTACCATATTTTACAAATCTTATGACCAATAAACACCATTTCTGGCATCATTTAAGAATTAAATACAATCTTTTGTTGGTCTCTAAAAGCATTATGTATGAATCATGGATATGTCATGCCAATTACAATCATAATACAAATGTACAACAACTGGTTATTAAGAAAATCTTTTTTCTTATTTTCCCCATGTTGAAATATGAACCCCAAAAAGGCCTTGGTTTGTAAAACTCTAAATATACATATCATAAGGATATTTCATGAAAATTACATTTTCATTGCTGGTTCTTAAGAATTCTATTTTAAAATTTATTATAATGATGCCTATGTAAAAATTTGGACACTTACAGGCTTGAAACCCTACAGAACATGAGGTTTCATTTGTGTAAGCTTGAATCGGTAAATTAAAATGATGATTCATGCAATCTATACTTGTAATTTAATTACTGCTTATTAAGAAAATCATCCTTTAAAATAAATTTCCACATGTTCAACTTTATACCCATGGGTCGGACCCCATAGACTCTGGGACTTTTGTTTGTAAAAATCTAAATATATGTATCATAATGATGCTGCACAGCTAATATTGTAACATTCTTACAGACGATGGACTCCAAGTGATGTCAAAAGCTGACATTGTTACATACAGTATAAAAACAATATTATTTTGATCATTTTCTATATTTAACAAACTATGACATAATTTGGGTCAAAGTGAAATTATTTCTTCTTATTTCTTTTTATCTAAAATAATGTTTCCTGCACATACATCTAACTGATTTTGATTTTAAGAACTGTAACACTAATGTGTGGCAAAAACGGTGACAATACATTTGCACACATTCCAGACAGGAGATTTCACGATTGCGCACAATTCACCTGTATTTTTTTGTTACGTTTGCGCACACTACCTTTCCAATATACCTGTATAATTTACTACGTTTGCGCACACTTAAAATTCTATACTTCAAGTGAACAGTATTTCCTACACTTATAGTTATACCTGTATGATTTATATAGAACTAGTAAGTATTATTTAATATACATTATTCACTCCAAAATAAAATTTTGATTTGGAAACATGGACAAATTTGTCACCAACAGAGGGAAAACTGGCCTTCTATATGATGGTTTTCAGCATAGAATCCATAGAGAAGCTAAATCATTGAGAACATTGTGATGCATTAAAAAAGAATGTAATGCAACATGCACTACTGATCTCAGTGACTTAACGGTGTTAGACGGCCGATTTGAGCATAACCATTCTGAGCCAGATGAGAGATTGATTCAAAGACATAAAGTTCGTCAAGAGTGCAAACGCAAGGCCTCGGATGAACCAGGAGAAAGACCAAACAAGATTATTATGACAGAAATTGCGAAGCAGGACACAACAGATCTTTTGCCAGGCGTTGTTAAATCGGTCAGACAAGGCATATACAGGAGACGAGAAAAACGCAACCAAGATTGCCAAAGTCGAGAGAAGAAATGCACTAGGCGCTAGATCAGTATGAGGCATTCTCCAGTCAAGATGAGAAGATGATATACATTAACAGCAGTGAAACGAATATAGTGATGCTTTCAACAGAGAATGTGTGCAAACGTTAATTTCTACAGGTGCGCAAACGTAGTACTTTTTTGTGCGCAAACATAAATTCCAAAAATGTGCGCAAACGTGTTTCCACGGCAAAAACAACTTACTTTTAGATTCTCGTTAAATTTGATTAGATTTAAATTATTCCTTTTTTACCTAGTTATCAATGGGAAAGTAAAATACTATAAGAGGTGGTGTATAGTATACACTATATGTCTTATCAATAGAGAAGTAAAATACCATAAGAGGTGGTGTATAGTATACACTCTATGTCTTATCAATAGAGAAATAAAATACCATAAGAGGTGGTGTATAGTATACACTATATGTCTTATCAATAGAGAAATAAAATACTATAAGAGGTGGTGTATAGTATACACTCTATGTCTTATCAATAGAGAAATAAAATACCATAAGAGGTGGTGTATAGTATGCACTATATGTCTTATCAATAGAGAAATAAAATACTATAAGAGGTGGTGTATAGTATACACTCTATGTCTTATCAATAGAGAAATAAAATACCATAAGAGGTGGTGTATAGTATACACTATATGTCTTATCAATAGAGAAATAAAATACTATAAGAGGTGGTGTATAGTATACACTATATGTCTTATCAATAGAGAAATAAAATACTATAAGAGGTGGTGTATAGTATACACTATATGTCTTATCAATAGAGAAGTAAAATACTATAAGAGGTGGTGTATAGTATACACTCTATGTCTTATCAATAGAGAAATAAAATACAGTAAGAGGTGGTGTATAGTATACACTCTATGTCTTATCAATAGAGAAATAAAATACTATAAGAGGTGGTGTATAGTATACACTATATGTCTTATCAATAGAGAAATAAAATACTATAAGAGGTGGTGTATAGTATACACTATATGTCTTATCAATAGAGAAGTAAAATACTATAAGAGGTGGTGTATAGTATACACTATATGTCTTATCAATAGAGAAATAAAATACTATAAGAGGTGGTGTATAGTATACACTATATGTCTTATCAATAGAGAAGTAAAATACTATAAGAGGTGGTGTATAGTATACACTCTATGTCTTATCAATAGAGAAATAAAATACAGTAAGAGGTGGTGTATAGTATACACTCTATGTCTTATCAATAGAGAAATAAAATACCATAAGAGGTGGTGTATAGTATACACTCTATGTCTTATCAATAGAGAAGTAAAATACTATAAGAGGTGGTGTATAGTATACACTCTATGTCTTATCAATAGAGAAATAAAATACCATAAGAGGTAGTGTATAGTATACACTCTATGTCTTATCAATAGAGAAGTAAAATACTATAAGAGGTGGTGTATAGTATACACTCTATGTCTTATCAATAGAGAAATAAAATACCATAAGAGGTAGTGTATAGTATACACTCTATGTCTTATCAATAGAGAAGTAAAATACTATAAGAGGTGGTGTATAGTATACACTCTATGTCTTATCAATAGAGAAATAAAATACAGTAAGAGGTGGTGTATAGTATACACTATATGTCTTATCAATAGAGAAATAAAATACCATAAGAGGTGGTGTATAGTATACACTCTATGTCTTATCAATAGAGAAATAAAATACTATAAGAGGTGGTGTATAGTATACACTCTATGTCTTATCAATAGAGAAATAAAATACTATAAGAGGTGGTGTATAGTATACACTCTATGTCTTATCAATAGAGAAATAAAATACCATAAGAGGTGGTGTATAGTATACACTCTATGTCTTATCAATAGAGAAATAAAATACTATAAGAGGTGGTGTATAGTATACACTCTATGTCTTATCAATAGAGAAATAAAATACTATAAGAGGTGGTGTATAGTATACACTCTATGTCTTATCAATAGAGAAATAAAATACCATAAGAGGTGGTGTATAGTATACACTATATGTCTTATCAATAGAGAAATAAAATACCATAAGAGGTGGTGTATAGTATACACTCTATGTCTTATCAATAGAGAAATAAAATACCATAAGAGGTGGTGTATAGTATACACTCTATGTCTTATCAATAGAGAAATAAAATACCATAAGAGGTGGTGTATAGTATACACTCTATGTCTTATCAATAGAGAAATAAAATACCATAAGAGGTGGTGTATAGTATACACTATATGTCTTATCAATAGAGAAATAAAATACTATAAGAGGTGGTGTATAGTATACACTCTATGTCTTATCAATAGAGAAATAAAATACCATAAGAGGTGGTGTATAGTATACACTCTATGTCTTATCAATAGAGAAATAAAATACCATAAGAGGTGGTGTATAGTATACACTATATGTCTTATCAATAGAGAAATAAAATACCATAAGAGGTAGTGTATAGTATACACTATATGTCTTATCAATAGAGAAATAAAATACTATAAGAGGTGGTGTATAGTATACACTCTATGTCTTATCAATAGAGAAATAAAATACCATAAGAGGTGGTGTATAGTATACACTATATGTCTTATCAATAGAGAAATAAAATACCATAAGAGGTGGTGTATAGTATACACTCTATGTCTTATCAATAGAGAAATAAAATACCATAAGAGGTGGTGTATAGTATACACTCTATGTCTTATCAATAGAGAAATAAAATACCATAAGAGGTGGTGTATAGTATACACTCTATGTCTTATCAATAGAGAAATAAAATACCATAAGAGGTGGTGTATAGTATACACTATATGTCTTATCAATAGAGAAATAAAATACTATAAGAGGTGGTGTATAGTATACACTCTATGTCTTATCAATAGAGAAATAAAATACCATAAGAGGTGGTGTATAGTATACACTCTATGTCTTATCAATAGAGAAATAAAATACCATAAGAGGTGGTGTATAGTATACACTATATGTCTTATCAATAGAGAAATAAAATACCATAAGAGGTAGTGTATAGTATACACTATATGTCTTATCAATAGAGAAGTAAAATACTATAAGAGGTGGTGTATAGTATACACTCTATGTCTTATCAATAGAGAAATAAAATACCATAAGAGGTGGTGTATAGTATACACTCTATGTCTTATCAATAGAGAAATAAAATACTATAAGAGGTGGTGTATAGTATACACTCTATGTCTTATCAATAGAGAAATAAAATACTATAAGAGGTGGTGTATAGTATACACTCTATGTCTTATCAATAGAGAAATAAAATACCATAAGAGGTGGTGTATAGTATACACTATATGTCTTATCAATAGAGAAATAAAATACTATAAGAGGTGGTGTATAGTATACACTCTATGTCTCATCAATAGAGAAATAAAATACCATAAGAGGTGGTGTATAGTATACACTCTATGTCTTATCAATAGAGAAATAAAATACTATAAGAGGTAGTGTATAGTATACACTATATGTCTTATCAATAGAGAAATAAAATACCATAAGAGGTGGTGTATAGTATACACTCTATGTCTTATCAATAGAGAAGTACAATACCATAAGAGGTGGTGTATAGTATACACTCTATGTCTTATCAATAGAGAAATAAAATACTATAAGAGGTGGTGTATAGTATACACTCTATGTCTTATCAATAGAGAAATAAAATACTATAAGAGGTGGTGTATAGTATACACTCTATGTCTTATCAATAGAGAAATAAAATACCATAAGAGGTGGTGTATAGTATACACTCTATGTCTTATCAATAGAGAAATAAAATACTATAAGAGGTGGTGTATAGTATACACTCTATGTCTTATCAATAGAGAAGTAAAATACAGTAAGAGGTGGTGTATAGTATACACTCTATGTCTTATCAATAGAGAAATAAAATACAGTAAGAGGTGGTGTATAGTATACACTATATGTCTTATCAATAGAGAAATAAAATACCATAAGAGGTGGTGTATAGTATACACTATATGTCTTATCAATAGAGAAATAAAATACAGTAAGAGGTGGTGTATAGTATACACTATATGTCTTATCAATAGAGAAATAAAATACAGTAAGAGGTAGTGTATAGTATACACTCTATGTCTTATCAATAGAGAAGTAAAATACTATAAGAGGTGGTGTATAGTATACACTCTATGTCTTATCAATAGAGAAATAAAATACTATAAGAGGTGGTGTATAGTATACACTATATGTCTTATCAATAGAGAAATAAAATACCATAAGAGGTGGTGTATAGTATACACTATATGTCTTATCAATAGAGAAATAAAATACTATAAGAGGTGGTGTATAGTATACACTCTATGTCTTATCAATAGAGAAATAAAATACCATAAGAGGTGGTGTATAGTATACACTATATGTCTTATCAATAGAGAAATAAAATACTATAAGAGGTGGTGTATAGTATACACTCTATGTCTTATCAATAGAGAAATAAAATACCATAAGAGGTGGTGTATAGTATACACTATATGTCTTATCAATAGAGAAATAAAATACCATAAGAGGTGGTGTATAGTATACACTATATGTCTTATCAATAGAGAAATAAAATACCATAAGAGGTGGTGTATAGTATGCACTATATGTCTTATCAATAGAGAAATAAAATACAGTAAGAGGTGGTGTATAGTATACACTCAATGTCTTATCAATAGAGAAGTAAAATACCATAAGAGGTGGTGCATAGTATACACTATATGTCTTATCAATAGAGAAGTACAATACCATAAGAGGTGGTGTATAGTATACACTCTATGTCTTATCAATAGAGAAATAAAATACCATAAGAGGTGGTGTATAGTATACACTATATGTCTTATCAATAGAGAAATAAAATACCATAAGAGGTGGTGTATAGTATACACTATATGTCTTATCAATAGAGAAATAAAATACAGTAAGAGGTGGTGTATAGTATACACTCTATGTCTTATCAATAGAGAAATAAAATACCATAAGAGGTGGTGTATAGTATACACTATATGTCTTATCAATAGAGAAATAAAATACCATAAGAGGTGGTGTATAGTATACACTATATGTCTTATCAATAGAGAAATAAAATACAGTAAGAGGTGGTGTATAGTATACACTATATGTCTTATCAATAGAGAAATAAAATACCATAAGAGGTGGTGCATAGTATGCACTCTATGTCTTATCAATATAGAAATAAAATACCATAAGAGGTGGTGTATAGTATACACTATATGTCTTATCAATAGAGAAATAAAATACCATAAGAGGTGGTGTATATTATGCACTCTATGTCTTGTCAATAGAGAAGTAAAATACCATAAGAGGTGGTGCATAGTATGCACTCTATGTCTTATCAATAGAGAAATAAAATACCATAAGAGGTAGTGTATAGTATACACTATATGTCTTATCAATAGAGAAGTAAAATACCATAAGAGGTGGTGTATAGTATACACTCTATGTCTTATCAATAGAGAAGTAAAATACCATAAGAGGTGGTGTATAGTATACACTATATGTCTTATCAATAGAGAAATAAAATACCATAAGAGGTGGTGTATAGTATACACTCTATGTCTTATCAATAGAGAAGTAAAATACAGTAAGAGGTGGTGTATAGTATGCACTCTATGTCTTATCAATAGAGAAATAACATACCATAAAAGGTGGTGTATAGTACGCACCTTTTTTACTGATTTTGTTTTGTTTTGTATCTTCTGCAGTAAAGAAATATCTATATTTCACTGCAGATAAACAGAAATTCTAATGTTTACCTACTTAACAATGGTGATAGAATTAAAAGTTGGTTATTAATTCCTTGTGATTTTCTGTGAGATGTATGATGGCAAACTTACATGCTCTCATGACACAAATATGAAAAAGAGGAGTAAAATAAATACATATACAAACCTCTTGTGTGTCTACTTTGTTGCAACGTTTCCTCAAACACTGTTTAAATTTTGCTTCAATATGTTCATTGTATTTCATAAACAAAACATATGCTATATATCCAAAAAATAGCACTAGTGCTTCATACCAGTAGATTTCTCCATCGTAAAAGAAACCTATTAACAGAATCAAATCTACACTGTAAAAAGTCACGTCTCTAAATAATGGCCACCACGTCAAGTCTAAAACAGTTTTACTAACTAGAGCACACATTCCTATTACAAATAAAATATTGAACACAGCAGAGCCCACGATTGTTCCTATACCAACGTTACTTTTTGCAAAAAAGTTTCCAAAAAGACTAGTAAAAAGTTCTGGAGCACTACCACCAGCAGCCATGAATGTCGCCCCAGCCACATCCTCTGTTATTTTTAATCTTTCAATAATTACACCAAGTGTTGGGACAAAAAATTCATCACATACAATAGCCAAAGCTATAAACATATATATCAAGCCTATAACATGCAATATCACAGCGCCATGCTTTAGTTCATACTCGGTAAATGCATCAGGAGGGTACAAACTAGTATCGTTAGGATCAGCTAAGAGTTTTCTCGATGTAAAATGCTCATTTAACTGTCCAACGTTTAATGTTTTTTCGACAGAAGGATTGTTGCCTCCCCTGGCATTGGAAACCAGTACAATCAAATATCCTATTGATACTATTCCTAAAATTATGCAAAGACGCAACTTTCGAGATTGTCTTCTTAAGTCTTTTTTCAATAACATGATTCTAATTTGAATAAAATATTTCTTTTGAATAATAAATGTATGGTGAATCCTTTTCTTTGATCTTTTTCAATTTAATTTTGACATCAGCTGGTGTTAAGGTGGTATCCAATCCATTATAATAAATGAAATTGTCCAATAATTCTACTGAATTTTCTCATTTATTTCACAACTATGCCCATATTCCAAAATGTTCTTTTGACTTCTCAGATTCTGAAAATTAAGAAGATAATTTAAATCAATTGTTATATATTGAATTAACCTTTCCTCTCAATATTCTATAATTAATTTTTGTCAGTTCAAGTGCAAAAAATTCATAACATACAAATGTCAAACTACATAAACACACACATCAAAGCCAAACTTCACTACAATGAAAAGAAATTACAAAAACAATTAAAAAACAACAATCAAATTGATTTCCTAGATGTTTTTAATTAAATACAATAAAATATAAGTTCAGAGACCACTATTTCTGCCAATAATATGTGGTCTTTAAAAACATGTGGCCTAACAGAAAATGTGTGGGTAATATATGTGACATTTCATATCTCTCACCTGGTTTAATCATAGACATCGCTTTTTTTGTCGCCCTTTTGCTTTTTATAACTTGACCCAATGCACTTTAATATGATTAATTTCTACACTCAAACACCTTTCCGTAAATACATGTCAAGTTAAAAAAGTAAAAGGTAAAAATAGAACAACAATCCACACAAATGATTAAAAATTTCTAATTCATCTAAAAATAAAACTTAAAATTTTCATGCCACTTAATTAAACATTGATAATTGTCATCCAAGGATGCTAAGTGATGACAAAATATCACAGGACCTTTTGGGTCAAGTGAGCTGAAACAAAGGCCATTTAAAAAGAGATTTAGCGCTAAGTATTAAAAAATCAATACAAATGCCTTCAAATTTATAATAAATTATTTAATTCCCTAATAAGACTGAGGTTTATTACTTGATGCCTTGAGCAACTTTTGTAATTAGACTTTGTAAAAAATAATACAGCAATATTTACTTCATTTAAATCTGATTTAGCTAACAGTAGATTGTACAGAACACTAGACTGCTATACATGTAGTTTACATAAACTTTAAAAATTGCTCTGTCACGTGATTGAGACAACATGAAGTGTTTTTTCCCTCTGCAGAGTTTCATGGAATTTGGATAGTTATACTTATGTCTCGGAAATACTTTTTTCCGCAAATCGTGAATATTTGCTTTATAATATCAGAATTTATGTGAACTTTAACGTTTGGGAGTTCACAGCGCCCTAATTTTATTTTGAACTTTTGAATTCTTGACAAAGAAAGACATTTTGTTTTCATTGTGACCTGCCTTGACTTACCCTGGGGCCAATTAACACATTGTGAACAGTTCATAGCATCCTGAATGAAATTGGACTTTGGACCCGTAGTAAAATCAGCGGATTATAGTAAATGTGACCTATTGACTTTATTGTTTACCAGTCGATAACCAGAACGAGAAACATGTCACTGAATGAAGCATCCAACCTGATTGCACAGAGTCGTAAAATCATTGAATCTGGCCACAAATTGTAACTAGCATTGATACTAGAGTGCAGAGAATGGAAACTAACATAGAAAAACGTATTGATGACTTAAATCAGTCTATGCTTTCTGTATCATCAAGGGTTAGAACTTTAGAGAACCGCTCAAACGAGTTTAAAGCTAAGCTAACCGAATGCGAATCTAGCTGCCAGGGTGTAAGTAATCTGTTTGATCAAGTTGAGAAACAATGTAAAACAAACACTAGAAATATCATACACTTTGATAGCGGAATAAAAAAGCTAGAAGAAAAACCTGTTGTCCAACCAGTTATTCAACCAGTCGTCGAATCAAAAGAAATCAAATCATTAAAAAAAACGTACTTGATCTCAAATGCCGCTCAATGAAAAACAATTTAAATTTAACGGGTTGAATAGAGTTCAAAATGAAGATACAGAGGATCTATTGCGCGGATTCTTACACCATGAACTCAAAATCAATTATAGAATAGAATTTGGGAATGTTTATTGATTTAAAACAAGGAGTGGAGACAACAAAAGGCCCCCTATAGTAGCTAGATTTTTATACCATAGTGACCTCAGATTTGTATTGAACAACGCAAACAAACTGAGAGGCAAACCATTTGGAATTAGAGAACAATTTCCGTTTGAAATTGAACAAAGACGAAAAATCTTATATCCGATCATGAAAGACGCAAAACGAACAAACCAACAAGTAACATTAGTTCGAGATAGACTCTATATAAATAATGAGCTATATGTCCCCCGTACAGGTGCTATACCAACAGACGAAGACTACGAAAATACAACACCTATAAGATACGCGTACGGAAGCGGCACACCATCAGATTTTACCGAAAGCGTCTCCTAACAGAGAAAAGGCACCTAGTAAACGTCAGCGAAAGGGTTTGTCACCTAAACAAAGACATACAAACTCTGTTTGTTATTCATAGGGTGCCCAGGAGATGTGCTCATAAATAATGATTTAACAGTACACAACTCTGATCATTGTAATTTCTACTGTGACATTAATGATAAATCAGTATCAAACTTATGTACATGTATTGAAATTGATAAATATATAAAATGTTCTTGTATTGTAACAGATAAATGCGAGTCAATTGTAATGACTGATTGTGAAATCGACAACAATGATACCAAATTAATGCAATTGTCAAATGATTTAAACAGTTACTGTGTGAATGAAAGTATAAATAGCAACAATACTGACTTAGTTGATTTAAAAAATAAATGTTTGAATGGAGGTTTTAATAGTGATCACATTGACCTCGGCGATTTAAATAATAAATGTTTAAATGAAAGTATTTTCAATAATGATAAGACTGATTTTGACTATTTAAATTATAAATGTTTGAATGAAAGCATATATAGTGACAATAATGATTTAGTTGAGACAAATAATAAATGTTTAAATGAAAGTATTCTCAATTGTGATAAGACTGATTTTGAGTTTAGTAATTTAAATAATAAATGTTTGAGTAAAAGTGTAAATAGTGACAACACTGATTTCAGCGATCTAAATAATAACTGTTTTAATGAAAGTATATATAGTGATAACACTGATTTTGATGAATGTTCGAATGAAAGTGTAAATAGTGACAACACTGATCCCGATTTAAATAAATGTTTAGAGAACGATTCTAAAGCTGACATGTTTAATGTCTTGGCTCTGAATTGTTGTGGACTCAAAAATAAATTGCAATATCCGGAATTTCAGGAACTTTTGAGTGCTAATGATATTATATGTTTAGTCGAATCAAAGACCGATGATACTTACGAAATTATGCTGCCAGGCTAAAAGTTTGAGGGTGATATAGTAGTAATTGAAACTGAAAATAAGTTTGTATTGTGGTGCAAAATATCACCAAAATTGATGAAACTAAACTCTGATCTGTTATTAGGTATAGTGTATATTCCACCAGAATACTCTCGTTATTCATCCCGTGACGCATTTAGTCAAATTGAAAACGAATACTTAGAATTTACTGAAAAATTTAAAAATATTTGTCTAATCTGGGACTTTAATACAAGAACAGCAGAGGATGACGAATTTATTACATTAGATGAAAATACTCTCTTTGAAACCTTTGATGGTTTCATTGAAAATGCCCCAAATCTGCTACAGCAGTTAAACTTACCTTTAAAACGAAACAATGTGGACAAAGGTAAAAACCCCTATGACAATCTGTTACTTAATTTATGTAGGGGGAATGATTTGTTTATTGTAAATGGAAGAATAGGTGACAATAAAGAAGGTAATTTCGAAATGCAAGCGTAGTAGATTGTACTATCTGTAACTCAGAATTTTTAAAAAACATTGTAAATATGAGTACTTTAGATTTTTCAAGACTATTTTCCGATGTTCATTCACCGTTTCGTGTTAGCATTAATCCGTCTCAACTGATTAGGGAAGATAAAACAGATTCAACAAATAATCAAAGTTTTAAAAACTTACAAAATATTAAAAACTAGTATTACTGTGAGCACAGCTCACTAAGATATACCCCCCGCTCCCCACATATGTCCAACCTATTTCCATAACCATAACATTACTGATTGTTCCGACCAAAAATGAAAGGGATCCTCCTCTCTGCACCGGTAAGCTGCTGATAAAATTTCAAAACATTCTGAAAAACACTACTCAAGTTATCATACGACATAGGGTAAAAATCCTATTTTCCGTCATATCAAGTCCAATAACTCTGGAATGGCAAAAGTGAAAATCGTCAAAAATGAAAGGGATCCTCCTCTCTTCACTGGTAAGCTGCTGATAAAATTTCAAAACATTCTGAGAAACACTACTCAAGTTATCATACGACATATGGTAAAAATCCTATTTTCCGTCATATCAAGTCCAATAACTCTGGAACGGCAAAAGTGAAAATCGTCAAAAAAGAAAGGGATCCTCTTCTCTTCACCAATAAACAGCTGATAAAATTTTAAAAGATTCTAAGAAACACAACTCAAGTTATCGTACGACATCAGATTTGTCTACAGACGGACGGACATGGTGAAACCAGTATACCCCCCTACAACTTCGTTGCGTGGGGTATAAATAGAATCTGTTAAAGAGTTCACAGAAAACATAAATGTCAACAATTTCAATGATGTTTCTGAAAAACTCAATAATATTAATCAGGAAGAAATAAACCAGGATTTCATTAACACTTGCACTTCAAATTTACACCACTTATTTATTTCAGAAACAAAGAATACATTTGGAACTCGTTCCGTCTATAAGGGAAAACCAAAAATAGTAAAGGGGGATAAACCGTGGTTCAATTTAGATTGCAAATTTGCCGAAAATTAAAACGAAAGAAAAATTTATACCCAATTACATCTGAAGAAGTAAATAACACTGAAAAACACTATAAAAAAACTTTAGACAGCAATCTGAAAAAATACCGTAAGGAAATGTCAAGGTGTATGAAAACTTTACGAAAAAATTATCCGAAAAATATTGGAAAATTTTAAATACTGGAAAGTCTACTAAACAACCCGATATTGAATTTAAAGAACTTTTTAATTTCTTCAAAGACTTGAATACTTTAAAGGAAACCAATGAACCGGAAAACACATTGATCCAACAATCACAGCCGAACTAAATGAAAATATAAATTACGAAAGATGAAATATTTAAAGGGATAAAAAAAACCTTAAAAACAATAAAGCCTTTGGCGATGACCAAGTTATCAATGAATATATGAAAACTACTAGTAACCAGTTTGTTGATATATACGAAAAGCTTTTTAATTTAATTTTTGACACTGGGATTATTCCGGAAAGCTGGTTAGTAGGAACTATAAAACCTTTTAATAAAAATAAAGGTAACAAAAATGACCCCAAAAATTATCGACCGATTACAATTCTCAGCTGTTTGGGTAAACTGTTCACTGCAATCTTAAATAATAGATTAAATACTTATTCAGAAAGTTTCTTATTGTTGAATGAAAATCAATGTGGTTTCCATAAAGGCTATTCTACTTTAGATTGTATATATAGTATTCATGCTTTTTTTGAGATAACAAAAAAGAAAAAAAAGAAAATGTACTGCACATTCGTAGACTTCGAAAAAGCATTCGACAAGGTTTGGAGGGTAGCATTGTGGTATAAGTTGTTATTAAATAAAATAAATGGAAAAATGTATAATTTTATAGTAAATATGTATAATAGTATTAAATCATGTATTGTTTATAATGATAACAAGTCAGATTTCTTTTCAAGTGAAGTGGGCATTAGACAAGGTGAAAACTTGTAAACTTTCTTATTTGCAGTATTTTTAAATGACCTTGAACAGTTTATGGAAGACAAGAATATTACAGGTTTAGAAAGTATTTCTAGCGAACTAGAATCACAATTGGAAATATATTTAAAATTTTTTGCCCTTTTATATGCAGATGACACTGTTCTAATGTCAGAGACTTCTGATAGGTTACAAACTTTACTATTAAAATAATTTTTATGAATACAGTAAATTGTGGAAACTTAAAGTAAACATTGACAAATAAAAAATTATGTTTTTTTCCACGAGTCAAACTGTGGAAAATGTACACTTCCTGTATAATGAAAAAGAAATTGAAACTGTGACCGAATTTAATTATTTAGGTGTTACTTTTACAAAAAATGGAAAGTTTAAATTAGCAAAATAAAAAAATATTGAAAAAGCTATAAAAGCCATGTATGAAGTTATCAGAAGGGGAAAAAGACATGATCTATCAATCGAATGCTTGTTAAGATTTATTTGACAAAATTGTAAAACCTATATTACTATATGGCTGTGAAGTTTGGGGATTTAGTGATAATTATGTAATTGAAAAAATTCATTTGAAATTCTGCAAATTAATACTTCACTTGAGTTGAAGCAAAGCACGCCAAATTTTATGATATACGGCGAGCTTGGTCGCTTTCCACTTTATATAGATATAAAAACTAGAGTAATATCATATTGGTGCAAATTACTTACTGGAAAAGCTTCCAAGCTGTCGGCCATATCTTATAAACTTTTGCATAGTTTCTTTTGTAATGGAAATATATCTGCTCCTTGGGTAAAATTTGTAAAAGATATATTGGATAATTGTGGCTTATCAAATGTATGGACATTTCAGAATATAAACTTTAATACTGAGTGGGTGATCGCTTATGTAAAATTACTCCAAGATCATTTTTACAAGAATGGAATAGCAATTTAGAAAATTCCCCAAAGGCATTGAACTACAGACATTATAAACAAATATTCGAATTTGAAAACTATTTTAATATTTTAGAAAATAAAGACATTTTCACTTTTTGCAAATTTAGAACCAACAATACAAAATTACCCATAGAAACTGGAAGATGGAATAATATCGCAAGGGAAAATAGAAAATGTCAACTCTGTCAAGAAAATCAAATTGGGGACGAATTTCATTTCATTGCAATTATTTCCATGACAAAAGAGAATCATACATTGAAAAACGGTACTTAACTAGAATTAATGTTTTGAAATTTAAAGAAATAATAAGTAGTAAAACACAATCAAAATTAAGGAAACTCTGTCAGTTGATCAGAAACATTAATTCTAGTTTACTACCTCCTGGGTAATTACTATGTTATTATTGTTTTTATTTATTTTTTGTATATATTGTATCTCTATACCAATGTATTACGATGGTTTATGAGAATAAAGATTGTGCAAAGTAATGAGACAAGATAAAAACTTTATTAACCTCAGTCAGACATTGGTGTGTACAAGTAATCAAGTATAACAAATTATATGACGATATGGGTGGTATGTATTTAGATCAGAATGTGTGGGTGCATACATAAAAATAAGTAATGAAATTCATTTCCTATATCATGTTTACTCATATTACAAAGTCTACTATCCCTTCGAATCCATATAAATATTTCTATAGGAAATCTTAAATTGTAGAATTTGAATTTAGAAATTAATATTCGTTCCCTTGGTGAAGTATTAGTACAACAGGTTCAATAGGAAATTTGTTATTGAATATTGACTGCATAAAATTTACCCCTTGTCGATTGATGAACATGCAAAATAAAGGGCTACACCAGACACAGCATGATATGACGGTAACAAGTCGACAAGGGCTTCCTTTTGCATCAGTTTTATTGTAATCCAAATTAAATTGAAAACCATAACTGATAGAGGATATTTGTTGGAATACTACTCGAAGCCCTTGTCACTGATATTTGATATTTGTTGGAATACTCGAAGCCCTTGTCACAATCAATTCAACATCAAATATGTTAAAATTAGATGAAAAATTCAAAAAAATTGTTTCTCCCATTAATACGATGTTTTAACCCCACTGAACCAGTGGTGGAAAAATCTGTAATCCTCTAGAGGTTTAAAATGTCTCGTGCCTTTCTCCGCATGTTGTCTTTTGGGTAATTGAATCGGATTTTGAAATAAGGTTCGTGTTAAACTAGGAAGAACTGTTTTAAATACCTAAAACTTATGTCTCCCCTTAATGCAGCCATCTGTACAACAATAAGTTACACATTATGAGTTGAATGATACTATTTAAAAAACAATTATTTGACCTTAAGGTCAAAGGTCAAGTTCCCATGAAGGTCATTATGGTACGCGACACACCGCCTTATGGTCATGCACCCACATACCAAATATCATTGACCTATCTGGAAAGACAAATAAGTTATGGCCCGGACAAGAAAATACTATTTAAAAAAACAATTATTTGACCTTGAGGTCAAAGGTCAAGGTCCCACGAAGGTCATTATGGTACGCGACACACCGCCTTATGGTCATGCACCCAACATACCAAATATAATTTACCTATCTGGAAAGACAAATAAGTTATGGTCCGGACAAGCTTCGCTGAGAAGAAGCAGAAGAAGCGGACGAAGCGGAAGAAAAAATCAGACTAAAACAATATGTCTCCCTTCGTTCGAAGGGGAGACATAATAATGGGAGAAACAAATTCTCCTTCAGTTAATGTGAATTACGATATTTCTCCACTCTCCAGAGTTAAATTAAAAATTTTAACCACTCGCCTGACGGCTTGTGGTTAACATTTTTAACTTAACTCTCTTGAGTGGAGAAATATCGTATCCCACGGGCAACTGAAGGAGAATCTATATATATCTTCCAAATATGCAAAATTTCAGGAATTGGGCTCCTTTTTTCATAAAACAAATAGCTCATAACATAATACGATCGGTTGTATTGAAAAAGTACAAACTGTCTGTTCAACTGAAGTTGAGAATCCTAAAATTTTAAGTTAGTAGTTGTTACAGAATCATTGAACAACCATCACAAAATATTTATGATATAAGCCTATGTTTTTCAAATTCAATTTAAAATTTGAATGAAAAAAAAAAAGCTTTCTGCATATTAATCTATTTGTTAATTTGTTTCTATCATTAAAACATCCACAGTAATTCCTAGAGAATAATTTCTATCAAGAAATCATCCGCATTAACAACCCCCCAAAAAGTTCTAACAATAAAACTTCCACAGTAACATAAAAAAATATGTTTCTGACATCCACAAAAATTATCTAAAAAAATGTTTCTATCAATAAACACCCACAAAAATTATTTAAAAAAAATAAATTCTCCCAATCAAACATCACATGAAAAATCTATTTTTATTTTTTCGTTTCTTATAAATGATCAAATATTATTTTTATTATATTATGTTTCAACTTTTAAAGTTCTACTTACATTTAAAATTCAAGCATCATAATCTAACAGTAATTCTAATGTTTTAAATCCATCTATTCCATAAATACATGTACTATATATTAAAACAGCTTAAATATCGTAGTATATTTAATTACCACAAGCTTACATGTGACCATATAAGCAACACGAATTAGCAATGAAGAAGGACCAATATCATGTCACATTAATATCAAATTGTTAATTATAGAGTACAAACTTACTGACGACAAGTATTTCAAAACATTAGTCCTGTTGCTATGCTCAAATTATCATCCATGAAAAAAAAAACTAATTTAGCAGACAAAATTTATCCAATTTGATCTACACAGTGGTAAAGTCTTCACTACCAATCAATAAAGGCACATCCTGTATTACGAAGTCAATAATGAGGATTCCGTTGTTACCGTTTTAATGTTACACAAGACTAAAGTCCAAATCAATATTATTATCAACTGGCTGAATATAACAAATCAGTATAGTATTCTCTTAAATATATTAGGACTATAGCCTCAACATCAACTAATTTGTTGTCGTATTAACGTAGACAATCATTACAATCAAACACAAGTTGCTGAAATACATGCCATGTCGCTAGTTATGACAACGATGAAATAAACACAGCTAATACTTTCTGGGCTAATCAAACATTTTTACAATAAAATTTACTATGCTGCATGGATTTTTTTTAAAGAATCATTTAATCCTAAGGCGTGTTAATGTTATACCTTTAAGCCTTTAAATGCTTTATGAACACCTGAATTGGAGACATAATTGACAATGCTGTGGTCAATATTTAAATATATACACATGTTGTTTTCATTTCATAATTAATTTTTTTTTCTATACCATTTTTCCATTAGAATTACACGGCAATTTAAATATAGATTTTTTCACACCTCTTTATGATGATTTCAATAGAAATTTAAAATGCTGGTAAGAAGTTGAATAGTAAAAGTAGACAATACATATCTATCATGAAAACTTAAACTCTCAAAGCCAACTGAAATGTAGGTCCTAGATTTGAGACGGGCATAAAAAAAGTGGCAGCTTAACTCTTTAATGGAATTAAAATCCCCCTCTTAATATATAGATCTCTAGTGGTCAAATAAACCAAAACAAATACATTAAATATTAAATGAAAAATCAAATTTAAAATACCACAAGGACAAACCTTATATATATAGAATAGATAGATAAAATATATGTATTTCTATTACAAATACAAAACTAACTTTGAAAGTTCAAGTGATAAATTTTAGTATTCTTTTTAATGGGTTAAGATTATGGTGTTTAATGCCACTTTTAACAATATTTCAGATTTCTTTTTTATGCTTATGGTAAAAAAGAAATGGAAAGTTTATCTACACTTGAAATAATTTGGCTTTATTTCAATACATTTAAAAAATACAATCATCATAAGATTTTGATCTATCTAAGTAAATAGAAACCTAATGTAGGTACCTAATTACCAAACACTAAAAACGTCAAGACATTTTTTTTTCAAACATATTTTACTTTTTGAAAAGTTTTGAATTGCTAGAATTGAATTTTTTTGTTTATAATTTTATATTAAAAGTTGCCAATATTCGATGTTTTATATAAAATGTTCTGAACAAGAAACCAGGTTTAAAAAATATGTCATAATGTCATAATTAGTGAAAAGAATTTGAATGTCTGTCGGTGTAATCGCCATTAACACACCTAATTATAAGTCGGCTGCTTTTCTGAAGTTTTCCGAATACTGATAACTGCTATAAATAACCATGAAGCATGTTGCATGTAAATTCGCTAGAATTAATATAATTTAAGAAATATATCTATGAAATTGGATCCCGCGGTAATCAGTTAATATTATATAATGGTATTTAGTAAGATTGACACTTAAAATCGGAAATACGTGATGAAATCAATAAAAAAATTAAATTTGCAAAGGGGACTGATAAAGGACAATTGTAAACAAATTGTATTGCATATTATTGACAACACTTGAGTTGTCTCGATTATATTTTTTTCGAAAAAAACAGACATGAAGTTCATTATTTTAGTCTCTAATTTAAAAGAGATATCACCTTGCATTTTCTCCTGAAAAAAAGAATATATAAAAAACTACGATGCAATTCTACTGTCAAAATACAATTTGGCCGAAAAAAGATACTAAATTATGCTTACGTGTTGAAAAATGGAGTAGGTCGGTATAACATCTTTTTAATTTTTACACAAAACTTGTTGAATCCTCCTTTTTGTGTCGTTTTCGTGTAGAATCCGTCAATGTTTTTGTTTGTGCCATGTGCTTTTTCTTCAACAAACAATTTCGCACATGCGCAAACGCTTTACCGAATGAGTTCACTGTGTAGGTCGTATGAATGTATGAATATTGCACGGGTAAACATTGGAGTCTTGACTGGATGGAAGAAAATCAAACAGCGACGTATTTCCTTCGTTCTAGGCTATTTACGTATGATATTATAACAAATTTCAACTGCAATTAGTATAAAACATCAAATATTGGCAACTTTTAATATAAAAAAAAATTCAATTCTGACATTTAAATTATATTAAATAGTAAACATGATTTAAAAATGAAATTCAAAGGTGTAGGTCTTATGTTTAACATGTTAAATAATATTACAAAAGCATTTAATTATGTGTATGGAAAGTGATCAAAATGTATTAAACTTCAGTAATCAGTATCACCAAAATCACAATAACATTTTAGAATGTTACCTCAGTAATGCGGTATTTAAGGTATTTAAAGTAATAACAATATGAAATAAAAGAATTAAAATTCATATAATTGATTAATGAAGTGTGAACAACTTCTAATCAGCTATTTAAAAAAATGATACCCATAAAAATGTGGTATACAATGAATTTTTTTTTATTTACCCATGCCAAATTTGCTTGCATTGTATGTATATGTTATCTGGATGAGAATTGATTGATACCGAAAATATCAGCCTGCCGAACCAGAATATGAAGTATGTTGGCGAGTGAGCGAAGTAAACGAGTCACAAACTTCATATTCTGTCGAGCAGGCTGATATTTTTCAGTATCAATCATATTCACATTCAGATGACATCTTTATCATCCTTAAATCAAACATAAACACGGATACATCTATATTTGTATTTTTGCAGGAAAAATTACATGATTCAAAATACGCTTCCCTAAATCCGTAGTTCATAAGTAGTTTGCAAATATACCATTCATTTTTACAGGTTTATATAAATGTTAAGATTGTTGCATTTTTCCTTTAATTGTGATATTCATTGGGGTTTTTTTTTATTACAAACATCAAAGTCACCCATTTTCATTAAAGGTTTTTTTTTACCAATGCCGTTCCAGTTTAGAAAGCATGAACGTCACAACCTTCCTTATGACGTAAAAAATTATGACGTCTCAGCAGAGGGTATCAAGAATTGTGTAAAGTACATTTTTGTAGGACGATGTTTGTTGATATTTCTAACACGACAGTACCTAATTTGATTTATGTTTAAAAAAAATAATGTTAACTAGTTAATGGTGTCGATGAATTTTATTTACTTTTGCCATCTTCACAGGAATTATCGTTTAAATGTTGGGAGATTTTGGTGATAACTCCTGCTGACTGTTGATAAATCCTGCTCAGCTCACGCGGACTTTGATACGAGTTTGCTTATGGAGTCAGCAGGTAGATATAGCCGGAGGGAAGGATGATAAATCATAATATCAACTAAAGTAAATGTTTATTACAAGATTATATGAATACACATTTAGCATGACCTTTTCAATATTTTTCAATAATAAATTACAGTCTCTATGGTGGAGTGCTTTGACCTTTGTGTACTGGACTCGAGTGATTCAATCCTTGGTCTTGTCAAACCAGACTTATATTGGTATCTGCTGCTTCTTGGTTAAGCATGCATCATTTTAATGAGGAAGAATAAAGACTGGTTGGCTTAGAATTAGAATAATGTGCCAGAGTGAAGCAACATGTCTACCAACAGACGGCTGTTTCACTGAGCTAGCACTATAAAAATCCAACTGAATGTGTTGGTCTAATACAAAGTAGATATCATCATGATCATCATCTTATCAAATATAACTTGCTCTCACCATGATATGGCTGAAAATAGCTCTCTTGGGGTTAAACAACAATCACTCATTCAATAATAAACATGCTGGCAAATTAAAATCAATTTGTGCTTGAAACCTTATTCTTTGACACTCATATTACCGGTACATCTATTTCTGGCAACATTGAAAAAAATTTAAAATGGAACATTAAATAATTTACAGTTTTAACAATTTTAATATTTCCATTTATTTATTAATGATTTAATGTAGTTTTATTGTATATTTATTTTCCTTGCCTCCCTGACTACTGTAAATACACCAAAGTTCAACTCATTTAAAGTTATTCTTATTACACAGTATTATTTGATTTTAATATTTGATATACCTTAAAAAAGATTGTCAACACACATTAATACATTTCTCTGACGACATGCTATTGTTCACACTACTGTTTATTATTTATAAGAATCAACAGTTTATTCTTTTGTTCTTCTGTATATGAATTTTAACCTTTTACCAACTTAGACTTAAAAACATGTTTTAAATATTTTGGAACTTATGGGTATCGAATACTGCTTGCCTTATTAAGCTTTTAAGTTTGAAATTTCCATCTAACCACACGACTACGGTGATCACACTACTATACAATATAATTAATATATAATATGACTCTTGATCAGTCAAGTTTATCTAAAAAAAATATCAACAACATTTTTAATTGAGGAATTGATCAATATATACAAGGCACTATACTTTCAAATCTGGCATAATTCATGTTCAGAACTGACCAGAATGTGAACTTTTAATATAAATTCTCCCAACATAAACAACAAGTAATGAACCAGAAGTAATTACATATCAGACAGACCATAGGTGAACATTGGGGCCACTTGAAAGACCTTGATATATCTAATGATAAATGAGAATCAAGAACATCTGCAAATAAGAATTTCGTGTTTTATTTTTGTTGATTGTTATCTAATTTGGCTTTCTAAACATTAAAAATATAAAAATATCAAGCAAGATCACATTTTCGTTGATTTTTTTTTTTAATAGAATCTATAGTTAGAGTGTAATCTCCATTACATACTAACCTGGCTTACATAAATGACCTAGGTCATGATAAGTTTGTTTTAATTAATTACTGATCTGGGTCTAGACCCTTAAGCCATGAGCATATTAAAATATAGACAGGAGAGTGTTGAATTGTTTATATTAAATATTTATTAGATAAATTCTATATCATTTCAATCTATTTACTGATGAATATTTCCTAGGTCAAATTAACTACTGGTAATAATACGGTTATATAATCTATTTACCAATGAATATTTCCTAGGTCAAATTAACTACTGGTAATAATACGGTTATATAATCTATTTACCAATGAATATTTCCTAGATCAAATTAACTACTGGTAATAATACGGTTATATAATCTATTTACCAATGAATATTTCCTAGGTCAAATTAACTACTGGTAATACGGTTACATAATCTATTTACCGATGAATATTTCCTAGGTCAAATTAATTACTGGTAATACGGTTACATAATCTATTTACCGATGAATATTTCCTAGGTCAAATTAACTACTGGTAATATGGTTATATAATCTATTTACCAATGAATATTTCCTAGGTCAAATTAACTACTGGTAATACGGTTATATAATCTATTTACCAATGAATATTTCCTAGGTCAAATTAACTACCGGTAATACGGTTATATAATCTATTTACCAATGAATATTTCCTAGGTCAAATTAACTACTGGTAATAATACGGTTATATAATCTATTTACCAATGAATATTTCCTAGGTCAAATTAATTACTGGTAATACGGTTACATAATCTATTTACCAATGAATATTTCCTAGGTCAAATTAACTACTTGTAATACGGTTATATAATCTATTTACCAATGAATATTTCCTAGGTCAAATTAATTACTGGTAATATGGTTACATAATCTATTTACCAATGAATATTTCCTAGGTCAAATTAACTACTGGTAATACGGTTATATAATCTATTTACCAATGAATATTTCCTAGGTCAAATTAACTACTGGTAATACGGTTATATAATCTATTTACCAATGAATATTTCCTAGGTCAAATTAACTACTGGTAATACGGTTACATAATCTATTTACCAATGAATATTTCCTAGGTCAAATTAACTACTGGTAATACGGTTATATAATCTATTTACAAATGAATATTTCCTAGGTCAAATTAACTACTGGTAATACGGTTATATAATCTATTTACCAATGAATATTTCCTAGGTCAAATTAATTACTGGTAATACGGTTACATAATCTATTTACCAATGAATATTTCCTAGGTCAAATTAACTACTGGTAATACGGTTATATAATCTATTTACCAATGAATATTTCCTAGGTCAAATTAACTACTGGTAATACGGTTATATAATCTATTTACCAATGAATATTTCCTAGGTCAAATTAACTACTGGTAATACGGTTATATAATCTATTTACCAATGAATATTTCCTAGGTCAAATTAACTACTTGTAATACGGTTATATAATCTATTTACCAATGAATATTTCCTAGGTCAAATTAACTACTGGTAATACGGTTATATAATCTATTTACAAATGAATATTTCCTAGGTCAAATTAATTACTGGTAATACGGTTATATAATCTATTTACCAATGAATATTTCCTAGGTCAAATTAATTACTGGTAATACGGTTATATAATCTATTTACCAATGAATGTTTCCTAGGTCAAATTAACTACTGGTAATACGGTTATATAATCTATTTACAAATGAATATTTCCTAGGTCAAATTAATTACTGGTAATACGGTTATATAATCTATTTACCAATGAATATTTCCTAGGTCAAATTAACTACTTGTAATACGGTTATATAATCTATTTACCAATGAATAATTCCTAGGTCAAATTAACTACTGGTAATATGGTTATATAATCTATTTACCAATGAATATTTCCTAGGTCAAATTAACTACTTGTAATACGGTTATATAATCTATTTACCAATGAATATTTCCTAGGTCAAATTAACTACTGGTAATACGGTTATATAATCTATTTACCAATGAATATTTCCTAGGTCAAATTAACTACTTGTAATACGGTTATATAATCTATTTACCAATGAATATTTCCTAGGTAAAATTAACTACTTGTAATACGGTTATATAATCTATTTACCAATGAATATTTCCTAGGTAAAATTAACTACTGGTAATACGGTTATATAATCTATTTACAAATGAATATTTCCTAGGTCAAATTAACTACTTGTAATACGGTTATATAATCTATTTACCAATGAATATTTCCTAGGTCAAATTAACTACTGGTAATATGGTTACATAATCTATTTACCAATGAATATTTCCTAGGTCAAATTAATTACTGGTAATACGAATATATAATCTATTTACCAATAAATATTTCCTAGGTCAAATTAACTACTGGTAATACGGTTATATAATCTATTTACCAATGAATATTTCCTAGGTCAAATTAACTACTTGTAATACGGTTATATAATCTATTTACCAATGAATATTTCCTAGGTCAAATTAACTACTTGTAATACGGTTATATAATCTATTTACCAATGAATATTTCCTAGGTCAAATTAACTACTGGTAATACGGTTATATAATCTATTTACCAATGAATATTTCCTAGGTCAAATTAACTACTGGTAATACAGTTATATAATCTATTTACCAATGAATATTTCCTAGGTCAAATCAACTACTGGTAATTCGGTTATATAATCTATTTACCAATGAATATTTCCTAGGTCAAATTAACTACTTGTAATACGGTTATATAATCTATTTACCAATGAATATTTCCTAGGTCAAATTAACTACTTGTAATACGGTTATATAATCTATTTACCAATGAATATTTCCTAGGTCAAATTAACTACTTGTAATACGGTTATATAATCTATTTACCAATGAATATTTCCTAAGTCAAATTAACTACTGGTAATACGGTTATATAATCTATTTACCAATGAATATTTCCTAAGTCAAATTAACTACTTGTAATACGGTTATATAATCTATTTACCAATGAATATTTCCTAGGTCAAATTAACTACTTGTAATACGGTTATATAATCTATTTACCAATGAATATTTCCTAAGTCAAATTAACTACTTGTAATACGGTTATATAATCTATTTACCAATGAATATTTCCTAGGTCAAATTAATTACTGGTAATATGGTTACATAATCTATTTACCAATGAATATTTCCTAGGTCAAATTAACTACTGGTAATACGGTTATATAATCTATTTACCAATGAATATTTCCTAGGTCAAATTAACTACTTGTAATACGGTTATATAATCTATTTACCAATGAATATTTCCTAGGTCAAATTAACTACTGGTAATACGGTTATATAATCTATTTACCAATGAATATTTCCTAGGTCAAATTAATTACTGGTAATACGGTTATATAATCTATTTACCAATGAATATTTCCTAGGTCAAATTAACTACTGGTAATACAGTTATATAATCTATTTACCAATGAATATTTCCTAGGTCAAATTAATTACTGGTAATATGGTTACATAATCTATTTACCAATGAATATTTCCTAGGTCAAATTAACTACTGGTAATACGGTTATATAATCTATTTACCAATGAATATTTCCTAGGTCAAATTAACTACTGGTAATACGGTTATATAATCTATTTACCAATGAATATTTCCTAGGTCAAATTAATTACTGGTAATACGGTTACATAATCTATTTACCAATGAATATTTCCTAGGTCAAATTAACTACTGGTAATACGGTTATATAATCTATTTACCAATGAATATTTCCTAGGTCAAATTAACTACTGGTAATACAGTTATATAATCTATTTACCAATGAATATTTCCTAGGTCAAATTAATTACTGGTAATATGGTTACATAATCTATTTACCAATGAATATTTCCTAGGTCAAATTAACTACTGGTAATACGGTTATATAATCTATTTACCAATGAATATTTCCTAGGTCAAATTAACTACTGGTAATACGGTTATATAATCTATTTACCAATGAATATTTCCTAGGTCAAATTAATTACTGGTAATACGGTTACATAATCTATTTACCAATGAATATTTCCTAGGTCAAATTAACTACTGGTAATACGGTTATATAATCTATTTACCAATGAATATTTCCTAGGTCAAATTAATTACTGGTAATACGGTTACATAATATATTTACCAATGAATATTTCCTAGGTCAAATTAACTACTGGTAATACGGTTATATAATCTATTTACCAATGAATATTTCCTAGGTCAAATTAACTACTGGTAATACGGTTACATAATCTATTTACCAATGAATATTTCCTAGGTCAAATTAACTACTGGTAATACGGTTATATAATCTATTTACCAATGAATATTTCCTAGGTCAAATTAACTACTGGTAATACAGTTATATAATCTATTTACCAATGAATATTTCCTAGGTCAAATTAATTACTGGTAATATGGTTACATAATCTATTTACCAATGAATATTTCCTAGGTCAAATTAACTACTGGTAATACGGTTATATAATCTATTTACCAATGAATATTTCCTAGGTCAAATTAACTACTGGTAATACGGTTATATAATCTATTTACCAATGAATATTTCCTAGGTCAAATTAATTACTGGTAATACGGTTACATAATCTATTTACCAATGAATATTTCCTAGGTCAAATTAACTACTGGTAATACGGTTATATAATCTATTTACCAATGAATATTTCCTAGGTCAAATTAATTACTGGTAATACGGTTACATAATATATTTACCAATGAATATTTCCTAGGTCAAATTAACTACTGGTAATACGGTTATATAATCTATTTACCAATGAATATTTCCTAGGTCAAATTAACTACTGGTAATACAGTTATATAATCTATTTACCAATGAATATTTCCTAGGTCAAATTAACTACTTGTAATACGGTTATATAATCTATTTACAAATGAATATTTCCTATGTCAAATTAACTACTGGTAATACGGTTATATAATCTATTTACCAATGAATATTTCCTAGGTCAAATTAACTACTTGTAATACGGTTATATAATCTATTTACCGATGAATATTTCCTAGGTCAAATTAACTACTTGTAATACGGTTATATAATCTATTTACCGATGAATATTTCCTACTGGTAATACGGTTATATAATAATTGTTTGTCTTCCCATTCTGTTAAGGTCATTGTATTGTCTGTCATTCATTACTTTACTGTTTTACCCTTTTGGTATACTATCATCAGACTTTTCTTACCTTCTACAGAATGAATAAAAAGTTTAATATTGATAAAAATCGTTGAATATATTTAATATTCAATGGAATTAAGATTTATAATAATTTAAGAATTTTCTGAAATTGTTTTTCAGTTCCTTGTTATGCCATGTTGCTCATTCATAGAAAAATTGGAAGAATGTGTCCAAAGGGAAACTAAAAGATGGACCATGGGAAAATGTGCCATCTGTGAACTTAGTATAACTCTAGAATAATAAAAGAAATAATAACTATATTCTAACTTGATCTGTATATTGCTGTCAAAAAACATTCAAATGATTTGAGTAATAAAAAATGAGTAGATATCTGAGAATTTTTTTGGGCAAAACAAAGGGCAATAATTTCAGAGCAAAAAGGTATTAAATAAATTTTGGCTTGCCTTTTATGTTCCCTGACCTTGTGTATTCATTTCAAATGATTTGTTTAAGGGGAACTTAAGTTATTTAACACAAGCTGAGAAATCGATATTTTTCACCAAAACAAGTGGCATATCTCAAGAATGGAAACATGGTAGACTGTAACTGAACTTGGTCAGCTTTTTATGATCCCTGAATTTATACATAAATTTAAAATGATTTGCTATTAAATGGAAATCAATAAATATCGTATTTTTCGGTAAATAAAGGGCCATAACTCCATAATAGAAAAAGAAGTAAATTCCAAATTCGACCGTGGCCTGCATCTTATGGTCCTTAACCTGGTGTATGAATTTCAAATGATTTTAACTGCCACGATATAACTGAAATATTGTTGAAAGTGGCGTTAAACACCATAAACCTAACCAAATGATTTAAAGGGGGATATAAACTAATTAGTGGCAACAACAATTTGCATTTGTCGAGAATCAAGGGGCATAACTCTCGACCGGAAATAATGAAAAAGCTTCAAAAGTTTTAAGTTAAATGCACTTGACAGCTAGTGGAGGGGACATAAACAATAGGATTCTTTATACAAGTCAACACAACCACAGTCATATGATTATCATCTATACTTTGTAAGACAATAAAAGTCATATGACCATCCATCCATTAATTTTTCTAAAAGCAACAGCAGTCATGTGACCAAGATTTACACTTTTTAAAGCAACAACAATCAATATGACCATCATTTATATTTCCTAGAGCAACAACAGTCATCTGACTGGAATCAATACTTTCTAAAGCAGGAAGTGATGTGATCAACAGTTATATTTCCTAAAAGCACAAAATAGTCATGTGATCATGTATATTTCCAAAGTCATTGACTTCTGACTTCAATGCTAACACCACTGATTGGACACTGATGTGGGTTCACACCCTGAAACCAACCTTAAGTGCTCAGGTTTAAACACATCAACCAATGGCTGGTGAGTTCATTATAATTGTTTCCTTTCTCAATAAGTCTGGTAGTCACGGTAAATAAAAACAACCCAACCCAATAGCAACAACAGTCACATGATCATAATTTATACACCAGACTATAGTAAACCAAAGTTCAGCAGAGATATTTCAACGCTAAAGAAAACAATTATCAAAAACAGAAACAAAAGCGTTGACAACACAAAAAGAATATTAACAGTTATATAATGATAGTCATTTTAATTGGTGGACTAAAGTGCTCCATCTGGAACAAACAAGTAAAAATTATCACATCTAAAAGACGAACAAAGTAAACTTGTACTTGACATGCACTAAGCAGATTTACACCAACTATTCTGTCGTTTGAAGAAACCTTTATCCTACATTTTGCTTGTACGTAATTTTATGTAGAAAAAGATTAAAGACATGCTAAATCTATACCAAGTAACCCATCATAAGAACACATCCAATCTTATACGGGAGATGATTACATCTTTTACAAAAGTAATGGAAAAAGTGAATGCAAAGGAAACCATAACACGTTTTAAACAAAACCAATTTGTAGAAATTTATTACATATTGATTATTCTTCATCATGATAAAAGGATTTGAAGAGGACAGGATAAAATCGACTATATCCTGAAATGTTACTTTTTATAGCAGAATGTCATGATCTGTACATATACATGCATTGAAATAGAATTCCAAAGTAAGGAAATATGCCTAATTTCTGCCAAATTTCAAATATTAAATATTTTAATCTACATGTATATCCTTATTTTTAATTGTAATAAAAATTTTTTTTTTTTTAAATTTCAAAATTGTTATTAACAAATATTGACAGCAAAATTAAAATACACATGGTACTTTCTGTTAAATCAAAATTTCAATAAAAAAAATCATCAAAATTAATTCTTTTACTATATTTCATAAAAAAGTATTTTTTTTTCAGACATTAATTCAAAATGGATTCAATATCATGTATCAAATAAATAATCAAACTGATAGAAAGAAACAAAATATGTTTCAAATTACCACAACATTAATTTTATATATCCACATTAAGCATACAAAAAACCTGCATCCATTTCCCCCTCCTCTGCATTAATTAAAGAATTTCCTTGTCATTCTAGATCCAACTTCCCCAATATACACCAGTATTAAGCATATAAATACCATCATATACATGTATATATCTATAATTATAGGGAATATAAATACTGGTAATTAAACCAGTCCTGTGTTGATTATGTTTTTTTATCATTTAATGTTTCCCTTCTACTTATAATCATAAAACATCTGCAGTGTTGTCAGCAACAGAACAACATAACACTGATACTTAGCACAAACAATAACTCTTGTCCACACAATAATTTATTGACAATCAAATTTATTTTTAGAATAATTAAAAATGATCTATTTTAAAAATTGAAAATATTATTATCGCCAATGAAATGTGCATAGAATAATTAAAAATCTTCTACTACATGTGTATTTCAAAAATTGAAAACCATGTTAGATCACCTATGTTATTTGATTGGTGAAGATGTGGATATCACAAAGGGAAAGTTGGGTTCCTATTAACTGATTTAATCCCACCAATATTTTGTGCCTGTCCCAAGCCAACACCAAGATTTACATTGGATTCTTGTCACTTTTGTCATTAGAAGTTTGTCAGAGGTATGGTTATTAGTCGTAGACTTACTGGGGATGTCTGAGACTTATACTGTCACCATATACTCAATATACTGCCAACTTTTCCATTTTTGATTTCATCTAATATAAATTCTCTCTCAATGATCAGATCTTACAAGTCAGCCTCTATTTCTTTCATTAAATATAGCTTTGAAATTCTACATCAAAGAAAAGGGATGTTTTAAATAGAAATTTCTTTTCTATTTTATCATGATCTTCAGCGTTATCGCTATTTTATTATATCAAATTTTGGAACTACTTGCAGTGTGTGTGAGTATGAAGATCTATATGTGTGTACGACTACACGTGAATCTATTTTTAGATTATTATTATCATTTCCATAGTGAAAATAGGAAAATATTGTCTTTAATTACCATCAGAAATTGATATGAAATTGATGTGTTACTGCTATGTATTATTTCGTAATTATAAAACTTCAGCATAGAGTTATAAACCATACATCTATACTTGAAGTTAATTTTCATTCCGTGACAACAGAAGATGGACTGTAATTTTTGGAGGGACAAAAAAAAAAGGCAGTCAACAACACAGTGCTTTCTACCAATGTCAAATAAAAATATCTACTTTCAATTGATGATATTTCAGACATTTGATAAAAAAAATTCATGAAATACAGCTTCTTTCAGGGGGAAAAATCTTCATAAAAACATTACTGTATAAAATCACAGGTTTTATTTTGAAAGGGAGGGGGCACATATAAAAAAAACCCATTAAATTTTGTCATTACAGTTTGTTCCTAACAGTCTTAACAGCATGAGGGTGAAACACTATTTTTAATTTATCAAGCTTTGCCAATTGTCTGTCATGCTGTTTGTGTGGCTCTAGTGAATCTAGTGTTGTGCTGACATGGCATTGTAACTGACTCTAAGAAGACCACTACAGTTTTATCATTGGTACTATTTTGGCGTTAGAACATTCCCAAAAACGTTGAATAGTGCAAATTTCAAAAAAGCAACGTTTCTTTTGCAGTTCAGTATATAATTATGTGGTATGGAGAATTTTTATTTTGCATCCAATTTTGTTGTATTTTTTCTTTGAATAGAGACCTTGCAGTAGTATGTTGAAGAATTTCACCCATCTCTTTTGGTTTTGAGATAACCTCAACCGAAAGAGACCAAAAAGTAGCAAATTCCTATTTTTTTTACTATATCTGATCAACATGTTAAACTTCAATTTCACAATACTATAGATCTGATTTCAGTTTTTGACCCGTATTTAAAGTGTTTAATTTTGGATTATGAAATTCCATTTGATGGTTAACCATGGACACTAATATATAAATGGATATTAATTTTTATTAATAAAACTTTGAAGTATTCGAAGGTAGATAATATTTAAAGGGACAATTTATTATTTACTAATATTACAAAACTGTCTTTACTAACTGGTTTTCTAGAATGGTCTAACACATTCACTTTAGAATTGAGAATAAAAAGTTACACATTAATAATAGACAATATAACTAACCACAACAACAATCAAAGTACTGAGGTACTGTCTAGTCACAGAATATAACTAACCACAACAACAATCAAAGTACTGAGGTACTGTCTAGTCACAGAATATAACTAACCACAACAACAATCAAAGTACTGAGGTACTGTCTAGTCACAGAATATAACTAACCACAACAACAATCAAAGTACTGAGGTACTGTCTAGTCACAGAATATAACTAACCACAACAACAATCAAAGTACTGAGGTACTGTCTAGTCACAGAATATAACTAACCACAACAACAATCAAAGTACTGAGGTACTGTCTAGTCACAGAATATAACTAACCACAACAACAATCAAAGTACTGAGGTACTGTCTAGTCACAGAATATAACTAACCACAACAACAATCAAAGTACTGAGGTACTGTCTAGTCACAGAATATAACTAACCACAACAACAATCAAAGTACTGAGGTACTGTCTAGTCACAGAATATAACTAACCACAACAACAATCAAAGTACTGAGGTACTGTCTAGTCACAGAATATAACTAACCACAACAACAATCAAAGTACTGAGGTACTGTCTATTCACAGAATATAACTAACCACAACAACAATCAAAGTACTGAGGTACTGTCTAGTCACAGAATATAACTAACCACAACAACAATCAAAGTACTGAGGTACTGTCTAGTCACAGAATATAACTAACCACAACAACAATCAAAGTACTGAGGTACTGTCTAGTCACAGAATATAACTAACCACAACAACAATCAAAGTACTGAGGTACTGTCTAGTCACAGAATATAACTAACCACAACAACAATCAAAGTACTGAGGTACTGTCTAGTCACAGAATATAACTAACCACAACAACAATCAAAGTACTGAGGTACTGTCTAGTCACAGAATATAACTAACCACAACAACAATCAAAGTACTGAGGTACTGTCTAGTCACAGAATATAACTAACCACAACAACAATCAAAGTACTGAGGTACTGTCTAGTCACAGAATATAACTAACCACAACAACAATCAAAGTACTGAGGTACTGTCTAGTCACAGAATATAACTAACCACAACAACAATCAAAGTACTGAGGTACTGTCTAGTCACAGAATATAACTAACCACAACAACAATCAAAGTACTGAGGTACTGTCTAGTCACAGAATATAACTAACCACAACAACAATCAAAGTACTGAGGTACTGTCTAGTCACAGAATATAACTAACCACAACAACAATCAAAGTACTGAGGTACTGTCTAGTCACAGAATATAACTAACCACAACAACAATCAAAGTACTGAGGTACTGTCTAGTCACAGAATATAACTAACCACAACAACAATCAAAGTACTGAGGTACTGTCTAGTCACAGAATATAACTAACCACAACAACAATCAAAGTACTGAGGTACTGTCTAGTCACAGAATATAACTAACCACAACAACAATCAAAGTACTGAGGTACTGTCTAGTCACAGAATATAACTAACCACAACAACAATCAAAGTACTGAGGTACTGTCTAGTCACAGAATATAACTAACCACAACAACAATCAAAGTACTGAGGTACTGTCTAGTCAGACTTTCTTTACATAGCCTATTCACTAGAACAATTCTTATATTAACGAGATAAAAATATTGCGATTATATTTTACCTTCTTTACTTTTAAAATTATTTCAAACTAAAAACTGCCACATATATTTTTTAACTTTCTTATATTAGATTATGCAAATCAAGTACATTGTATGATTTTATATTTATATTAACGATACACTATTATGTGATAAAGGTTGTCAGTGACTTATGGCAGGTCAGTGGTTTTCTCAGGGTCCTCTGGTTTCCTCCACCAGCAAAACTGACCACCATGATATAACTGAAATATTGTTGAAAGTGGCATTAAACACCATAAATCCAAGCCATTTATATTAATAGGATTGAAAATATACTAGTACCAGACAATAACTTTTGTTCTTTTCACTAATGGCACAATATCTTCAAATTTTCAACCCTAATTTGATGTGATAAATATACACCAACCTTTATTCTGTGCCAAGGATCAATGTGTTTGTTTGATGGTGTTTAACTTCACTTTCAACAATATTTCAGTTATACTGTGGAAGTAAGTTTTATTGGTGGGGGAAACCGGAGGACACAGATAAAAATATCGACCTGCCGCAAGTAACTGACAAACTTTATCACATAATGTTGTACACCTTGCCCTGATCGAAATTAGAACTCACAACATTAGTGATGATATGTACTGATTGCATAGGTAGTTGTAAATCCAACTACCATACGATCACGGCCACAACGCCCCAAAAATGTTAAAAGTTCAAAAGGATTATGTCCACTAAAACAAAAATTTTCGCACAGAAATCATTTTGTCTACAGACGAATCACGTTGTCAACAGACCCATATCATAATATGACTACAAATTTTTTGCAATATTTCACCCAAATTTTTGTTGTTCCCAAATAAATTAAATGAGAAACATGTAGAAAAAAAAAATAAAAAATACAAAACAAATACCTTTTTTTCTGGCACATAATCATCAAAAATAGCCGAACTGTCTGCTTATAAGACATACAGTATTAACTGATTATGATATAAAGCTTAAAGGTTTTATATGCAACAATATTGATGTTACAGGTCACAGATTTAATAATACTATTTGTTACAAAGGTAAATGATCTATGATATCCATATGAACTACAACGACCTCTAATATTAAGATCAATTTATTATTTATTTAAAGCTGATGAAATTTTGCTAACTGTCTGCATTATCTATATGTTTTGTCCCTTATTACTATCTGTAGAATACAGAATATAAATGCTTTATAAAGACCTTAATTACACAATCAGCATTGCTGACGTCACAGTATCAGATACCAAGTTTAAATATTGATGACGCAAATAATCCACCTATTCAAAAATTTGCTTGGTTAACAAGACAAATTTAGATATAGGTATTTATACTTATATATATATAAATATCAGTGTAAAATTATTTAAAATACTCTATGCAAACAGAAATAAAATTTTAAAGCCCTAACGTTGGTCGGCTACGTTCACTTGTACCTCGATCATAGCTAATCTAATATAAAATCTGGTACCTGTACATTATCTATTTACAATATTGTTAAAAAATTCTTGAATTTTATTTTATAACCAACATCTGTCCATTATCATTATTCTCTGTATAATATTATTAAAATAAGAGACTCACCTGATTATTTATACAATGGGGGTGTTAAATCAAGTCTAGATTTTGAGAAAAAATAATTTTTATAAATTTTCACATAAAACTGTAACCCATTGATATAGGATTTGAAAAACAAATTTTGGGTGTTGATCCCTTTTTGTGCTCAATTATCTCTGAAACAGTAAACGCTACAAAAAAATATGTTCGAAGACTTCAGACAGGACTTGCTCACATCTCCAAACATTAATAGGACTGAGTCAACCAGGAAATATACAAAAGTTGGAATTCAAATATTTTGAAATCTAACTGTTCCATGTCACAGCTATTGTTCTTATAGTTCCATCAGTGTGCCGTTGCTATGTACCATTCCAACAAATAATAGGACCGAGTACCTTCCAGGATATTTACCAGTTGGAATTCAAAATATTTTGAAATCTGATTGATCCTATTTACAACTATTGTTCTTCTAGCTTCAGAAACTTACAGTTGCTTGGCATTTTTCCAAAAAAATTATAGGCCTGAGAAACTTCCAGGATATTTACCAAAGTTGGAATTCAAATATTTTGAAATCTGAATGTCCTTGTGTCAAGGTTATTGTTCTTCTTGTTCCAGAAATGAATGGTTGCTAGGTACTTATCCAAATATTAGTAAGTCTGAGTTTTCAAGGATATTTAGAGAAGTTAGAATTCATATATTTTGAATTGAAGGATATATCCCTAACAAAAAGGGTCCAAACAAATTTCTATTTTCTGATAAAAATTATATTTTTATTTTCTTGAATTTCCAATTGACAATAAAACTTTTTAGAGGATCATATAGCAAATATTTCTACCATGTAATTAACACTTCTATCCCATAGCCGCCACGATATAACTGAAATGTTGTTGAAAGTGGCATTAAACACCATCAAACAAACAAAAACTTCTATCACATGTGTGATTTCAGAAAAGAAGATTTTTGAAATTTCAGCCAATCAGACAGCTTAAACAAACTAGAGGCTCAGGTGAGCCTGTATCGCTCACCTGACATAAATAAGTCCTCTTAAGAATGTCTGCATGCTGAATACATCTAAGTTACTATTCAAATCCCATACTGCCATAGGGTTCTATGTTAAAACTATGTCTGCTCATGGCAGCCATCTTGGATGGAGGTCGTGGTCACCGGACACAATTTTGAAAGTATACTACCCAAGGACCATCCATGCCATGTTTGCTTTAAATTGGCTGACTGGTTTCAGAAGAAAAGACTTTTAAACAATTTTCCCATAGGGTCCTATGTTAAAACTATGTCTGCTGACGGCGGCCATTGTGAACCGAGATCGGGATCACTGAACACAATTTTGGAAGTTGAACACCTCAGGACCATCGATGACATGTTTGCTATATTGGCTTACTAGTTTCAGAGGAGAAGATTTTAAAACATTTTTTCCCATAGGGTCCTATGTTAAAACTACAGTATGTCTGCTGAAGGTGGCCATCTTGGATGGAGGTCAGGGTCACTGGACACAATTTTGAAAATTGACCACTTAAGGACCATCCATGCCATGTTTGCTTTAAATTGGCTTACTGGTTTCAGAGACCAAAGATTTTTAAATATATTTCCCATAGGGTCCTATGTTAAAACTATGTTCGCTGATGGTTGCCATCTTGGATGGAGGTCGGGGTCACAGGACATAATTTTGAAAGTTGACCACCTAAGGACCATTCATCCCATGTTTGCTTTAAACTGACTTACTGGTTTCAGAGGAGAAGACTTTTAAACATTTTTTCCATAGGGTCCTATGTTAAAATTAAGTCGAGTCATGGTGGCCATCTTGAATTTCCGATCAGCAAACGATTCACAAGTTTAGTACAGGACCACCCAATGATCATTCCTGCAAAGCCACAATTCAATTGGCTTAGTGGTTTCTAACAAGAAGATTTTTAAAATTTCGACCAATCAGAACACATTATAGGCCCTGGCAGCCATGTTGGATTTCCGATCAGCACCAAAAACACAAATCTTGTATATGACCATCCAATGAACATTTCTGCCAAGTTTGGTTCAAATCTGTTTTGTGGTTTCAGAAAAAAAAGATGAAAATGTGAAATTCCCATAGGGTCCAATGTTAAACTAAGTCGAGTCATGGCGGCCATCTTGAATTTCCGATTGGCAAACGATTCACAAGTTTAGTACAGGACCACCCAATGATCATTCCTGCAAAGTCACAATTCAATTGGCTTAGTGGTTTCTAACAAGAAGATTTTTAAAATTTCGACCAATCAGAACACATTATAGGCCCTGGCAGCCATGTTGGATTTCCGATCAGCGCCAAAAACAAAAATCTTGTATATGACCATCCAATGAACATTTCTGCCAAGTTTGATTCAAATCTGTTTTGTGGTTTCAGAAAAAAAGATGAAAATGTGAAATTCCCATAGGGTCCAATGTTAAACTAAGTCGAGTCATGGCGGCCATCTTGAATTTCCGATCGGCAAACGATTCACAAGTTTAGTACAGGACCACCCAATGATCATTCCTGCAAAGTCACAATTCAATTGGCTTAGTGGTTTCTAACAAGAAGATTTTTAAAATTTCAACCAATCAGAACACATTATGGGCCCTGGCAGCCATGTTGGATTTCCGATCAGCGCCAAAACAAAAATCTTGTATATGACCATCCAATGAACATTTCTGCCAAGTTTGATTCAAATCTGTTTTGTGGTTTCAGAAAAAAAGATGAAAATGTGAAATTCCCATAGGGTCCAATGTTAAACTAAGTCGAGTCATGGCGGCCATCTTGAATTTCCGATCGGCAAATGATTCACAATTTTAGTACAGGACCACCCAGTGATCATTCCTGCAAAGTCACAATTCAATTGACTTAGTGGTTTCTGACAAGAAGATTTTTAAAATTTCAGCCAATGAGAACACATTATGGACCCTGGCAGCCATGTTGGATTTCAAATCAGCACCAAAAACACAAATCTGGTAGAGGACCATCCAGTGAACAGTTCTGGCAAGTTTGGCTGATTTCTGTTCAGCGGTTTCAGAGAAGAAGATTTAAATGTGAAAAGCTAACGGACGGACGACGGACGCTTACCCATGACAAAAGCTCACATGGCCTATGGCCAGGTGAGCTAAAAATCATAGAAAATATTGAGGACTACAAATATAACATTTATATCAAGTTTGGTTCCAATTGGGGCCAGTGGTTTGTGAAAAATAGATTGCAATGTTAACATCTAATGTCCAGGTGAGCTAAAAGGTAGAAGCATTGATATGACAAGTAGACACTAGCATGCTGCCAGTTTCTCTGGATTGTCCTTAAAAGTATCATGACATGAATCGGTTGAAAATTGTACAATTACCACTAATTAGGCAAGACCTACATATTCATTAAACTGTGTTTGTGACATTTATTTGCATGACATATTCTACTGATGACAGAATCCATTTTCAGATGAAGTTTTCATGAAATAAGTAAAAAAAGGTTGACATTATATTTTCAAAACGGTGTATTTGGTATCTATCTATATTTTGAATGTTAAAATATTTAAGGAGAAAAAAATAACTCAAATCGTAGTGACCTTTTCTATCGGTGCTTCCCAAAAAAACTGTTACTTTAGTAATAATTGTTGACACTGTCGTTGCCAGTGGTAACAGAAATGTATACTTAATTGGTCAGAATGTCATTATTCCAACTTGACTTATTATTTTATATCATTATGCTAAAATGTGAGAACATGTCAGTTACAGAAAGGATAATATTGTTAACTGTTAAAATATGAGGCTAGAAGCTCCTTTGAACCTATATTTCTTACCTGATTTATCATATAGAATTTTTGTGTTCAATGAAGTCTAGATTTTGAGAAATAGTTTTAGTCATTTTCACATAGGGTCCTTTGTTAACTTTTAATCCATTTGATGACTTAAAATTAAAATTATACATTATTCCCTCTTGGTCCCCTCATATCTCTAAAACACTTAAAGCTACAACAAATCTGTTGCAACACTCTAAAGTGGAATTTTTCTTAGGAATTCAATGGAATAAACTGCATATAAATAAGTCATCATCATGTACCAAGTCAGGGTCATTACGGTTTTCACAGTTTTCCGGTTGTTGACTGATTTTGTCTGTTTATATAATTATGAGTTTTGACTTTCCCTTTGTAAGATTGTTCGGAGTTCGGTAATTTTGTTATTACCCTTATTTGATTCCCTTTGACCCATTTTTATACTGGAAACCAATAGAGCTAGGTCATAACTATTGGAAAAAAACATGAAGGAAGTTTCATAAAAAAAAAAAAAAAAAAAATTGAGACAAAAAATAAAGGGCAACGCAAGGTGCAGCATGATATGACCACGGCAAGTCAACAAGAGCTTCCTCCCGTATTAATTATCAGTTTTACTTCAAGCAAGTTAACTCAAAACTCATAGTTTATAGAGAGCAAATCCACTGGATTAGTACCATAAACCTTTGTCACAATCATTTCAAAGAAATACAACACATAAAAATTGTAGGGAAAATAAAAATTGTGGATGAATTTCAAATTAATGAAAAATTTCAGATTCCAGAGTCCTTTTTTCAAAAAAACAAACAGCTCATTTCTTTTATTAACCCATAAATACTGGTAACTAATTCAAATATTTATTAAAATTGACTAAGAAATATGAAAGGTACAATTTTAGTATTTGGCACTTTTTGGCCTCTTTTAAGTTCATCTCATAACCCATAAGAGACAGAGGAAATCTGTCGACAAACTACCACAAGGTCTGAACACAATCAATTCAAAGTAAAATCCACATCAAAATTGGATGAAAAATAAAAATGATCAATTTTTGGAATTCTGGCCTTTTCAGCCCCTTTCGATTGAGTCTATCTTAGAAATCGTAAAAGATAGAAAAAAATTCATCAACATACAACCAAACAGTTTTCAATACAATCAATTCACAGAAAAAAAACCCCATCAATATTGGATTTCCAATAAAAATTCTATATACCTTCCAAATATACAAAATTTCAAATTTGCATTCCCTTTTTTTTTTATTTCCAATAAAAAAATTAAGCTTCGTAAAAGACCATCCAATGAGCATTCCTACCAAGCTTGGTGCCAACTAGAGTAGAAAGATACGTGTAAATTTTACGGATGATGACAAAAATATGTGATGGCAATATCTTATATGACTCTTTGGGTCAGGTGAGCTAAAAACCTCATAAAAACAAATTAACGATAAATTATTTATACCCTTATGAATGGAAATGCCTTGTTTGGTCCATTTGGGCCTCTTTTTTTCGGTGGTAGATTTTCGATCGGAGAAAGAAGCATAAATTTTGTAGAGGACAATCATATAAACACATTTCTACCAAGTTTGGTACCAAGCAGTCCAGAGGTTTCAGAGAAGAAGATTGAATTGTAAAAGTTTACATACAATGACGATAATGACACGGACTACACCGACGGACATAAAGTGATGTCAATACCTCACATGACCCTTTGGGTCAGGTGAACTAATAAAGAAAATGGATATTACCATTACATTACCAAAAATAAATTTCTGCAGCTGAAAACCAAAATTTACATGATTAATGTTCCTACCTTATTTAATTCTTCTCTGATCACCAAGTTGAGAAAATGAATTTAAGATTACTAAACTGAGAAATAAAACTACAATGTATTAAAATAGATCATGTTTAATCCAAGTTCAGGAAATTGGTCTAGATATCAGCATAACAAAGTCTAATTTTAGTCTAGAATAATCTCTTGCCATTTAAATAGTCTAACAGTCAATAAAACTGTTGTAGAAAGTTTTTCTTTTTCATATGTGATCATATGTTGCTGTTTGCAGTAATTTGAAACTATGGGAGAAAATCACTATTGTTACCTTGTAATACAATGTCAATTAAGGCTTTGCAGTTTGGGATATTTTGTTCATGATGGCTAAATTGATTTTTAACTTCAATCCAATAAACATTTAAAAAAATTCAAGATTCTTTGCAGCATTGTAAATATTTACTCCAGGAAGGTTACCGTATATGTCAATAATAGTAATCAACCATTTATATAGAACCTTTCTTTTAATTAGTGTGTGAAACTTAAATAAAACCTTCCATCTCTCTTAAATTTCAGGATCAATTATTTTCATCTTGTAAACAAATTAAAAACGTCTGCTAGCGCTTGCCATTATAAAATGTTCTTGTTACTATGGTATGTCAATTAAAAAGACAAACACATCTTTGATATCTTGTATATGTGTGCATCATAATTATCCTGTACTGTAATTGTCTTTTATTCCATGTTTGTATGCATTTTCCCCCTGAAAGAATAATATTCCATTGAAATATTATAAAATTGATTGAATGATTTTTGTTTTTCGTCAAATTAGCTGTATTCAATTATATAATCATGATACTACAATATTATATTGATAAATATGTTTTATACTGCAACAACATGAATGCTAAAATTTTTTTAATTTAACCACAAAAAAGGACATTTTGGTTGAATTTCTTATAGATCGTTTACAACACTGTCCATGCTTAACCAGTGCCCATTCCATTGCTCTTCACTCTGCATAAGATGCAGGGTACCAGGAGAATTTATGTGTATAGGTGTATTACCACTAAACATGGGTACCAGTCGAAAAGAACGTATGGGAAAGTAGTACGTAAACAGAAAATGGATTCCTACATTGCTGGATAAAAGATAAACCCTATTAGATACTGCAAAATACTGAATGTCAGCAGAAACCTACATATTTTAGGATAATTTTAAGCCCATATTTGATGTCCTTGTGGTTTTTAATAAAAAATTGATTGCATTGGAAAGAAACCACCTGAATTTGTGTTAAATCGAAAGTGAAAGTAGGATTTTTGACGGTAGACATCTTCAGACTGTCTGTTTTTTCTTATATGCCATTAAATGTATGTTGATTTTCGGAGTTAAGCTTCCAATTAGGTACCCCTTCCATGAGATATGAGTGTCACTTAGATTAAACTTAAGATGAATCCTGTATGAAAGCTCATTTTTTTTTTAATTTAACATAGAAGGCTATGGAGAATTCTTTAGTGGTATTACACCTTTTAGGCAAAAAACAAGAAACTTAATTTTGATGGTACCACGCTCAGATTGGCTTTGAACAGTCACAACAGACCCAGTTTGACATTTTCCACACCAAAATGTTACAAAATACATCAAGGTGTCATGTTACAGCTTCAATATGAATATTATGCAATATTTTGGAAAATATTCCCCATGCACTAGATGTACATGCACAGAGGGTATTGAAATATAACTTTATACTTATTTATGACTGTACAATTATTGAGACTGGTAGATTTAATGTGTTTTTGTAGTAAAAGGGCAGATGATGTTGAAAAAGATTGCTAAAATTAAGAATTTTAACAATTTCATGTTGCGACATTTAGTTGACTTCAAATACGGTATATGGTGATACCGTTTTTGAAAATTTTATAATCCTACTTGTTTTTACTCATAAATTTTGATAGTTATAGTTAGAACACATGTAAAATGTACATATGAAAAAATATAAGGCTATAGAAAGCAGCTTTATTTCAGAATTATGTACTTAAAACCAGGTAATTTTAGTGATCCCAGGAAAATTGTATTTGTCACTGGACATTTACTGTTAATTTTTCAAATTGTCAATGTGGATTTTATATTTTAGAGTATAAATTGACTGTAAATGTACATTTGTGCATCCGGCTAACTTGAAACATAACAAAAGTTGTCAAGAAACATTCATTTATTGAGTTTTGAAGAAAATTACAGTTGCAGGTCACAAGAAATAACAGAAACCTGAAAATCAACAATCATAATTTTACATATTTTGGGCAGTTTGAAGTAATTTTTGCTTAATATCTAGGTATTAGGTCTTATTTAATGTCTTGCAATGCATAATTAATGGGAACATAGCATGAATTAACATAATTTAGTATATTGTGAGATCATTTCTAGGAGGCAAAAAAAAATGGGGGGTATGCTTAAAATAATTTTTTTCATATTAATTAGATGTTAAATGTACAAATGAAGCATATATACATGTCATAAGTTGCTTATTGTGTTGAAAATCAGCTTCATACTTGTAATATATTGAGATAAAAAGCCAGTGTCATGTTATTTCACAATCTGAACTCAACAGCTGAAAAATCAGATTTTTTCATTAAAAGCTTGATGGAGGTACCTTTGCATATGGACATTAATTCTTTCAAATATTGGACTGCCATATACCTGATATAGTTTTTTTGACTGGATATTGATATAGGAATATAAATAAGGCAAAGAAAAGGTTAAAGAAACAAGTTTTTATTGCTCTTAGGTGTATTACCACTAAACATGGGTACCAGTCGAAAAGAACGTATGGGAAAGTAGTACGTAAACAGAAAATGGATTCCTACATTGTTGGATAAAAGATAAACCCTATTAGATACTGCAAAATACTGAATGTCAGCAGAAACCTACATATTTTAGGATAATTTTAAGCCCATATTTGATGTCCTTGTGGTTTTTAATAAAAAATTGATTGCATTGGAAAGAAACCACCTGAATTTGTGTTAAATCGAAAGTGAAAGTAGGATTTTTGACGGTAGACATCTTCAGACTGTCTGTTTTTTCTTATATGCCATTAAATGTATGTTGATTTTCGGAGTTAAGCTTCCAATTAGGTACCCCTTCCATGAGATATGAGTGTCACTTAGATTAAACTGAAGATGAATCCTGTATGAAAGCTCATTTTTTTTTAATTTAACATAGAAGGCTATGGAGAATTCTTTAGTGGTATTACACCTATAGTAGACGAATACTAGTATTACTGTGAGCACAGCTCACTAAGATATACCCTCTGCTCCCCACATCTTTCCAACCTATTTCCATAACCAAAACATTATGGATTGTTCCGACCAAAAATGAAAGGGACCCTCCTCTCTTCACCGGTAAGCTGCTGATAAAATTTCAAAACATTCTGAAAACACTACTCAAGTTATCATACGACATAGGGTAAAAATCCTGTTTTCCGTCATATCAAGTCCAATAACTCTGGAACGGCAAAAGTGAAAATCGTCAAAAATGAAAGGGATCCTCCTCTCTTCACCAGTAAACAGCTGATAAAATTTGAAAAGATTCTAAGAAACACAACTCAAGTTATCGTACGACATAGGATTTGTCTACAGACGGACGGACATGGTGAAACCAGTATACCCCCCTACAACTTCGTTGCGGGGGGTATAAAAACAAAGGTTTATATGTACACATCTGTATAGGCAGTAAATGTGCTGATTGTAGTATATATAGATTTCACAATGAATGTGAGTTGTGTATAACTCGTTATCAAATCCATCAAATACACAAGCTCTGGCGAGTTCATTTTTATTTGATGTTTAATTACAAGATTTGGTTAGGGTTAGGGTTATGGTGTTTAACATCACTTACAGCAATATTTCAGCTATATCGCCGTGGTCAGTTTTATTGGTGAGGGAAACCGAAGTACCAGGAGAAAACCACATAATGTTGTATCAAGTACACATCGCCTGAGCGGGATTCAAACTCACAATTTTAGTGGTGATATGCACTGATTGCATAGGTAGTTATAAATCCAACTACCATCTGATCACGACCACGATAAGATTTGAAAACCAACAATACATACTTCACAAAAATTGTAAAATTGTTTTCTATGATGATTTATATATTAAACTATCATTGACACAATAAAATATGACCCCGATTTTATTTTAGCGCATAGTAATATATGCACTGATCAATAGTTAAACGGAACAACAATCGTGGATGCTGCACTCGATATGCATATTGAATAGCAAAATATATAAATTGAAAGTAAAAAATAGTTATTGTTATGTAGAAACATCAACTTCATGGATTTTTTTCCAGCACATGTACATTTCCAAGTTGTATGGTTCAGCACAGACTGAAATAGACACCAAAACAAACATGTTTCAACTTTGTAATTGCCAATGAACCAAATGACCAATGAAAACCCCCAATAAATGTTATCTATTTTGGCAAATATGTTATCTCATCAAACAGTAGCATTCTTGCTATCGCTAGAGAATGAATATGAAATCTCATGTGATATCTTAAAAATGAAATCTCACGTGATATCTTAACTATGAAATCTCACATGATATCTTAAATATGAAATCTCACATGATATCTTAAATATGAAATATCACATATCTTAAATATGAAATCTCACGTGATATCTTAGATATGAAATCTCATGTCATATTTTATCTATGAAATCTCATGTGATATCTTAGATATGAAATCTCACGTGATATCTTAAATATGAAATCTCACATGATATCTTAAATATGAAATATCATGTGAAATCTATTGTGATATCTTAAATATGAAATTCATGTGATATCTTAAATATGAAATCTCATGTGATATCTTAAATATGAAATCTCTCGTGACATCTTAAATATGAAATCTCATGTGATATCTTAAATATGAAATCTCATGTGATATCTTAAATATGAAATCTCACGTGCTATTTTAAATAAGAAATCTCATGTGTTATCTTAAATATGAAATCTCATGTGTTATCTTAAACAAGATGTTGCATGCTACATTGTGCTAAGAATACCCCCACTCGTTCATTTGTGTCAAATTTGAAGCCATATATCAAATATAAAATCATTTCTTCCAGTAGAAGCTGAGATATCTGTAACAAAAGTTTTTATTACGGCAAATATGAAAAATTCTAAGTCGCACTGTAAACAGGAAGTAGATGTGCGGTAAACCTGGAAAGGGGATACACGGTACAAGTCACCATGCCAAAGCCATATATCAAATATAAAATCATTTCTTCCAGTAGAAGTTGAGATATCTGTTACAAAAGTTTTTATTACAGCAAATATGAAAAATTCTAAGTCGCACTGTAAACAGGAAGTAGATGTGCGGTAAACCTGGAAAGGGGAGACATGGTACAAGTCACCATGCCAAAGCCATATATCAAATATAAAATCATTTCTTCCAGTAGAAGCTGAGATATCTTTTACGAAAATTTTCATTACGACAAACATGAAAAATTCTAAGTCACACGGTAAACAGGAAGTAGATGTGCAGTAAACCTGGAAAGGGGAAACACAGTACAAGTCACCACGCCAAAGCCACATATCAAATATAAAATCATTTCTTCCAGTAGAAGCTGAGATATCTGTTACGAAAGTTTTCATTACGGCAAACATGAAAAATTCTAAGTCGCACGGTAAACAGGAAGTAGATGTACGGTAAGCCTGGAAAGGGGAGACACGGTACAAGTCACTATGCCAAAGTCATGTATAAAAAATAAAATCATTTCTTCCAGTAGCAGCTGAGACATCTTTAACGAAAGTGTGAAGGACGGACAAACGGACGGATGGACAGACAAGGTGATTGCAATATAGCCCCCTCTCTACGAGTGGGAGTATAATATGAAATTTCATGTGATATCTTAAAATAATGATTCATCTGAGAAGCTGATAACAATGACCAATCATAAGAGAAATCACTATAACCATTCCATGTAGCAGGGAAGGTTGACCTAATTTTAATGCATCAAAACTTATTACAGTAAGAAGATTTGCATACATGCAGTTTAGTATTATTAATGTTGATAATATCATATCTTAGCGTAAAGTTATCCATGGAAACAATTTACGATAACAAAGCCCTACTTTAATTTCATAAAATGATGATGAAGTTAATTTGTGATGAAGATACATACTACAATGAATAATTGATTTCTGAAACTAATATACTGGATAAAGCTTTAAAGTAAGACCTAATTTATCATAATCTTATATCAAATTTCAAGTAGATCAGGAATAATTAGTCACTTTATTGCTCAACAGTAATTACATACATTGATTGTTCAAGAGTTACTATAACCACTGATTATTCCTCAGTAAACAGAGCCTACGGTTGTTCAAGAGTAAGTACAGCCTATAACTGTTCAAGAGTAACTACAGCTACTATTTGTTCACGAGTAAGTACAGCCTATAATTGATCAAGAGTAACTACAGCCTATAATTGTTCAAGAGAAAGTACAGCCTATAATTGCTCAAGAGTAACTACAGCTACTATTTGTTCAAGAGTAAGTACAGCCTATAATTGCTCAAGAGCAACTACAGCTACTATTTGTTCAAGAGTAAGTACAGCCTATAATTGTTCAAGAGTAACTACAGCTACTAATTGTTCAAGAGTAACTACAGCTACTATTTGTTCAAGAGTAATTACAGCTACTATTTGTTCAAGAGTAAGTACAGCCTATAATTGTTCAAGAGTAAGTACAGCCACTAATTGTTCAAGAGTAAGTACAGCCTATAATTGTTCAAGAGTAACTACAGCTACTATTTGTTCAAGAGTAAGTACAGCCTATAATTGCTCAAGAGTAACTACAGCTACTAATTGTTCAAGAGTAAGTACAGCCTATAATTATTCAAGAGTAACTACAGCTACTAATTGTTCAAGAGTAACTACAGCTACTATTTGTTCAAGAGTAATACAGTCTATAATTGTTCAAGAGTAAGTACAGCCACTAATTGTTCAAGGGTAACTACAGCCACTAATTGCTCAAGAGTAACTACAGCTACTATTTGTTCAAGAGTAACTACAGCCTATAATTGTTCAAGAGTAAGTACAGCCACTAATTGTTCAAGAGTAACTACAGCCACTAATTGCTCAAGAGTAACTACAGCTACTATTTGTTCAAGAGTAAGTACAGCCTATAATTGTTCAAGAGTAAGTACAGCCACTAATTGTTCAAGACTAAGTACAGCCTATAATTGTTCAAGAGTAACTACAGCTACTATTTGTTCAAGAGTAAGTACAGCCTATAATTGTTCAAGAGTAACTACAGCTACTAATTGTTCAAGAGTAACTACAGCTACTAATTGTTCAAGAGTAACTACAGCTACTATTTGTTCAAGAGTAACTACTGCCTATAATTGTTCAAGAGTAAGTACAGCCACTAATTGTTCAAGAGTAACTACAGCCACTAATTGCTCAAGAGTAACTACAGCTACTATTTGTTCAAGAGTAACTACTGCCTATAATTGTTCAAGAGTAAGAACAGCCACTAATTGTTCAAGAGTAACTACAGCCACTAATTGCTCAAGAGTAACTACAGCTACTATTTGTTCAAGAGTAAGTACAGCCTATAATTGTTCAAGAGTAAGTACAGCCACTAATTGTTCAAGAGTAACTACAGCCACTAATTGCTCAAGAGTAACTACAGCTACTATTTGTTCAAGAGGAAGTACAGCTACTATTTGTTCAAGAGTAACTACAGCCACTAATTGTTCAAGAGTAACTACAGCCACTGTTTGCTTAAGAGTACCTACAGCCACTGTTTGTTTAAGAGTAACTACAGCCACTGTTTGCTTAAGAGTAACTATAGCCACTGTTTGTTTAAGAGTAACTATAGCCACTGTTTGTTTAAGAGTAACTACAGCCACTGTTTGTTCAAGAGTAACTACAGCCACTGGTTGCTTAAGAGTAACTACAGCCACTGTTTGCTTAAGAGTAACAACAGCCACTGTTTGCTTAAGAGTAACTACAGCCACTGTTTGTTTAAGAGTAACTACAGCCACTGGTTGCTTAAGAGTATCTACAGCCACTGTTGGTTTAAGAGTAACAATAGCCACTGTTTGCTTAAGAGTAACTACAGCCACTGTTTGTTTAAGAGTAACTATAGCCACTGTTTGTTTAAGAGTAACTACAGCCACTGTTTGATTAAGAGTAACTACAGCCACTGTTTGCTTAAGAGTAACTACAGCCACTGTTTGTTTAAGAGTAACTATAGCCACTGTTTGCTTAAGAGTAACTACAGCCACTGTTTGCTTAAGAGTAACTACAGCCACTGTTTGCTTAAGAGTAACTACAGCCACTGTTTGTTTAAGAGTAACTATAGCCACTGTTTGCTTAAGAGTAACTACAGCCACTGTTTGCTTAAGAGTAACTATAGCCACTGTTTGTTTAAGAGTAACTACAGCCACTGTTTGCTTAAGAGTAACTACAGCCACTGTTTGCTTAAGAGTAACTACAGCCACTGTTTGCTTAAGAGTAACTATAGCCACTGTTTGTTTAAGAGTAACTACAGCCACTGTTTGTTTAAGAGTAACTACAGCCACTGTTTGCTTAAGAGTAACTACAGCCACTGTTTGCTTAAGAGTAACTATAGCCACTGTTTGTTTAAGAGTAACTACAGCCACTGTTTGCTTAAGAGTAACTACAGCCACTGTTTGCTTAAGAGTAACTACAGCCACTGTCTGTTTAAGAGTAACTACAGCCACTGTTTGCTTAAGAGTAACTACAGCCACTGTTTGTTCAAGAGTAACTATAGCCACTGTTTGCTTAAGAGTAACTATAGCCACTGTTTGCTTAAGAGTAACTACAGCCACTGTTTGTTTAAGAGTAACTATAGCCACTGTTTGTTCAAGAGTAACTACAACCACTGTTTGCTTAAGAGTAACTACAGCCACTGTTTGCTTAAGAGTAACTACAGCCACTGTTTGCTTAAGAGTAACTACAGCCACTGTTTGATTAAGAGTAACTACAGCTACTATTTGTTTAAGAGTAACTACAGCCACTGTTTGTTTAAGAGTAACTACAGCCACTGTTTATTTAAGAGTAACTATAGCCACTGTTTGTTTAAGAGTAACTATAGCCACTGTTTGTTTAAGAGTAACTACAGCCACTGTTTGTTTAAGAGTAACTATAGCCACTGTTTGTTCAAGAGTAACTACAGCCACTGTTTGTTTAAGAGTAACTACAGCCACTGTTTGTTTAAGAGTAACTACAGCCACTGTTTGTTTAAGAGTAACTACAGCCACTGTTTGTTTAAGAGTAACTACAGCCACTGTTTGTTTAAGAGTAACTACAGCCACTGTTTGTTTAAGAGTAACTACAGCCACTGTTTGTTCAAGAGTAACTACAGCCACTGTTTGTTTAAGAGTAACTACAGCCACTGTTTGTTTAAGAGTAACTATAGCCACTGTTTGTTTAAGAGTAACTACAGCCACTGTTTGTTTAAGAGTAACTACAGCCACTGTTTGTTTAAGAGTAACTACAGCCACTGTTTGTTTAAGAGTAACTATAGCCACTGTTTGTTTAAGAGTAACTACAGCCACTGTTTGTTTAAGAGTAACTACAGCCACTGTTTGTTTAAGAGTAACTATAGCCACTGTTTGTTCAAGAGTAACTACAGCCACTGTTTGTTTAAGAGTAACTACAGCCACTGTTTGTTTAAGAGTAACTATAGCCACTGTTTGTTTAAGAGTAACTACAGCCACTGTTTGTTTAAGAGTAACTACAGCCACTGTTTGTTTAAGAGTAACTACAGCCACTGTTTGTTTAAGAGTAACTATAGCCACTGTTTGTTTAAGAGTAACTACAGCCACTGTTTGTTTAAGAGTAACTACAGCCACTGTTTGTTTAAGAGTAACTACAGCCACTGTTTGTTTAAGAGTAACTATAGCCACTGTTTGTTTAAGAGTAACTATAGCCACTGTTTGTTGAAGAGTAACTATAGCCACTGTTTGTTTAAGAGTAACTATAGCCACTGTTTGTTTAAGAGTAACTACAGCCACTGTTTGTTTAAGAGTAACTACATCCACTGTTTGCTTAAGAGTAACTACAGCCACTGTTTGTTCAAAAGTAACCAGTCATTGCAGGGATTTAGCCAGGATTTTGAGACTATTAGTCACTTTTGTGGAACAGATTTTTTTTTAAATCATGAATAAACAAGAATATAATGAGCTTAATCTTATAATCAGTTATGTTGCCTTATTGGTTAGTAATGGAGATTGAAAACCTCCTAGGATGGGAACATACTCTTCAAATTAACAACCAACTGATAAAACATAACATTGCCACTATTTTGATCTCAATACCACACAAATTGTAATACCCCCCCCCCCTTTGAAATATTACTGTGCTTTCTAATACCACACAAATTGTAATAACCCCCTCCCTCACCCTTTTTGAAATGTTACTGTGCTTTGGTCTATTACCACAACAATTGTAATAACTCATATTTGTGTAGTCTTCAGCAGAAAAAAAAATTCTGCCAGTTTTCCCAATGGTCGAACTTCTATCTATATTCTTTGTAGGAAATCAGTATAGAACAAACATCAAAAAACTGAAGCAAGTTGTAAAATAAATAATTATTTCTCAGACCTCATAATCAAATTGCAACAATTGGAATAAAAATACGCTATGGCAGACATTGAGAGAATCGTGCAATTTATATATTTTGACGGCAACTTTCCCAATGCGAAATTCCGCGCATATGACGATTACAAAAATATGTCCACTTTAAATACATACTGTGGCCTTTTGAGTACATGTCATAACTATAAAAAATTGCTTTATCGTTGATTGAATTTTTTGTTCAGGTAAATCAAGCCAGGTGAGATCAAAGATTACGCAATCAAAACAAAAATTCTATAATCCGTTGATTGGCTTGTAACGTGTAATAAAATTGTCATTGTAGTGACTAATTAGTTTTAATCAGCAAATGAAGAAGAATGGATTGTTACAAACATTTTTCTACGATTTTTTGAAAATTCAAGTGACGAATTGGGTACAGGAAATACTCGTCACTTTCGAAAATCAATCGTCAATGACGAAAGTGACGAGTGCCAGCTAAATCACTGGTCATTGATTGATCAAGAGTAACTTCATACATTGATTGTTTAAGAGTAACTACATTATCTGATTGTTCAAGAGTAACTACATTTTCAGATTGTTCAAGAGTAACTACATTTTCTGATTGTTCAAGAGTAACTTCATACATTGATTGTTTAAGAGTAACTACATTTTCTCATTGTTCAAGAGTAACTACATTTTCTGATTATTCAAGAGTAACTACATTTTCTTATTGTTCAAGAGTAACTACATTTTCTGATTGTTCAAGAGTAACTACATTTTCTGATTGTTCAAGAGTAACTTCATACATTGATTGTTTAAGAGTAACTACATTTTCTGATTGTTTAAGAGTAACTTCATACATTGATTGTTTAAGAGTAACTACATTTTCTGATTGTTCAAGAGTAACTTCATACATTGATTGTTTAAGAGTAACTACATTTTCTCATTGTTCAAGAGTAACTACATTTTCTGATTATTCAAGAGTAACTACATTTTCTTATTGTTCAAGAGTAACTACATTTTCTGATTGTTCAAGAGTAACTACATTTTTTGATTGTTCAAGAGTAACTACATTTTCTGATTGTTCAAGAGTAACTACATTTTCTGATTGTTCAAGAGTAACTACATTTTCTGATTACAAGGCATACAGGTTGTCAGAATTGAATTTTTTGTTTATATTAAAAGTTGCCAATATTCGATGTTTTATACTAATAAAATGTTCTGAACAAAACACGAGGTTGAAAAAAATCTGTTATAATGTCGTCATTAGTGAAAAGAATTTGAATGCTTAGCATCATCTGTTGGTGGAATCGCCATTAACACATGATTAACTATGAATCGGCTGTAGTTCCAAAGTTTGCTGAGCAACATGTGATAACTGCTATAAATAACTGAGGATGGATGACGAGGTAAGCATGTCGCATGTAAATTCATTAGAATTAATATAATTTAAGAAATATATATTGTGTCGTTTTCTTGTAGAATCCGTCAATGTTTTTGTTCTTCCACGATTCGATTTTTGTACATCCGACATTTTCTTCATCAACAAACAATTTCGCACATGCACAAACGCTTTCCCGAATGAGTTCACTGTCAGGTCGTATGAATATTGGGTGGGTCAACATTGAATTCTTTTCTGGATGGAAGAAAATCAAACAGTGCCATATTTCTTTTCTTCAAGGCTATTTATGTATGATATTATGAAAAATTTCAACTGCAATATATCTTTATGGTTTTTTAAATCAAAGTTTAGGTCTTATATTGGGAAACTTTCTTTTTATTAAAATAACGGCCTGTGTACCTTTAAGAGTAACTACCTTTTTTGATTATTCATGAGTAACCAGTCATATGTTCTAATTAGAGTTTTATTGAAGTTCTGTTATGTAATATGAAACATAACTTGCTGGACAAAATATACCTTTAAAGGTGTTAATTACAACTAATCCATTTTTTATGTCATTAATAACCCTTGTAAGAATTACAGCTACTTACAAAAGTAAAGTAGCCATACAAGATACTTACAAAAGTAAAGTAACCATACAAGATACTTATAAGATCACTGTGACCTTGACCTTTAACAACAAGGTCAAACTAGAGGTACTGCTGAACGCAGGAGTCCCGCATTGATACATAAATGGAATAACTTAACTGTCCGCTATGCGGGACTAATACCCCCGCGTCCCCATCATCTTAATTGAGCCAAAACATATTTGGAACACTACTTTTAGACTCATAATTCTGTGAAAACTTGATGGACCAGGATATACTGACAAAGTGCATACTGAATTGTCTCAAAATTTATAAGTCCAAAGAAGCATAACAGGGGTAAAGCTCAATGGACCTGGATATCCTACTAATGTGCACATCTTCATATTAGGATCTTGCAATGTACAAAGTTTCATGAACTTCTGATTAATCATGTAGGAGAATTTGCGATGACAAAGTGCATACTGAATTGTCTCAAAATTTCTAAGTCCAAAGAAGCATAACAGAGGTAAAACTCAATAGACAATAAAATCCTTTATACTGCAAAGTTCACACATAATGATCTTAAATTCCACAGTTTGGTGGAAATTGGACAAAAGATGTGGAAGTTGGTCCGGACAGACGGACAGACAGACAGACAGGCTGATTCCTATATACCCTCCCAAACTATGTTTGCGGGGGGTATAATAATTGATTTTATATCATAAACTTTGCATAGGGCAGAACATTTTTGTTTTAAACTCCAGTGCCTTCATAATTGATGCAGATATGTACTACAGCTGCAGCATGACAAACTGTCAAGTTTAAGAATAACACCACTGTGTCCTTGACTTTACAGTCAAGGTTGGATATGATAATTTTCATATGTTGCCAAGGCCAAAACATTTTTGTTTTTAGATTTGTCTATTTGTTCAAAGTCCTGGAAGAACAAATATTAACATTACATATACATGCTACGATAGGCAATGGTTCAAGAAATCTTGTTTACCAGTAAGGGATACAAGCGCATGAGAGCCTCTGGTTTGCTTATCAACAAATTATAAGACCTACCAGGAAAAAAATAGAGATTAAAATTTCACTTAATCATTTCAATTTTTTGAACACAAATAAGACAACGAACTTTTGAGCAGCTTAAAGTAGAGTTTTATTCTTTTTTTTTTTTATAATCACAGATTTTATTGCACTAATTGCTGTTAACAATTTACTAGATATACAGCTTTTACCTAGTATCCCTAGTTTTTAATCATTAAATAGCAAGGGATTTGCTATTTAGTGAAGCTTAGTTCAAAATAAATGTTGTTAGTACACTTATACAGTTAATATCCAGTATATATTGTAATTCTGACATGTAATAAACATATAATAGCTGTTTATGGTGATTTCACATGCTTTTTGTTGACAATATCCGGATATTTTACACTTTCAAACCGATCACGGTCGAAAGGTTAATTGTTCATGCTCGTGGATTACATGCACGATTGCGGTGTTGCTTTTTCCTATTTTGATTGTAGTTTGCTTTATTTTCTAATTGTTAGAATATGATATCTATGAGTGAAAGAATTACTTCTGTCAGCTGTAAAATGTTTTATTTGTGACATGTAAGTATTGAGTTTACTACAATATAAGTGATGAAGACAAGTTTTATTCTTAATACAAATGAAATAAAATTGTACCAATCCTATATCTTTTAAAGAATTTTTTTTTGTCAAGAATCATCAAAGAAGATGACTGAATATCACATGATAATCACATGAGACATGTGCTCCCAGTCTTTATCATATTAATACATTATTTACCTTGAGACAATAAGCCTCTTAACTACATGGATCTGACCATAAAAACATGTAATAACTACATAAACCTCTTACCATAATTCTTCAAAGAAATTATGACCATCTCAACTTTTAACTACAGTCATAAAGTTTCTATATTGATTGCATGGTTTAAGTGGTTCATATCAAGTATGTACACCAAAGCTTAGGAAAAACTTTAACTTACTGAATTACTGTATTTCAGTCTGTTAATGATATCCATGACATTTCTACATTAAGTTATTAATGTTTAATTGGTCTTGGCTCTAATTTCTTATACTACCGTTAAAAGACATGTCATTTGTGGTCAGCTTAATCAGAGAAAACGTACTATAAGTGAATCAGTGGCCTAGTGTATGTACCTAAGTAAATCAGTGACCTAGTGTATGCACTTAAGTGAATCAGTGATCTAGTGTATGTACTAAAGTAAATCAGTGGCCTAGTGTATGTACTTAAGTCAATCAGTGACCTAGTGTATGCACTTAAGTGAATAAGTGGCCTAGTGTATGTACTTAAGTAAATCAGTAAACTAGTGCATGTACTTAGTAAATCAGTGATCTAGTGTATGTACTTAGTAAATCAGTGGCCTAGTGTATGTACTTAAGTGAATCAGTGGCCTAGTGTATGTACTTAAGTAAATCAGTGAACTAGTGTATGTACTTAAGTAAATCAGTGATCTAGTGTATGTACTTAGGTAAATCAGTGATCTAGTGCATGTACTTAAGTAAATCAGTGATCTAGTTTATGCACTTAAGTCAATCAGTGATCTAGTGTAATGTACTTAAGTAAATCAGTGACATAGTATATGTACTTAAGTAAATCAGTGGCCTAGTGTATGTACTTAAGTAAATCAGTGATCTAGTGTATGTACTTAAGTAAATCAGTGACATAGTGTATGTACTTATGTAAATCAGTGATCTAGTGTATGTACTTAAGCAAATCAATGACCTAGTGTATGCACTTAAGCAAATCAGTGACCTAGTGTAGGTACTTAAGTAAATCAGTGACCTAGTGTATGTACTTTAGTAAATCAGTGACATAGTGTATGTACTTAGGTAAATCAGTGATCTAGTGTAGGTACTTCAGTAAATCAGTGACCTAGTGTATGTACTTAAGTAAATCAGAGAACTAGTGTATGCACTTAAGTAAATCAGGGACCTAGTGTATGTACTTAAGTAAATCAGTGACATAGTGTAGGTACTTAAGTAAATCAGTGACATAGTGCATGTACTGAAGTAAATCAGTGACATAGTGTATGTACTTTAGTAAATCAATGAACTAGTGTATGTACTTAGGTAAATCAGTGACATAGTGTAGGTACTTAAGTAAATCAGTGAACTAGTGTATGTACTGAAGTAAATCAGTGATATAGTGTATGTACTGAAGTAAATCAGTGAACTAGTGTATGTACTTAAGTAAATCAGTGAACTAGTGTAGGTACTTAATGATAAACAGATTAGTTGAAATCAAGATGTTACTGTTATATCATTCACATCACTTCAAGGTTAAGGTCTTTTAGTAATGAACATTTTTGAACTTGTACTTGAAAACCAGTCAATCAGAACAATCAATTCAGTATATAGTACATGTATTATACTAAATTTAAGTAAGATTAAATCAGTATATCAAAACAATGATTCATGTCATCTTCACCATTACAGTCTATGTTAATCTTTTGACCCCAGGACTTTGATTCCATAGACCCTGGATTTTCATTCATACCAGGCAAATTCTGCATATCATACAGATGCTTCATTCCAAGTACACCCCTTAGAACCTGGAGTTTACATTTGTACAAAACTGTATGGAAAGGAACTAGTAAGTTGTAAAAACTAGTTCCCAATCCAATTGTATAGATATTAACAATAAAATCATCGTAAAGTAAAGTACAAGATTGAATCTCCATTTCATCAGAATAAATCATGCTAATTTGCTAAACATAATGGGTAGTGTTTTTTTCTGTGTCTGAACAAATTAAAACGATGATTGATTTTGAAGAATCAGTTTAGAAATCATGTTAGAATTGAATAAGTCAACACAAGGACACAGACTAACTTGAACAGATTTTGCTTGAAAAAGAAATCACAACCTAGTTTCATCAAAATCGAAAAAATATCTGTTTGTTTTTGTTTACCTAAAAAAAAGAACTTGAAAAGCTTGACTATACATGTTTACCAGGCTCAGAGCTGTAACTGCTTTCACAACACTTCAGCACACATAATTAAATATATTCAAAGTAAACAAACCTATAAATAGCTGTTTTATTTCCACTAAAAACACTAATTTGATATAGATCTGCAATGAATGGTCATTTTATACACTTATAAATAATATTATAGCAGTCTTCACATTAACCCACTTGCCCGAAGCGTGGGACAAGTAAAACTGGATTCAGACAGATAAAAATTATAGAATTTGTTTGAATAAATATAATTTTTTTTTCTAAATTTGGCTTTCGGGCAAGCAAGTGAAAAAATTAAGGCAAAGACTGATGTAGCTTCAACGCGTTTTCAAAAGAACCATTTTGATCAACCATATGCCTTCTACTTCTACCAAATACTAACAGCCTTAAACATGTTAAAGATTATGTCAGAGTTGCACATGACAATTGAAAAGGAATAAAATAATTGACAGGTTTCATAGATTAGTAATTGACAGCATGAATGTTTCATAGATTAGTAATTGATAGCATGAATGTTTCATAGATTAGTAATTGACAGCATGAATGTTTCATAGATTAGTAATTGATAGCATGAATGTTTCATAGATTAGTAATTGATAGCATGAATGTTTCATAGATTAGTAATTGATAGCATGAATGTTTCATAGATTAGTAATTGATAGCATGAATGTTTCATATATTAGTAATTGATAGCATGAATGTTTCATAGATTAGTAATTGACAGCATGAATGTTTCATAGATTAGTAATTGACAGCATGAATGTTTCATAGATTAGTAATTGATAGCATGAATGTTTCATAGATTAGTAATTGATAGCATGAATGTTTCATAGATTAGTAATTGATAGCATGAATGTTTCATAGATTAGTAATTGATAGCATGAATGTTTCATAGATTAGTAATTGACAGCATGAATGTTTCATAGATTAGTAATTGACAGCATTAATGTTTCATAGATTAGTAATTGATAGCATTAATGTTTCATAGATTAGTAATTGACAGCATGAATGTTTTATAGATTAGTAATTGACAGCATGAATGTTTCATAGATTAGTAATTGATAGCATGAATGTTTCATAGATTAGTAATTGATAGCATGAATGTTTCATAGATTAGTAATTGATAGCATGAATGTTTCATAGATTAGTAATTGATAGCATGAATGTTTCATAGATTAGTAATTGACAGCATGAATGTTTCATAGATTAGTAATTGACAGCATTAATGTTTCATAGATTAGTAATTGATAGCATGAATGTTTCACAGATTAGTAATTGATAGCATGAATGTTTCATAGATTAGTAATTGATAGCATGAATGTTTCATAGATTAGTAATTGACAGCATGAATGTTTCATAGATTAGTAATTGATAGCATTAATGTTTCATAGATTAGTAATTGACAGCATGAATGTTTTATAGATTAGTAATTGACAGCATGAATGTTTCATAGATTAGTAATTGATAGCATGAATGTTTCATAGATTAGTAATTGATAGCATGAATGTTTCATAGATTAGTAATTGATAGCATGAATGTTTCATAGATTAGTAATTGATAGCATGAATGTTTCATAGATTAGTAATTGACAGCATGAATGTTTCATAGATTAGTAATTGACAGCATTAATGTTTCATAGATTAGTAATTGATAGCATGAATGTTTCACAGATTAGTAATTGATAGCATGAATGTTTCATAGATTAGTAATTGATAGCATGAATGTTTCATAGATTAGTAATTGACAGCATGAATGTTTCATAGATTAGTAATTGATAGCATGAATGTTTCATAGATTAGTAATTGATAGCATGAATGTTTCATAGATTAGTAATTGATAGCATGAATGTTTCATAGATTAGTAATTGACAGCATGCATGTTTCATAGATTATTAATTGATAGCATGAATGTTTCATAGATTAGTAATTGATAGCATGAATGTTTCATAGATTAGTAATTGACAGCATGAATGTTTCATAGATTAGTAATTGACAGCATTAATGTTTCATAGATTAGTAATTGATAGCATGAATGTTTCACAGATTAGTAATTGACAGCATGAATGTTTCATAGATTAGTAATTGATAGCATGAATGTTTCATAGATTAGTAATTGACAGCATGAATGTTTCATAGATTAGTAATTGATAGCATGAATGTTTCATAGATTAGTAATTGATAGCATGAATGTTTCATAGATTAGTAATTGATAGCATGAATGTTTCATAGATTAGTAATTGACAGCATGAATGTTTCATAGATTATTAATTGATAGCATGAATGTTTCATAGATTAGTAATTGATAGCATGAATGTTTCATAGATTAGTAATTGATAGCATGAATGTTTCATAGATTAGTAATTGATAGCATGAATGTTTCATAGATTAGTAATTGACAGCATGAATGTTTCATAGATTGGTAATTGACAGCATTAATGTTTCATAGATTAGTAATTGATAGCATGAATGTTTCACAGATTAGTAATTGACAGCATGAATGTTTCATAGATTAGTAATTGATAGCATGAATGTTTCATAGATTAGTAATTGACAGCATGAATGTTTCATAGATTAGTAATTGATAGCATGAATGTTTCATAGATTAGTAATTGATAGCATGAATGTTTCATAGATTAGTAATTGATAGCATGAATGTTTCATAGATTAGTAATTGATAGCATGAATGTTTCATAGATTAGTAATTGATAGCATGAATGTTTCATCTGAGTGACACAGAACTATGTAATGTAGTATTTGATAGCATGAGTGTTTCATCTGAGTGACACAGAACTATGTAATGTAGTATTTGATAGCATGAATGTTTCATCTGAGTGGCACAGAACTATGTAATGTAGTATTTGATAGCATGAGTGTTTCATCTGAGTGACACGGAACTATGTAATGTAGTATTTGATAGCATGAGTGTTTCATCTGAATGACATAGAACTATGTAATGTAGTATTTGATAGCATGAATGTTTCATCTGAGTGACACAGAACTATGTAATGTAGTATTTGATAGCATGAGTGTTTCATCTGAGTGACACAGAACTATGTAATGTAGTAATTGATAGCATGAATGTTTCATCTGAGTGACACAGAACTATGTAATGTAGTATTTGATAGCATGAGTGTTTCATCTGAGTGACACAGAACTATGTAATGTAGTAATTGATAGCATGAATGTTTCATCTGAGTGACACAGAACAATGTAATGTAGTATTTGATAGCATGAGTGTTTCATCTGAGTGACACAGAACAATGTAATGTAGTATTTGATAGCATGAATGTTTCATCTGAGTGACACAGAACTATGTAATGTAGTATTTGATAGCATGAATGATTCATCTGAGTGACACAGAACTATGTAATGTGGTATTTGATAGCATGAGTGTTTCATCTGAGTGACACAGAACTATGTAATGTAGTATTTGATAGCATGAGTGTTTCATCTGAGTGACACAGAACTATGTAATGTAGTAATTGATAGCATGAATGTTTCATCTGAGTGACACAGAAAATGTAATGTAGTATTTGATAGCATGAGTGTTTCATCTGAGTGACACAGAACTATGTAATGTAGTAATTGATAGCATGAATGTTTCATCTGAGTGACACAGAACTATGTAATGTAGTAATTGATAGCATGAATGTTTCATCTGAGTGACACAGAACTATGTAATGTAGTAATTGATAGCATGAATGTTTCATCTGAGTGACACAGAACTATGTAATGTAGTAATTGATAGCATGAATGTTTCATCTGAGTGACACAGAACTATGTAATATAGTAGTTGATAGCATGAATGTTTCATCTGAGTGACACAGAACTATATAATGTAGTATTTGATAGCATGAGTGTTTCATCTGAGTGACACAGAACTATGTAATGTAGTAATTGATAGCATGAATGTTTCATCTGAGTGACACAGAACTATGTAATGTAGTAATTGATAGCATGAATGTTTCATCTGAGTGACACAGAACTATGTAATGTAGTATTTGATAGCATGAGTGTTTCATCTGAGTGACACAGAACTATGTAATGTAGTATTTGATAGCATGAATGTTTCATCTGAGTGACACAGAACTATGTAATGTAGTATTTGATAGCATGAATGTTTCATCTGAGTGACACAGAACTATGTAATGTAGTAATTGATAGCATGAGTGTTTCATCTGAGTGACACAGAACTATGTAATGTAGTATTTGATAGCATGAATGTTTCATCTGAGTGACACAGAACTATGTAATGTAGTAATTGATAGCATGAATGTTTCATCTGAGTGACACAGAACTATGTAATGTAGTAATTGATAGCATGAATGTTTCATCTGAGTGACACAGAACTATGTAATGTAGTATTTGATAGCATGAATGTTTCATCTGAGTGACACAGAACTATGTAATGTAGTAATTGATAGCATGAATGTTTCATCTGAGTGACACAGAACTATGTAATGTAGTAATTGATAGCATGAATGTTTCATCTGAGTGACACAGAACTATGTAATGTAGTATTTGGTAGCATGAGTGTTTCATCTGAGTGGCACAGAACTATGTAATGTAGTATTTGATAGCATGAGTGTTTCATCTGAGTGACACAGAACTATATAATGTAGTATTTGATAGCATGAGTGTTTCATCTGAGTGACACAGAACTATGTAATGTAGTATTTGATAGCATGAGTGTTTCATCTGAGTGGCACAGAACTATGTAATGTAGTATTTGATAGCATGAGTGTTTCATCTGAGTGACACAGAACTATGTAATGTAGTATTTGATAGCATGAGTGTTTCATCTGAGTGACACAGAACTATGTAATGTAGTATTTGATAGCATGAATGTTTCATCTGAGTGACACAGAACTATGTAATGTAGTATTTGATAGCATGAATGTTTCATCTGAGTGACACAGAACAATGTAATGTAGTATTTGATAGCATGAGTGTTTCATCTGAGTGACACAGAACTATGTAATGTAGTAATTGATAGCATGAATGTTTCATCTGAGTGACACAGAACTATGTAATGTAGTATTTGATAGCATGAGTGTTTCATCTGAGTGACACAGAACTATGTAATGTAGTATTTGATAGCATGAGTGTTTCATCTGAGTGACACAGAACTATGTAATGTAGTAATTGATAGCATGAATGTTTCATCTGAGTGACACAAAACTATGTAATGTAGTAATTGATAGCATGAATGTTTCATCTGAGTGACACAGAACTATGTAATGTAGTATTTGATAGCATGAATGTTTCATCTGAGTGACACGGAACTATGTAATGTAGTATTTGATAGCATGAGTGTTTCATCTGAGTGACACAGAACTATGTAATGTAGTATTTGATAGCATGAATGTTTCATCTGAGTGGCACAGAACTATGTAATGTAGTATTTGATAGCATGAGTGTTTCATCTGAGTGACACGGAACTATGTAATGTAGTATTTGATAGCATGAGTGTTTCATCTGAATGACATAGAACTATGTAATGTAGTATTTGATAGCATGAATGTTTCATCTGAGTGACACAGAACTATGTAATGTAGTATTTGATAGCATGAGTGTTTCATCTGAGTGACACAGAACTATGTAATGTAGTAATTGATAGCATGAATGTTTCATCTGAGTGACACAGAACTATGTAATGTAGTATTTGATAGCATGAGTGTTTCATCTGAGTGACACAGAACTATGTAATGTAGTAATTGATAGCATGAATGTTTCATCTGAGTGACACAGAACAATGTAATGTAGTATTTGATAGCATGAGTGTTTCATCTGAGTGACACAGAACAATGTAATGTAGTATTTGATAGCATGAATGTTTCATCTGAGTGACACAGAACTATGTAATGTAGTATTTGATAGCATGAATGATTCATCTGAGTGACACAGAACTATGTAATGTAGTATTTGATAGCATGAGTGTTTCATCTGAGTGACACAGAACTATGTAATGTAGTATTTGATAGCATGAGTGTTTCATCTGAGTGACACAGAACTATGTAATGTAGTAATTGATAGCATGAATGTTTCATCTGAGTGACACAGAAAATGTAATGTAGTATTTGATAGCATGAGTGTTTCATCTGAGTGACACAGAACTATGTAATGTAGTAATTGATAGCATGAATGTTTCATCTGAGTGACACAGAACTATGTAATGTAGTAATTGATAGCATGAATGTTTCATCTGAGTGACACAGAACTATGTAATGTAGTAATTGATAGCATGAATGTTTCATCTGAGTGACACAGAACTATGTAATGTAGTAATTGATAGCATGAATGTTTCATCTGAGTGACACAGAACTATGTAATATAGTAGTTGATAGCATGAATGTTTCATCTGAGTGACACAGAACTATATAATGTAGTATTTGATAGCATGAGTGTTTCATCTGAGTGACACAGAACTATGTAATGTAGTAATTGATAGCATGAATGTTTCATCTGAGTGACACAGAACTATGTAATGTAGTAATTGATAGCATGAATGTTTCATCTGAGTGACACAGAACTATGTAATGTAGTATTTGATAGCATGAATGTTTCATCTGAGTGACACAGAACTATGTAATGTAGTAATTGATAGCATGAATGTTTCATCTGAGTGACACAGAACTATGTAATGTAGTAATTGATAGCATGAATGTTTCATCTGAGTGACACAGAACTATGTAATGTAGTATTTGGTAGCATGAGTGTTTCATCTGAGTGGCACAGAACTATGTAATGTAGTATTTGATAGCATGAGTGTTTCATCTGAGTGACACAGAACTATATAATGTAGTATTTGATAGCATGAGTGTTTCATCTGAGTGACACAGAACTATGTAATGTAGTATTTGATAGCATGAGTGTTTCATCTGAGTGGCACAGAACTATGTAATGTAGTATTTGATAGCATGAGTGTTTCATCTGAGTGACACAGAACTATGTAATGTAGTATTTGATAGCATGAGTGTTTCATCTGAGTGACACAGAACTATGTAATGTAGTATTTGATAGCATGAATGTTTCATCTGAGTGACACAGAACTATGTAATGTAGTATTTGATAGCATGAATGTTTCATCTGAGTGACACAGAACAATGTAATGTAGTATTTGATAGCATGAGTGTTTCATCTGAGTGACACAGAACTATGTAATGTAGTAATTGATAGCATGAATGTTTCATCTGAGTGACACAGAACTATGTAATGTAGTATTTGATAGCATGATTGTTTCATCTGAGTGACACAGAACTATGTAATGTAGTATTTGATAGCATGAGTGTTTCATCTGAGTGACACAGAACTATGTAATGTAGTAATTGATAGCATGAATGTTTCATCTGAGTGACACAGAACTATGTAATGTAGTAATTGATAGCATGAATGTTTCATCTGAGTGACACAGAACTATGTAATGTAGTATTTGATAGCATGAATGTTTCATCTGAGTGACACGGAACTATGTAATGTAGTATTTGATAGCATGAGTGTTTCATCTGAGTGACACAGAACTATGTAATGTAGTATTTGATAGCATGAATGTTTCATCTGAGTGGCACAGAACTATGTAATGTAGTATTTGATAGCATGAGTGTTTCATCTGAGTGACACGGAAATATGTAATGTAGTATTTGATAGCATGAGTGTTTCATCTGAATGACATAGAACTATGTAATGTAGTATTTGATAGCATGAATGTTTCATCTGAGTGACACAGAACTATGTAATGTAGTATTTGATAGCATGAGTGTTTCATCTGAGTGACACAGAACTATGTAATGTAGTAATTGATAGCATGAATGTTTCATCTGAGTGACACAGAACTATGTAATGTAGTATTTGATAGCATGAGTGTTTCATCTGAGTGACACAGAACTATGTAATGTAGTAATTGATAGCATGAATGTTTCATCTGAGTGACACAGAACAATGTAATGTAGTATTTGATAGCATGAGTGTTTCATCTGAGTGACACAGAACAATGTAATGTAGTATTTGATAGCATGAATGTTTCATCTGAGTGACACAGAACTATGTAATGTAGTATTTGATAGCATGAATGATTCATCTGAGTGACACAGAACTATGTAATGTAGTATTTGATAGCATGAGTGTTTCATCTGAGTGACACAGAACTATGTAATGTAGTATTTGATAGCATGAGTGTTTCATCTGAGTGACACAGAACTATGTAATGTAGTAATTGATAGCATGAATGTTTCATCTGAGTGACACAGAAAATGTAATGTAGTATTTGATAGCATGAGTGTTTCATCTGAGTGACACAGAACTATGTAATGTAGTAATTGATAGCATGAATGTTTCATCTGAGTGACACAGAACTATGTAATGTAGTAATTGATAGCATGAATGTTTCATCTGAGTGACACAGAACTATGTAATGTAGTAATTGATAGCATGAATGTTTCATCTGAGTGACACAGAACTATGTAATGTAGTAATTGATAGCATGAATGTTTCATCTGAGTGACACAGAACTATGTAATATAGTAGTTGATAGCATGAATGTTTCATCTGAGTGACACAGAACTATATAATGTAGTATTTGATAGCATGAGTATTTCATCTGAGTGACACAGAACTATGTAATGTAGTAATTGATAGCATGAATGTTTCATCTGAGTGACACAGAACTATGTAATGTAGTAATTGATAGCATGAATGTTTCATCTGAGTGACACAGAACTATGTAATGTAGTATTTGATAGCATGAGTGTTACATCTGAGTGACACAGAACTATGTAATGTAGTATTTGATAGCATGAATGTTTCATCTGAGTGACACAGAACTATGTAATGTAGTATTTGATAGCATGAATGTTTCATCTGAGTGACACAGAACTATGTAATGTAGTAATTGATAACATGAGTGTTTCATCTGAGTGACACAGAACTATGTAATGTAGTATTTGATAGCATGAATGTTTCATCTGAGTGACACAGAACTATGTAATGTAGTAATTGATAGCATGAATGTTTCATCTGAGTGACACAGAACTATGTAATGTAGTATTTGATAGCATGAATGTTTCATCTGAGTGACACAGAACTATGTAATGTAGTATTTGATAGCATGAATGTTTCATCTGAGTGACACAGAACTATGTAATGTAGTATTTGATAGCATGCATGTTTCATCTGAGTGACACAGAACTATGTAATGTAGTAATTGATAGCATGAATGTTTCATCTGAGTGACACAGAACTATGTAATGTAGTATTTGATAGCATGAATGTTTCATCTGAGTGACACAGAACTATGTAATGTAGTAATTGATAGCATGAATGTTTCATCTGAGTGACACAGAACTATGTAATGTAGTATTTGATAGCATGAGTGTTTCATCTGAGTGACACAGAACTATGTAATGTAGTATTTGATAGCATGAATGTTTCATCTGAGTGACACAGAACTATGTAATGTAGTAATTGATAGCATGAATGTTTCATCTGAGTGACACAGAACTATGTAATGTAGTAATTGATAGCATGAATGTTTCATCTGAGTGACACAGAACTATGTAATGTAGTATTTGATAGCATGAATGTTTCATCTGAGTGACACAGAACTATGTAATGTAGTAATTGATAGCATGAATGTTTCATCTGAGTGACACAGAACTATGTAATGTAGTAATTGATAGCATGAATGTTTCATCTGAGTGACACAGAACTATGTAATGTAGTATTTGGTAGCATGAGTGTTTCATCTGAGTGGCACAGAACTATGTAATGTAGTATTTGATAGCATGAGTGTTTCATCTGAGTGACACAGAACTATATAATGTAGTATTTGATAGCATGAGTGTTTCATCTGAGTGACACAGAACTATGTAATGTAGTATTTGATAGCATGAGTGTTTCATCTGAGTGGCACAGAACTATGTAATGTAGTATTTGATAGCATGAGTGTTTCATCTGAGTGACACAGAACTATGTAATGTAGTATTTGATAGCATGAGTGTTTCATCTGAGTGACACAGAACTATGTAATGTAGTATTTGATAGCATGAATGTTTCATCTGAGTGACACAGAACTATGTAATGTAGTATTTGATAGCATGAATGTTTCATCTGAGTGACACAGAACAATGTAATGTAGTATTTGATAGCATGAGTGTTTCATCTGAGTGACACAGAACTATGTAATGTAGTAATTGATAGCATGAATGTTTCATCTGAGTGACACAGAACTATGTAATGTAGTAACTGATAGCATGAATGTTTCATCTGAGTGACACAGAACTATGTAATGTAGTATTTGATAGCATGAATGTTTCATCTGAGTGACACAGAACTATGTAATGTAGTATTTGATAGCATGAGTGTTTCATCTGAGTGACACAGAACTATGTAATGTAGTAATTGATAGCATGAATGTTTCATCTGAGTGACACAGAACTATGTAATGTAGTATTTGATAGCATGAGTGTTTCATCTGAGTGACACAGAACTATGTAATGTAGTATTTGATAGCATGAATGTTTCATCTGAGTGACACGGAACTATGTAATGTAGTATTTGATAGCATGAATGTTTCATCTGAGTGACACAGAACTATGTAATGTAGTAATTGATAGCATGAATGTTTCATCTGAGTGACACAGAACTATGTAATGTAGTAATTGATAGCATGAATGTTTCATCTGAGTGACACAGAACTATGTAATGTAGTAATTGATAGCATGAATGTTTCATCTGAGTGACACAGAACTATGTAATGTAGTAATTGATATCATGAATGTTTCATCTGAGTGACACAGAACTATGTAATGTAGTATTTGATAGCATGAATGTTTCATCTGAGTGACACGGAACTATGTAATGTAGTATTTGATAGCATGAGTGTTTCATCTGAGTGACACAGAACTATGTAATGTAGTAATTGATAGCATGAATGTTTCATCTGAGTGACACAGAACTATGTAATGTAGTATTTGATAGCATGAGTGTTTCATCTGAGTGGCACAGAACTATGTAATGTAGTATTTGATAGCATGAGTGTTTCATCTGAGTGACACAGAACTATGTAATGTAGTATTTGATAGCATGAATGTTTCATCTGAGTGACACAGAACTATGTAATGTAGTATTTGATAGCATGAGTGTTTCATCTGAGTGGCACAGAACTATGTAATGTAGTATTTGATAGCATGAGTGTTTCATCTGAGTGACACAGAACTATGTAATGCAGTATTTGATAGCATGAGTGTTTCATCTGAGTGACACAGAACTATGTAATGCAGTATTTGATAGCATGAATGTTTCATCTGAGTGACACAGAACTATGTAATGTAGTATTTGATAGCATGAATGTTTCATCTGAGTGACACGGAACTATGTAATGTAGTATTTGATAGCATGAATGTTTCATCTGAGTGACACAGAACTATGTAATGTAGTAATTGATAGCATGAATGTTTCATCTGAGTGACACGGAACTATGTAATGTAGTATTTGATAGCATGAATGTTTCATCTGAGTGACACAGAACTATGTAATGTAGTATTTGATAGCATGAGTGTTTCATCTGAGTGACACAGAACTATGTAATGTAGTATTTGATAGCATGAGTGTTTCATCTGAGTGACACAGAACTATGTAATGTAGTATTTGATAGCATGAGTGTTTCATCTGAGTGACACAGAACTATGTAATGTAGTAATTGATAGCATGAATGTTTCATCTGAGTGACACGGAACTATGTAATGTAGTATTTGATAGCATGAATGTTTCATCTGAGTGACACAGAACTATGTAATGTAGTATTTGATAGCATGAATGTTTCATCTGAGTGACACGGAACTATGTAATGTAGTATTTGATAGCATGAGTGTTTCATCTGAGTGACACAGAACTATGTAATGTAGTATTTGATAGCATGAGTGTTTCATCTGAGTGACAGAGAACTATGTAATGTAGTAATTGATAGCATGAATGTTTCATCTGAGTGACACGGAACTATGTAATGTAGTATTTGATAGCATGAATGTTTCATCTGAGTGACACAGAACTATGTAATGTAGTATTTGATAGCATGAATGTTTCATCTGAGTGGCACAGAACTATGTAATGTAGTATTGATAGCATGAATGTTTCATCTGAGTGACACAGAACTATGTAATGTAGTATTTGATAGCATGAATGTTTCATCTGAGTGGCACAGAACTATGTAATGTAGTATTGATAGCATGAGTGTTTCATCTGAGTGACACAGAACTATGTAATGTAGTATTTGATAGCATGAATGTTTCATCTGAGTGGCACAGAACTATGTAATGTAGTATTGATAGCATGAGTGTTTCATCTGAGTGACACAGAACTATGTAATGTAGTATTTGATAGCATGAATGTTTCATCTGAGTGACACGGAACTATGTAATGTAGTATTTGATAGCATGAATGTTTCATCTGAGTGACACGGAACTATGTAATGTAGTATTTGATAGCATGAATGTTTCATCTGAGTGACACAGAACTATGTAATGTAGTATTTGATAGCATGAATGTTTCATCTGAGTGACACAGAACTATGTAATGTAGTATTTGATAGCATGAGTGTTTCATCTGAGTGGCACAGAACTATGTAATGTAGTATTTGATAGCATGAATGTTTCATCTGAGTGACACAGAACTATGTAATGTAGTATTTGATAGCATGAGTGTTTCATCTGAGTGACACAGAACTATGTAATGTAGTATTTGATAGCATGAATGTTTCATCTGAGTGACACAGAACTATGTAATGTAGTATTTGATAGCATGAATGTTTCATCTGAGTGACACAGAACTATGTAATGTAGTATTTGATAGCATGAATGTTTCATCTGAGTGACACAGAACTATGTAATGTAGTAATTGATATCATGAGTGTTTCATCTGAGTGGCACAGAACTATGTAATGTAGTATTTGATAGCATGAGTGTTTCATCTGAGTGACACAGAACTATGTAATGTAGTAATTGATAGCATGAATGTTTCATCTGAGTGACACAGAACTATGTAATGTAGTATTTGATAGCATGAATGTTTCATCTGAGTGACACAGAACTATGTAATGTAGTAATTGATAGCATGAGTGTTTCATCTGAGTGACACAGAACTATGTAATGTAGTAATTGATAGCATGAGTGTTTCATCTGAGTGACACAGAACTATGTAATGTAGTATTTGATAGCATGAGTGTTTCATCTGAATGACACAGAACTATGTAATGTAGTATTTGATAGCATGAATGTTTCATCTGAGTGACACAGAACTATGTAATGTAGTAATTGATATCATGAATGTTTCATCTGAGTGACACAGAACTATGTAATGTAGTATTTGATAGCATGAATGTTTCATCTGAGTGACACGGAACTATGTAATGTAGTATTTGATAGCATGAGTGTTTCATCTGAGTGACACAGAACTATGTAATGTAGTAATTGATAGCATGAATGTTTCATCTGAGTGACACAGAACTATGTAATGTAGTATTTGATAGCATGAGTGTTTCATCTGAGTGGCACAGAACTATGTAATGTAGTATTTGATAGCATGAGTGTTTCATCTGAGTGACACAGAACTATGTAATGTAGTATTTGATAGCATGAATGTTTCATCTGAGTGACACAGAACTATGTAATGTAGTATTTGATAGCATGAGTGTTTCATCTGAGTGGCACAGAACTATGTAATGTAGTATTTGATAGCATGAGTGTTTCATCTGAGTGACACAGAACTATGTAATGCAGTATTTGATAGCATGAGTGTTTCATCTGAGTGACACAGAACTATGTAATGCAGTATTTGATAGCATGAATGTTTCATCTGAGTGACACAGAACTATGTAATGTAGTATTTGATAGCATGAATGTTTCATCTGAGTGACACGGAACTATGTAATGTAGTATTTGATAGCATGAATGTTTCATCTGAGTGACACAGAACTATGTAATGTAGTAATTGATAGCATGAATGTTTCATCTGAGTGACACGGAACTATGTAATGTAGTATTTGATAGCATGAATGTTTCATCTGAGTGACACAGAACTATGTAATGTAGTATTTGATAGCATGAGTGTTTCATCTGAGTGACACAGAACTATGTAATGTAGTATTTGATAGCATGAGTGTTTCATCTGAGTGACACAGAACTATGTAATGTAGTAATTGATAGCATGAATGTTTCATCTGAGTGACACGGAACTATGTAATGTAGTATTTGATAGCATGAATGTTTCATCTGAGTGACACAGAACTATGTAATGTAGTATTTGATAGCATGAATGTTTCATCTGAGTGACACGGAACTATGTAATGTAGTATTTGATAGCATGAGTGTTTCATCTGAGTGACACAGAACTATGTAATGTAGTATTTGATAGCATGAGTGTTTCATCTGAGTGACAGAGAACTATGTAATGTAGTAATTGATAGCATGAATGTTTCATCTGAGTGACACGGAACTATGTAATGTAGTATTTGATAGCATGAATGTTTCATCTGAGTGACACAGAACTATGTAATGTAGTATTTGATAGCATGAATGTTTCATCTGAGTGGCACAGAACTATGTAATGTAGTATTGATAGCATGAATGTTTCATCTGAGTGACACAGAACTATGTAATGTAGTATTTGATAGCATGAATGTTTCATCTGAGTGGCACAGAACTATGTAATGTAGTATTGATAGCATGAGTGTTTCATCTGAGTGACACAGAACTATGTAATGTAGTATTTGATAGCATGAATGTTTCATCTGAGTGGCACAGAACTATGTAATGTAGTATTGATAGCATGAGTGTTTCATCTGAGTGACACAGAACTATGTAATGTAGTATTTGATAGCATGAATGTTTCATCTGAGTGACACGGAACTATGTAATGTAGTATTTGATAGCATGAATGTTTCATCTGAGTGACACGGAACTATGTAATGTAGTATTTGATAGCATGAATGTTTCATCTGAGTGACACAGAACTATGTAATGTAGTATTTGATAGCATGAATGTTTCATCTGAGTGACACAGAACTATGTAATGTAGTATTTGATAGCATGAGTGTTTCATCTGAGTGGCACAGAACTATGTAATGTAGTATTTGATAGCATGAATGTTTCATCTGAGTGACACAGAACTATGTAATGTAGTATTTGATAGCATGAGTGTTTCATCTGAGTGACACAGAACTATGTAATGTAGTATTTGATAGCATGAATGTTTCATCTGAGTGACACAGAACTATGTAATGTAGTATTTGATAGCATGAATGTTTCATCTGAGTGACACAGAACTATGTAATGTAGTATTTGATAGCATGAATGTTTCATCTGAGTGACACAGAACTATGTAATGTAGTAATTGATATCATGAGTGTTTCATCTGAGTGGCACAGAACTATGTAATGTAGTATTTGATAGCATGAGTGTTTCATCTGAGTGACACAGAACTATGTAATGTAGTAATTGATAGCATGAATGTTTCATCTGAGTGACACAGAACTATGTAATGTAGTATTTGATAGCATGAATGTTTCATCTGAGTGACACAGAACTATGTAATGTAGTAATTGATAGCATGAGTGTTTCATCTGAGTGACACAGAACTATGTAATGTAGTAATTGATAGCATGAGTGTTTCATCTGAGTGACACAGAACTATGTAATGTAGTATTTGATAGCATGAGTGTTTCATCTGAATGACACAGAACTATGTAATGTAGTATTTGATAGCATGAATGTTTCATCTGAGTGACACAGAACTATGTAATGTAGTATTTGATAGCATGAATGTTTCATCTGAGTGACACGGAACTATGTAATGTAGTAATTGATAGCATGAATGTTTCATCTGAGTGACACGGAACTATGTAATGTAGTAATTGATAGCATGAATGTTTCATCTGAGTGACACAGAACTATGTAATGTAGTAATTGATAGCATGAATGTTTCATCTGAGTGACACAGAACTATGTAATATAGTATTTGATAGCATGAGTGTTTCATCTGAGTGACACGGAACTATGTAATGTAGTATTTGATAGCATGAATGTTTCATCTGAATGACACAGAACTATGTAATGTAGTATTTGATAGCATGAGTGTTTCATCTGAGTGACACAGAACTATGTAATGTAGTATTTGATAGCATGAATGTTTCATCTGAGTGACACAGAACTATGTAATGTAGTAATTGATAGCATGAATGTTTCATCTGAGTGACACAGAACTATGTAATGTAGTATTTGATAGCATGAATGTTTCATCTGAGTGACACAGAACTATGTAATGTAGTAATTGATAGCATGAATGTTTCATCTGAGTGACACAGAACTATGTAATGTGGCAGTCAGTTCCGGTCAGTCTTATCGTATGAAGGAAAAGCGATTATTGTCTTTGTTGAGGAGGGAGTAATAATGAATGACAAGGAGTGCATGTTCGGTTGAAACAGTTAAATGTACATATCTCTGTGTTTAAGTATTTTCATGTTTTCTTTCATTATTTCACATTTTGTTCCATGTTAGAATAAACACCAGCTGAAAATATAAGGCCATTTTGTCAATTTGATTTTTCATATTCATAATAAACAATATTTTGATGAACATTTCTTTACGAATTATACTTTCTTCAAAGGAATATATAAAACTGAGTTTCTGCAATGTTTGCCAATTGTATAAATAAATTGGACATTAGCTCTCATTGTTACAAAGATACTATAAAATCACTTAGACCTCTCAGAATCAACAATATTCAACTTAATATAAAAGACTATAGATTTTGTACCTTCATTCTATGATGTTTAGCAGTGTATATGAAAAATGTATGGACTATTATCTCAAATATCAATTTGATATTGCTGATTAAAGGGTCAGTCAATGACAAGGCAAATTTTTGTTATTTTTCTTTTTTGTCAACATTTTGTTAATTTCCTGATTTACAGCAGGAGATATTATGAAAACACTTGTTGCTATGCATTAGTATGTAATTAAATGAGCAAGTTTCCATCAAACATCATTATTACATATCTATACATAGAGAGAAACCTCGTTAACTTGACATTGGACAACACATTTACTTGTATAACTTAAAGATATGTTTGATTCACTCTTTGAATTTAAGTTACCTCCTATTTTTAAATACGAAGCATGGCAGGTTGAGTGGTTTAGGTCATTAACAGTACCTTCTAACCAAAGGCTCAACAACACTAACAATGGCTCCATCCCAATTATGCACCCCAAGTGTTGTTCAAGCCCAATGACCCACTTCAAGTGTTATTTGAGCTCAATTACCCACCTCAAGTGTTGTTCAAGCCCAATGATCCACTTCAAGTGTTATTTGAACTTAATTACCCACCTCAAGTGTTGTTCAATCCCAATTACCCACTTCAAGTGTTATTTGAACTTAATTACCCACCTCAAGTGTTGTTCAAGCCCAATTACCCACTTCAAGTGTTATTTGAACTTAATTACCCACCTCAAGTATTGTTCAATCCCAATTACCCACTTCAAGTGTTATTTGAACTTAATTACCCACCTCAAGTGTTGTTCAAGCCCAATTACCCACTTCAAGTGTTATTTGAACTTAATTACCCACCTCAAGTGTTGTTCAAGCCCAATTACCCACTTCAAGTGTTATTTGAACTTAATTACCCACCTCAAGTATTGTTCAATCCCAATTACCCACTTCAAGTGTTATTTGAACTTAATTACCCACCTCAAGTGTTGTTTAAGCCCAATTACCCACTTCAAGTGTTATGTATGCTCAATTACCCACCTCAAGTGTTGTTTAAGCCCAATTACCCACTTCAAGTGTTATTTGAACTGAATTACCCACCTCAAGTGTTGTTTAAGCCCAATTACCCACTTCAAGTGTTATTTGAACTTAATTACCCACCTCAAGTGTTGTTCAAGCCCAATTACCCACTTCAAGTGCTCTTTGAGCTCAATTGCCCACTTCAAGTGTTGTTCAAGCTAAATGACCACTTCAAGTGTTATTTGAGCTCAATTACCCACTTCAAGTGTTGTTCAAGCCCAATTACCGACTTTGAGTGTTATTTGAGCTCAATTACCCACTGCAAGTGTTGTTCAAGCCCAATTACCGACTTTGAGTGTTATTTGAGCTCAATTACCCACTTCAAGTGTTGTTCAAGCCCAATTACCAACTTTGAGTGTTATTTGAGCTCAATTACCCACTTCAAGTGTTATTTGAGCTCAATTACTCACTGCAAGTGTTGTTCAAGCTCAATTGCCCACTTCAAGTGTTATATTTTTAGCTCAATTACCCACTTCAACTGTTGTTCAAGCTAAATTACCACTTCAAGTGTTATTTGAGCTCAATTACCCACTTCAAGTGTTGTTCAAGCTAAATGACCACTTCAAGTGTTGTTCAAGCCCAATTATCCATTTCAAGTGTTATTTAAACTCAATTGCCCACCTCAAGTGTTGTTCAAGCCTAATTACCCGCTTCAAGTGTTGCTCAAGCCTAATTACCCACTTCAAGTGTTATTTAAACTCAATTGCCCAACTCAAGTGTTAAGGTTTCCATATACCTACCCATGACCAGGGGTTTCACTGGTCACAGATACCTACCCATGACCAGGGGTTTCACTGGACAGATACCTACCCATGACCAGGGGTTTCACTGGTCACAGATACCTACCCATGACCAGGGGTTTCACTGGTCACAGATACCTACCCATGACCAGGGGTTTCACTGGTCACAGAAACCTACCCATGACCAGGGGTTTCACTGGTCAGATACCTACCCATGACCAGGGGTTTCACTGGTCACAGAAACCTACCCATGATCAGGGGTTTCACTGGTCACAGATACCTACCCATGACCAGGGGTTTCACTGGTCACAGAAACCTACCCGTGACCAAGGGTTTCACTGGTCACAGATACCTACTCATGACCAGGGGTTTCACTGGTCACATATAGCTACTCATGACCAGGGGTTTCACTGGTCACAGATACCTACCCATGACCAAGGGTTTCACTGGACACAGATACCTACCCATGACCAGGGCTTTCACTGGTCACAGATACCTACCCATGACCAGGGGTTTCACTGGTTACAGATACCTACCCATGACCAAGGGTTTCACTGGTCACAGACACCTACTCATGACCAAGGGTTTCACTGGTCACAGATACCTACCCATGACCAGGGGTTTCACTGGTCACAGATACCTACCCATGAGCAAGGGTTTCACTGGTCACAGATACCTACTCATGACCAGGGGTTTCACTGGTCACAGATACCTACCCATGACCAGGGGTTTCACTGGTCACATATACCTACCCATGACCAGGGGTTTCACTGGTCACAGATAACTACCCATGACCAAGGGTTTCACTGGTCACAGATACCTACTCATGACCAAGGGTTTCACTGGTCACAGATACCTACCCATGACCAAGGGTTTCATTGGTCACAGATACCTACCCATGACCAGGGGTTTCACTGGTCACAGATACCTACCCATGACCAGGGGTTTCACTGGTCACAGATACCTACCCATGACCAAGGGTTTCACTGGTCACAGATACCTACTCATGACCAAGGGTTTCACTGGTCACAGATACCTACCCATGACCAGGGGTTTCACTGGTCACAGATACCTACCCACGACCAAGGGTTTCACTGGTCACAGATACCTACCCATGGCCAGGGGTTTCACTGGTCACAGATACCTACCCATGACCAAGGGTTTCACTGGTCACAGATACCTACTCATGACCAGGGGTTTCACTGGTCACATATACCTACCCATGACCAGGGGTTTCACTAGTCACAGAAACCTACCCATGGCCAGGGGTTTCACTGGTCACAGATACCTACCCATGGCCAGGGGTTTCACTGGTCACAGTAACCTACCCATGGCCAGGGGTTTCACTGGTTACAGATACCTACCCATGGTCAGGGGTTTCACTGGTCAGATACCTACCCAGGGACAGGGGTTTCACTGGTCACAGCAACCTACCCATGGCCAGGGGTTTCACTGGTTACAGATACCTACCCATGACCAAGGGTTTCACTGGTCACAGATACCTACTCATAACCAGGTGTTTCACTGGTCACAGATAACTACTCATGACCAGGGGTTTCACTGGTCACAGATACCTACCCATGACCAAGGGTTTCACTGGTCACTGATACCTACTCATGAACAGGGGTTTCACTGGTCACAGATACCTACCCATGACCAGGGGTTTCACTGGTCACAGATACCTACCCATGGACAGGGGTTTCACTGGTCTGATCATTATATATTTTCAGCCTTTCCTCTCCTATTAGGCTGGTAGTCACAGTATATCTATAAAATTGTGAAAGTGTTAACCAATCTTGATGTAGAAATTTGGTTTAGATTAGTCCAGATAACTCTAACATCATTGGTACCTTCAAATTCATTACAACAACAATGAATCATTTCCCTTACGTTTTGCTTCAACGAGTGAGAATTAGCTATAGGAATCAGCAAACTTATTTTTCAGCTAATAGACTAAAATTTTAACAAATTCATTAGAGAAAATCAGATAATATTTTAATCCCATTTCTACATTATATACATTAAGAGGTTATAAAGCATAAACTGTGCTCAATGATGTTGATAACAAATTTGGAAGTGACGTCAAAGAAATGATAAATTTAGATGAATACCTCAAGACAAGTACAGGGGTCAACCACTGTAACATTATTTAAAGTTTGAGAGGTCATGATATGATGTTAGAAACAGCTAACCCTGCTGATATGAGTTTATGGAAACATGATAATCCCCTATACAGATTATTACCTTAGGATAGATGCATGAATAAGAAGATTGTTAAAAATGTGATCATTTATTGACAAAAGAGAATGATTTATGGATATTTGACAAATTTGTTTGTTTTCCTATTAGATAATAATCTTAAGAATTATCAGGTTACAATAGGGAAAGCTTGATGATGAACCATAGTGGGTGTCTTGTTTGGAAAGTGTCAAGATCCTTGCATGTTAAAGGCTCCTGTTGTAGAATTAAAAAAAAAGAATGGGTGCATTGTATCCACTGATAAGGCTAATTTCAACAACTTGGGCACCAATTTTTCCCTACTAATTTTTGCTAACATTTTTAGATATTGTTGAACTTGATCTTGTTCATAATAATATTATGTAGGAGAGGGGGGGGGGGGGCATCATCGTGGTAGTGATCGTATAGTAGTTGGATTTATAACTACCCATGCAATCAGTTCCTATCACCACTAACATTGTGACTTCGAATCCAGCTCAAGTGAGGTGTACTCGTCGATACAACAATATGTGATATAGTTTGTCAGTGACTTGCGGCAAGTCGGTAGTTTTCTCAGGGTACTCCGGTTTCCTCCACCAATAAAACTGACCGCCACCATATAACTGAAATATTGTTGGAAGTGGCATTAAACACCATAACCCTTAATAATATGTACGAAATATTAACACTGGACAACCAACAACCAATCAATCACCTATTACAACATAATGTTCGAGCATGGTACAATAGTTTTGACAAATAAACATGGATAGTACAATAGCAAGGTCAATGAATTCTCATAGTTAACTGACTACTGGCTAAGATGGTTAAAGACCATTACTCTTAGGACATAAGAACCATTTGATTATCACGTTTCTTCAAAACTTGGTGATAAGTAATTGTCCTAACAGTACAAATACTATTCATATTTATTGTGTAGAGTCATTTTATCATAATATAATTGTACCGGTTGGGAGTAAATTAATTAAAATTCTAGATCTACTAATTCAATTTCCATTGTTATGGTGCCTAAATATGGTTTGGCTTATGGTGTTTAACACCACTTTCAACAATATTTCAGTTATATTGTGGCCCTAAATATGATTACTAGTGAAAAATAGTACGACTAAAATGGAATACGTATTTTAAATTTGAACTCATTTTGACTAAAAATTGAACTGTCAAATTTTGCCAATTAAAATAAATTCTTTTGTGTAGTTATGGCAATCTATTTAAAATTAGATTTCTAATTCAAACATACGTATACTGAAATGCTATTCTTAGGATTGACATAAATAAACGCCAACCAGTTTTTTCTTAATCCATTTCAAGGGTATAAATAAACAAAAAATACTTGAATTATTAAAACCTAAAAAAATAAGATTTTTACAGAATCCAATCAATACATGGAAGATTTTGCATTTTCAATAACTAATTATGAGCCTATAGAATAAATCAATATAAAATTGCCTTCCTCAAAGAAATCTGGACTAAAGAATCTTTTTATGTACATAATAGATATTTCTTATAATTTCTACCATCCATCTGAGTTGTGATGAATCAAAACCTTAACCTCTCATCAACCAGTAAAATATCATTATACAGAGTACAGTGAAACATGTCTAAACCAAACCCTAAATAAACCAGAATCCTGTCAAAACCAAATTGTTAAAAAAAAGGTCAGAATGTAGGAAATCTTTGTAAATTTAACATGTATAAACTGAACACTTGTCTATTCCGAACACAAAAGTTGGTCCCAGTGAGGTTCAGTTGAGACAGTTTTCATTGTACTAAAAAGGGGCCAAATAAACTTAGGATAAAACTTCAAATAAGGCTTTTCTGGTACCTGATTCATGTAGAGCAAACGATAAGAAATGATAACTGTATAAGTACTGACCTGATAGAGAACACCCTTGAAAACTATTAGAACTACGACTGTCTTTATAAGAAATGACAACTGTATAAGTACTGACCTGATAGAGAACACCCTTGAAAACTATTAGAACTACGACTGTCTTTATAAGAAATGACAACTGTATAAGTACTGACCTGATAGAGAACACCCTTGAAAACTATTAGAACTACGACTGTCTTTATAAGAAATGACAACTGTATAAGTACTGACCTGATAGAGAACAACCTTGAAAACTATTAGAACTACGACTGTCTTTATAAGAAATGACAACTGTATAAGTACTGACCTGATAGAGAACACCCTTGAAAACAATTAGAACTATGACTGTCTTTATAAGAAATGACAACTGTATAAGTACTGACCTGATAGAGAACACCCTTGAAAACTATTAGAACTACAACTGTCTTTATAAGAAATGACAACTGTATAAGTACTGACCTGATAGAGAACAACCTTGAAAACTATTAGAACTACGACTGTCTTTATAAGAAATGACAACTGTATAAGTACTGACCTGATAGAGAACACCCTTGAAAACAATTAGAACTATGACTGTCTTTATAAGAAATGACAACTGTATAAGTACTGACCTGATAGAGAACACCCTTGAAAACTATTAGAACTACGACTGCCATTTTTGTTTTACATTGCAGGATAAACACAAACTTCTATGGTTCTATGATGCTTAACGCCACTTTCAACAATATTGCAGTTATATTGTGGTGGTCCGTTTTGTTGGTGGAGGAAACCGGAGGACCCGGAGAAAACCACTGACCTGTTGCAAATAACTGACAAACTTTATCACATAATGTTGTACACCTCGCCCTTATCGAGATTTGAACTCACAACATCAGTGGTGATAGGCACTGATTGCATAGGTAGTTGTAAATCCAACTACCATACGATCATGGCCACGACGGCCCCTAAACAAGATAACAAGAAACGTACAACATAGGTAAAAATAAAATTTATTTTCACTTGCATGTTTCTAAAACCGGCACAAAATAAATTATATATTTTCTGACAATATACATATATTGTTAATTTATTTTGCAGTTTTTATTCTAATATGGTAGAGGCCAGAACAATGGTCTATAGTAGTTTTGTCCTAAAAACTTGGCCCAACGGTCAATGAAGATATAATCTAATAGTATATAAAAATAGAAAAGATTGAATAGAAATAATTTGCTTTGCCTTCAAATAAAACATCAAGTTACATATAAATTTTGCATCAAAAAGATAAGAACAAAAGTTCACGGTATCCTGATACTTCAGTATTTTACTGAAATACTAGCCATATTAATAAAACAGGAGCACCGCCCATGGGTGCTGGACGCTCGACTTTTTCGTATCTGATATTAAACTGCAAGCAATTTACAAAGTTATACATACTTCTAACTATGATGGTCATATAAGCAAATATGTTGGTAAATTGATAAATATAATCAGAGCCAGAGGGGTATAATCTTTTCTTGTAACACTGTTTTAGTGCAAATGAAAAAAAAATGGGGGGGGGGGGCAGTGGGAGGGGGTTGTATGTTGGGAGTGGGGGGTTACCCTTCTGTAATGTGTTCCCCCTTTTGATAGTGAATAGGTATGTTGGGTTTCATTTTAATGCCTATCATATTTATATTGAGAAAATTGTATTTTTTAGAAAAAAATGCAAGTATTAAAAGGAACTAACTCAAATAAATTGCTGGATAGAGTTGTCTTCTCTTGTCAACAGAATGAGGTCAACACTTTCTACAAGTGTATTGAGTTTCAAGTTAATAGCTTTGATAGTTACTGAGAAATTTTAATTATACTAAAACAATATCCCAAATTTCTATGTACTATGCCGAAACAAGGGCAAATAACTCTGGATATACAAATCACAGAGTCACCTGCCTTGTTGTAATGGGTTCCCCATTTGATAGTGAACAGGTTTGTTGAGTTTCATTTCAATGCCTATCATAATTATTGAGAAATTGTATTTTTTGAAGAAATTCTAAGTCAAAAAGGGGGAATAACTCAAATAAAATGATGGATGGAGTTGTCTTCTCTTGTCAACAGATTGGGGTCAACACTTTCTACAAGTGTATTGAGTTTCAAGTTAATAGCTTTGATAGTTATTGAGAAATTTTAGTTATACTAAAAAAATATCCTAATTTCTATGTACTATGTCGAAACAAGGGCAGAGAACTTTGGATATATATACAAATCACAGGGTCATCTGCCTTGTTGTAATTGGTTCCTCTTTTGATAGTGAACAAGTATTCCAAGTTTCAAATGGATACCGCCGGAGTGACGACAATAGCTCGACTTTTTTTCTTCGAAAAGTCGAGCTAATGATACTTGTAACTGTAAGCCTCACACATTCTATATATAACTGTGTAATTATGCTATATAAAACTTAATAATATCATTTTTAATAAGACTAGTTACATGGTTACATGTCAACATGACAGTAATCAAGAAAATAAAAACTCCACCTACGGAGCACGACAAGAACCACACACCAACATAATGACATCTAGGGGGCTGCCATGGCATTCTTTGCCTTAATTGCCCGAAAGTCAAATTAAGAAAAAATTTCTATTTTTTTCAGACAAATTCTTTCATAATTTTCACTTGTCCGAATCCAGTTTTACTTGTCACGGGCTTCGGGCAAGTGGGTTAGTGCAAAGACTGTCATGGTCATGATCGTATGGTAGTTGGATTTATAACTGCCTGTGCAATCAGTGCCTATCACCACTAACGTTGTGAGTTCGAATCCCACTCAGGGCGAGTTGTATTAGATACAACATTATGTGATAAAGTTTGTCAGTGACTTGCGACAGGTCAGTGGTTTTCTCCAGGGAATTCCGGTTTCCTCCACCAATAAAACTGACTGCCATGATATAACTGAAAGTGGCAATAAACACTATAACCCTAACCCATAAAGACATCTCATAAGAAATTTCCAACTACAAAGTACCGGGGTATATCAAATTGACAGCACATCATAATAAAGAGCTTCTGATGTACATCAAATTGTTTGTACCTATATATTATAATGTATATAGAAACATCCTATTGGTCCCTTTGGGTCAATTTTTTTCTGTGGTGGATTTCCAGATGAAAAAAAAACTTTGTAGAGGGCCATCAAATGAAAATTCCTATCCAAATTTGGTTGCAATTGTCCCAGTGGTTTAAGAAAAGAAGATCAAAATGTAAAAGTTTATGGATGGGGACGATGACAGTGACTGTAGCAAATTGATGAGAATACCCCCACATGATACTTTGGGTCATGCCAGCTAACAAATATACAGAAAATAGGGACTACCTGAACAATGACTCTTGACTGCCACTGGAAAATTATGGAGATTTAGGAAGGGGCAAAATTGTTTTTATGTGCAAGGAGCATGGCAGTCTCTAAATACAGCACATACTATGGTCCATACTTCAGTTTTCAGAGCTACATCATATAAAAAGTTCATGAAACAAATATAACTGATTACCATGACAACACATCACATAAAGATTCAAAATATGAATACAACAGATTACCATGACAACACATCACATACAGATTCAAAATATGAATACGACAGATTACCATGACAACACATCACATAAAGATTCAAAATATAAATACAACAGATTACCATGGCAACACATTCCATATAAAGGCTATGGAACATAATAAATATGGACCATGATAAAAACCACAATACTTTGACTTAAATGTTTACAAAATTAGAATGGTAGATTGTATCTTGTTATGCTACAATGAACATTGGCCCATTCTGACCTTATTACATCACATATATAAGCAGTGCCCATGGTTGGTGGTTCTCTCCGGGTACTCCAGCTTCTTCCACCACTAAAACTGGTCGCCATGATATAGCTGAAATATTGCTGAAATATTGTTAAACACAATAAATCAAATCAAATCAAATCATATATACTGGTAAGTAATATTCATACTGATATATATGAACCAATTTTACAAGTAGTTCCCCCTTTCATACTGATATATATTAACCAATTTTGCAAGTAGTTCCCCCTTTTTTTTGTAACAGTTGAAACCTTTGAAATAATCACTGCACTCTTCTTCATAGACCATGAAATGTCACAATCTTTCTTTAAATCAACAGTGATAATTTGTTACACTGTTTCCCTGGTTTCTGAGTGTTTTTTTTTTTATAGAAATAAGCACGATTGTTTTGAGAATTCATGGACATTTACTTGTAAAGTCAGAGCATGAAAAACCAATTATTTTCAAAGGACAATTATACAACAACAGTTCAGTAATAAAAATGACAGTTACAACAAAAATTTTCCATTTTACCTTTTAGAAGAAGGTTGATTGATTCTTTTGATTTCTATTTGAAGGTTAAATAAAATAGGATAACTAGATAATTAAATAGATTAATAATTGCCTTCAGTACATCCTACAAACAGTACATTTCCTCTCATTTCTCAACATAAATAAACCTTTGAAGTCGCTATCATTAGAAAAAAAAATATATTGATTCTTTACAATTATAACAACAAATATAAAAAAATTATGTAACCATTCTATTCTGAATAAAAGTAGATTCACTATCATTATTATCAGTTTCTATGCAAACAAAAAAGGATCAATTTCTCATAATTTATCAGATACTTGTGTATGAAAATTAACAAAGCAAACTTGATACATTTGAAATTAATGATATACAAAACAGGCTCAGGAAAAAAAAGAACCTTGACATTATATTTAAAGACTGACCAAACTGGTATAACAATGACCTCAAACATGGAAGTATGAAATAGAACAAGTTTGTACACATGTAAATATCTTGTCTGTACACATGTAAATATCTTGTCTGTACACATGTACATAGCTTGTCTATACCCATGTAAATAGCTTGTCTGTACACATGTAAATAGCTTGTCTGTACACATGTAAATATCTTGTCTGTTAACATGTAAATATCTTGTCTGTACACATGTAAATATCTTGGTTGTACACATGTAAATAACTTGGCTGTACACATGTAAATATCTTATCTATATACATGTAAATATCTTGTCTGTACACATGTAAATATCTTGTCTATACCCATGTAAATATCTTGGCTGTACACATGTAAATATCTTGTCTGTACAGATGTAAATATTTTGTCTGTTAACATGTAAATATCTTGTCTGTTAACATGTAAATATCTTGTCTGTTAACATTTAAATATCTTGGCTGTGCACATGTAAATATCTTGTCTGTACACATGTAAATATCTTGTCTGTACACATGTAGATATCTTGTCTGTACACATGTAAATAACTTGGCTGTACACATGTAAATATCTTATCTATACATGTAAACATCTTGGCTGTACCCATGTAAATATATTGTCTGTACACATGTAAATATCTTGTCTATACCCATGTAAATATCTTGGCTGTACACATGTAAATATCTTGTCTGTACACATGTAGATATCTTGTCTGTACAGATATAAATTTCTTGTCTGTTAACATGTACATATCTTGTCTGTTAACATGTAAATATCTTGTCTGTACACATGTAAATATCTTGGCTGTGCACATGTAAATATCTTGTCTGCACACATGTAAATATCTTGGTTGTACACTTGTAAATATCTTGTCTGTACACATGTAAATATCTTGTCTGTACATATGTAAATATCTTGTCTACACATGTAAATATCTTTCTGTACAGATGTAAATATCTTGTCTGTACATCAAAATGGAAGAAGTATATATCTTGTCTGTACATATGTAAATATCTTGTCTGTACACATGTAAATATCTTGTCTGTACATATGTAAATATCTTGTCTACACATGTAAATATCTTTCTGTACAGATGTAAATATCTTGTCTGTACATCAAAACGGAAGAATTATATATCTTGTCTGTACACATGTAAATATCTTGTCTGTACATATGTAAATATCTTGTCTACACATGTAAATATCTTTCTGTACAGATGTAAATATCTTGTCTGTACACATGTAAATATCTGATCTATACACATGTAAATATATTGTCTGTACACATGTAGATATCTTGTCTGTACAGATGTAAATATCTTGTCTGTACAGATGTAAATATCTTGTCTGTACAGATGTAAATATCTTGTCTGTACACATGTAAATATCTTGTCTGTACATATGTAAATATCTTGTCTACACATGTAAATATCTTTCTGTACAGATGTAAATATATTGTCTGTACATCAAAACGGAAGAATTATATATCTTGTCTGTACACATGTAAATATCTTGTCTGTACATATGTAAATATCTTGTCTACACATGTAAATATCTTTCTGTACAGATGTAAATATCTTGTCTGTACACATGTAAATATCTGATCTATACACATGTAAATATATTGTCTGTACACATGTAGATATCTTGTCTGTACAGATGTAAATATCTTGTCTGTACAGATGTAAATATCTTGTCTGTACAGATGTAAATATCTTGTCTGTACACATGTAAATATCTTGTCTGTCCTTGTACTCACATTAATAAACAACATAAATCATAATATTACTTGTGGACATGAGGTCATGGAGTAACAATCTGTTGGCACATTCCACACAGGAAAATTTCAAAGGAATTCAATGGAAAAAAACTGCATACAAATTTGACTTAAATTTTTATTCTTTTTATCATTTTGGGTGTTGGTCCCTTTTGTCTCCCTTTGATTCTTTTTTTTTCTAACAAAAAATAAGAGGTAGGTCAAATCTGTTGAAAAAATGCAGGCAAATAAATTCATGGAATCTAAAAAAAAAACAACCTAAATTTTATAAGGAATCTGAAAAAAACCCTATCAAAATCGGATTTATCATAAAAAAAATTAATCTTAGAAACGATAAGAGCCATAAAAAATCTGTTGGAATACACATAAAAGGGATTTCATAAGGAACATAAAGCAAAAATAAATTGGATTAATAATAAATGGTTCACATACAAAAACAGACAGCACCGTTTTTGGCATCTTGTGGCTTGTTTCTGTAGTGCATTTCTGCTTGGAAAAAGCCATAAACTTTGTAGAGGACCATTCGTGGAACATTTATACCATTGTTGGTCCCAACCAGCCAAGTGGTTTCAAAGAAGGAGATTAAAATGTAAAAGTTTACGGACAACAACACACGAAGATGATTGACGTAACTTGATGATAAAATGTTTTATTTATGGAAATTTTGGTCCAGAATCTTTCTTAACAAGAATATTTACTTCTCAATGAGGCAGATGTTGAATTTCTATATATTTAAAAAAAAAATATAGTCTAAGGCTAATACAGTTCAATAAACAACAAATAAATATTGATTACCCCAATGATATTGCAGAGCTCCAAGCTTAAGGTTAACAAAGATATTGATGAAAACATTGATACTTCATTATCTAAATCTCATACAACCCAGCACGATGCTCTCAAATTAAACTGACCATGCTTCACTTGGTTAATCAAATTTATTAATTAAAAAATTACACTTCAAGGAACAGAAATGGAAAAATAGATGTCCTTGGTCCATTATTAGTTTTTTTTTTTTTATCAGTTTTTAATATCTAGGTTTATTTATACTATTCTATATACAAATGGTCATAAAGTAAATATTATTATGCTTCATAAAACTTGTCATCAACATCATTGATACATGAATTCAAAAAACAATATAATGGTACTTTTAATGAGGGGTAATATTGCATAATATTACGTTACTACACAAAGTTCAAATAGTTTGTGATCTAAGGACAATATATAATATTATTCCACTCTATAATATTTATTCTACTTACATAAAAATTTGATTGGTCGAAACAATCCCACGTGACATTTATCAAAACATCGTATTTCCCTCTCAACAACATCATATTTCCCTCTCAACAATATCGTATTTCCCTTATTCGAAATTCTCAAGATTTAACACTTTGGTCATATAACGGTATTCCATGTTAGTAAAGATAACTCCAGAGATGTTCCGAAATAATAATATTGTAAACAAAGATGGCCAAAAGATTTTATTTGGCAGAATTCACCAAATCGTTGGCCTGGTGGAATAAAACATTAATTTCCTTTGCATAAGGGAGATATGAAAAAATGTTCACCCTCGAAATAGTCATATTTCCCGAGGGAAATATGACTTTTCTCGGGTGAACAAATCTTCATATCTCCCTTATGCAAGGGTAATAAATGTATAATGTTCCTTTTTGGAACCTTAAATCATAACAATCTTTGATCATTTTGATAAAGGTAACAAATTCTTCTCTGATTCAGCTTTTTTAATGAGTGCTTAATGATGTCATATTTTTTTTTGCCATATTTGGCCAAATCGCCTTAATATAGCTGTTAAATATATTCAATACATCATCTATGATGTAATGGTTATCATACTGGCTACAAGAAACAAAAGTCATTGGTTTGATGCCTGGTCGAGTTTAACCAAATACCAAATAAACAGCTGTGAAATGAGTTCATGATACAACCATCACACAACAGTTTTAAAATGAAACCAGAGGCTCTCAAGAGCCTGTATCGTTCACCTGGTAATAAAAAAAACCAATTGGTCCTATGTAAAAACTATGTCCTGCAGTGGTAGTCATCTTGGAATTACGATCAACATAAAAAACACAAAGTTTGTAAAGGACCTTCCAATGATTGATGCACAGTTTAGGTTCAATCAGTGCAATAGCTTCAGAGAAGAATATATTTCTGTATTTTCCCCATATGGTCCTGTGTTAATACTATGACCTGTGGTGGCAGCCATCTTGGATTTCCGATCGGCATAAAAAACAGAGGACCTTCCAATGATCATTCCTGGGCAGTTTGGTTTCAACTGTCCAAGTGGTTTCAGAGAAGAAGCATTTTGAAACATTTTTCCCATAGGGTCCAATGTTAAACTAAGTCCTGCCGTAGCCGCCATTTTGAATTTCATATCGGAACAAAAAACGTAAAGTTTGTAGAGGACCATCCAATGAACATTCATGTACAGTTTGGCTTTAATCATATTTGTAGTTTCTGAGAAGAAGGCATTTGAACATTTTCCCATAGGGTCCAATGTTAATCTAAGTCCTGCCGTAGCCGCCATTTTGAATTTCATACCGGAACAAAAAACGTAAAGTTTGTAGAGGACCATCCAATGAACATTCATGTACAGTTTGGCTTTAATCATATTTGTAGTTTCTGAGAAGAAGGCATTTGAACATTTTCCCATAGGGTCCAATGTTAATCTATGTCCTGCGGTGGTGGCCATCTTGGATTTCCGATCGGCATAAAAAACACACACCTTGTAGAGGACCTTCCAATGATCATTCCTGGGCAGTTTGGTTTCAATTATCCAAGTGGTTTCAGAGAAGAAGCGTTTTGAAACATTTTTCCCATAGGGTCCAATGTTACACTAAGTCCTGCCGTAGCCGCCATTTTGAATTTCTTATCGGAACAAAAAACGTAAAGTTTGTAGAGGACCATCCAATGAACATTCATGTACAGTTTGGCTTTAATCATATTTGTAGTTTCTGAGAAGAAGGCATTTGAACATTTTCCCATAGGGTCCAATGTTAATCTATGTCCTGCGGTGGTGGCCATCTTGAATTTTCGATCGGCATAAAAAAACAGAAACTTTGTAGAGGACCTTCCAATGATCATTCCTGGGCAGTTTGGATTCAATTGTCCAAGTGGTTTCAGAGAAGAAGCGTTTTGAAACATTTTTCCCATAGGGTCCAATGTTAAACTAAGTCCTGCCGTAGCTGCCATTTTGAATTTCATATCGGAACAAAAAATGTACAGTTTGTAGAGGACCATCCAATGAACATTCATGTACAGTTTGGCTTTAATCATATTTGTAGTTTCTGAGAAGAAGGCATTTGAATATTTTCCCATAGGGTCCAATGTTAATCTATGTCCTGCGGTGGCGGCCATCTTGGATTTCCGATCGGCATAAAAAACAGAAAATTTGTAGAGGATCTTCCAATGATCATTCCTGGGCAGTTTGGTTTCAACTGTCCAAGTGGTTTCAGAGAAGAAGCATTTTGAAACATTTTTCCTATAAAGTCCAATGTTAAACTAAGTCCTGCCGTAGCCGCCATTTTGAATTTCTTATCGGAACAAAAAACCTTAAGATTGTAGAGGACCATCCAATGAACATTCATGTACAGTTTGGCTTTAATCATATTTGTAGTTTCTGAGAAGAAGGCATTTGAATATTTTCCCATAGGGTCCAATGTTAAACTAAGTCCTGCCGTAGCCACCATTTTGAATTTCTTATCGGAACAAAAAACGTAAAGTTTGTAGAGGACCATCCAATGAACATTCATGTACAGTTTGGCTTTAATCATATTTGTAGTTTCTGAGAAGAAGGCATTTGAACATTTTCCCATAGGGTCCAATGTTAATCTATGTCCTGCGATGGTGGCCATCTTGGATTTCCGATCGGCATAAAAAACAGTAACTTGGTAAAAGACATTCCAATGATCATTCTTTTACAGTTTGGGTTCAGTCAGTTCATTAGTTTCAGAGAAGAAGATCTTTGAAATTTCAGCCAATCAGAGCATATTATTGGCCCTGGCAGCCATATTGAATATCCGACTGGAACGAAAAACAGTAACTTTGTAGAGGACCATCCAAGGAACATTCCTGCTAAGTTCGGTTCCAATCGGCCAAGTGGTTTCGGAGAAGAAGCTTGAAATGTGAAAAGTTTACAGACGACAGACAACAGACGACGGACGCCAAGTGATGGCAATAGTTCACATGGACCTTTGGTCCAGGTGAACTAAAAAAGGGCTAATGTTAACAAACAAAATTTTATAACTCTGGAATGAAAATCCTCAAAATCCCAAGATATCCTACTTTGATCAAATATTACATTGCATAAAAATTTTATAAGATCTAGTCAAAACAAATGTTGGAAAATACTATTTTTGTCATGAACAAAGTCTCTTTATTCTGGAATGACATACGGTGAAATCTTCAAACTGAAAGGCAGAACAACCATTCCTTTATCACTAAGGTTTTATTATAAAAAAAAATCTGCAGAAAGGTCAAAGCAAACTCAAGTAATCTGTGACATTGCAATGAGTTAAATAAAGTATCTGTTGCACAGCAAGGGTATTAAATAAAGTATATGTTGCACAGCAAGGGTTAAATAAAGTATCTGTTGCACAGCAAGGGTATTAAATAAAGTATCTGTTGCACAGCAAGGGTTAAATAAAGTATCTGTTGCACAGCAAGGGGTTAAATAAAGTATCTGTTGCACAGCAAGAGGTTAAATAAAGTATCTATTGCACAGCAAGGGGTTAAATAAAGTATATATTGTACAGCAAGGGGTTAAATAAAGTATCTATTGCACAGCAAGGGGTTAAATAAAGTATCTATTGCACAGCAAGGGGGTAAATAAAGTATCTATTGCACAGCAAGGGGGTAAATAAAGTATCTTTTGCACAGCAAGGGGGTAAATAAAGTATCTGTTGCACAGCAAGGGGTTAAATAAAGTATCTGTTGCACAGTAAGGGGTTAAATAAAGTATCCATTGCACAGCAAGGGGTTAAATAAAGTATCTGTGGCACAGCAAGGGGTTAAATAAAGTATCTATTGCACAGCAAGGGGGTAAATAAAGTATCTATTGCACAGCAAGGGGGTAAATAAAGTATCTATTGCACAGCAAGGGGTTAAATAAAGTATCTATTGCACAGCAAGGGGGTAAATAAAGTATCTATTGCACAGCAAGGGGGTAAATAAAGTATCTATTGCACAGCAAGGGGGTAAATAAAGTATATATTGCACAGCAAGGGGTTAAATAAAGTATCTATTGCACAGCAAGGGGGTAAATAAAGTATATATTGCACAGCATGGGGTTAAATAAAGTATCTATTGCACAGCAAGGGGGTAAATAAAGTATATATTGAACAACAAGGGGTTAAATAAAGTATCTATTGCACAGCAAGGGGGTAAATAAAGTATCTATTGCACAGCAAGGGGTTAAATAAAGTATCTATTGCACAGTAAGGGGTTAAATAAAGTATCTATTGCACAGCAAGGGGGTAAATAAAGTATCTGTTGCACAGTAAGGGGTTAAATAAAGTATCTATTGCACAGCAAGGGGTTAAATAAAGTATCTATTGCACAGCAAGGGGGTAAATAAAGTATCTATTGCACAGCAAGGGGGTAAATAAAGTATCTATTGCACAGCAAGGGGTTAAATAAAGTATATGTAGCACTGCAATGAGCTAAATAAAGTATTTGTGGCACAGCAAGGGGTTAAATAAAGTATCTGTTGCACAGCAAGGGTAATAAATAAAGTATTTGTGGCACAGCAAGGGGTTAAATAAAGTATTTGTGACACAGCAAGGGGTTAAATAAAGTATCTGTGGCACAGCAAGGGATTAAATAAAGTATCTGTTGCACAGCAAGGGGTTAAATAAAGTATTTGTGGCACAGCAAGGGGTTAAATAAAGTATTTGTGACACAGCAAGGGGTTAAATAAAGTATCTGTGGCACAGCAAGGGATTAAATAAAGTATCTGTTGCACAGCAAGGGGTTAAATAAAGTATTTGTGGCACAGCAAGGGGTTAAATAAAGTATCTGTGGCACAGCAAGGGATTAAATAAAGTATCTGTTGCACAGCAAGAGGTTAAATAAAGTATTTGTGGCACAGCAAGGGGTTAAATAAAGTATTTGTGGCACAGCAAGGGGTTAAATAAAGTATCTGTGGCACAGCAAGGGGTTAAATAAAGTATCTGTTGCACAGCAAGGGGTTAAATAAAGTATTTGTGGCACAGCAAGGGGTTAAATAAAGTATTTGTGGCACAGCAAGGGGTTAAATAAAGTATCTGTGGCACTAACAATGAGTTAAATAAAGCATCTGTTGCACAGCAAGGGGTTAAATAAAGTGCTATAATAAAATAAGGGACAAGAAGCCAAATGGACACCTAAGACCCATGTGGGCTTACCTTTGTAGAGAGTGTCTGGGATCGAAACTCAGGCAACTAAGTGATGAGATGATGATTTGTATGTGGAAATTTGTAATAAAAGGCAATATCTTATTTGTATGTTTGAACAGTAATCATATTTTGCCAATAATTAATGGACTATACAAATGTCTATATTTCATTAAATTCATGTACTTCTTGATGACTCTAACATGGGTCTCTTGAGAAATTGAAGCAATATTTACTTAACCCTTATTACAAACAAATATTTCAAAGACTAAAGCTTTGCTTTACAGCAATAAAACAATAATTATAATGGTGGTTTGGTGGTGGCTTATAGTGTTTAACGTTACTTGCAACAATATTTCAATTATTTCGTCACGTGGCGGTCAGTTTTATTGATGGAGGAAATCTGGAGTACCCGGAGAAAACCACCAACCGGTCGCAAGTCACTGACAAACTTTATCACATAATGTTGTATCGAGTACACCTCGCCTAAATTAAAATGAAGAGTGGACATTTGATTGTACATCAAGACTAAATAAACATAAATACATAACTAGAGGCTCTAGAGAGCCTGTAATCGCTCACCTGGTAAAACTTGGCAGGGTAAACCTTTAGAAATGCTAAGTCTAACAAAGATTCATATTTTCTTGTGACTTTAGACACAATTTGCTTACTACTGAATGTGTGCTCCATAAATTCTGAAAACTTAAAGTTTTTATTTTGCAAGTCAAAATTAAAATCTCCCATGGTAAGTGTATTAGACTGCTTAAGTTTTAATTCTGGAAGAAGGTTATCAACAAGCATATTTTTCAAGTCTTTCTATTTGCAGTTAGGACCAGCATGGAACAAATCAAGTCAACTGGCTTGGTACTTTCTGAGAAGAACAACTTAGTACAAATTCCCATAGGGTCCCATAGCCTTCTATTTTCAATGAAATTCCCATAGGGTCCAATGGTAAAATAAATCGCCTGGTGACGGCCATTTTGGATTCCCGACCCACACAAAAATAAAAACGTTGGTAGAGGACCACCAAGTCATCATCTCTATAATGTTACAATTCCATCGGCTGAGTAGTTTCTGACAAGAAGATCTTCAAAGTTTCAACCAATCAGAACACATTATTGGTCCTGGCAATTTCCGATCTGCTCCAAAATAATAAATCAGGTATAGGACCATCCAAGGAACATTCAAATAAAGCAAAATATTTAATTTGTCGAGTAGTTTCTCACAAAAAGGTCTTTGAATGAAATTCCCATAGGGTCCAATGTTAAACTAAGTCGCCCTGTGGCTGCCAACTTGAATTTCCGATTGGCACAAAAATAACAAACTTGGTAGAGGACCACCCAGTCATCATTTCTATAATGTAGTAATGAGTAGTTTCTGACAAGAAGATCTTCAAAGTTTCAACCAATCAGAACATATTATTGGCCCTGGCAGCCACGTTGGATTTCCGATCTGCACCAAAATAATAGATCAGGTGTAGAATCATCCAAGGAACATTTACATAATGCAAAAAATTCAATTTGTCAAGTAGTTTCTCAAAAAAAGGTCTTTGAATGAAATTCTCATAGGGTCCAATGGTAAACTATTGTTACCCTGTGGTGGCCATCTTGGATATGCAATCGGCACAAAAATAACAAACTTGGTAGAGGACCACCCAGTCATCATTTCTATAATGTTACAATTCCATCGGCTGAGGGGGTTTAAAGGATGTGTATACATGTGTATTTTGTTTTGATGTAGCTATGCCTGTGGTTATTGTCAGACATATAAAAAAAAATGCCTATTATTTTTATGACCATTTAGTGTTATAACTCTGCTATGGCAAGAGTAAAAAATTGTCAGTCAAAATGTACAGTACTTTCATCAATCCTAAGGCTGTGTGAAATTTTTGTTTGTTTGTAAAATTTGGTCAAACTTATTTTTAGACATGTGAAGAAATGCCCTTTTTGTGAACAAAGTCTTATAACTGTGCAGCTGCATAAGTGAAAGTTGCTAAAAATAAAGATGCTCATATGTATTCGACATGCCTTTACAAATCATGTAGATTCACTAAAGACACAAAATAATTAGCAAGGATTTGACTGGCAATCAATTTTCTTTTTTTCTTTAATCAGTGACGATATTTTTTTTACATTTTTTAATTAGACCATTTTCACACTGATTTGATTCTGAAATTATATGTCTTTCTTAGGAGTTATTTCCCTTACTCTGAGTAGACCATGTAGAACTCGTACCCACATTTTACAGTGTTATCATAATATTTTACTCCGAGTAGAATGTAGAACTTGTACCCACATTTTACATTGTTATCATAATATTTTGCACAATAGACTGTTAAATTTCCAAAAGGTTTGACCAATGTACGAAGAGAGGTCAAAAGTTTAATAGGAGTGAAGAGTTGACCTGACAATAAATCAAACAGACCTTCTACCTAATGAATAGGAAGGAACAATTAAATGCAGACAATAAATCAAACAGACCTTCAAGATAATTAACAGAAACTAGCTCCTATGCAGAGACAATAGATCAAAATTCTATCAAGCCAAATTATAGGAGTGAACTTTTAGTTAACAAAGAACCAAATGGACTTTCAAGCTAAATAATAGAGGGAACAGATCAACAAACAATGAATCAAACATACCTTCTAGATAATTATAGGGGGAACAATAAACAATGAATCAAACATACCTTCTAGATAATTATAGGGGGAACAATAAACAATGAATCAAACATACCTTCTAGATAATTGTAGGGGGAACAATAAACAATGAATCAAACATACCTTCTAGATAATTATAGGGGGAACAATAAACAATGAATCAAACATACCTTCTAGATAATTGTAGGGGGAACAATAAACAATGAATCAAACATACCTTCTAGATAATTATAGGGGGAACAATAAACAATGAATCAAACATACCTTCAAGCTAATTATTAGTAGGGAACAGTTAAATATACAATGAATCAAACAGGCCCTCAAGCTAATTATTAGTAGGAACAGTTAAATAGACAATGATTCAAGCAGACCTTCAAGCTAATTATTAGTAGGGGACAGTTAAATATACAATGAATCAAACAGTCCTTCAACCTAATTATTGGTAGGGGACAGTTAAAAAGACAATGAATCAAACAGATCTTCAAGCTAATTATTAGTAGGGAACAGTTTAAAGGACAATGAATCAAGCAGGCCTTCAAGCTAATTATTAGTAGGGAACAGTTAAAAAGACAATGAATCAAGCAGGCCTTCAAGCTAATTATTAGTAGGGAACATTTAAAAAGACAATGAATCAAGCAGGCCTTCAAGCTAATTATTAGTAGGGAACAGTTAAAAAGACAATGAATCAAGCAGGCCTTCAAGCTAATTATTAGTAGGGAACAGTTAAAAAGACAATGAATCAAACAGTCCTGCAACCCAATTATTAGTAGGGAACAGTTAAATAAACAATGAATCAAACAAGCCCTCAAGTTAATTATTAGTAGGGAACAGTTAAATACAGGTGAGAACTATTTGGTCCTTGAATATCAATATACATGGTTAACTTATTTTTTAAAAATTATTTCATTGAGATAAAGAGAACTTTGAAAGAATTTCAAACATCACTCAGGGTGCGGGTGGCTCAATGAGTTAGGTAGTTGGATTACCTAACAACTCAAACAAGCCTATCACCAATACGGCCTGGCTTTGTAAATTACAAATAAGGGTGCACAAGACTCGCAGCCGCAAGTGGTAAAGCTTACCAGTTGCTTGCCCATGGTCGATGATTCTCTTCGGGTACTCCGGCTTCTTCCACCACTAAAACTGGTCGCCATGATATAGCTGAAATATTGCTGAAAGTGGCGTTAAACACCAAAAATCAAATCAAATCAAAATCAAACATCTCTCAATACTAAAACTTATGGATTTGATAAAAATATAAAATCAAGTATGAAACTGAAATTAGTAAGATTATTATATCATCTGTCAGGGTTTCAGCCATTTTTCAGCTATTTCAAGACTACCAGACTTAATACAGGAGAAAGGCCCAGGCAATCATATCAAACAGACCAATAAAACCCCTGGCCTTGGGTAGGTGTCTGTATGCCTTTACACTTGAGGTGGGAATAGGGGTTGCAAACCCAGGTCAGTGGTGTTAGGTTTGTAGTCAGATGTTAACAACCAAACCTCTTGGTCACCATGGCCCTCTCCCTAAACTGTAAATTTATCAATAAGAATGCAATAAAATCTAAAAATGACAGCATATTTCTACCATCATCAGCTACCTACAGCTGATCATGCAACGATACTCTCTGATCATCACCTGTAGGTCAACAGACTCTCCCAGTAATTCATGAGTCATTTTCAAACATTTTGATTAGTTCAAACACAATTTTTTTTACAGTCAATCAAATCACAGCTTTTAAAAAGAAGAGGATATCTTTGTAAATGACAAGAGGAAGTAACGGTCAAAATGACCCATGGGTTAACAACAATGAATGCTATATCAACCTCATATTGTACCATTCATATTCTGTTAAATCCTGCTAATAGGATGTGTTGTTACATTGCCATGGAAACTACTAAACACAAAACAGTTACGGAACTAACCAGAAACAATGGTTTTCATATAAATTGACTAGTGGGTGACGTATGGAGAGTATCAGAGCGAGACTAGCAGTGGGTTACCCTGACGATGGATTTCTAGCTGTGCTGCATGAAATTGAAAATGTGCAAAAAGGATAATTTTACAAAACAATTTCCTACTTAGACACCACACAAGAACACATTATTGGTAACATGGTAACTGAGTGTATATGTATGATTTTGTTTCTATAGTGAAAAGATTTTTTAAGTATCTTAATGTAATTCTGTATTCCTAGAATTTTTTTATTTTTTTTAAGGATTACTTTCGTTGAAGTTTAGAAAATAATCAGTAATATATTGCCAAATCCCCTAGTTTGTATTGTGTAAAATTTTTAATCTGCCACAAGTTAATTAGTTTCCATGACGATTAAGGTATATTTACATTCTCAAAGGAAATAATCTACTAATTGAGGAAGAATATAAAAATCAATAATATCAAAAAGACTAGACTTAATAATCAAAGAAAATGTTCAGATGTGATGTAATTACACAATGCATAATTATACATTCTCTGGGTTTTTTTCTTTTCCGATCAGGTCAAATCAATGAAAACATAGGTGCTATTATTTAATGTGTGATTTACACAGTATTCAGTTTAATTCAAGGTTATACTGCTACTCTTATGTTTCACCATGCATACTACTTGAACAAAATGTACTTGATTAGCAGTCCTTGAAATGAAAATTTGAGCTTACTGGTCTGAATCAAATTCTTAAATTTGTTTTTATAGAAGTTCTAAATAAATACGAAAAATTTACTGGTTCGATCAAAGTATTACTGGTTTTGGGCCCGAGGACTGGTGCTTATCGTGAGGACTGGATTAGGCCTATATTATAGAGCTTATTTAAATACCACTTTCATTGATATTTCAACTATGTCTTGGTGGTTTGTATTATTGGTGTAGAAAAACCAGAGTTCCAAAAGTAATGACAGATCTGCTGCAAGTCCCTAACAAGTAATGACAGATCTGCTACAAGTCCTTAACAAGTAATGACAGATCTGCTGCAAGTCCCTAACAAGTAATGACAGATCTGCTACAAGTCCCTAACAAGTAATGACAGATCTGCTACAAGTCCTTAACAAGTAATGACAGATCTGCTACAAGTCCCTAACAAGTAATGACAGATCTGCTGCAAGTCCCTAACAAGTAATGACAGATCTGCTACAAGTCCCTAACAAGTAATGACAGATCTGCTACAAGTCCTTAACAAGTAATGACAGATCTGCTACAAGTCACTAACAAGTAATGACAGATCTGCTGCAAGTCCCTAACAAGTAATGCCAGATCTGCTACAAGTCCTTAACAAGTAATGACAGATCTGCTGCAAGTCCCTAACAAGTAATGACAGATCTGCTACAAGTCCCTAACAAGTAATGACAGATCTGCTGCAAGTCCCTAACAAGTAATGACAGATCTGCTACAAGTCCTTAACAAGTAATGACAGATCTGTTACAAGTCCCTTACAAGTAATGACAGATCTGCTACAAGTCCTTAACAAGTAATGACAGATCTGCTACAAGTCACTAACAAGTAATGACAGATCTGTAACAAGTCCCTAACAAGTAATGACAGATCTGTTACAAGTCCCTAACAAGTAATGACAGATCTGCTACAAGTCCTTAACAAGTAATGACAGATCTGCTACAAGTCACTAACAAGTAATGACAGATCTGCTGCAAGTTCCTAACAAGTAATGACAGATCTGTTACAAGTCCTTAACAAGTAATGACAGATCTGCTGCAAGTCCTTAACAAGTAATGACAGATCTGCTGCAAGTCCCTAACAAGTAATGACAGATCTGCTGCAAGTCCCTAACAAGTAATGACAGATCTGCTGCAAGTCACTAACAAGTAATGACAGATCTGCTGCAAGTCCTTAACAAGTAATGACAGATCTGCTGCAAGTCCATAACAAGTAATGACAGATCTGCTGCAAGTCCCTAACAAGTAATGGCAGATCTGCTGCAAGTTCCTAACAAGTAATGACAGATCTGCTGCAAGTCCATAACAAGTAATGACAGATCTGCTGCAAGTCCCTAACAAGTAATGACACATCTGCTGCAAGTCCATAACAAGTAATGACACATCTGCTGCAAGTCCCTAACAAGTAATGAGAGATATGTTACAAGTCCCTAACAAGTAATGACAGATCTGCTGCAAGTCCCTAACAAGTAATGACAGATCTGTTACAAGTCCATAACTAGTAATGACAGATCTGCTGCAAGTCCCTAACAAGTAATGACAGATCTGCTACAAGTCCTTAACAAGTAATGACAGATCTGCTACAAGTCACTAACAAGTAATGACAGATCTGTAACAAGTCCCTAACAAGTAATGACAGATCTGTTACAAGTCCCTAACAAGTAATGACAGATCTGCTACAAGTCCTTAACAAGTAATGACAGATCTGCTACAAGTCCTTAACAAGTAATGACAGATCTGCTGCAAGTCCTTAACAAGTAATGACAGATCTGCTGCAAGTCCCTAACAAGTAATGACAGATCTGCTGCAAGTTCCTAACAAGTAATGACAGATCTGTTACAAGTCCTTAACAAGTAATGACAGATCTGCTGCAAGTCCTTAACAAGTAATGACAGATCTGCTGCAAGTCCCTAACAAGTAATGACAGATCTGCTGCAAGTCCCTAACAAGTAATGACAGATCTGCTGCAAGTCACTAACAAGTAATGACAGATCTGCTGCAAGTCCTTAACAAGTAATGACAGATCTGCTGCAAGTCCATAACAAGTAATGACAGATCTGCTGCAAGTCCCTAACAAGTAATGGCAGATCTGCTGCAAGTTCCTAACAAGTAATGACAGATCTGCTGCAAGTCCATAACAAGTAATGACAGATCTGCTGCAAGTCCTTAACAAGTAATGACACATCTGCTGCAAGTCCATAACAAGTAATGACACATCTGCTGCAAGTCCCTAACAAGTAATGAGAGATATGTTACAAGTCCCTAACAAGTAATGACAGATCTGCTGCAAGTCCCTAACAAGTAATGACAGATCTGTTACAAGTCCATAACTAGTAATGACAGATCTGCTGCAAGTCCCTAACAAGTAATGACAGATCTGCTGCAAGTCCTTAACAAGCAATGACAGATCTGCTGCAAGTCCCTAACAAGTAATGACAGATCTGTTACAAGTCCCTAACAAGTAATGACAGATCTGCTGCAAGTCCCTAACAAGTAATGACAGATCTGTTACAAGTCCTTAAAAAGTAATGACAGATCTGCTGCAAGTCGTTAACAAGTAATGACAGATCTGCTGCAAGTCCATAACAAGTAATGACAGATCTGCTGCAAGTTCCTAACAAGTAATGACAGATCTGCTGCAAGTCCCTAACAAGTAATGACAGATCTGCTGCAAGTCACTAACAAGTAATGACAGATCTGCTGCAAGTCACTAACAAGTAATGACAGATCTGCTGCAAGTCACTAACAAGTAATGACAGATCTGCTGCAAGTCCCTAACAAGTAATGGCAGATCTGCTGCAAGTTCCTAACAAGTAATGACAGATCTGCTGCAAGTCCCTACCAAGTAATGACAGATCTGCTGCAAGTCCCTAACAAGTAATGACAGATCTGCTGCAAGTCCCTAACAAGTAATGACAGATCTGTTACAAGTCCTTAACAAGTAATGACAGATCTGCTGCAAGTCCTTAACAAGTAATGACACATCTGCTGCAAGTCCCTAACAAGTAATGACAGATCTGTTACAAGTCCATAACAAGTAATGACAGATCTGCTGCAAGTCCATAACAAGTAATGACAGATCTGCTGCAAGTCCCTAACAAGTAATGACAGATCTGTTACAAGTCACTATCAAGTAATGACAGATCTGCTGCAAGTCCTTAACAAGTAATGAGAGATATGTTACAAGTCCATAACAAGTAATGACAGATCTGTTGCAAGTCCCTAACAAGTAATGACAGATCTGCTACAAGTCCATAACAAGTAATGACAGATCTGCTGCAAGTCCATAACAAGTAATGACATATCTGCTGCAAGTCCATAACAAGTAATGACAGATCTGCTGCAAGTCCCTAACAAGTAATGACAGATCTGTTACAAGTCCTTAACAAGTAATGACAGATCTGCTGCAAGTCCATAACAAGTAATGACAGATCTGCTGCAAGTCCATAACAAGTAATGACAGATCTGCTGCAAGTCCCTAACAAGTAATGACAGATCTGTTACAAGTCCTTAACAAGTAATGACAGATCTGCTGCAAGTCCATAACAAGTAATGACAGATCTGCTGCAAGTACTTAACAAGTAATGACAGATCTGCTGCAAGTCCATAACAAGTAATGACAGATCTGTTACAAGTCCATAACAAGTAATGACAGATCTGCTGCAAGTCCATAACAAGTAATGACAGATCTGTTACAAGTCCTTAACAAGTAATGACAGATCTGCTGCAAGTCCATAACAAGTAATGACAGATCTGCTGCAAGTCCTTAACAAGTAATGACAGATCTGTTACAAGTCCTTAACAAGTAATGACAGATCTGCTGCAAGTCCCTAACAAGTAATGACAGATCTGTTACAAGTCCTTAACAAGTAATGACAGATCTGTTACAAGTCCATAACAAGTAATGACAGATCTGCTGCAAGTCCATAACAAGTAATGACAGATCTGTTACAAGTCCCTAACAAGTAATGACAGATCTGCTGCAAGTCCTTAACAAATAATGACAGATCTGCTGCAAGTCCATAACAAGTAATGACACATCTGCTGCAAGTCCCTAACAAGTAATGACAGATCTGTTACAAGTCCATAACAAGTAATGACAGATCTGCTGCAAGTTCTTAACAAGTAATGACAGATCTGCTGCAAGTCCCTAACAAGTAATGACAGATCTGTTACAAGTAACTAACAAGTAATGACAGATCTGTTACAAGTCCCTAACAAGTAATGACAGATCTGCTACAAGTCCCTAACAAGTAATGACAGATCTGTTACAAGTCCATAACAAGTAATGACAGATCTGCTGCAAGTCCTTAATGGATGTGATAAACAGTGGGAGGATGTGATAAACAGTGAGAGGATGTGATAAACAGTGAGAGGATGTGCTAAACAGTGGGAGGATCTGATAAACAGTGGGAGGATGTGATAAACAGTGTGAGGATGTGCTAAACAGTGGGAGGATGTGATAAACAGTGAAAGGATGTGATAAGCAGTGGGAGGATGTGATAAACAGTGGGAGGATGTGATAAACAGTGGGAGGATGTGATAAACAGTGGGAGGATGTGATAAACAGTGAGAGGATGTGATAAACAGTGAGAGGATGGAATAAACAGTGGGAGGATGTGATAAACAGTGAGAGGATGTGATAAACAGTGGGAGGATGTGATAAACAGTGGGAGGATGTGATAAAAAGTGGGAGGATGTGCTAAAAAGTGTTAGTACAACAATATTATTATATGATTACTCGGGATCAATTTATTTGTCCAGAATAGATACAAAAACATCATTAACTTGTGTACATATCTATCACTTATAAGTAATATTCAATCTGTTAGAAGTGCAAATGTATCAGTTGTGATCTTTAACCAACAGACTCTCAACCTTCTTAGCTATGTTAGAAGTATCAGTTGTGATCTTTAACCAACAGACTCTCAACCTTCTTAGCTATGTTAGAAGTATCAGTTGTGATCTTTAACCAACAGATTCTCAACCTTCTTAGCTATGTTAGAAGTATCAGTTGTGATCTTTAACCAACAGATTCTCAACCTTCTTAGCTATGTTAGAAGTATCAGTTGTGATCTTTAACCAAAACATTTTGTAATTTTGATGATGTAGATGATATGTGTGAAGAATTTTCAAAAAGACAAACCATGGTTCAGTAACGAAATACGAAAAGAAATCCGCATACGTGACCGACTTAGGAAATAATTATTAAAATCTCAAAACGAAAACAACATTATTAAATATAAAAAACAAAGAAATAAGGTAAATAATATGAAAAAAATAGCAAAGAAGAAATTTGAAAATAATTTAGACAACTTTTTATTAAATAACTCTTCAAACCCCAAAATGTATTGAAAAATAATGAAGATGTTAATCAAATCTAACAAAGGAAATTATTGTATACCCCCACTCCGGAATTCAATTAATGATAAAAATATTGATGATATTGCTTGTGACGATTCGGACAAATGCGAGTTATTGAATAAATATTTTAGCTCAATATCAAAACTGGACGAAGAAAATGTTACTCTCCCACAGTTTGACTCAAAATCAAATAATATTATTCACGAAATACATATAACAGAGAACGAAATTATTGATGTTATTCAAATTCTTGACCCAAACAAAGCAACAGGACCAGACAAAATAAGTAATAAAATGCTTAAATTTCTCCTGAGAAAATGGCAAAGCCCCTTCTAATAATATTTAATAAATCTTTACAACAAAGCAAATATCCTTCTAATTGGAAGAGTGCTCATGTTATTGCAATTTTCAAAAAGGGTGACACATCCCTACCCTCCAATTATCACCCGCTATCTTTAATAAGTTGTGTAGGTAAATTAATGGAACGAATAGTTTATAAACATGTCTACAATCATCTTGTTAATAACAATCTCATATATAAATACCAATCAGGGTTTTTGCCAAAACATTCCACTGTCCATCAACTATTAGAACTATATAATTCGATCCTAAACTTTCTAGAAAAAAAAGAATTTAGCTGCTTCGTCTTTTGTGATTTTTCTAAAGCTTTCAACAAGGTTTGGCACAAAGGTCTTATTCACAAAATGAATTCATACGGAATTCAAGGGAAGTTAATAAAATGGTTCGAAAACTATCTGTTCAAAAGAAGACAAAAAGTAATTAATAAAAACTCTTGGTCAAGTTTCGAACCTGTCTCAGCTGGTGTACCCCAAGGGTCAGTATTGGTTCCCTTCATGTTTCTAATATACATAAATGATATAGGAGAAAAACTTATATCGTTAAGTAGATTATTTGCTGACGATACATCACTCGGATATTCTAATCAGTATTGTTCAAATAAAAACTGTAATCAATCATGATCTACTCGAACTAAATGCCTGGTCTAGTAAATGGCTAATGTCATTCAATCCCGAAAAAACAGAAATCTTGTTTTTCTCTAATACCGGTAACATAGACAACATCAAATTTTCTTTTAATGGCAAAAGTATCCCTTTATCTACTAGTCATAAGCATCTGGGAGTTATCCTCTCCCAAAATGCAAAATGGAATGAACATTTAGAAAATATGATAACAAATATAACCAAACATTTAGGTATGTTACGGAAATTAAAATTCAGTCTAAATAGATCCAACTTAGAAAATATGTTATTTAGTCTACATTCGCCCCCTTTTTGAATACGCTTATGAAGTCTGTGATAATTGTGGAATTGGCTATTCAGACAAATTAGAAAAACTTCAATTAGAGGCTGCCAGAATTGTAACAGGTTTACCCATTTTCACAAAATCAGAGTATTTATATGCTGAGACAGGTTGGGAAACACTATCAGAGCGGAGATATCGCAGAAAACTCCAATTATTTTTTAATATAAAATGTGGAATGGCACCTGAATACTTGCGTCATCTAGTTCCCCCAACTATTCAGAGTACTACTATATACCCTTTGCGAAATGGTGATAATTTAATAGTTCCTTTCTGTAGACTCTCTATAACCAATTCATCATTTATTCCTTCCACAGTTAAAGAATGGAATAAACTTGACATTGGAATCAGAAAATTAGATTCATTATCCAAATTCAAAAATATTATTCGTTTTAACAGCCAATCAAATAAGATCTCAGTTCCCAAACTTTATTACTATGGCCCTAGAAAGTTAAACGTGATCCTAACACAACTTAGATGTACAGCTTCTTTCCTCAACCATGATCTATACAAGGTTCATATTTTATCTAGCCCAGCGTGTAGCTGCGGTGCCCCCCAAGAAGATGCGAACCAATTCTTTTTTGTTTGTACCAAATATTCTGAAATAAGAAATGATCTGTTTCTCAGCATAAGTGATTTGTCTCAATTGATCAATACTTCACTTCTCACATGAGGAAGTGAAACCTTAAACTATGCAGATAATTGCTTTATCTTTTATTCAGTTTTTCGATTCATAAAAAGGTCTAAGCGATTTCTAATCGTTTAATGTACTAACCAAACATCATCCAGCATCCATACACACACACACACATACTTTTTCTTCATTTCTTTTTATTCGTTTACTATTTTCAGCTATATTATATGATAAAATTGTATTTTTCTTGTTTTCTTGTGCATTCTCAATATAATGTAATAATGATTGTATATATAGGAGAAGACTCCATAAGTTGGTAAAACGTGTGTCTAATCCTCTTCGTATCATTGATCAAAATAAAATAATTATAAACTAAAACAGACTCTCAACCTTCTTAGCTATGTTAGAAGTATCAGTTGTGATCTTTAACCAACAATTAAGTTCTCAACCTTCTTAGCTATGTTAGAAGTATCCATTGTGATCTTCAACCAACAGATTCTCAACCTTCTTAGCTATGTTAGAAGTATCAGTTGTGATCTTTAACCAACAATTAAGTTCTCAACCTTCTTAGCTATGTTAGAAGTATCCATTGTGATCTTCAACCAACAGATTCTCAACCTTCTTAGCTATGTTAGAAGTATCCATTGCGATCTTTAACCAACAATTAAGTTCTCAACCTTCTTAGCTATGTTAGAAGTATCCATTGTGATCTTTAACCAACAAGTTCTCAACCTTCTTAGCTATGTTAGAAGTATCCATTGTGATCTTCAACCAACAGACTCTCAACCTTCTTAGCTATGTTAGAAGTATCCATTGTGATCTTTAACCAACAAGTTCTCAACCTTCTTAGCTATTTTAGAAGTATCAGTTGTGATCTTTAACCAACAGATTCTCAACCTTCTTAGCTATGTTAGAAGTATCCATTGTGATCTTTAACCAACAGACTCTCAACCTTCTTAGCTATGTTAGAAGTATCGGTTGTGATCTTTAACCAACAGACTCTCAACCTTCTTAGCTATGTTAGAAGTATCCATTGTGATCTTTAACCAACAGACTCTCAACCTTCTTAGCTATGTTAGAAGTATCCATTGTGATCTTTAACCAACAGACTCTCAACCTTCTTAGCTATGTTAGAAGTATCGGTTGTGATCTTTAACCAACAGACTCTCAACCTTCTTAGCTATGTTAGAAGTATCCATTGTGATCTTTAACCAACAGACTCTCAACTTTCTTAGCTATGTTAGAAGTATCAGTTGTGATCTTTAACCAACAGACTCTCAACCTTCTTAGCTATGTTAGAAGTATCCATTGTGATCTTTAACCAACAGACTCTCAACCTTCTTAGCTATGTTAGAAGTATCAGTTGTGAACTTTAACCAACAGATTCTCAACCTTCTTAGCTATGTTAGAAGTATCAGTTGTGATCTTTAACCAACAATTAAGTTCTCAACCTTCTTAGCTATGTTAGAAGTATCAATTGTGATCTTTAACCAACAATTAAGTTCTCAACCTTCTTAGCTATGTTAGAAGTATCCATTGTGATCTTTAACCAACAAGTTCTCAACCTTCTTAGCTATGTTAGAAGTATCAATTGTGATCTTTAACCAACAAGTTCTCAACCTTCTTAGTTAGTAAAATTTATCACATAAGAATAAACTTAATTAATAAAAAGGGACTTTGGATAGTTTTTGTCAAATTTCTGGAATCTAAATCCAGTGGGGAATCTTTATTTATTACGGACCTCGTTTGTTTTGCCCTTCACACTGTGACATCACTAGCAAGCTTATTGTTGTCGGCATTCTTTTACAGGGACCGACGTGGTCGTATGGTAATTGGATTTACAACTTACCCGTGCAATCAGTGCATATCACCACTAAAGTTGCGAGTTCAAACCCTGTTCATGGTGAAGTGTACTCGATATAACATTATGTGATAAAGTTTGTCAGTGACTTGCGACAGGTTGGTGGTTTTCTCTGACCGTCACACTATAACTGAAATATTGTTGAAAGTGGCGTTAAACACATTAAACCATAAACCATTCTTTTACAAATACACACCCATCATCCTAACATTCCCGACTCCAAAACAAACAAAAAGAGAAGATTCTGCTGCTGTTTTTTTTTATTTTTCAGGTCCGTTTTCTTTGTATCAGAACACAAATGCCTGATTATGAAAAAAACATTTAGCAATATTCGGTACAGTGAGTACATGTATGTGTGAAGCATGAAGATATGGAAAACCGTCACTTTAGACATTGTGAGATAATGACTAATACTTTCTGTCTATAGTTTTTCCAAATTTGTTTGAATGAATGAGGCAGTTAGGCAAGGCAGGATATTGCAAGATGAAGATGGCACATGTTAGAACCCAACATTGTACATTAGCTCATATTTTACTGTTTATCTTCTGTGGTACCACAGGATTTTGTATTTACTGGAAGGTATATAGGGGGGGGGGGGGGGGCTTCTTTATTAACCAGAGGACGGTTCTTGAAAAAAACTAGAGAGTTTGTGGTGTTAAATATTTGAAAGCATATTGGGGTTCGTTTTCCTGTTAATCTTTCTAATTTGCTTACATGGAGGATTGTATCTTTCACCATTTCACGAAGAAAGAGGTTTCAAAACAAAATCGACAGTCTGTCTTTTCGTCTTGACTGATCCTGTTACACAAAAAATTCACATTGTGGTCTTATTTTTTCATCTATTACAGGCCTCACCACATATGTGCACTTGTCCCAAGCCAGGACCTGGATTTCCATCTACATATGTATTAATCTTTTTTGGGGTTCAAAGATTTAAGGTGAGAGGTGGTTGTTTGTTTTGTTGATATTGGTTGAATTGTTAACTATTAATGTTTAAACAGAAATCTGGTACCTTAGGTTTTTGGTTGTACCAGTATATTTAAATCAATGCTACATACTGGTTGATGTCATCATTTAGAGCATTATCAATGAAATTAGAAACAATTATTATGCATATTTTAAATAAATTTCAAGAAAATATAATGGTTGGTTTATGGTGTTTAATGCCACTTTCAGCAATATTTCAGTTTATATCGTTTTATTGGTGGAGGAAACCCTGAGTGCCCAGAGAAAACCACTGACCTGTCGCAAGTCACTGACAGACTTTATCACATAATGTTGTATCGAGTACACCTCGCCATGAATGGGGTTTGAACTCACAACATTAGTGGTGATAGACACTGATTGCACAGGTAGTTGTAAATCCAACTACCATACAATCACGACCGATGGCCCCAAAAACATTTGAGACTCATTGAAATATAAATACAATATTTCTATGAATCATTGTTTTTCTTGATACACACAATCATTAGTAATAAATTACTCTTTTGACAGAATGATGCAGCTTTCAATTTAGACCATATAGAAATGTTTTCATGTTTTGACAGCTACTGGAAATACACCTGGAAATAGGATGTCAAGGCCTTAAAGGAATCACATTACTGGATTGTCATGGATAAAAAGGGTAATTGTCAGTCATCACCTGACATAAAATAGTCATTGGTTAGAAGAAATAAACTAGAAAATTAAAATACAAATTTTAATTAGATGCTCTATTGCATTTTTGTCACCAGTATCAGACTTGGCTTCTGGATCTATAAATACATCAAACTTCACACAAGACAGGAAATATACAAAATATCCAAGTCTAAGTTTTGTGGAAGAATGTCCATCCAAATAGCTTAAAGTTGATATTGAAATGCAGAGTTATGATAAATGACACAGATATTTAAATTATCTAAAACAAGTGAAGACAGATCTATGTCCACGTGTAAATCGCTTGTGTGAAATATTTTTTTTCAGAAAATAAATCTGCTAGTAAATAAATGTACAATGAAACCAAAATTAAGTAAAAGTGACATATATATTCATGAATATGAACATGGACCCTCCATCATCAATGTGTAAGACTAGGATGTATGGTAATAGAGAAACTGACATAATCACCAAAGTGTGACCTAAATTTAACAAAGTAAGGTCATGAAAATGAGGTCAAGGCCAGGTGACACACATCTGGCTGACATGTACACACCGATATCAAGGTGTGGACCAAGTATGGCAATCCTTGAATGTATGGTAATGGAGAAACTGTCTCAATCGCAAATACTTGACATTGTTAATACCGTCACTGCTGCCGACAAAGTAATACCTTTGTATTGCTTCGTCAGGCGTGATAAAAAAAATCAGTTGGTAGGTAAAAGTTTACACCTGTTTCTAAATAAAATTAATAATTGTAGTTTTAAATTTGAAGGGACAGATTATTTTACTTTAAATCAAAGATGAAAACTACTAAGAACGGAAAACAAAATTCTCTGAGCTATCAATGGAAACAACTTATCAAAGTTGGAGATACAATATTAGTGCAATGTCTTATAATAAAACGCTTACGTGAATGAGACTTAAAAACTGGGACAAAGGCAAGGTACAAGCTCTTCCCCAATTTTGTGCCGAATACACATAAACTTTATATTTTAAGACACTGCATTATATAATATTGTGTTCATCCTGTAGAAAAAAATCACAATAATCCATGGGTGGTGATATTTGAATTAAATAATAATAAAATTATACAATTATTCCTTGATTGCCCCTTTTGATATTTTCTGTCAACAGGAAGTAAACTGATTTATGACTAATTTCCTGAAGCGCAATGGGCAAAACATGAAGGAGTATCAGAAAAGTGATATTTCGGTCAGTGAATGTATTTAACAAAAAAATATCCAGTCATTGCAATTTGACTGCTCAAATAGATCAAGTGCAGGATAAATATAGATTATTACATGGCATTTTTCATATCATACCCTTTATCAGCCCTAGGTCATGATATCAGCCCGAGAGCCGATAGGCTCAAGAGATGATATATGAACGAGGGCTGATAAAGGGTATGATATGAAAAATGACATGTTATGATATGTTTATCATATACTTCAACAGAGGAAATAATCACTGATTTGTACCAAAATGTTTCTTCATTTTTGGTTAGAATTAACTACCTACAAAAATATAGTTATAGAACAAGAAATTTATAGTTTTAATATGCAAAACCAATAAATGCATATTTTTTTTAGCACTTTCAATATCATACGAGAGAAAATTGGCAGTAATAATAATTTTCTGTGCAAATATTCAACAAAACAGCTTAGTCCGCCACAGTTTTCCAGAAATTCACGAAGTGAACTTACGAACATTAACGGAAAGGCATGTAATAACATTCCGGAAGCAATTAATAAACTTGCTTTATCAGCCCACTTGGGCCATTTTTGTGAAAGACACGATTCCTCTCATTATTCTAAACAAAACTCAGTGTTGTCACAGGGTAAAATTTTAGCTATATTATCTACAAGTATATGATAAATATATTTATTACCTAATTATAATTTTTATATGTGTTACTAGGTATTTTTTATTTTTGACTATTTTGTTTAACATTCAGAAGCTGTCTATTTCCCCGTGCAATAGACCGATCGATAATCCGGAATTTCTATCATGACATTTCCCACTTCAAAATCTAAAATGTTTTAATGATGAAAAAGATAATTGTGTTATTTGTTAACATTTTCAAACAATATAAATAATGTTGAAAACAGATTTTTTTTTAAATCTTTCTTAAAAAAATGTAATTAGGTAATAAAACAGTTATTTAATGGGAGTGCAGGCAATAGATCAAAATATTTTTCCCCAGGTATTGGGAAAGACCAAAAGTGTTCTATTGCCCGAGGTCAACGAAGTCACTCCCATTAAATAACTGTATACTATTTCATGATGTGATGCAACATACCTTAGTTAAATTGTTGAAGACTTGAATATTGAACTATAGTCCTGAACTGTAATCTGTACCATTTATTTGTCTCTATAAACTAACGTTCTTTTTCTCCCAGAATCCTGCAAAAAGATGTTTTGTTTGTATTTAATAAAAAAAGTGGTTGAATAAAGTGAAACCATCAATTAAATTTGGTTATTCTGAACATTTTTGACTGAAAAAAAAGATAAAAGCATTTCTAAATATTGAAAATCCAAATTTATACACAAAACCTCAATCTGTGTATGTAATGAAATAGAATAACCACAAACAAAGTGACATCGTCAAATTCTCTTAGTACTCACAGTATTGACCTACATATCAAACAAGATATGATTATAATCTAACGATTATGAAGTCTCCCAAACCGGCCACTGACACTATCTACCTACATATCAAATTTTGATGATATCGGACAATGTTGAATTTTTACCCCCCATTTTTATGCCGTGTTTTGGCAGCCATTTTGAAAATGGCAGACATCTTGAAAATTTTGAAAAAGCAGAATTGCTCCTCTAATGGTGACCTATCACTATGTCAAATTTTATGTCTCTATCATTATCCAGTTAGAAGTTATCAACATTAATGTACAAAATTTCAAGTTTCCCATAGGATTCTATAGTAACCCCCACCCCCTTTGAACCCCCAAAAATATGGCTTTGACCCCCTTTACCACAAATCTGAAAACTTTAGGATCAACTAGAAACATATATCTATAACTCCACTAAGTTTCATGAAATTCTGTCCTGTAGTTCCTGAGATCTGCCGTGGACAAGTTCATGGTGCGCGGAAAGAAAGAAGAATAAGACTAAGAATAATAATAATAATAATAAGAAACGGAGCAAAAACAATAAGTCTCCAAACGTTGTTTGGGAGACTTAATAAACATTGAACTTGGCTTTTAATCGGGGCCGTTAGTGTTCGTGATGGGATGGTAGTTGGATTTACAACTACCTATGCAATCAGTGCCTATCACAACTAAAAGTGTGAGTTTGAACGCCATTCATGATGAGGTGTACTCAATATAACATTATGTGATAAAGTTTGTCAGTGACTGGTTGGTGTATTTCTTCAAGTACTCCAACATTCTCCACCATTATAACTGACTGCCATGATATAACTGAAATATGGTTGAAAGTGGCATTAAACACCATAAACTCAGACCCAAACCTGGCTTTTAATCAGAAATATTAAAACACCATTTTTGTCTTGTTTGTAAACGTATAGCACAAGAGTCTGCTCACAGCAAGTCGACCATTTTTGTCTTGTTTGTAAACGTATAGCACTAGAGTCTGCTCACAGCAAGTCGACCATTTTTGTCTTGTTTGTAAACGTATAGCACTAGAGTCTGCTCACAGCAAGTCGACCATTTTTGTCTTGTTTGTAAACGTATAGCACTAGTCTGCTCACAGCAAGTCGACCATTTTTGTCTTGTTTGTAAACGTATAGCACTAGTCTGCTCACAGCAAGTCGACCATTTTTGTCTTGTTTGTAAACGTATAGCACAAGAGTCTGCAATATTAATCAGAGTCTTTATTCTGAGAAAAAGTTCATTGTGTTTAAATGTCAGAAGATCATTCAACTAAAAAGTAATTGTGAAAAAATATTCTGCAAATGATGACAAAAATACACCCACACCATATGACTGCAAAACTTGTGTGGTTATCAGAGGCAGATTTAGAGGGGGGCGTGTGCCCCCCCTAAAATTCGCAAAGCATATGTTATACAACGTTAATTAAGCAGTTCAACAAACAACTTTTTCATGAATGGTTAACTCGTGACCTGTAAGTCAAAATGAATAGTCATGAGTTGAACAATTCGCATCACGATTTAGGTTCTTATAATCTGACAAAAACATACTGTTAACAATTATCCGACAAAACTAAGACTTGAAGTCAAGTTTTTTTGGTCTGATAAAAATGGTGTGGTTGCCGGGTTCAAAATTGTCGTTCAAATAAATGTCTGTAATTTCTCAAACCCTCAGAGCTTCCAGGGCTCTGTCTTGGACCCGCTGGGGACCATAAGCACTTCTCAGACCCCTCGCCTACTCACGCCCCCCCTAACCACAAATCCTGGATCCGCCCCTGGTTATATAAGGAAAAAATATAATTATATGACAAAATATGACACTTATACTTGTATATAAGTGCTATGTGGGTTTTTGTGCTAACAATAATGTGAGAGACTATAACTGATAGAAATGTACAATAGACGTATTTATTTGAACGACAATTTTGAACCCGGCAACCACACCATTTTTATCACATAATGTTATATATATATATATCACAGTTGTACACAATTATTTATTTAGTTATTGCTAATTGCAGTTTATGATATAACAAAAACTTTTTATACAAGGTTATGACCCACTAGTTTATTTGAAACTTTAAAAGGCATAACATCTTCAGTAACATTTCATATGGTTTTGATCGTATGGTAGTTGGATTTACTACTACCTGTGCAATCAGTGCCTATCACCACTAAAGTTGCGAGTTCGAATCCCACTCATGGTGAGGTGTACTCGATGATACAACATTATGTGATAAAGTTTGTCAGTGACTTGCGACAGATTGGTGGTTTTCTCCAGGTACTCCAGTTTCCTTCATCAATACAACTGACTGCCACGATATAACTGAAATATTGTTGAAAGTGGCATTAAACACCATAACTCAATCTTGGATTTCTGACACATACAAAAAATGATGACATTGTAAGAGACCATCTAATGATTATTCATTTACTGTTTGGGATCATATTTAACTTCGTACAAATTGGACAAATTATGGACATCATTCTTAAATGATTTCATGTATTTATACAGGACCGTGGTGCATACAAACATTAAAATGTTCATTTTATTTCTTTATGTACTGCAAAAACGATACTAAATATTTCGTAGATTGTTGTTTGTCCTTTTTCTTTTGGCCATTGTGTTGTCTGTACTTCAATTTATGGATTCTGATTACCCCCTTTGGTATCTTTTGGCCATTGTGTTGTCTGTACTTCAATTTATGGATTCTGATTACCCCCTTTGGTATCTTGTGGCCATTGTGTTGTCTGTACTTCAATTTATGGATTCTGATTACCCCCTTTGGTATCTTGTGGCCATTGTGTTGTCTGTACTTCAATTTATGGATTCTGATTACCCCCTTTGGTATCTTGTGGCCATTGTGTTGTCTGTACTTCAATTTATGGATTCTGATTACCCCCTTTGGTATCTTGTGGCCATTGTGTTGTCTGTACTTCAATTTATGGATTCTGATTACCCCCTTTGGTATCTTTTGGCCATTGTGTTGTCTGTACTTCAATTTATGGATTCTGATTACCCCCTTTGGTATCTTGTGGCCATTGTGTTGTCTGTACTTCAATTTATGGATTCTGATTACCCCCTTTGGTATCTTGTGGCCATTGTGTTGTCTGTACTTCAATTTATGGATTCTGATTACCCCCTTTGGTATCTTGTGGCCATTGTGTTGTCTGTACTTCAATTTACGCATTCTGATTACCCCCTTTGGTATCTTGTGGCCATTGTGTTGTCTGTACTTCAATTTATGGATTCTGATTACCCCCTTTGGTATCTTGTGGCCATTGTGTTGTCTGTACTTCAATTTACGCATTCTGATTACCCCCTTTGGTATCTTGTGGCCATTGTGTTGTCTGTACTTAAATTTATGGATTCTGATTACCCCCTTTGGTATCTTGTGGCCATTGTGTTGTCTGTACTTCAATTTATGGATTCTGATTACCCCCTTTGGTATCTTGTGGCCATTGTGTTGTCTGTACTTTAATTTATGGATTCTGATTACCCCCTTTGGTATCTTGTGGCCATTGTGTTGTCTGTACTTTAATTTATGGATTCTGATTACCCCCTTTGCTATCTTGTGGCCATTGTGTTGTCTGTACTTTAATTTACAGATTCTGATTACCTCCCCTTGCTATCTTGTGGCCATTGTGTTGTCTGTACTTCTATGGATTCTGATTACCTCCTTTGCTATCTTGTGGCCATTGTGTTGTCTGTACTTCTATAGATTCTGATTACCCCCTTGCTATCTTGTGGCCATTGTGTTGTCTGTACTTCTATGGATTCTGATTACCCCCTTGGTATCTTGTGGCCATTGTGTTGTCTGTACTTTAATTTATAGATTCTTGCTATCTTCATACTCTTCTTCTAAAGAAAACAATCTATTGACTTTGACTTTTGTCAATTTTAATTGTCGTCGTTCAGTGACATAGTTTCCAAGGAATGTTGGCAACATTGGCATCTGGTTACAGATTATGTGAATGCCATGTTTAAATAAAAATAACCATCATGTAATTATTAATTACTTTTTCTCTTTCGACAAAGTTCCCATTTAATCAATTTCTGAAGACGGATGCGAATACAAGCTAAGTTTCAAATTTTCTATTTTCAATTTAGCTCCATAATAACAAAACTCAAGCGGAAATCATTTGCCATCAGGAAATTATAGAACTTCGATGATGAGATATCAAAGGGAAGTAACTATTAAACATTAAACAAATGTTTGTTGTTTAATTGATTTAAAGAAGAAGAAAAGTTTTCATGTATTTTAAAGTCATTTGTCAGAGCTGACATTTAAAGATATTCAAAACTGACATATTTATTTAAAATAATCATTCATGTGATTAGTAGTAAAATTTCACAGAGAATTTATGTTTAACACGGAAAAAAATACCCATGGGAATGTGCTTACGACTTCTATACATGTTCTAGTAATCTTCAATGAAGAATTAGACAAAGTTTTGAAGTTTAAAAAGGCTATTTCCCGAATTGAACCAAAATGTATGGATGAAAAACCAGATGCACCATGAAGGCTTTTTTCACTTGACTTGATAAATATAGATTATAACATGGCCTTTTCCATATTGGCCCTGGTATCATCCCAAGACTCCCAAGGTCGAGGAATGATATCAGGGCCGATATGGAAAAGGCCATGTTATATTCTGTTTATTACATATTTAACCATGGCAGAAATAAAGTAAAAATAAATAAAGAATTTATAATTGCTCATCAAAATAACAACAAAATAAATGAAGAATTTATAATTGTTCATCAAAATAACAACAAAATAAATGAAGAATTTATAATTGTTATCAAAATAACAACAAAATAAATAACGTGTAAAAGTAACAATATAATTCACCATATTTATCACAGATATTAAACATCACTTTTCAATATAAATCAGTTCCAATTCTTATCATTAGTGTCAACTGCCATAACAATTATTGTCACATTTCCCTGGATATTTGAATATGGGAATAGTATTATTCTGGAGTTGGGCATCATGGGAGCCAAATTGACAACAGTTGACTGGACAGAGTCATTAACACAGACATTGGAGTAACTGTTCTATTTTCATAGTTCTCAATTGTCGACACGATGACGTGAATATTAACAGTTTTACGTTTTGTATTGACATTCTTCATCTCTACAGTATCGGTTTGTTTAATGCTTCCTCATCTGTCAAGTTTGCTTACGTGTCTCAATGACGTCATTGACGTAGGGAAAAATAACAGGTTACATGTATTTGCCCAGCACTGATATGGATCGAGCACTTCTTCGTTTATCACACATGCATGTTTCACGTGATAAAAACTACATAATTGTTTCAAAGAAATTATTATTTGTTGTCAGTTTTTTTGTCATTATATTTTAAAAGCCATAAAGGTATAAACATATAGGAGAGAAAACGGGCCATGTTGGACAAGTGACAACTTGGACGAAGTCGACTCAGACCATCTATGAAGAGAACTTGAAAAGTCTATTAAGACAACTGGCACTGTCAATGACAACTTGGACCATCAGATTGTCAATGAAATATTTATAAGACTACTTGGGCCATGAAAAAATACTGCTATATAATCTAATTTGATGTGAATACTGCAATCTGATTGGCTGATCTTCCTGGAGCAACATTGGTTATACATGATATACATTCCAAACAACTAATTCAAACAGTCAAAGGTATCTCCCTACATTTTGTCAAAATGCACTTAAATTTTCACCTGAGCTATGGCATTTTACTCAGCAAGTACAAAAATGTTACGATTACATTACAAAAAGAACAAGAAAATCCATTAAAAATCAGTTTTTGTTGTCTAACTGGGGATCAAATTGTTATCTACGTGTCTACCCGTGGGCATGTAGATAACTGATATTTTTTACTATTCTGATAAAATTATATAGTTTACTTAAGACATACATTGTATATAGAGTTAGATAACATAGGACGGCATTTAATAATATTAGGTCTATTCTATAAATATAATATACATAAGGTGTGAACCACTAATTAATTTCTTTAAGGTTTTCTACTAAATTTGTGGGTTTTTTTTAGCATACCTGGCTATTTTATCTTAAGTTTAACCTTTCCAAGACCATATATTTTCTGAAACATACATGATTCCTCTATGTTCTGTCAAAATATCATGGGATGTTTAAAGTCTTGCAGTGAAATGCAAGGCTATGGAAAACACCTACTCTAAAAATAATTCCCTCATCCCCGGGAAATTCAATATTCATAGGTCATGCATCAAATCCTCCATAGAGGTATAAAAATACAACTAAATCCATCAAATTTATTTAACTTCAATTATAAATGATAATTATTCCATTCCATTCATTATTTTTCACAATACAACAAAGCGAAAGGAACTTTTTTCTTTAAAAGGGACTACTTTCGTTCTAAGCTCTGATTGGTGAATTATAGATTTGACACCTAAATTTGTCTTTCTTTGGTAAATTTGGAACATTTAAATATATAATGATATTCGTCTCCCACTTCCATTTAATGACTTGTGTTAATAGATATTGTCGATTGTCTGAATATTTTATGAACAATTCTAACATGGCGTGCTACTTTTGCTTTGAAAACAATTGAGGGCTCTAAATAGCACAGAACACCCTAGCACATGTGCAGAAGGCATATCTAATCGACAGCATATTTTGCATATTTGTACTTTATATATGTTAAATTAAAAGAATAAAAATAATAAATATTAAAAAAAAATCAGATGAAACTAATTTTTGATCGTTATCAATTTTTATAACATTTCTGTAGCATTAGATATTCTTGTAAATAATAGCGGGAGGTAATTAATTGGAACAGCTTCTGTAGCGTTATATATTCTTGTAAATAATAGCAGGAGGTAATTGGAACAGCACCCAAAAATAACCTCTGTCTAGGTATGCTAGGTACCGAAAATTATTTCTTAAACAACAAATTCCAGCATTCCTTTTATGATAAAGAAAGTAATAAGAATAAAGTGTAACCTCACGATACATTGAATATTAAGTAAATGTATTGCTTTTTTTAATTCTTTCATTGTTTATTTATGTTGCTATTTATAAATGACGTCATGAATTCAGAATCACGAACGACTTATGTTAAATAATTGTACCTAAAAGGATTTACCAAATTAACTATTGATTAGTTAACAAACAAAACCTTTGTCAGGTTTTAATTCAAACCTTAATTATATCAGTAAATCAGTAAATCAACAGTATAAACCATCTTTAATTTGTTATCTCTGTGCATGCAATATATAATATGTCATTTAATGATTAAGAAAACGAACTGAAGGGACGGGTTCAATAATATGCAAATTTCCTGATTTTGTTCCCGATATCACACTATATAACGGCCACGATATAACTGAACTATTCTTGAAAGTGGCTTTAAACACCATAATCCACTTCACTACTATATAAACAAACATGTTGTGTTGGTTGAGTATAATATTATACAATTAATGACTTTTGATGAGGTTAATACCACAATTTATCAACCCCAGAGATCTGATTATATCTGCCAATGGCCTCGGTGATAATCAGATCTCTGGGGTTGATAAATCGTGGTATTAACTGAAATCAAAAGTCTTCAATTGTTTTATCATATGAGTAAATCCGAAGTTAGTGATATTTTTTTTTCTTCCTCACTCTAATAGTCATCACAAAAACAAAACAAACTATGCAGTTCCCCAAGGTAATACTTGAGCGAGCCTCTTATCCACCTGTGACTCACCGGAAGATGAATAAAATTCAAAACAAACAAAATGTCGCGAAAAGGAAAACAACGTGGGGTAGACATAAAACAAGAAGATGTATTTACAAGCTGTTGTTAGGAAAATGCTGATTGGATAGCAAAACCGCTTCTTTAAATATCGACCAATCAGAGAATACATTTTCAAAATAAGCAACCTGGACTTTCCCTGTTACTACTTTTGGGTACACGCTACAGTGTTCAAAAGTAATGTTAACCTTGTGTGCACTTTTGAGCGGTGATAATCACATTTTGAAATGGAGAGTGAAGTAGTGTTTTGTCCAATCAGAATCTAGGATATCTATAGTCATATAATAAACCAATTTGTTTATAGTACTTAGGAACAAATGATAGTTTAATAACCAGATGGTCACCCCCAAAATATTTAATGGAGCTCTGCTTTACTTCTGTCCATTTAATATTTTGAGGTGATTGACCAGTCCATAAACTACCTTATTAAACCTTTTCTTAGGGGCCGTCGTGGTCGTGATCGTATGGTAGTTGGATTAACACCACTAAAGTTGTGAGTTCTAACCCTGTTCATGGGGAGGTGTACTCAATACAACATTATCTGATAATGTTAGTCAGTGATTTGCGACGGTCTGTGGTTTTCTCTAGGGTCTCCGGTTTCCTCCATCAATAAAACTGATTGCCACGATATTATACAATTATAGCTTTTGTATGAGGTCGATACGTGGTTATATCGACCAAACAGAAGTATATCGACTGAGGAAGTAGTCCGAGGTTGATATACTTCTGTTGGTCGATATAAACCATGTATCGACCTCATACAAAAGCTACAATTGTTATATTATCATCCTTCCCTCCCGCTATATCTACCTGCTGACTCCATAAGCAAAACTTTATCAAAATTCGCGTGAGCTGAGCTGGACTTATCAACAGTGAGTTATCACCAAATTCTCCCAACATTTAAATGATAATTCCTGTGAAGGTGACAAAAGTAAATAAAATTCAGCAACACCATTAGCTAGTTAACATTTTATTTTTTAAACATATATCAAATTAGGAACTGTCGTGTCAGCAATATCAACAAACATCATCCTACAAACATGTACTTGTCACAATTTTTGATAACCTCTGCTGAGACGTCATAATTTTTATGTCATTAGCGAGGTCATGACCTTTGTGTTTTCTAATACGGAACAGCATTGGTAAACAAAACCGGTGAATCCTATTGACGACTTTGATGTTTGTAATAAAAACTAGTATTACTGTGAGCACAGCTCACTAAGATATACCCCCCGCTCTCCACATCTGTCCAACCTATTTCCATAACCAAATCATTACAGATTGTTCCGACCAAAAATGAAAGGGACCCTCCTCTCTTCACCGGTAAGCTGCTGATAAAATTTCAAAACATTCTGAGAAACACTACTCATGTTATCATACGACATAGGGTAAAAATCCTATTTTCCGTCATATCAAGTCCAATAACTCTGGAACGGCAAAAGTGAAAATCGTCAAAAATGAAAGGGATCCTCCTCTCTTCACCGGTAAGCTGCTGATAAAATTTCAAAACATTCTGAGAAACACTACTCAAGTTATCATACGACATAGGGTAAAAATCCTATTTTCCGTCATATCAAGTCCAATAACTGGAACGGAAAAAGTGAAAATAGTCAAAAATGAAAGGAATCCTCCTCTCTTCACCGGTAAGCTGCTGATAAAATTTGAAAACATTCTGAGAAATACTACTCAAGTTATCATACGACATAGGGTAAAAATCCTATTTTCCGTCATATCAAGTCCAATAACTGGAACGGAAAAAGTGAAAATAGTCAAAAATGAAAGGAATCCTCCTCTCTTCACCGGTAAGCTGCTGATAAAATTTCAAAACATTCTGAGAAACACTACTCAAGTTATCATACGACATAGGGTAAAAATCCTAGGAACGGAAAAAGTGAAAATCTTCAAAAATGAAAGGGATCCTCCTCTCTTCACCGGTAAGTTGCTGATAAAATTTCAAAACATTCTGAGAAACACTACTCAAGTTATCATACGACATAGGGTAAAAATCCTATTTACCGTCATATCAAGTCCAATAACTCTGGAACGACAAAAGTGAAAATCTTCAAAAAAGAAAGGGACCCTCCTCTCTTCACCAGTAAACAGCTGATAAAATTTTAAAAGATTCTAAGAAACACAACTCAAGTTATCGTACGACATTGGATTTGTCTACAGACGGACGGACATGGTATAACCAGTATACCCCCCTACAACTTTGTTGCAGGGGGTATAAAAACAATGAATATCACCATTAAAGGAAAAATTTTAACAATCTTAACATTTATATAAACCTGTAAAAATGAATGGTATATTTGCAAACTACTTATGAATTATGTTTTGGGGAAACATATTTTGAATATTTTGAATCGTGTGATTTTTCTTGCGAAAATACAAATATAGATGTATCCGTGTTTATGTTTGATTTATGGATGATAAACATGTCATCTGAATGTGAACATGATTGATTCTGAAAAATAGCAGCCTGCTCAACAGAATATGAAGCTTGTGACTCGTTCGTTTCGTTCACTCACCACCAAACTTCATATTCTGGCTCGGCAGGCTGATATTTCCGGTATCAATCAATTCACATCTAGATAACATATACTTATTAATCCACATTATTGACAAATATAAGGAAAATTTAGCAGGAATTAAAATAAAAAATCGATATATATTTTTAGGTCTATAAATCTATGTATTGACCGAAATGGTATGCTATAATTGTTTTATCATTTTTCAATATTATTATTTAAATATCAAAATTTTGAAATTTTATGAAAACTTTGAAATTTTGGAATCTTTTTGAAAATTTTATCATTTTGAAATTTCATGAAATTTTTGAAATTTTATGAAAATTTTGTATTTATTATAAAATTTTTGAAATTTTGAAATTTTTGGAAAATTTTGAACTTTTAAAGAAATTTTGAATTTTTTGAAGATTTTGACTTTTTTTTGTATATTGCATGCGTATTACTATAAGTCGGATCTCATTGGTCTGATTTAACCACGTGGTCATGATTTGGGAAAATTTGTTTATTTTTAGTAACATGCTGTATGATCATGCAATCTGCTATTTTCTATATTACAAAAATCGTTGACAGTGCAACCTTTGTTTATATAGTATATCATGTCATTTGGTATCTACCAATCAAATTTTAAGAATGATATCAGATTAATAATATAACTGAAATATTGTTGAAAGTGGCATCAAACACCAACAAGATGTTGCACGCTACGTCGTGCTAAGAATACCCCCACTCGTTCATTTGTAAGTCGCACGGCAAACAGGAAGTAGATGTGCGGTAAACCTGGAAAGGGGAGACACGATACAAGTCACCATGCCAAAGCCATATATCAAATATAAAATCATTTCTTCCAGTAGAAGCTGAGATAACTGTTACGAAAGTTTTCATTATGGCAAACATGAAAAATTCTAAGTCACACTGTAAACAGGAGGTAGATGTGCGGTAAACCTGGAAAGGGGAGACACGGTACAAGTCACCATGCCAAAGCCATATATCAAATATAAAATCATTTCTTCCAGTAGAAGCTGAGATATCTGTTACGAAAGTGTGAACGGACGGACGGATGGACGGACAAGGTGATTGCAATATAGCCCCCACTCATAGAGTGGGGGTATAATAAACCATAATTTTTTTATATATAAAAGTCAAAAGGCAGCTTGGGTGTTTTCCAGAAAATTTGCTGTCGAGAGATAAAACCCAGTGGAGAACACAAACATATACATGTATAATGTAAAGGGAGACAATAGGTTGTTGCCTGATCTACAACGCCTGATGACAGAAAGTGTGTTGAAAATCCTTTTTTCTCAGTCTGGTTCCGTAATTGTATTTTCTATACCAGAAATTGTTTTGTTGTCTTCTATATAACAAAACATTCAAGTTTTGAAAGTAGTTTCGGTATAGTAAAACAGTTATTGCCTTCATATGAGGTGAACATCAAGTTGTAGAACCATCCTCAGGTTGACAACTTCAATGTTCACCTGATATGAAATATTTGTTAAACAATCTTGATAACAATAGTATTTTTTTGTCTTAAGAGTAATGGTCAACAACCCATAAGTTCTACATTCTAGTTAGTAGTCAGTTAACTTCGGTCATTTATTGACCTTGCTATTGTACTGTCTATGTTTATGTTGTTTTCACTTCAGTGAAAGTGTGAGGTCTTTTGAGCTAATGTCATTTGTAAGTTTAAGAACACTTAGGTTCATATTATTATGGTTGGTTTATTATATCATTACAAAACAAAAAAAATTCAAACTCGTTACAAGCCATTTCTTATATAATAACAGAAAACAAAAGGCTAAGCTGAACCAGTTTTACTGTAATCAAGTTAAACTGAAAGATAAAACTGATGAGAACAAATTTGTTGGAATACTACTTGAAACCATTTTTACAACCAATTCAAAGAAGAAAAAAGCATCAGAATCAGAGAAAAATAAAATTCTCTATACCTTCCAAGTATTCAAAATTTTGAATTTGGGGCACCTTTTCCAAATATGGATAATTTAATTTATTGATTCAAAATTAGTCATATCGATGAACATTTTGCAAAAAAAAAAAAAAAATGCATAAAAAATTGGATAAAAAATAGGAGTTAAATTTTTTTAATTTACTTTCGGCTGAGTTTATCTTAGAAACCACAAGAGATAACGGATATTTGTCAACAAAGTTCAGCAAGGTCTCGGCACTTTCAAATAAAAGATAAAAACTACATCAAAATTGGATGCAATATAAAAATTTTGCATAAATTTCAAATATGCGAAATTTCGGAATTGAGCCTCTTTTATTCCCTTTTCCAAATAAGTAATAAATTGTTAGTTTTCTTTATTGACTCATAAATAATTCATTAAGATGAACATGTAAAAAAGTACATTAAAATTGGATGAAAAATACAAAATTAAAAATTTTAGAACTTTTTAACATTCGGTCAAGTTTATCACCGAAAATAAAGATAGAGAAAATCAACACAATCACTCCAAAGAAAAAACGAATCATAATTGTATATATTGTCCTACTATATGCAATTTCAGAATTTGTTTCCAATTTAGACCCCTTTATGAAATAAAATAACTTCTTTTTGAACTGGCCCATCAATAATTCATAAAAATGAATATTTTTAACACAAAAACATGTGAAAATTGTTTGAAAAAAAATTATTCCCCTATTTGGCCCCTTTCATGTGAATCACAATGACACTATACTTTATTCTGACAGATGGTTTATGGTATTTAATGCAACTTTCAACAATATTTCAGTTATATCGTGGCCGTGGCAGTCAGTTTTATTGGCGCAGGAAACCGGAGTACCCGGAGAAAACCACCGACCTGTCGCAAGTCACTGAAAAACTTTCTCATGTAATGTTGTATCGAGGTCTACAGAAGGATGACAAGGACAACTTTATTGACAGACACATAACACGACTACTAAATTTTTGCGATCATATTTTTAAATACACTGTATGGACTCTGCTTCAAAACATTTTTGCTATTTTAAGATTTTAATAATTTGGGCAACATTTTGGACTTGCTATTTCTGTTTTATGATCTATCCTTTATAACAAACCACAGGTAGTGAGCAAAGCTCAGAAATGATACCATCATCCTCTGCCTTCATTTTGACTGCTGAAGTCACCAAATTTCTTTATGACATTCAACATTAGAATGTATGTTAGATGATGCATCTGTAGATTTGAACTGCTTGTGACCTTGCCCTTCCAAATAGACAATCCAACCTTATTCTTGACACACCCACAGGTGATGGACATGATGTGCAGACTGTTTAAGCAGACAGATGGCAGGGGTATAATAAATGTCTTACAATATCGCAAAAACATGAGTGAGTTGATTAAACCCAAGTGAGCAATTTTCCCACCTATATCATGAGAAGAAGTCATCCTTTGATGAGATGATGATGATATCTGTTTTGTACTAAACCAACACACTGTGTAAGCCCACTAAAACATCATGTCACACTATTCTGAAACACTATCCTCAATCTGAGCCCTCTAATCTGTAACATGATTTTCCCTCACACGTTTAATATGAATGTATGTATATTTATATAATACTTACCATGCATGAATTTTCCCAGAATACGTTTTAGACTGTACAGGTTATCAGATTACTGAAGCGCTATGACATTTAGATTTTGTTGCTACAATAAAAATCCAATCCTTTCAAAATATTATCAAAATACAATCGTAGGTTCAACCTTTCGTAAAATTTATTTAGATTTTATAAAACCTAAAACATGTTCTCTACACTTGTGCTTAGCAGGTATTTATTGGATGTTTGTAGATCAGGTAGATTTCTGTTAGAATTGTCAGTAAAAATTCACTAATTATCAGCTACAGGCAAAACATTGATCAGAATTAATAATTATTATAGAGAAATTGATGACAGTGAATACTTTCTCAATAACCAATAATTTTATCAATATGTTGTCAATGATTATTAGACAGATGTTAACTAAAGACAAATTAATACCATTTTAATATCTGTTTTATAAATCACAACCTTTACATCTCAGAAGTGTAATAAACATACAAACTGATGTAACAAACGATTTACATTGCATGAAACTCATTTATACTTTGGGGTATAAAACTTAAAATGTCTTAATCAAACAGACCCAGATTAGCCATCAATATAATTCAGCCAGAACCTGTTTTTAACCAAGGTATTTTTTATGCTGATTGTTTTAATCTATAGATAAAGTGTGGTTAGCAAAAGACAGACTAGCCTGTATCATTCACCTGCCAAAGGAGACTTTATGAACTGTAGCTCATCATAGCATATCTTTAATTTTGATTTCCCAGGACTTCACCCAATAGACAATGGGTCATTAATTGGTACAAAATTTAATCTTCATATCACAATGTTGGTTCAATCCAAATATATTTACATAATTACAATTCCTTGTTCTGAAGAAGCTTTTTGAATTTTTTTCTGATTGCATTTGCAGCCAAACAAATATTTGGGACATTCAGTGGAACATGTTGTATAAAACTGAATCTTCATATTACAATGCTGAATCATCCTAAATACAATTGAACTTCCATTCTGGTTCTTACAAAGATTTGGAAATTATTCCACAAGGGCTAGGAAACTCTAGATCCTGGGGCTTAAGTTAGAGCATACTTGAATCTGCATTTCACAGTAATATTTCATGCCGTATTTGACATTTTCTCCATTTCAGTCTATGTTAATCTTTGGATCTATATAGAACAAAGGATCTTAAATTTTTATCAGACTAAATTTGCATTTTATAAGAATGCTTCATTCCAAATACAATAAAATATAACTCTAGACAACTAGGACTTGGACCCCTTACACCCTGGGTTCTTTATTTGTATGAGTTTGATGCGGGATCACAATGATGATTCAGGCTATTTACAATAGCAAGAGTGGAGCAGGAACTGCCTATCCTTCCAGAGCACCTGAGTTCCCCCCCCCCCCCCCCCCCCCAGTTTATAGTGGGGTTCATATTGCTCGATCTTCAGTTTTCTGTGTAGTGTTTTGTAGATCGCTTAATAATCTTTAACAAACAGATCTTATCTTCTTAGCTAGTCATCAGTTAACTTTGAGCTTTCAGTAAGCTGGATGTTGTACTATCTATGTTTATGTGGTCATTCATTTTTTTTATAGCTAGTTTGTGGGAATTTTTGAGTGGAAGCGAATCTGTATGGTCGGGTTATTAATTTTTGCTTGTTTATATCTGTTGGCAATCCAATTTTCAAGAGGGGGAGAGCTAGAATCTCACTAACTGGTTTATTCTTGTCACATGTTTGTGTCTGTCCTAAGACAGGATTTGGATTTCCATCATCATATATTCTTTTTTGGTCATAGGGTTTGGGTTAATGGAGTTTTAATCATTACATGTAGTTATATTTCGACTATTAAGTTTAATGGTGGAGGAGAGTTCAGACAGTTAAAATGGACTTACTGGTAAAATACCTGATTTTGGGTAGGTGTTTGGATACCCTAACACTTGAGGTGGACATTTGCCTATTTGGGATGGAACCAACATCAGTAGTCATAAATTTGTAGTAAAAAGTCAATGACCTTAAACACATTATGATACCCATGTTCCTTCCGAACCATATTAAAGTGAAGTAATGAAATAAAGCCCATATTAACATATCCAAAATATAACCAGTTTCCCACCAGACAAACTAGATCAGAAACATCAACTCTATGACAAATAGATATCCTGCTGTTAGTAAACAGACCAATTAAAATACAAATAATAGTAGATTACATAAACGAGTAACACAAATCTACATTAATATTTAAAAATAACATTTTAAAACTTCATATATCATTAAATTTAATATTGATAAATGTCTTATAGTAAAAAGGCAAATAAATGAAATTCAATGACATTTGTGTGATAAGCCTTCAGGTCAGCCAACCTATAATGGGTTCTGTTGTGGATCATTTTATTTTATACATATATACTGAAATCTGTCAACACTGAACCTCCTTAGGACCAGCTGATGTGTTCTGAATAGACAGGTGTTCTGTTTATACAGGTTAATTTAACAAATATTTCCTACATTGAGACTTTATTCAAAATTTGGTTTATACAGGATTCCAGTTAATTCACAATTGGGTTAAAACAGGTTTCACTGTGTATGATACTACTGGTCAGTACACTGAACACAGTTTGTTGTCATTTACCTGAAAAATGTAAACTTCACAACATATAAACAAGGTCAAACAAAAATCTAATTTTCATTGTTTTACAAACTAAGGGGAATAGCTTTGAAATGACACGAGCCAAAATTGTAAAAACTACAAATGTACTTTTCTTTTGTTATTTGTAATATAAATTTTTACTGTAATGTCTTTGGTCAAGTGAGTTTACCTGTACAGTTGACAGACAAGCCATGTTTACTAAAGAACCATAAATGATCATAAACTTTAAATCTGTTTATTATTGTTTTATAATTAATTAATAACTGTTGTATTTAGATTAGCTAAGTGTATAAAACAATATACCAGTAACTATAATTTACATGAAAAATACTATATCACTAAAGAATATTCTGACAATTTCAATACACAATTATGAATTTAAGTTAAAATAAAAAAAATTAAAAAAATTAAAATATGACATTCTGCAATTTTTTTTAAACCATTTATACAATATACAATGAGTGAATTTAAATAAATGTGATTAACAAAAAGTAATTGGTAAGCAATATTGTCTGCCCTATTTTTGGCGGCTATCTTATATATTGCTACCATTTAAAAATAAAAAACACCAAAAATACATAAAAAATAATTGGGACCAACTGCAATGTATTTCAGTTTTAATTGATTTTTGGAAATAAAACATTTCTTTTTCTTGGCCATATATAAGGGGTCCGTAGAAATACTGCAAAGGATCTCCTTAGTGCACTAGGAAGTTCAATCAAGCACTAAGGACTTTAAAGACAGGGGGAATGAAGACAAAGAACACGTATATTTGTAAAAGGAGGTTTACAAAACTTGAATATAAATTTTGGTTACGGTATTGTATTTTTTACAATAAAGAAGTTATAACACTTTTCATTGGCACGTGCCAGTCTTGATAATCTAACACCTTGATAATTGCTCCTTCATCTGTATATTGTGTTCAGTGAGGCAGAACAAACAATTAATCCGCCTTTGCAACAAAGAAACCAGTCTTTAATTGAATTTAAAAAAAAAAAAAAAAATCCTTTTTAATTTTTATTTTATTCATTTATTTGCTTTTGTTTCTTTACTTTTTTTTATTTTTTTTATTCTTTGGTTTTTTTTTAAGTTTTGTTTTTTATGCTTGCCCTTGTTTGTTTCTTTCAAAAAAAGATATGGGAGTATGGGAGGAAAAACTTTTGTTTTGTTCTTTTCGGTATAATGTTAAACAAAATAACCATTTTTAACAATTTATTATATCACATTATTTAACCACAAGAACAACAGAATACATATATATTTAAATAATAACAAGATGAACTGTGAGCTAATGCTCACCTATGATACCCCCGCTCTTCGGCAAACAGGAAATAGGAATCTGACAGGTCAAAAACCGCTTCCCATGATATGGGGTACCTATATGAAGCTTGTGACCAAATATCAGATCTCTGCCATCAATAGTTGCTGAGAAAAATGTGACGAAAAATGAGCATATATGTTCAATGTGTATAAAAATCAACAAAGTCGGCAAACAGGAAGTAGGAATCTGATGGGTCCAAAAATGCTTCCCACGATATGGGGTACCGATATGGAGCTTGTGACCAAATATCAGATCTCTGCCATCAATAGTTGCTGAGAAAAATGTGATGAAAAATGTGCATATATGTTCAATGTGTATAGAAACCAACTAAGTCGGCAAACAGGAAGTAGGAATCTGATGGGTACAAAACGCTACCCACAATATGGTATACCTATATGATGCTTGTGACCAAATATCAGATATCTGCCATCAACAGTTACTGAGAAAAATGGGACAAAAAATATCTTGGACGGACGGACAGACAGACAGACAGAGGTAAAACAGAATACCCCCCTCCCCCTTCGGGGAGCGGGGGTATAATAACTTCAAAATATCATGAGTTCATATATGAAAACGAGGCAATGTCCTTGCTGCTGTGGTTTTCAGTCTCTGCCATTGTCCTGGCTTACGAGCCAAACGTTTCACATTTGGGATGGTGAGTCTGTAATCGGTAGACTGGATAACTGCAGAAGAAAACTGTTTGTTTTTAAGAAACCTCTGAAAAAGTTTGTCTTTTTCATCACTTGATTTGGCAACCCAATTAGTCTGTGGAATATAAAAATGTTTGAACTCTGTTTGCAACTCATAGTTCCCTAGCCTGTACAAGGCACGTTTGAGGTCGTTTATTTTTTCCAAAATATTTTATACTACAAAAATAAATGTTTCGCATATTGGTTAAAGAGACATTAACAACTGAATTTTGGTATAAATATAGAACAATACTAAGAATGGCCGGTTGTCATGCACCTTAATTAGATGGATGTATGCATGTTAATACATGTACCAAAATTTAGGTTGTTTATTGAAAAAACTAACATAAATGTCAGGGAAAGAAAGTTAGCAGGACATGTTCCAAATACGAATCGATGTTCATAATTACGCATAACACCACTTTAAACAGGAGCTTTCCATTTACAATGGTCAGTGGCAGTTGTAAACTAGAAATGGTCAGTGGCAGTTGTAAACTAGAAAAGGTCAGTGGTAGTTGTAAACTAGAAATGGTCAGTGGCAGTTGTAAACTAGAAATGGTCAGTGGCATTTGTAAACTAGAAATGGTCAGTGGCAGTTGTAAACTAGAAATGGTCAGTGGCAATTGTAAACTAGAAATGGTCAGTGGCAGTTGTAAACTAGAAATGGTCAGTGGCATTTGTAAACTAGAAATGGTCAGTGGCAGTTGTAAACTAGAAATGGTCAGTGGCAGTTGTAAACTAGAAATGGTCAGTGGCAGTTGTAAACTAGAAATGGTCAGTGGCAATTGTAAACTAGAAATGGTCAGTGGCAGTTGTAAACTAGAAATGGTCAGTGGCAGTTGTAAACTAGAAATTTGCCTTTGTGTTTGATGTTTGTTTGTGCGATTGGGCAGTGAAGTGTTAAACATAACATTTTGTTTTGATATCAAACTGCTCATCCAGTAAAATTGCCCAAAAGTTCTTTATACTGTCCATACCCTTTTGAAAATATTTTAATAGTTATAAATGAGTATTGTTCTAAGGCAATGTAAATGGAAAATCCCAAAAGTGTTCCCGCCAAAATTTCTTCATTGATACACATCAAGTTGTGAAATATTACAAAATGATAAAATAATTTTATCTTATTTGATTATTATTATTTTTTTGTATTTCAGGAGAAAACATTTAAGATAAAAACAAATGTGAAACGGACATTGGAAACTACTGACAAATTATTTATTTTTTTACCAAAAAAAAACCAAAAACCAAACGATTTCACATAAAAATATACCGTATTTAGGGTTGTATAATGCGCAGGATTTTGCCCAGATTCTTTAATTTGTAGGAGGGGTGCGCATTATAAACAGGAACAATGTGTTTCACTCTTTCCCAGACCGGGAAATCACATGTCCACCAATAAAACCCAACACATTTAATATTTTGCAACTTTATTGAAGATGAAAAGAGATAAATGGTTCTTAAATTCTCCCAGCAAATGAAACATGCTCAAAGGACTGAAAAATATATACGATTTACATTTAATTCTTACATTTCCGACGGCGATTTTTTTAAAAGTTCATGCGCATTATAGACACGAATCTTACATTTCCGACGGCGATTTTTTTAAAAGTTCATGCGCATTGTAGATACGAACTAGTTTTTTTCTGGAGATTTTCAAGGCAAAGAGGGGGTGCGCATTATGCACCAATGCGCATTATATAACCCTAAATACGGTAAGCTTAATACCGTGCACAATAATTATTCTCATTTTAGTTAACAAAGAGTTTTATTTTCAGTTTTGATACGAATCGTTAAGTATGAAAATGTTTTTTGTTTGCTTTAATAATTAAAACATCGCTATATCAAGCCAAATACAAAAGTATGTTACACCACAACTTTACCGCCAAAAATTTATTTTCGCTAATCATATGGCAGCACATATGTCCAGTTCTTTAATGTCTTTTATTATATGACAGAACGAGATGGTGAAGACATATGATTATTTTTTAATTTCAATTAATTTTAATTTTCATTCAAAATTTTTGACCCAATTTGTCAATACAATGCCAGAATTTTTTTTACATAATTTACAACTTTTTTAATTTCATAATTTCATAACATTTAACGAAAATTCTATATAATTTTTATGAAAAAACATTTACCTCCTGCAGTCTTTCCAAACAACTGATGAAATTAAAAGTTGCAGGCTCCGAACCCCAAGGACGCCACATTTTGTCTGTCTTTTGTATTTTCTCGAAATTTGCTACTTATTCGTATTCTGAATAGTTTAAAGTGAGACTGAAAATGGAGGTTCATACTAATTTTCTCAAATAATGATTCAAAATGCACAAGAAAACATTAGTTTATTTAACATTTTCCATGCACATAGTAAAACAATAGATCTGTAAAATAAAAGAAACCATACCTTCAAAAATTCTATTGAAATTAGTTTCATTTAAAGGAAATATACCACGCTTATATGTTTATGTTTGTGTTGCAATCAATTTCAATTAGTAAAGATCAAATAACATAGTTCTGGTTGATTGATCTCATTACACAAGTGATTATAAGTAATTAACAGAAGTCACCTGGGCACCTGCCGACAACACAGTCTATAACTTCATTATTATTTAATCAATTGTATCGAAATTTTGAATTTAGCATAAAAATAGTTTTTATTTCAACGATTTAAGTCCTTTGTATTGATATCTCCTCTTTAACCTCCTTAGTGCACTATTTGACTCCTTAGTGCACTATTTGACTTCTTAGTGCACTATTTGACTTCTTAGTGCACTATTTGACTTCTTAGTGCACTATTTGACTCCTTAGTGCACTATTTGACTCCTTAGTGCACTATTTGACTTCTTAGTGCACTATTTGACTTCTTAGTGCACTATTTGACTCCTTAGTGCACTATTTGACTTCTTAGTGCACTATTTGACTTCTTAGTGCACTATTTGACTTCTTAGTGCACTATTTGACTTCTTAGTGCACTATTTGACTCCTTAGTGCACTATTTGACTCCTTAGTGCACTATTTGACTTCTTAGTGCACTATTTGACTTCTTAGTGCACTATTTGACTTCTTAGTGCACTATTTGACTCCTTAGTGCACTATTTGACTCCTTAGTGCACTATTTGACTTCTTAGTGCACTATTTGACTCCTTAGTGCACTATTTGACTTCTTAGTGCACTATTTGACTTCTTAGTGCACTATTTGACTCCTTAGTGCACTATTTGACTTCTTAGTGCACTATTTGACTTCTTAGTGCACTATTTGACTTCTTAGTGCACTATTTGACTTCTTAGTGCACCATTTGACTTCTTAGTGCACTATTTGACTTCTTAGTGCAATATTTGACTTCTTAGGGCACTATTTGACTTCTTAGTGCACTATTTGACTTCTTAGTGCACTATTTGACTCCTTAGTGCACTATTTGACTCCTTAGTGCACTATTTGACTTCTTAGTGCACTATTTGACTCCTTAGTGCACTATTTGACTTCTTAGTGCACTATTTGACTTCTTAGTGCACTATTTGACTCCTTAGTGCACTATTTGACTTCTTAGTGCACTATTTGACTTCTTAGTGCACTATTTGACTTCTTAGTGCACTATTTGACTTCTTAGTGCACCATTTGACTTCTTAGTGCACTATTTGACTTCTTAGTGCAATATTTGACTTCTTAGGGCACTATTTGACTTCTTAGTGCACTATTTGACTTCTTAGTGCACTATTTGACTTCTTAGTGCACTATTTGACTTCTTAGTGCACTAAGAAGGTCCTTTGCGGTATTTCTACGGATCGATATATAAGTTGAGGTATCTTTTAAGTATTTCAAATAACCATAACAACTGTGAAATTTTTCTATCATATTTGACATATAAAATAAGTTCACAAAGAAGTTAATTTATACATCATCTTTGGATAACATTATTTTTTTTCTTTATTTCAATATTATCTGGATATGTATTATTTTTTTCTTTATTTCAATATTATCTGAATATGTATTAATTTTGTATTGCATGACATGTTTTATTGTGCTGTATTTAATTTATGTAATTTTATTATGCATGTCGGTTTGAAAAGCTCTTGAAAAGCTTATGTTGTACTGTTATAAAATGTAACGACTTTAAATAAAACTTTGATTGATTGAATGAAGAAAGATAAAAAGGTGTAAGTTAATATCAAAAATAGCAAACACAGACATACAAAGTGCTAAAAAGACAAATACACATTATATGTTGTCTTAGCAAAAACATAATTCTGTATTTAAAAAAATAATAGCATACTACATTCATCAAATGTTAAAAATTTGGTAAATAAACACTAGAGAAAACCAAAGGCCCAATTAATAATGGATACAATGGGTAACAAAAAAAAACAACATAGAAAACTAAAAAGACAAGAAAAAACCTGGAGTGAATCCAGGCACCCACGAAGGGCAAGCAGTTCCTGCCTCTTATAAGACCATGTTACTCATATATAGATAGTCAATAAAAGTTGGACACCACTATATGCAAACAATCCCAAAATAACCTAAATAAGACTGCAAACAACTGGAGGTAAAGAGGAACAGAACATAATTTTTATGAGGAAATCGTAGCAGACATCACAACACAGAACTCAGAACGTAAAGACATATGACAGGACAAAATTACTTATATCATCATTTTCATCAGTAATAACAACAAATGTTTTCTTTTCTTCAATCAAGAGAAAAATCATCAGTTGGTTTTCACACGAATTTAGCATTTGTTAAGAAAGCTTTAAGCCCTCTATAAGAATTAGGCAAACAATTCCACTTGCATAATATTTAGCTTTATATATTTATAGAAAGCAGACTTGCAGTCTTAATGTATAACATACTTTATTGAAGGATGGAGTATATTGCAGCATGATCTGAATAATATACAGGAAGTACTCCACTTTGAACACTGTGTAAACCTCTGATGTAAATATAGATTTCCCCCCAAAACCCTTGCTTCAAATATTTCCATGTAAAAACCCATCCAAGATAATGATAATTACAAGCAACATGCAAAAAATTATTCAAATCTATCCATGTTTACTAAAGTTATCGCGTAAACAAGACACAATTCTCAATATTGGTGATTTTTCAAAAAAAACTAAAATTTCCCCCCAAAACCCTTGCTTCAAATATTTCCATGTTAGAACCCATCCAAGATAATGATAATTACAAGCCACATGCAAAACATTATTCAAATCTATCCATGTTTACTCAAGTTATCGCGTAAACAAGAAAGTGTGACGGACGGACAGACAGACAGACGGACGGACGCTATTACTATATCCCCTCACCGCTATCGTGGGGGGATAAAAAAAGTTATTGGACAATCACTGATGATGTAAAAATAATCATAAAAATATTTCTAGTCTAATTAGCTGATAGATAATTATATTTCCAACATCTTGATATTAGTCAGGACTTGACCGATTTATGTACTACTCTTCAGAAAGGGGCAAGCCACTAAAGATCTAATTTTAAATAATTTAATTTGATGTGAATACTGCAATCTGATTGGCTGATCTGCCTGGAGCAACATTAGTTATGCATGATAATCTGGGTTGATATTTTAACCAGGTTATACTTGTATAACTTGGTTTGGAAAAGTTTATACTTTTCATAAACCGCTTCACGGTTTATTAAGCATAGACTGCCCCAAACCAGGTTATACAAGTATAACATGTTCAAAAATTGAAAATATTCTTTAATTAAATTGACATGATTGAACTATCAAAGAACATCAATGAAAGCAAGGTTCCTTAACTTTTGATTTTTACTTTAACTTCGAATATTTGTTTTTTCACGTTAATTACCTTTCATATTCTTCATTTATCAAATATTGACGATTAAAATTAGGTGTTTTATTTAAATGTATTGTTATTAAACACAACTTTCAACAATTTTTCAGGTATATTGTGACAATCAGGTTGCTTAAAGCTGTATAGAGTGCACCCTGCCACAGGCACAACTTTAGTGGTGATATAGTGCACCTTGCCACAGGCACAACTTTAGTGGTGATAGAGTGCACCCTGCCACAGGCACAACTTTAGTGGTGATATAGTGCACCCTGCCACAGGCACAACTTTAGTGGTGATATAGTGCACCCTGCCACAGGCACTTTAGTGGTGATAGAGTGCACCCTGCCACAGGCACAACTTTAGTGGTGATATAGTGCACCCTGCCACAGGCACAACTTTAGTGGTGATAGAGTGCACCCTGCCACAGACACAACTTTAGTGGTGATATAGTGCACCCTGCCACAGGCACACCTTTAGTGGTGATATAGTGCACCCTGCCACAGGCACAACTTTAGTGGTGATAGAGTGCACCCTGTCACAGGCACAACTTTAGTGGTGATATAGTGCACCCTGCCACAGGCACAACTTTAGTGGTGATAGAGTGCACCCTGCCACAGGCACAACTTTAGTGGTGATAGAGTGCACCCTGCCACAGGCACAACTTTAGTGGTGATAGAGTGCACCCTGCCACAGGCACAACTTTAGTGGTGATATAGTGCACCCTGCCACAGGCACAACTTTAGTGGTGATATAGTGCACCCTGCCACAGGCACAACTTTAGTGGTGATAGAGTGCACCCTGCCACAAGCACAACTTTAGTGGTGATATAGTGCACCCTGCCACAGGCACAACTTTAGTGGTGATATAGTGCACCCTGCCACAGGCACAACTTTAGTGGTGATAGAGTGCACCCTGCCACAAGCACAACTTTAGTGGTGATAAAGTGCACCCTGCCACAGGCACAACTTTAGTGGTGATAGAGTGCACCCTGCCACAGGCACAACTTTAGTGGTGATAGAGTGCACCCTGCCACAGGCACAACTTTAGTGGTGATAGAGTGCACCCTGCCACAGGCACAACTTTAGTGGTGATAGAGTGCACCCTGCCACAGGCACAACTTTAGTGGTGATAGAGTGCACCCTGCCACAGGCACAACTTTAGTGGTGATAGAGTGCACCCTGCCACAGGCACAACTTTAGTGGTGATATAGTGCACCCTGCCACAGGCACAACTTTAGTGGTGATAGAGTGCACCCTGTCACAGGCACAACTTTAGTGGTGATATAGTGCACCCTGCCACAGGCACAACTTTAGTGGTGATAGAGTGCACCCTGTCATAGGCACAACTATAGTGGTGATATAGTGCATCCTGCCACAGGCACAACTTTAGTGGTGATAGAGTGCACCCTGCCACAGGCACAAATTTAGTGGTGATAGAGTGCACCCTGCCACAGGCACAATTTTAGTGGTAATAGAGTGCACCTTGCCACAGGCACAACTTTAGTGATGATAGAGTGCACCCTGCCACAGGCACAACTTTAGTGGTGATATAGTGCACCCTGCCACAGGCACAACTTTAGTGGTGATAAAGTGCACCCTGCCACAGGCACAACTTTAGTGGTGATAGAGTGCACCCTGCCACAGGTACAATTTTAGTGGTGATAGAGTGCACCCTGCCACAGGCACAACTTTAGTGGTGATAGAGTGCACCCTGCCACATGTACAACTTTATTGGTTATATAGTGCACCCTGCCACAGGCACAACTTTAGCGGTAAGAGTGCACCCTGCCACAGGCACAACTTTAGTGGTGATAGAGTGCACCCTGCCACAGGCACAACTTTAGTGGTGATAGAGTGCACACTGCCACAGGCACAACTTTAGTGGTGATATAGTGCACCCTGCCACAGGCACAACTTTAGTGGTGATAGAGTGCACCCTGCCACAAGCACAACTTTAGTGGTGATAGAGTGCACCCTACCACAGGCACAACTTTAGTGGTGATATAGTGCACCCTGCCACAGGCACAACTTTAGTGGTGATAGAGTGCACCCTGCCACAGGCACACCTTTAGTGGTGATAGTGCACCCTGCCACAGGCACACCTTTAGTGGTGATATAGTGCACCCTGCCACAGGCACAACTTTAGTGGTGATAGAGTGCACCCTGCCACAGGCACAACTTTAGTGGTGATAGAGTGCATCCAGCCACAAGCACAACTTTAGTGGTGATAGAGTGCACCCTGACACAGACACAACTTTAGTGGTGATAGAGTGCACCCTGCCACAGGCACAACTTTAGTGGTGATAGAGTGCACCCTGCCACAGGCACAACTTTAGTGGTGATAGAGTGCACCCTGCCACAGGCACAACTTTAGTGGTGATAGAGTGCACCCTGCCACAGGCACAACTTTAGTGGTGATAGAGTGCACCCTGCCACAGGCACAACTTTAGTGGTGATAGAGTGCACCCTGCCACAGACACAACTTTAGTGGTGATAGAGTGCACCCTGCCACAGGCACAACTTTAGTGGTGATATAGTGCACCCTGCCACTGGCACAACTTTAGTGGTGATAGAGTGCACCCTGCCAGAGGCACAACTTTAGTGGTGATAAAATGCACCCTGCCACAGGCACAACTTTAGTGGTGATAGAGTGCACCCTGCCACAGGCACAACTTTAGTGGTGATAGAGTGCACCCTGCCACAGGCACAACTTTAGTGGTGATATAGTGCACCCTGCCACAGGCACAACTTTAGTGGTGATAGAGTGCACCCTGCCACAGGCACAACTTTAGTGGTGATAGTGCACCCTGCCACAGGCACAACTTTAGTGGTGATATAGTGCACCCTGCCACAGGCACAACTTTAGTGGTGATAGAGTGCACCCTGCCACAGGCACAACTTTAGTGGTGATAGAGTGCACACTGCCACAGGCACAACTTTAGTGGTGATAGAGTGCACCCTGCCACAGGCACAACTTTAGTGGTGATAGAGTGCACCCTGCCACAGGCACAACTTTAGTGGTGATAGAGTGCACCCTGCCACAGGCACAACTTTAGTGGTGATATAGTGCACCCTGCCACAGGCACAATTTTAGTGGTGATAGAGTGCACCCTGTCACAGACACAACTTTAGTGGTGATAGAGTGCACCCTGCCACAGGCACAACTTTAGTGGTGATAGAGTGCACCCTGCCACAGACACAACTTTAGTGGTGATAGAGTGCACCCTGCCACAGGCAGAACTTTAGTGGTGATAGAGTGCACCCTGCCACAGGCACAACTTTAGTGGTGATAGAGTGCACCCTGCCACAAGCACAACTTTAGTGGTGATAGAGTGCACCCTGTCACCGACACAACTTTAGTGGTGATAGAGTGCACCCTGCCACAGGCACAACTTTAGTGGTGATAGAGTGCACCCTGCCACAGACACAACTTTAGTGGTGATAGAGTGCACCCTGCCACAGACACAACTTTAGTGGTGATATAGTGTACCCTGCCACATGCACAACTTTAGTGGTGATATAGTGCACCCTGCCACAGGCACAACTATAGTGGTGATATAGTGCACCCTGCCAGACACTTTAGTGGTGATATAGTGTACCCTGCCACAGGCACAACTTTAGTGGTGAGAGTGCACCCTGCCACAGGCACAACTTTAGTGGTGATAGAGTGCACTCTGCCACAGGCACAACTTTAGTGGTGATAGAGTACACCCTGCCACAGGCACAACTTTAGTGGTGATAGAGTGCACCCTGCCACAGGCACAACTTTAGTGGTGATAGAGTGCACCCCGTCACAGACACAACTTTAGTGGTGATATAGTGCACCCTGCCAAAGACACAACTTTAGTGGTGATAGAGTGCACCCTGCCACAAGCACAACTTTAGTGGTGATAGAGTGCACCCTACCACAGGCACAACTTTAGTGGTGATATAGTGCACCCTGCCACAGGCACAACTTTAGTGGTGATAGAGTGCACCCTGCCACAGGCACACCTTTAGTGGTGATAGTGCACCCTGCCACAGGCACACCTTTAGTGGTGATATAGTGCACCCTGCCACAGGCACAACTTTAGTGGTGATAGAGTGCACCCTGCCACAGGCACAACTTTAGTGGTGATAGAGTGCACCCTGCCACAGGCACAACTTTAGTGGTGATAGAGTGCACCCTGCCACAGGCACAACTTTAGTGGTGATAGAGTGCACCCTGCCACAGACACAACTTTAGTGGTGATAGAGTGCACCCTGCCACAGGCACAACTTTAGTGGTGATATAGTGCACCCTGCCACTGGCACAACTTTAGTGGTGATAGAGTGCACCCTGCCAGAGGCACAACTTTAGTGGTGATAAAATGCACCCTGCCACAGGCACAACTTTAGTGGTGATAGAGTGCACCCTGCCACAGGCACAACTTTAGTGGTGATAGAGTGCACCCTGCCACAGGCACAACTTTAGTGGTGATATAGTGCACCCTGCCACAGGCACAACTTTAGTGGTGATAGAGTGCACCCTGCCACAGGCACAACTTTAGTGGTGATAGTGCACCCTGCCACAGGCACAACTTTAGTGGTGATATAGTGCACCCTGCCACAGGCACAACTTTAGTGGTGATAGAGTGCACCCTGCCACAGGCACAACTTTAGTGGTGATAGAGTGCACGCTGCCACAGGCACAACTTTAGTGGTGATAGAGTGCACCCTGCCACAGGCACAACTTTAGTGGTGATAGAGTGCACCCTGCCACAGGCACAACTTTAGTGGTGATAGAGTGCACCCTGTCACAGGCACAACTTTAGTGGTGATATAGTGCACCCTGCCACAGGCACAATTTTAGTGGTGATAGAGTGCACCCTGTCACAGACACAACTTTAGTGGTGATAGAGTGCACCCTGCCACAGGCACAACTTTAGTGGTGATAGAGTGCACCCTGCCACAGACACAACTTTAGTGGTGATAGAGTGCACCCTGCCACAGGCAGAACTTTAGTGGTGATAGAGTGCACCCTGCCACAGGCACAACTTTAGTGGTGATAGAGTGCACCCTGCCACAGGCACAACTTTAGTGGTGATAGAGTGCACCCTGCCACAGGCACAACTTTAGTGGTGATAGAGTGCACCCTGTCACCGACACAACTTTAGTGGTGATAGAGTGCACCCCGCCACAGGCACAACTTTAGTGGTGATAGAGTGCACCCTGCCACAGACACAACTTTAGTGGTGATAGAGTGCACCCTGCCACAGACACAACTTTAGTGGTGATATAGTGTACCCTGCCACATGCACAACTTTAGTGGTGATATAGTGCACCCTGCCACAGGCACAACTATAGTGGTGATATAGTGCACCCTGCCAGACACTTTAGTGGTGATATAGTGTACCCTGCCACAGGCACAACTTTAGTGGTGAGAGTGCACCCTGCCACAGGCACAACTTTAGTGGTGATAGAGTGCACTCTGCCACAGGCACAACTTTAGTGGTGATAGAGTACACCCTGCCACAGGCACAACTTTAGTGGTGATAGAGTGCACCCTGCCACAGGCACAACTTTAGTGGTGATAGAGTGCACCCCGTCACAGACACAACTTTAGTGGTGATATAGTGCACCCTGCCAAAGACACAACTTTAGTGGTGATAGAGTGCACCCTGCCACAGGCACAACTTTAGTGGTGATAGAGTGCACCCTGCCACAGACACAACTTTAGTGGTGATAGAGTGCACCCTGCCACAGGCACAATTTTAGTGGTGATAGAGTGCACCCTGTCACAGGCACAATTTTAGTGGTGATAGAGTGCACCCTGCCACAACTTTAGTGGTGATATAGTGCACCCTGCCACAGGCACAATATTAGTGGTGATAGAGTGCATCCTGTCACAGGCACAACTTTAGTGGTGATAGAGTGCACCCTGCCACAGGCACAACTTTAGTGGTGATAGAGTGCATCCTGCCACAGGCACAACTTTAGTGGTGATATAGTGCACCCTTCTACAGGCACAACTTTAGTGGTGATAGAGTGCACCCTGCCACAGGCACAACTTTAGTGGTGATAGAGTGCACCCTGCCACAGGCACAACTTTAGTGGTGATAGTGTACCCTGCCACAGACACAACTTTAGTGGTGATAGAGTGCACCCTGCCACAGGCACAACTTTAGTGGTGATATAGTGCAACCTGCCACAGGCACAACTTTAGTGGTGATAGAGTGCACCCTGCCACAGGCACAACTTTAGTGGTGATAGAGTGCACCCTGCCACAGGCACAACTTTAGTGGTGATATAGTGCAACCTGCCACAGCACAACTTTAGTGGTGACATAATGCACCCTGCCAAAGGCACAACTTTAGTGGTGATAGAGTGCACCCTGCCACAAGCACAACTTTAGTGGTGATAGAGTGCACCCTGCCACAGGCACAACTTTAGTGGTGATATAGTGCAACCTGCCACAGGCACAACTTTAGTGGTGATAGAGTGCACCCTGCCACAGGCACAACTTTAGTGGTGATATAGTGCACCCTGCCACAGGCACAATATTAGTGGTGATAGAGTGCATCCTGTCACAAACACAACTTTAGTGGTGATAGAGTGCACCCTGCCACAAGCACAACTTTAGTGGTGATAGAGTGCAACCTGCCACAGGCACAACTTTAGTGGTGATAGAGTGCACCCTGCCACAGGCACAACTTTAGTGGTGATAGAGTGCACCCTGCCACAGGCACAACTTTAGTGGTGATAGAGTGCACCCTGCCACAGACACAGCTTTAGTGGTGATATAGTGCACCCTGCCACAGGCACAACTTTAGTGGTGAGAGTGCACCCTGCCAGACACAACTTTAGTGGTGATAGAGTGTACCCTGCCACAGGCACAACTTAAGTGGTGATAGAGTGCACCCTGTCACAGGCACAACTTTAGTGGTGATAGAGTGCACCCTGCCACAGGCACAACTTTAATGGTGATAGAGTGCACCCTGCCACAAGCACAACTTTAGTGGTGATATAGTGTACCCTGCCACATGCACAACTTTAGTGGTGATAGAGTGCACCCTGCCACAGGCACAACTTTAGTGGTGATATAGTGCACCCTGCCACAGGCACAACTTTAGTGGTGATATAGTGCACCCTGCCACAGGCACAACTTTAGTGGTGATAGAGTGCACCCTGCCACAGGCACAACTTTAGTGGTGATAGAGTGCATCCTGCCACAGGCACAACTTTAGTGGTGATAGAGTGCACCCTGCCACAGGCACAACTTTAGTGGTGATAGAGTGCACCCTGCTACAGGCACAACTTTAGTGGTGATATAGTGCACCCTGCCACAGGCACAACTTTAGTGGTGATAGAGTGCACCCTGCCACAGGCACAACTTTAGTGGTGATATAGTGCAACCTGCCACAGGCACAACTTTAGTGGTGATAGAGTGCACCCTGCCACAGGCACAACTTTAGTGGTGATAGAGTGCACCCTGCCACAGGCACAACTTTAGTGGTGATATAGTGCAACCTGCCACAGCACAACTTTAGTGGTGACATAATGCACCCTGCCAAAGGCACAACTTTAGTGGTGATAGAGTGCACCCTGCCACAAGCACAACTTTAGTGGTGATAGAGTGCACCCTGCCACAGGCACAACTTTAGTGGTGATATAGTGCAACCTGCCACAGGCACAACTTTAGTGGTGATAGAATGCACCCTGCCACAGGCACAACTTTAGTGGTGATATAGTGCACCCTGCCACAGGCACAATATTAGTGGTGATAGAGTGCATCCTGTCACAAACACAACTTTAGTGGTGATAGAGTGCACCCTGCCACAAGCACAACTTTAGTGGTGATAGAGTGCAACCTGCCACAGGCACAACTTTAGTGGTGATAGAGTGCACCCTGCCACAGGCACAACTTTAGTGGTGATAGAGTGCACCCTGCCACAGGCACAACTTTAGTGGTGATAGAGTGCACCCTGCCACAGACACAGCTTTAGTGGTGATATAGTGCACCCTGCCACAGGCACAACTTTAGTGGTGAGAGTGCACCCTGCCAGACACAACTTTAGTGGTGATAGAGTGCACCCTGCCACAGGCACAACTTAAGTGGTGATAGAGTGCACCCTGTCACAGGCACAACTTTAGTGGTGATATAGTGCACCCTGCCACAGGCACAACTTTAGTGGTGATAGAGTGCACCCTGCCACAGGCACAACTTTAATGGTGATAGAGTGCACCCTGCCACAAGCACAACTTTAGTGGTGATATAGTGTACCCTGCCACATGCACAACTTTAGTGGTGATAGAGTGCACCCTGCCACAGGCACAACTTTAGTGGTGATATAGTGCACCCTGCCACAGGCACAACTTTAGTGGTGATATAGTGCACCCTGCCACAGGCACAACTTTAGTGGTGATAGAGTGCACCCTGCCACAGGCACAACTTTAGTGGTGATAGAGTGCATCCTGCCACAGGCACAACTTTAGTGGTGATAGAGTGCACCCTGCCACAGGCACAACTTTAGTGGTGATAGAGTGCACCCTGCTACAGGCACAACTTTAGTGGTGATATAGTGCACCCTGCCACAGGCACAACTTTAGTGGTGATAGAGTGCACCCTGCCACAGACACAACTTTAGTGGTGATAGGCAGGGAATGCATAGGTAGATGTAAATCTATTAAAAATATAAATAATTTAATTGGGGGCCATAAATAAGCATAACAATGGTGTACTACAGAATCTTCATTTCTATATTTTTAATAATAATTTTTAATTTAATAATAAACAATTTTCACGCCACAATATAGCTGAAATATTGCTAAAGTTGGCATAAAACACCAATCAATCGATCAATCATTTCTATATTAACAAACAATTCAATATAAATTTACTATGTTTTGTCTGTGTCTAATGTCTAAACTTACAAAACTATGACTAGAGAAATTCAATCTAAACCAATAGTTATGAGGTGTACAGTAATAAAGTTTCAGTCACTTGTGACAGGTCGAAGGTCAAACTTACAAGACTATGACTGGGAGATTAAAACAGTTCTAAATTCAATCTAAACCAATAGTTATGAGGTGTACAGTAATAAAGTTTCACAGTCACTTGTGACAGGTCAGAGGTCAAACTTACAAGACTATGACTGGGAGATTAAAACAGTTCTAAATTCAATCTAGACCAATAGTTATGAGGTGTACAGTAATACAGTTTCAGAGTCACTTGTGACAGGTCAGAGGTCAAACTTACAAGACTATGACTGGGAGATTAAAACAGTTCTAAATTCAATCTAAACCAATAGTTATGAGGTGTACAGTAATAAAGTTTCAGTCACTTGTGACAGGTCAGAGGTCAAATTTACAAGACTATGACTGGGAGATTAAAACAGTTCTAAATTCAATCTAAACCAATAGTTATGAGGTGTACAGTAATAAAGTTTCAGTCACTTGTGACAGGTCAGAGGTCAAACTTACAAGATTATGACTGGGAGATTAAAACAGTTCTAAATTCAATCTAAACCAATAGTTATGAAGTGTACAGTAATAAAGTTTCAGTCACTTGTGACAGGTCAGAGGTCAAACTTACAAGACTATGACTGGGAGATTAAAACAGTTCTAAATTCAATCTAGACCAATAGTTATGAGGTGTACAGTAATACAGTTTCAGAGTCACTTGTGACAGGTCAGAGGTCAAACTTACAAGACTATGACTGGGAGATTAAAACAGTTCTAAATTCAATCTAAACCAATAGTTATGAGGTGTGCAGTAATAAAGTTTCAGTCACTTGTGACAGGTCAGAGGTCAAACTTACAAGACTATGACTGGGAGATTAAAACAGTTCTAAATTCAATCTAAACCAATAGTTATGAGGTGTACAGTACTCAGTTTATGTGATAAAGTTTATCAGTGATTTGTGACAGGTACTCCATTTTCCTCTATCAATAAAACTTACTACTACATATCTAAGTTAAACATTGTTGGAAGTGGTGTTAGACACCAATAACCCTAACTCACTTAATGGCATAAAAATATATTTCAATTACCGTATTTAGGGTTGTATAATGCACAGTATTTTGCCCAGATTCTTTATTTGGTAGGAGGTGTGCGCATTATAAACAGGAACAATGTGTTTCACTCTTTCCCAGACCGGGAAATCACATGTCTGCCATGTTTTTTTGTTTACTATTGTCAACATGCAAAGTTAAATATTTCTTAAATTGGTTGGACACTATTCCACAAAATAATTAATTGCATCTACTATGTTTTAATTATTGAAGAATTAAAACTGTCTAGTGCAGTTTTGTTTTGTACTTGTAAATATTTACCTTTGCTAGAAAGTCCATGTGCATTATAGACACGAACTAGTTTTTTTCTGGAGATTTTCAAGGCCAAGAGGGGGTGCGCAATATGTACCATTGCGCATTATGCAACCCTAAATACGGTATGTAAATTATTAATATAAACTTGGATTTTTTTTTACCACACCTGTTATTAATTACAAAATTTATCAATAACAAAGGACATTTTTCTCCAGGGAACAATATTTCCTGCAAACTGAAGATGCATAATTAACAGTTGTCAACATACTCAATCCCTCTCAATCAATATAGATTAGTAACATCAAGTATCACACTGGTACTAGAGAGCGGGTAAAATCAATTCTATTTTCTTAGAAAGTTCCACTAAAAATTTCTGAGAAATGAATGAAATATTAAAAATAGCAATGGAATATGGTCATCAATGTAAAGTTCTTCATATGGTTGACCTTGGAGTTATGTGTATTATTACTCCCAAGGTTGACAAATAAATTCCTTTTTGAAGCATATTATGAAATCAGTTTAACTGACAAACAAATTTAAAATAAACTTGTGAAAACAATTTTAAAATTGAAGGTCATATTTTTGGAAACAATAGAAAAACATGTTACATAAATTAAAATACAAACTTAAATTGGAAGTTTTGATTTGAAAAAATAAATAAATTGCAACTCAATTTACTTTTATCAAAATTGGATACAAACTTACTGTAGCAAACTTTTTGATTGGTCAACATTTTTTCCTGATAATACAAACAAACTAAATCTAATCTTCCTGAAATCCTTTTAGAAAGAAAGGCAGTCATATTATACAATAGTGTAGATAATAACAGACTGGTGGTGGTAAATTATTCTGAGAATAAATTATTTTGTAAATTATATATTAAATATCTTGTGGCAGCTACTGTCCTGGACTTTCTATCAACATTAGAAATGTAAAACTTGAAAAGGGCCCACCAATGATAATTCATGTACAATTTGACTTTTTATATATTCTCAAATCCTAAACAACAAAATGTAGGTTTGGTCTACGGTGTTTTAACGTCACCTTCAACAATATTTCAGTTATATCGTGGCAGTCAGTTTATTGGTGGAGGAAACTGGAGTCACAGGAGAAAACCACTGACCTGTTGCAAGTCACTGATCAACTTTATCACATAATGTTGCATCGAGTACACTTCACCACGATAGAGGTTCAAACTCACAACTTTAGTGGTGATAGGCAATGATGCACAGGTAAGTTGTAAATCCAACTACCATATGATCATGACCACGACGGCCCCTAACATTATGTAAACCTAGATAAACTTACAATGTAAATCTTATAAAGAACCTCCCAATTATCTCTTGTAGAGCTTGATTTGCATTAAGTTTATTGTAACTTGAGAACAAGACATTAATACAATCTTCTACATGGTAATAAGTTCAACTATGTCTTACATGGGCAGCCATCTTTGATTTCCAATTAACATATAAAAATGTAAACTTTGTACAGCACCATGCAATGAACACAGAGCCAATCTCCCTTCCATATGCTTCAACCGTTTCAGAGAAAACCTTTGATTCCCTCATTGGGTCTTAATGCTAAACTATGCCTCACATTGGCTAACATATTGTATTTTTAGATGTTTTGTGTAGGACATTCCAATGATCACTCTTGCACACAACTTTGGATTCAATCAAGTGTGACGATTCTAATTAGAAACTTTTCATGCATTAACCTCTAAAGTATTATGTTAAAATATGTACATCTTCTATTTTAAAACCAGACAAATTTGTTTGTAAAGGACTATCAAATGATATTAAATTTTATAGTTTCTGAGTTTTCCAATATGGTCCCTAGTTAAAATATGTCCTGCAGTGATGGCCATCTTGGATTTCCATGCAGCAAAGAAACACAAACTTTGAAGATAACCACTAAAGATTATTTTCACCATATCAAATTCCAAATCATTATTGCATAAATGGATCTGGTGGATGCATTGAATTTTAGATTGGCTGTAAAATCTGGTCCACACAAAAGTTTGTTTCTATTTTGTCCAGATTTGAAGAAGAAGATATTAACATATGACCACCACAAAGACAGCCATAATGGATGCAATGTTATGACAATCACCTATTTGGATTAGCCTATCGTTTCACAAAAGGTTGTAAATAGTGAAAATTGTCGAGCTAAAACATAATGAAAAAAATAAGCTGTGATGTTATGAATCTTTGGAGATATTCTTGACACAAGTTATAAAACTATGTAGAACAGCTGCTTCTTTAGATATTTATAACTAATTGTTAGAAGTAGAAGTTATCCTTATTACCTTCTTATCTAGTAGTCAGTTAACTAGGAACATTCAGTGACCAAGCCCATGTTCATGTTGTTGTTCATTTTTGTGAAAGTGTATGGTCTTTTTGAGTTAAAGATTTGGGGTCATTCACTACATTAATCCCAACAATTTGTTTAACTGTTCCCAAGCAAGGATCTGGATTTCCATTGGCATATGTTGTGGTCTTTTCTTGACTTCAATATGAGGTTAGAGGTGATTGCTTGTTTTGTTGATAATGTTAGAATTGTTGACCATCACTGTTTAAACTTTCTTATAATACATGTACACTTGAACTGAACTAGGAAATCCCTCTTACACATATCATTTTCTTCTCAGTATCTAATCAAAAAAAGAATGTTGGTCATAAGGTTTTAATCATTGGAAAAGTCTTTTTTTTTCAAACCTCTTTTATCCTATTATAAATTATAATTAATTGATAGAAGAGAAGTACTGGTAAACAATTTCTGTCAGTAAATCAACTATTTAAAAACCCACCCATATAACTATATAATTTTTCTCAGAATATGATATTTTTCATTAACTACTAACCTTTGATCATAGATATAACTAATTTTATATTTTCACATCTAAGACGAGAACCAACTGTTATGGAAAAAAAAATATTTAAATTAAAATCAAATGTAATAACGTAATGGTGTACTTTTATAGGTCAAGAGAAATGATATTTTTTGCATAACATGTCTGTCAATTTATGCATATAGCATCTATATTTGTATTTGCTTATAGAAATTCTTTACCATGGTATATATATTGGGTATTTTCTAGTTACCTGCAAGATTTTGTTTTTTTTAGAAATGACAAGAGTGTAAGAAATACAATGAAAGTGGTAGAACGTTTTTCTAACAATAGAGTTGTTTAACATGAAGTGATCAATTCAAGCTATATCATGGTGAGAACAAGTTACGCTTAATGAGATGATGATGATGGCTGATTTGTACTAGACCAACACGCTTAGTTGGATTTTGATAGTGCTAGTGCACTGAAACAACAGTCCACAGGTAGATTTTGATAGTGCTAGCTCACTGAAACAACAGTCCATAGGTAGAGATGTTTCTCCACTCTGACACATTATCCTGACTCCAGGACAAGTCTTTGCTCTTCCTCCTTAATGTTGCATGCTTAGCAAACAAGCTGACAGTCTTTGGTTTGACTCAACAGGTGATCAAACTCATGATATACAACATTCAATCTTATATGTCACACAGCAAGGGGGGACAACTCCTTTATTGTTGCTCTTTATCTCAGTTACTGTAAGGTCTACAGTGAATTCAATAGCATTTTTTTTTACCTCAAAATGAGTATGATAAATATTAGACTAAAGAAGGACTGTCCTCATATCTTCTTACCAATAACGTTGTATATTTGTCTTCATATGAATTACATTTAATATTTGCATCATATATATTAAACATAATAATTATATAGTAAAACCTGTCTAAACCAAATCCTTTTGGGACTGACAAATTTGTTCAGTTTAGACAGGTATTTGGTTTACACAGGTTCAAATTACATAGACATTTATTAGATGGAACTGTAAATTCTGTCTGGTTTAGACAGGTTTTTGGTTTACTCAGAGTTCTGTTTAGACAGGTTTTTGGTTTACTCAGGGTTCTGTTTAGACAGGTTTTTGGTTTACTCAGGGTTCAGTTTAGACAGGTTTTTGGTTTACTCAGGGTTCTGTTTAGACAGGTTTTTGGTTTACTCTGGGGTTCAGTTTAGACAGGTTTTTGGTTTACTCAGGGTTCTGTTTAGACAGATTTCACTGTATATCTTTAATATGCTATTATAACAGTTTAGATATAGTGTTCTTATGTTTTAATTTATCTGGTCAAAATTTGGTCCAGTCCTATAATACTGCTGGCAATGTGTGTCTGACACTGACAACAACAGTCCTATAATACTGCTGGCAATGTGTGTCTGACACTGACAACAACAGTCCTATAATACTGCTGGCAATGTGTGTCTGACACTGACAACAACAGTCCTATAATACTGCTGGCAATGTGTGTCTGACACTGACAACAACAGTCCTATAATACTGCTGGCAATGTGTGTCTGACACTGACAACAACAGTCCTATAATACTGCTGGCAATGTGTGTCTGACACTGACAGCAACAGTCCTATAATACTGCTGGCAATGTGTGTCTGACACTGACAACAACAGTCCTATAATACTGCTGGCAATGTGTGTCTGACACTGACAACAACAGTCCTATAATACTGCTGGCAATGTGTGTCTGACACTGACAACAACAGTCCTATAATACTGCTGGCAATGTGTGTCTGACACTGACAACAACAGTCCTATAATACTGCTGGCAATGTGTGTCTGACACTGACAACAACAGTCCTATAATACTGCTGGCAATGTGTGTCTGACACTGACAGCAACAGTCCTATAATACTGCTGGCAATGTGTGTCTGACACTGACAGTAACAGTCCTATAATACTGCTGGCAATGTGTGTCTGACACTGACAACAACAGTCCTATAATACTGCTGGCAATGTGTGTCTGACACTGACAGCAACAGTCCTATAATACTGCTGGCAATGTGTGTCTGACACTGACAACAACAGTCCTATAATACTGCTGGCAATGTGTGTCTGACACTGACAACAACAGTCCTATAATACTGCTGGCAATGTGTGTCTGACACTGACAACAACAGTCCTATAATACTGCTGGCAATGTGTGTCTGACACTGACAGTAACAGTCCTATAATACTGGTGGCAATGTGTGTCTGACACTGACAGCAACAGTCCTATAATACTGCTGGCAATGTGTGTCTGACACTGACAACAACAGTCCTATAATACTGCTGGCAATGTGTGTCTGACACTGACAGCAACAGTCCTATAATACTGCTGGCAATGTGTGTCTGACACTGACAGCAACAGTCCTATAATACTGCTGGCAATGTGTGTCTAACACTGACAACAACAGTCCTATAATACTGCTGGCAATGTGTGTCTGACACTGACAACAACAGTCCTATAATACTGCTGGCAATGTGTGTCTGACACTGACAGCAAGTCCTATAATACTGGTGGCAATGTGTGTCTGACACTGACAGCAACAGTCCTATAATACTGCTGGCAATGTGTGTCTGACACTGACAGCAACAGTCCTATAATACTGCTGGCAATGTGTGTCTGACACTGACAGTAACAGTCCTATAATACTGGTGGCAATGTGTGTCTGACACTGACAGCAAGTCCTATAATACTGCTGGCAATGTGTGTCTGACACTGACAGCAACAGTCCTATAATACTGCTGGCAATGTGTGTCTGACACTGACAGCAACAGTCCTATAATACTGCTGGCAATGTGTGTCTGACACTGACAGCAATACATTTTAAATATTTTCTCACTACTTTTCAAAATACTTCATAGTTCTTTAAACTTCCCAATCAATAACATCTCATAATAAGTAACATGAAGGACCAGCCTGTTTCTCTATACATCATTGATCCTCACAAAACTCCCCACAGCTTGGTAAAATAATAAATTCTATAATTAATAACTCCACTTACCTCCAGTAGTCTTTGTCAGAGTCAACCTCTTGAGAAGCATATCTATAAGTAAACAAAATTTACCACAGGAAAATTAAATCTATTCAAAGTTTTATTGAAGAAATGTAATATTAAGATTCTATTGTTCCTGTTTTATTTAAATGCATTCCAAATTACTCCCTATTTGTAGTAATATATATATATTTTCTTATTTATAAGTAAAATTAATTAAATTTTTTTCTATTATTCAGTGAAAAGCATCTCAAATTTCAATTATCATGAGAAAGGTAATTATTTATAGTAGATAAATGATCTAGCATGACATGTGATATATGGTTCTTTGATATCTATGATACAAAAATCTGCACTTTAAATTCTAAAGACAGTTAGTCTGTGGGAAAATATATCTGTCATTCCATTACAATGCTCTATTGCATCATAACAATGCTGTGGCCATGATCATATAATAGTTAGGTGTACATATACATATACACTCAATTACTATCATTACTAAAGATTTATGAGTTTAATACCTAGCGCAAGACAAATTTAATGTTTAATACCTAGCGCAAGACAAATTTAATGTTTAATACCTAGCGCAAGACAAATTTAATAAGCTAAATCATGCCTCTTCATTCGGCACCTGGCACATGAAGGCAAGATGAAACCCCTTCAGTTGCACTAAATAATAAGTTTGAGAGTTTCCAGGATATTTACCAAGTTGGAATTGAAATATTGTTCTTCTGATTCTAGAAATGTACATTTCAACAAATAATAGTTCTGAGTTTTCTGGGGTATTAACCTAAAATTGGAATAAAAATATTCTGAAATCTAATTAGGGTTAAGTAGAGACATAAATATCCTGAGCCATTCATTCATAAAAAGTTTACAAGATGTACTATCTATTCCTCAAAGAACACCATGTCTAATACATTGTTGGTTCCTCAGAAAATCATTTTAAAAGCTTTTCAATTACAGACTATGGCAAACTTTGAACACTGGAGAATCAGACCCCACACACCCTGGTGATATTATTTACTCCATATGAAATCTCCATTCAAAAAGGCTATTTCATGCCAATTACATTTCCATTCCTAGTTCCTGAGAATTCTATTTTAAACTTAATTCAAATGCAGTCTATGTAAAACACCAGACTCCAATTACTCAGACCATGGGTCTTCATTTCTGCAAGATTGAATCTGTATATTCAAATGATGATTCACACCATTTATACTTGCATATATCCATAATGGGTTCTTAATTTTCCTGGTGTTAAACTTTACACCCTAGGGCTCAGGGCCCAATAGAACCTGGGACCTTCATTTCAACAAATCTAAATCTACAACTTCAGTTAAAGTATAAAATCTTAAGAGTTAGAAACCTTGGTAACAGCGTCAGGTGGTGACTGTGAAAAATCATTCTCTAGTCTTTACAAGTATTCCACATCCTAACTGAAAGAAAAAAAACCAGAACCATTCTTTAATAAATAAAAATGTCATATGCTTATTTTATATCAAGGCGTACTATAACCTACAATTTCATGTATAAAATTTGTATACTGTTATACTGTATGAATGACATTTGTATACAGCTTCCAGCATTTTATGTCATATTATGTAATGGATCTGTTGTACTCCTCATAGTTGTTATTGTCCATCAGTAGACACAATGGATTCTACATAACTCTAATTCTAGTTAACCGATTCTTCAGAATCTTTAACACAATAATACTTGGTACAGAATAAAGGTTGGTATTGATTTGGGGGATTGTAACACTACCAGTTTACAAACAAGAGGCCTCAAGGTGCAAAAAACAGGTGTTTTCTGTTGTTTTTTTTGTATTTACAAATGGGCATGGAGCATTTATTGTTTATCTGTTTTTGATGAAGTTTTTTGTGAATGTGTAGCATTATTATGTAACTTTACTGTTATTGATATAAAAGAAATTTCCCATATTTCCTCTGTCAGTTATGGTTTTCGATCTTAACTTGATTGCAGAAAAACTAGTGCAGAAGGTATCCTTTCTCAACTTACTGCGGTCATATCATGCTGCGCCCGGCATAGCCCTTTATTACCCTAAAAATAGCTTGTATTTATTGAAATATAGTAAATTAAACATCCATGCCAACAGAAATTACAATATTTGCCACACATGTTAACAGAACCCAATGTTTAATTAAAACTATTTTACAGAATGCATTCAATAAATTAAAACTGCAAATTTAAGTTTTGATAATACATACACAATAATTATTTAAATATTAAATAATAATATTGATAATGGTAACTTAGGCAGCCCATGACAACATTTTCAAAACAACTGTATCAGAATAAGCTCCTACTGTGTTCTTAATGATAAATAATTGAGTACTCATTGATTCTTAAAGCCGCAATTTATTGAATTTTGATATCTGAAAATTGTCAGGTAAATTTATCTTTCCAGTTTAAAAACTAAGCCATTCAATAACAAATCATAACATTCAGTCGTAAAAACAAGCACTGGAATCTGAATACGAGGCCAGTTCAAATCTAAAAACATGTTTCAAAACCCCTTAAAATGTTCTTGATTTTATATAAATATCCATGGTCAGGAGGTCTGCATAGCAAGTAATGAAATTTCATTTATTTATTGACTGCTTTCTCTCATCCATAGTTCTTCCAGGATAACAATCCATAAATGGGTGACCAACGTAGATATCAAATTAAGTGCACGTTTCTGGAATAACCTTCATCAGGTATGATCAAAATCACGATTAAAATCGAAAGATTGGAAAGTCAAATAATTTCAATTTTTGGGAGCAATAAAACCAAAATAAACAGAGTCAACTTTCAATAACAGGTTTTCATGAATACAAATTAATGAAATTTATCCATTAGCAATTCATTGGCTATATAAACAATACCATTATAAAACTCCAGATATATTTTAATTTGCACACGTGTATTGTCAGAAAAATTATGGACATATTTACTAAGTAATTTCATGTATTTATACAGGATCGTCTTGCTTTGTTTCTTTACTGATGCACAATTTCCACCTATTAATAGTCCAATGAAGTAAGTTATTTGCCTTTAAATACATTAGGTAAAATATTCTTTGAAAAGTACAATCATAAGCTCATGTCAAATTTCATTTACAAATCACTTCAATCATTTGAAAGTGAACTTTATAACAATGTCAAAGAGGTACAAAATGTCAACATTTTACACAGAAGCCGTTCCTGACGTCAAAAACAAAAAAACAGGAATTTCGGTACTTGTCAATTTGAAACCGCTACATGCAAAATGGATCAACAAAAAGTCGATGAGGACAAACATTTATAAAATCATTCAACTCGATGAGAATTATCCATGAATGTTTTGCCAAACAACCCAAAGAGGTGTGAAATCGTAATTATTCAATTGAACAATGTGACACTTAACTGTGAATAACTGCCTTTACTTTAAATGAGTTATTAATTAAGTTTTATTTGCTAAATAAACATTAAATGGTAAAAGGAACTAACAGTGTAGTTCAAGATGTCTGCATAAAAGTAAAACTAATTAATTTAATTTTCCATTCTAGTGCCTATCACCACTAGTGTTGTGAGTTCGAATTCAGCTCAGGCAAGGTGTACTCTATACAACATTACAATCTTCTCGCTGACCCACTTGTCCGACCCCAGGACAAGTAAAACTGGATTCGTACAATTGAAAATCATGAAAGAATTTGTTTGAATAAATATAATTTTTTCTAAATTTACCTCTCGGGCAAGAAGGTGAAAAAAATCAAGGCAAAGACTGACATTATGTTATAAAGTTTGTCAGTGACTTGCAGCAGGTTTTCTCCGGTTACTCTAGTTTCCTCCACCAATAAAACTGACCGCCACGATATAACTGGAATATTGTTGAAAGTGGCGTTCAACACCATTACCATAACACAAATTTTCCATTTATAATATTTATTATACTAAGAAGAACTATGGCACTCATACAATGTCATTTTGATTATTCCTGTTCCTCCTGGTATGCTGGTGTATCTTAAGCTTTGAAAAACAAATTACTACAAGTGGCACAAAACAAAACAGATCGTTTTATTAAAAGTATGGACCTAAGAAGAAGTTTAAAACAAACGAAACTATCTAGTTCAGGATTTTTAAATGTTGAAAATAAAGTGAAACAGGTTCATCTTAATCATGCTCACAAGATCTTCAATAATTCATGTCCCTAGGCCTCTTATTTGAAGAATAATTTAATCAAAACAAACGAACATCATAAACACAATAGAAGATCAAGTCGTTTCAACTATGTAAGACATAAAATTACAATGTAAAGGCATAGAATCAACAATATTTTATTACAATGCAATTCAGGGTTGGAACTTACTACCTGATTCGATCAAATCCATCCATGATCTACAAAAATTTAAGAAAGAAGTTAAATGTCACTTGAAATGTACTAGAGAGGAATTGGAAAGATATGTCATTTCATAAAAATAGAAATCATTTTAAATGATTTGTTATCTTTTCTTGATATTTAAGTAATTGCACATTCCTGATCTTTAATGATTGATCTTAAATACCCACTTAAGCTATCATTTGTAAAGGACCCCATTTGAAATAAGCTAAAAGGCTTTCATGGGTTATCGTTGGTTAAAACAATTATCAACATTTAAGTAAGTGGCATGGAAATTTCATCATAAGTTTAAATTTTATGTTTTATTTTTAGATTAATTAGAAATTTTTAATCACTCAAAAAAGTCTATTTAAATTCGGTACATGAAGCAACATACAACATACTCTGTGTGGATTGTTGATATATTTTTAACCTAAATATATTTTACTTTTTACCTTTAATTAATATTTACCACAACACATTTAATATTCATATAATCTGTTAAGATCATAATAGCAATTGTAATAGATGATTGTGGATTGTTGATACATAATGTTACTTTCCCTTTCATTAGAGATCAGTATAAAATTTGAACTTGGTAAATCAATCTTAAATAGATCAATAATAACGAAGGGCCAACACCTCTTGGTAATAGTTTGTCAATTGTTGATATATTACATATTGCTATAGTTTCCTTTCCACAATATTTGTGACAAGTCAGTGGTTTTCTCCGGGTACTCTGGTTTCCTCCATCAATAAAATTGACCGCCACGATATAACTGAAATATTGTTGAAAGTGGCGTTAAACACTATACACCAACCAACCACAATATTGCAAGTTTTCATGCCCTTAAAACTCTCATATATAATTAGATGTAGATAATAAGCCATACATGGTGTTCTTTTGTCTAATTAGATATAGATAATAAGCCATACATGGTGTTCTTTTGTCTAATTAGATATAGATAATAAGCCATACATGGTGTTCTTTTGTCTAATTAGATATAGATAATAAGCCATACATGGTGTTCTTTTGTCTAATTAGATGTAGATAATAAGCCATACATGGTGTTCTTTTGTCTTGGCACTTAATTTTGAGTTCAACATGGTTTCTCATAAAAGCTTTCTAGACATTTATTAAATATTTCTGTGAGGAGTTATTTTCATAGATCTAACTTTCTTGCAAAATTGCCTATCAAATTCAGCCCAGTTTTCAATACTTAAGTAAATATGAGAATGTGCAAAGTGAAGCACAATCTACATTACATACACACAGATAGAATATACAAAATCAGAATGAGAGAAAGAACAATATCAGGGGCAGATCCAGGGGAGCACACCCCTCCCCCCCCTAAAATTGGAAAAAATATGATTTTTTGCATAAAATCGTGATTTTTTCACACGAAATACCCCAAAAATTTATAATATATATAGTCTTCAAACCCTAACATTACAGTAGTTTATTCTCCTCTTGTCAATTGTATATTTTTAAAAACAGAATATTAATAATTAATAGGAAACAAACAGTGTCCCTTTTATTAGTAAGAAAGGATATGGATGTAAATGAACATAAGAGACTATCCAACTTTTCACTTAGACACAAGATAGGGGAAAGGAACAATGCTTTTATGCTGTTCTGCATTTCAGTCACAGTAGAGTCTTTAAAAATAAGGATAACTCATACCCTAAAATAAGTGTGAAATGACCCATACTTACAGTTAAACTACCTCTTTACTTCTGACAATAAACACAACATCTAGGTATCTTTGTTATTTTAGTATTAGTTCTGTTCATTGTAACGTATAATATTTTTATTTTTATTTTATTAATGTTATTGTTTATGAATGACTGTAATGACTGTGCCCCTTGTGGGCCCTCTATTGGACAATAAAATTCTTATTCTTATTATGGTGCATAGAGTTTTATTTCCTCAATGAGAGGTAATAAATAAGAAAACAAAATATAGGTAAAGTAAATCTTACAAAATTATTGTGTCAGACACTGCATTACAAGGTTACAAATAGATCAAAAAATAAAAATAAAAATAAAAAAATACAACCACAGGGCTCCCACCAAGTAAATAGTAAGAAAACTAGACAGTTGAATATAGTTTGAAGTTGCTTGACTACTTGGATGGACTGCATTTGTGTTTTAGAATACAAGATCTAAAAAAATAATTTTCAAGATGTGGAAAATTTAAACACTATCACACACAATATGTCCAGAACTTATAAAATTAGAGTATACATCTTGAGCACAAGAAATTTTTGACTAATTCCATATTGCATGAGAACCAAAGACCCTTCCAATCTAATTTGGTTTGATTTGGCTACATGGTTCTGAGTACCGGTAGAATGTTTTAATGCAATTTTTAACAAAATGTCTAGTTTGCAAAATCTGTATAAATCGCCTGAAACAAAATTAAACAAAATAATCTGGAAGATATGTTGAACAATTCATGATCATGCAGCTGCACTGTAAATTTGGGTTAATTTTAACAGCAAATAAAGCAGTAATTGTCAAATATAGAAATTTCTAGTTTTAGTATTTAGGCAAACATATTGGATGGAGGGAAGGCAGAGTTGTCAGACATACATTTGTAACATCAAAAGAGGGCCCCCCTCAATGATGACCTCCAGCAAGGTTTGAAATAATTTAGCTTCTTAGATGAGAAGATTTGCAAATGATTCCTGGTCAAAATAAGCTTAATTTGCATACCATATTTTCATAAAAAATTCGAAAAGTCACATACATTTCAGCAAAACCTGTAACATATGTCATACTTCTCATTTTATAATATAATACTACTGTTCAAATTTCATCTCATGTGGTGGAAAAATGTGGTTTTATTGGCTCTATGTGTGTTTTACCCTCTATGTTTTGTGGTTTTATTGGCTCTATGTGTGTTTTACCCTCTAGGTTTTGTGGTTTTATTGATTCTATGTGTGTTTTACCCTCTATGTTTTGTGGTTTTGTTGGCTCTATGTGTGTTTTACCCTCTATGTTTTGTGGTTTTGTTGGCTCTATGTGTGTTTTACCCTCTATGTTTTGTGGTTTTATTGGCTCTATGTGTGTTTTACCCTCTATGTTTTGTGCTTTTATTGGCTCTGTGTTTTACCCTCTATGTTTTGTGGTTTTGTTGGCTCTGTGTGTTTTACCCTCTATGTTTTGTGGTTTTGTTGGCTCTATGTGTGTTTTACCCTCTATGTTTTGTGCTTTTATTGGCTCTGTGTTTTACCCTCTATGTTTTGTGGTTTTATTGGCTCTATGTGTGTTTTACCCTCTATGTTTTGTGGTTTTGTTGTCTCTTTGTGTGTTTTACCCTCTATGTTTTGTGCTTTTATTGGCTCTGTGTTTTACCCTCTATGTTTTGTGGTTTTGTTGGCTCTTTGTGTGTTTTACCCTCTATGTTTTGTGGTTTTGTTGGCTCTGTGTGTTTTACCCTCTATGTTTTGTGGTTTTGTTGGCTCTATGTGTGTTTTACCCTCTATGTTTTGTGGTTTTGTTGGCTCTGTGTGTTTTACCCTCTATGTTTTGTGGTTTTATTGGCTCTATGTGTGTTTTACCCTCTATGTTTTGTGCTTTTATTGGCTCTGCATGTTTTACCCTCTATGTTTTGTGGTTTTGTTGGCTCTATGTGTGTTTTACCCTCTATGTTTTGTGGTTTTGTTGGCTCTATGTGTGTTTTACCCTCTATGTTTTGTGGTTTTGTTGTCTCTTTGTGTGTTTTACCCTCTATGTTTTGTGCTTTTATTGGCTCTGTGTTTTACCCTCTATGTTTTGTGGTTTTGTTGGCTCTTTGTGTGTTTTACCCTCTATGTTTTGTGGTTTTGTTGTCTCTTTGTGTGTTTTACCCTCTATGTTTTGTGCTTTTATTGGCTCTGTGTTTTACCCTCTATGTTTTGTGGTTTTGTTGGCTCTTTGTGTGTTTTACCCTCTATGTTTTGTGGTTTTGTTGGCTCTGTGTGTTTTACCCTCTATGTTTTGTGGTTTTGTTGGCTCTGTGTGTTTTACCCTCTATGTTTTGTGGTTTTATTGGCTCTATGTGTGTTTTACCCTCTATGTTTTGTGCTTTTATTGGCTCTGCGTGTTTTACCCTCTATGTTTTGTGGTTTTGTTGGCTCTATGTGTGTTTTACCCTCTATGTTTTGTGGTTTTGTTGGCTCTATGTGTGTTTTACCCTCTATGTTTTGTGGTTTTGTTGGCTCTATGTGTGTTTTACCCTCTAGGTTTTGTGCTTTTATTGGCTCTGTGTGTTTTACCCTCTATGTTTTGTGGTTTTATTGGCTCTATGTGTGTTTTACCCTCTATGTTTTGTGGTTTTGTTGGCTCTATGTGTGTTTTACCCTCTATGTTTTGTGGTTTTGTTGGCTCTATGTGTGTTTTACCCTCTAGGTTTTGTGCTTTTATTGGCTCTGTGTGTTTTACCCTCTATGTTTTGTGGTTTTATTGGCTCTATGTGTGTTTTACCCTCTATGTTTTGTGGTTTTGTTGGCTCTATGTGTGATTTACCCTCTAGGTTTTGTGGTTTTGTTGGCTCTATGTGTGTTTTACCCTCTAGGTTTTGTGGTTTTGTTGGCTCTATGTGGGTTTTACCCTCTATGTTTTGTGGTTTTATTGGCTCTATGTGGGTTTTACCCTCTAAGTTTTATTTATAGCAACTGAACATGTTGGATGATTGGTGGGATCACAATTCTGACACCCTAAGGATGATGTAACCCCTACTTTGCTTCAAACTGGTCCACTGGAATCAGATGAAAACATTATTTGAAAATGTTTACAATGGACAAATGGATGATGAAACCAAGAAATGAGCTTATATGACCTTTTGGGTCAGGTGAGCTAAAATATGAACCCAACCACTACTAGCTACTGTTGACCTCACCATTTTCTAAGATCATAACTTCAATATGAGGATTATATTTTCAAAATTGAAACAGATAAAATATCAAATTTCAGGATTTCAGATTTTAAACAAGTTATAATGAGTCTTCCATTAAATAGCAAAGCATAACCACGATATCAGTATGAAGACATTTCTATGAACTTTATTTAAATAAGCAAATTTCATACTGGTATACAATTTTTTTTTATAGTACTACTACTTAATTAAATCCAGGCTTCCTTTCCTCCTGTTTCCATCCCACAAGCTCCTGCTTCCTATTTCTTTGGCTCCAGGTGGACTCCCACCCATGATTCTCAGCTCTCACCTCCCTTTAAACCATTCTCTATCCAGAGTTGTCGTTCCTGCTATGTTACACTCCATCTCTGTCAACGCCCATTTTACAAGATTTTTGTAAAATTTAGAAACAGTAAAAATTGTTTTAATTATTGTAAATATCAATAAAGATGAAAATAAATCACTCATTTCAAATCAATTCTCTCTTAAAAATGATTTGTGATCGTTTTTAACTTTTTAATTTTTACCTCTGCAAAATAGTTCTCCAAGAAATGGGGGGGGTGGGGGGGATCATTTTTAAGAGAGAATTGATTTGAAATGAGTGATTTATTTTCATCTTTATTGATATTTACAATAATTAAAACAATTTTAAGTACTTTTTTTTTACTGTTTCTAAATTTTACAAAAATCTTGTAAAATGAGCGTTGACAGAGATGTTGTGTAGCGTAGCAGGAACGACAACTCTGGATAGAAAATGCCTTTAAACTAGGAAAACTTGTAACCTTGGATTTATGTTACCAGACATACATGTATTGCCTCCCCACCAAAAATATCTTTTTCTACTAAAAATGCCAATAAAATTAATTGACCAGGCAGGATCAAACTGACCCAGCAGGGTTAGGGGAAACCAACAATGTTTTTTCTTTGGCCTAATTAAAAATTGCCGCCAAGGTCAACATTTAGAACTTTTAGGATATTAACAAAATAAGCTTACCATTTCCGATCAAAGAGGTATGATTATTTCAGTAAATAATTACCAACTTCTGCTAAAATTTGGTCTACGACATGGTAGCATGTTTGAAATAATAAAACATCCATTTTTAAGGGCATTTCATGGGCATCCCATTCGCGATTTCTAATCAGAAACGATTAGAAAATAACAACCAGGGTCGGGACAATCGCACAAGTTTTAAGTATTTCCATAAAAACTGTCCACAACAAAAACGAGTGACAATTTGAATAAAAATTATGTTTCTTTCTGTACTATTTCATCAGAACACGCAAGTGAATCACGTTCAATCAATCCATTCAATCGATTTCGGAATATTTGAATTGTTACATCAACTGGCGAGCAGTAAATTAACGTATTTCGCCCAGACAACTCTCCAGAATGGCTAATACTTGGATGCCAAAATCATTTTACACTCGCATTTGGTGAGTTGGGGAGTGGTGGTTTCCCACACTGAATAAGTTTAGTTCCAATGTGCACCTAGTAAAATATAAATTTTGTGATCAATGAATCAAACATTGGGTTTATCTAAATATCACCTTACGAAAATAGTATTTAAAACCACTGTTGTTACTGAATATGATTGAAATGTGAAAATTTTATGGTGGCAAAGAAAAGGTTAAAGAACCACCAGGTCAAGATGACCTGAAATTAAGCCTTAAGCCAAGTCAAGGAGTGAATACAAAATATAAAAAACACAGTAAACACAAAATGGGAACATACTTTACATTTCATATTTATTTTACTATTTTTACAAATCCAGATTTTTTTTTTTAATTCAGTGTCATGTACAATGTAAAAATAAGCATTTTGTTTTTGATGGGACGTATTTGGAGTGTGTGACTTTCGGTCATTAGTCATACCAAATACCATGCGCCAAAAACTACAGAACATTTTACCATTAATCCTTGTAGAGCTCCTCCAATAAATGATTAAGAAGCGAGTAATCGTCTTTAAATTTAAATCACGACGCTGTTAAGTTCAAATGACTTATTCAACCAAATGCATGAATAATATTCATGTCGAGCTGCTCAGCATCTTTGAATATTATTCGGTTGCTGATGAAGCTTTCATTCGGATCTACTAAATTTTTGTGATATGCTGGATAAACCACAATAGGTCTCGAAGTTTTTGACTTCCGTTATATATGCAGAATGAAAAGAAGCCGATCTACTTTACATCTACGTAAACAATCGTGATAGTCTGGTAATATTTCGACAATATATTTTCCCTTACATAATTTTAGCTCACGGAACAAAGGACATGTCGGCTTTTGATGTCACTTTGCGTCTGACTTGATAAGACTTCACTAAAATTAGTCATTTCATTCTTGCTCCACCCATGGCCATGGGCCATACTGGCATAGCCTATCAATATCATGCTATGGCATAGGGGGCCGTCGTGGCCGTGATCGTATGTAGTTGGATTTACAACTACCTATGCAATCAGTGCCTATCACCACTGATAGTGTGAGTTCGAATCTCGATCAAGGCGAGGTATACAAAATTATGTGATAAAGTTTGTGAGTGACTTGCGACAGGTTGATGGTTTTCCCTGCCTCAGAGTACTCTGGTTTCCTCCACCAATAAAACTGACCACCACAACATAACTGAAATATTGTTCAAAGTGGCATTAAATACCATCAAAGACAGAAACAAACAAACCTATGGAATAGGAAATACTTTGCAATTAGTTTTTTAAAATTTTGGTAGGAAACTTAATTTTTCACACACCTATTAGTAATGAGTCCATATACAACCAAGCATCATGACCATGTCTCATTGACTGGAAAAATGAATGTGATATCAGTTAATATGAAACAGGCACCGCCTGAAAAGCTCGCAAAACTGGTATCAATCGTGACTACTCTGCAATTTCCGCTACACTAGGCGTAGCGAGAATGGCCGAGTAGTTACGATTGAACCGGATGCTCTTCGATACCTTTCGTATCTCTTTCGTAAGTTCTCAAGGGTTCTTGAAAAGCGGTAACCCGGATGTGTTGAAACTTTTTCATAGGATAATAATAATAAAGATTTCTGTTTTAGTCAAAGTAAATGGTATTCGTCATTATTCCTTTGTTGATTTAATTTTACCATGCTTCAGTCATAAATACCTCGCTTCACGAGCTTAATAACTGACATTTTTTAAAAGCTTCCATGAAAACAAGAATATAAAGACATTATTATTGATATTAAGGGTATTAAAGCTCATATTTTTATGTTCCTTTAGAAACAATTTATTCATTTTAATAATGATAATTATCGCTGTCTCTTGAAATCCAAATGATCTTCTTCTTCAAATAAAGTGCAGGTCTCTGGGTAGAGAAGTATTGTTGCACTTGCCCATGCGGGTTGTGACAACAACGGTGCAAAAAAAAACATGTACAGGTGCTGGATTAAAAGTCTAAAAACATGGTGTGCGATTATGGGATGCGACAGCTGAGCACCCCCTGTTTAAAGGTTTCCAGGGAGGTGCTTTCCACTAATGGTTGTGGTAGGCCGTTCCAAATCCAAATTGTGTCCGGGAAGAAGGAGTGTCTATATAGTTGCGTTCTGGCATACAGGACTATGAATCTTGCTGTATGGCCACTTGCTGTTGTTGTAGATATGTGTAGCCCTGTTGGTGGTATAGCTACTAGGCCATTCACTATCCTGTACATTGTACATCATCGCAGCTTTTATTCTGGCTCTTCTCTCTGCTAAAGTTGGCCATTGCAGAGTTTGTAGCATTGATGTTTCGCTACTGGTTTGTTGGTAATTGTTCATCACGAAGCGGGCAGATCTTCTTTGCACTGCTTCTAGTTTTTGTGTGTTCTGAGCGGTGTGTGGGCCCCATACCATACAGGCATATTCAAGCAACGGTCTTACAAGCGTTAAATAGCAAGTGGATTTCGTCTCTCTGGGGCAATGATTTAGGTTCCGCTGGATAAAGGCTCTGGTGGAGTTCACCTTTTTTGTGATTTGGTCGATGTGGATATTCCAGCTGAGATTCTTTTGGATGGTAACCCCGAGATATTTGGCCGATTCCAATTTTTCTAATTTGTGTCCATGTATATCGTAATCTCTGGCAAATGGCTTACGTTTGTTGGTGATACGTAAAAGCTGACACTTGCTCAAGTTGCTGGGGTGGAACTCCATTTGCCAGTCTTGTTCCCACTGAAGTAAATTATCCATATCGTCCCGAAGCGATTGCATGTCTGATGCCCTATGGCAATCATCAGCAAATACTATAGCCTGACGACCAACGTTGCATGATTTAGCGTAGTCTGAGAGGTCATTGATGAACAATAGGAACATCAATGGTCATAGGACACTTCCTTGCGGAACTCCAGAGCAGACTGGTGCTGTTTGCGAAGATTGCCCTTCGACTAGTACTCGCTGATTACGTGAGCTCAGGAAATCTCGGATCCACAAAAGGGTTGATCCATCGATACCATATGCATAGTACTGTGCTTTATAGAGTAGTCTCTCATGTGGGACCTTATCAAATGCTTTTGAGAAGTCAAGCAGAATAAGGTCTATTTGTTCAGAGAGATCCATACTTTTTGCCAGGTCTTGAACGGTAAGTATGAGTTGGGATTCACATGATCGCTTCTTCCTGAAACCATGCTGGGCATCAGTGAGTATTCGATGTTTCTCCAGATGTTTGTGTATGCTACTGCATATAATGTGTTCTAGCATTTTGCATGTTACAACTGTAAGGGAGACGGGTCTGTAGTTGGATGCACGAGACTTGTCCCCTTTCTTAAATATTGGAACCACATTTGCTTCTTTCCATTCTGGTGGTATAGTGCCTTGATTTATTGTGGCTTGGAAGAGTGTTGTGAGCATGATGAAATGAAAACAAAAAAATGAAAAATATATATACACATGTATATTAATTGATGTATAAAAGGGGAATGTGTGGAATGCATATTTAGTGCTAAATTGTAAGCAATGATTATGAGCGAAGAATGAGCTCTAAGGGACATGCTTTTCAAATCAATGAAAATATAGTATTTTTAATTCAATGATTTTTTTAATCTCCATTCTTTTAAAACTATTAGAGAATGAAGTCGTTGTCAGAATTTATATAGTCTTTAATTACGACAGTAATTAAACAAGCGGGCCAAGAAATTGTTACCAGGAGTTTTATTAATCATAATAATTACTTGTATGGATTGTCCATATTTTCCATGGAATTTCAAGTGAAAATACTCTACAAATTTACTTTGAAAATCTACAGAAAATTGCAGATCTGGAAACAAATCTGAAGTTGGTCCGAAATTAGTTGATGATCAGTGTGCACGGGAAGCGTGACAATACTATAGAATCAATTTCACTTAAAGCGCACGCTTGACGTGGAATAAGAAAGCAGTATGGTTGATGAGATTGATGAAAATGCTAACTTTAAAGAACTTTAAAAAAGGAAGGCTGATAATACTACTGGGATAAATGTTGTACCAAAGAAGAAGATCAAATATTTTCAAAGGTACAATGACTGGTATCACACAACTTTGCTGTGTCTTTACATGTCCAAAAAAGGAAAACATTATGTTTTGCAACAATTGTATGGCAGACTTCAGCTGTGCCATGCCGTCAAAAATAACTGTTGCCGACTTGTGCAAAACAAACAACATTTAAAGAACTTTTAAATCTGAAAGACACTACCGATTCCATCAAGAACTTTGTGCACAGACGGTATACATCCCCCTGTGGACAAAGCATAGAGTGAGACCAGCTGCTTAGGCAGGGTATATACCCCTCTTCCCCTTTTGTGGACAAAGCCTAATTATTTTATGTAAGAAACCTATAAAATATTTCCCCAGTTGAAGAAATTAAAATTTATATTGTCAAAATGCTCAAAATACTGATAACTCGCTGACAAAATACTGACTAGCAAACAGGGTAAACAGGTTTGGAAACTAAAATGATTTTGGCAGCTTGTAATCCGTTTTTATGATTTAACCTACATTTCTTGCATGATAAGATGGGATATTTCTGGTCTTTTTATGCAGACTTTAGTGTTTAGTTTGTCTTTGATGTTACAGCTTCAATGAAGATGTATTTCACAGTGAATAAAACTTGTAATGTAGTAATTATCTCCCTTGTCCGGAACATTCGAAAAAGCTGCATGTATATTACCACTCTCGTTATTAATGCAATTTAAAGGGTTCTATTAATTTGATTACTTATTTCAGTAAACAATACAATTATAATCATAATTTCTCAATATTTATATTAACAATTACTTGATAAAAATGCTTTAAGGTGTTATTGGCATTTTGCCCTTTTTGAATTTGAATTTTTATTATCAAAAAGTTTGTATGTGCAACTCGTCCTACATTTTAATTCCTCAAAGCTTTGCATACTTATGCAGACTTGCATATTATTAGCTCACCTTGCCAAAGACAATGTGAGCTTTTGTCATCACTTGGCGTCCGTTGTCCGTTAACTTTTCACATTTTAATCTTCTCTGAGACCGCTCAGCCAAATGAAGTGAAACCTGGTAGAAAGCATATATGGAAGGTTCTCTATAAAGAATGCTCGTTTTGTCCCGATCCATTAACAAACATGGCCACCACAGGCAATTCTTGTTTCTGATTGGTCAATATTTAAAAAATCTTCTACTCTGAAACAGCTTAGCCAAATGGACCGAAACGTGGTAGGAAGCATCTATGGAAGGTCCTCTATGGGAATTGCTCATTCCGTTTTGATCCGTTTACAAACATGGCCGTCATGGCAATTCTTGTTTCTTATTGGTCGATTTCTAAAACAGCTTTTCCTCTGAAACCGCTTGGCCAAATGATATGAAACTTTGTAAGAAGCATCTATGGAAGGTCCTCTATAGAGATTGCTTATTTCGTTTTGATCCATTAACAAACATGGCTGCCACAGGCAATTCTTGTTTTAGAATGGTCGATTTCTAAAAATCTTCTCTGAAACTGCTTTGCCAAAATGAACCAATATTTGGTGGGAAGCACCTATGGAAGGTTCTGTATTAAGTTTCCTCAAAGCAGAATGAAAGGTGAGTGACACAGGCTCAGCTCAGTGCTGAGCCTCTAGGTATATCATTCTTGAAGTTATTGTAAAGTACCTTTTTAGCTCACCTTGCCAAAGGCAATGTGAACTTTTGCCATCACTTGGCGTCCGTCGTATGTTGTCTGTCGTCCGTTAACTTTTCACATTTTAATCTTTTTCTCTGAAACCTCTCAGCCAAATGAACTGAAACTTGGTAGGAAGCATCTATGGAAGGTCCTCTATAAAATTTGCTCATTTTGTCCCGATTGGTGTACAAACATGGCCACCACAGGCAATTCTTGTTTCTGATTGGATGATTTCTAAAAAAACTTCTCCTCTGTTAAAAGAAAGATAACTCTTGCCTAAACTGTTAAAAGAAAGATAACTCTTGCCATTATCTCCCTTAGAAATTAGCTAATGCTGATATAGTGTAACATGTTTATTCTATACATTACATGTAAGTATTCACATTTTAATATTCTTTTTAGCAAACCTTGCCAAAGGCAATATGAGCTTTTGCCATCACTTGGTGTCCGTCGTCTGTCATCCGTTTACTTTTCACATTTTAATCTTCTCCTCTGAAAACCCTCAGCCAAATGAACTGAAACTTGGTAGGAAGCATCTATGGAAGGTCCTCTCTAAAGATTGCACATTTTCTTATGATCCATTACCAAACATGGCCACCACAAGCAATTCTTGTTTCTGATTGGCCGATTTCTTTAAATCTTCTCCTCTGAAACCGCTTGGCCAAATGAACGGAAACTCGGTAGAAAGCATCTATGGAATGTCCTCTATGAAGATTGCTCATTTCGTCCCGATCGGTTAGCAAACATGGCTACCACTAAAATTTGGTAGGAATCATCTATGGAATATCCTCTATGAAGATTGCTCATTTCGTCCCGATCGGGTAACAAACATGGCTACCACCGAAACTTGGTAGGAAGCATCTATGGAATGTCCTCTATGAAGCATGCTCAGTTCGTCCCGATCGGTTAGCAAACATGGCCACCACATGCAATTTTTGTTTCTGATTTGTCGATTTCTAAAAAATCTTCTCCTTTGAAACTGCTTAGCCATATGAATCGAAATGGAAATTGCAAGGTAACATTCCTAATAGTTATATTTAGAATATTTCATCAAAAAGGTAGTACACACTACTTCTCCTACGTTTTAAATGGAAATTGCAAGGTATCATTCCTAATAGATGTAAGGATTTGGTGGCATTTGTTTTTGTGTCAAAAATAACTTTGTATACAAAGGGGAGTAACTCTAAGATATTTTTTGCATTTTTTTCTCCTATCTTAAAACTGCACAAGCAGAAATGTATGTAGTTATTTTCAAATAATTTTTAGAAGCATGTTTTTTAAATCCTAACAATTAAAAAAAATCTATTCCTACAAAAGGACTATCATTATATTGTATTTTGGGCAACATTAATTCAGTTTTGCTGGTACTTGTGAAGCTTCCCAGGGCTCCAACCCAAAGAGCTGCTCAGAGCGTCCACAGTTGTTGTATAGAGGGAGGCCTCTTGATAGGGGGTTGTCAGGTTATAAACGGAAACCTGAACATGGATCATAGTAGGTAACATGTTTGGAGAGTGCTACACTTCCTGCACACTAAAGACCTCTTTAGTAGATTTAGAAAAAGAGTAGACACATTATAGTCGCTACAAAAGACTAAGCTTTTTCATCCCTATCCAACTCTCCATATTTTTTCAGTGTCAGTCAAAAGTCATTGACCCATCCCATCCCTCATTTCTACCGGTAGATAGTTTTGATATATTATTCAACTTATTCTCATCCTGAATATAGCTGAAATACATGTACTGCTCGCTAAAAAATACATTTAGCAATCAATTAATTCAGTTTTTGTGTTTAACTTGTGCATTCCGAAAATTTTTAGTTTGTAGAATTGTATGGAAATTGTAGAGTAATAATTATTTATTTATTATTAGAATAAAACTACATTTAGTTCTGCTACATGAAATCGAACATTATTTGACTGCAGGATGCATGTAACTAGGGTAAAAAAAATTATATGTAGTTTTGTTTGAAATATATAGGGAAAATTAGAAGTTTCCACATACTTTTGACAACTGACTACTTATACTATAACTAATTAACGAGTTTCAGTATCAAAGATATGTCACGAATGACCAAATAACGCAATAACTCATGAATGAGTGCAGCACATCAATGAGTTACATCGTTATTTAGTCATGAGTGACATATTTTTGGTAATGAAACTCGTCAATTAGCTATAGTATTTATTATATAGATAAAAAAAATGTTTCGAATCAAATTTAATGTAAAATGAGTTTAATTGCACTATATTATGTGTAGCGTAGGGATATACTATAATGTGTATCGCTTCAAAAGACATTTCACTGTGAAATTATCGTTTTTATTTAACTCAGAAAATTCTGTAATTCACAGCTATCTATATAATAAATGTAGTATATTAATATTTTCAGATTTTTTCCAATAATAATTGAAATGCCTACTGTAATAGCATTGGATGTGTCACTGTCTATGTGTAGACCAGTACAGATACCAGATTGTACAGAAGAATATCAAAGACGAAACCTAGCTATACACGGAATCAACACTTTACTGGACCACTTCTCAGCAAATTGTCGTTTGGAGTTTGTTTCTATGGTTTGTTGTATTGTCTACATGCATGTTTCTGTAAGAAGTCACTGTGATCTAACTTCAGTGAATCACAATGGAACACTCTGTTACCACTGTGATAGCTAGTGTTTTTCAGATACATTGTATGACATTTACTTGACCACACTAGTCAGATATGATTTTAAAGAGAAACACCTTGTTAGTAATATACATGAATGTTAGATGATAGATCTTTAGATATTAAATACAGTAAGACAACAGTCTCAATGCTACATTGATACTAGTCATTGTGCACCATATTGTGAGAGTTTAGGGTTATTGTGTTTAATGCCACTTTCAACAATATTTCAGTTATATCATATCAGTCAGTTTTATTGGTGGAGGGATTTAGACTACCCAGAGAAAACCACAGACCTGCCGCAAGTCACTGACAAACATTATCACATAATGTTGTATCGAGTACACCTTGCCATGAACAGGATTCTAACTCATAAAATTAATGGTGATAGGCACTGATAGCGTATAGGTAGTTGTAAATCCTGGTTCCAACTATCATACGATCACTACCACGACAACCCCTCACCATATTGTGGAAAATAAATGAAGCTCATTTATGACTTCTGACTACCCCTTTGGTATCTCCAAGCAAACCCCAACATAAATATTTCCAAAATATTTTTATTGAACAGACATATTGCATGGGCTGGCATGTTTAGAAAGGAGAAATATAATATGAATTGATAAAATTTCTAAATAAATAGAATAAATTTAAAGAAAAACACATATTACTGGGTTTGATCTGAATTTCTTCTTAATTCATTTTAACATGCCTTTGCACTGTCGCTTGGTGCACTCTGTAATTGAGCAATAACATGATGACATATTTCCTCCAACTAAATCTCCTGCTCTAAACACGAGGTGACACATCCGAATGAATAACAATAATAATAATAGATATACAATGTAATAATTAACTAATCTCTTTTTTCTTTTTTTATTTATATATAGTATATGATAAGTATTTAATATCACATATAATTATTTACTATATAATTGTGAGAAAATGCAATTAATAGATGGGGTGTGTCAGAAGCACCGTCCCTTGATGTTTTTAGCAGGTTTACTACTTGTTAAGGAATATGCAACATATGTAAAGTTTCACACTGGATGTGAGATATAGGGGACAAACCAGAACATGATCCACTAAATAATAATAATTACTAGTATATTTATATTTTTAGAAATATAAAAACCCCAAACAATGTCCTTTTTCTTTTGTGTGTATGTCTCATTTATCAATCATGAATGTATGTATTGTTAATGATGCCTCATGTGGGCCCTATGATTAGGCAATCAAATATATTCTATTCTATTCTATTCTATTCTATTGCATGATCTTATAAACCTAAAAAAGAAGAGGATTTTATTATTTAATCAAAAAGAAGTATCTAACATTACATAAATCATGGAACATTCTTTCACATTTCTTTCTGGGGGGGGGAGGGGGGGGGGGAGAATTATAAAGTACTGGTACTTGACAATAATTAAATATCATCTATAACCTTCTTGAATGTAGACATGACATTGGTCATAACTGTTATAGTAGTTAGATTGGGTATCCATGACAATGATTGTATTATAGTAGTTAGATTGGGTATCCATGACAATGATTGTATTATAGTAGTTAGATTGGGTATCCATGACAATGATTGTATTATAGTAGTTAGATTGGGTATCCATGACAATGATTGTATTATAGTAGTTAGATTGGGTATCCATGACAATGATTGTATTATAGTAGTTAGATTGGGTATCCATGACAATGATTGTATTATAGTAGTTAGATTGGGTATCCATGACAATGATTGTATTATAATGGGATATACATCTACATATGTAGTCAGTTTCTATCACTACTAAAGTGAATGTGACCTTCTCAGATAAACTTTGTCTGTCACATGTAGCAGGTCTATATTTTTCTTTGTGTTCTCCTCCAATAAAACTGAATACCTTTATATACATGTAACTGATATATTAATGAAAGTGATGACAGACAGTCATAATGATCAGAATCAAATGGGTTTTTTTTTATTATAGGTTGTGTTTTCATATCTTTGGGAACAACTGGTACCCTTTACCAGAGACTTTGAAGCTATAAAGACTGCAATTAGTAAATCTGAAACATATAATACTACATGTATAGAGGGAGTTTTGACTGGGATAAAAGCATTACTGTCAGATGAGTGGAATGCTAGTACATTAAGTCAGGTAAAAGTTCTTATTGAGATATGAAATAATGACAAAGTCTGCATTAATACAAAAATATGTCAATAAATTATACTTAATCTTAAATCAGCTGTGGTTTACATGTATAACAGCAGTCCTCGAAATGAAAATTTGAATTTGCTGGTCCAAATCAAATTCTTGAATTTAATTTTATTTAGTTCTAAATAAAAACTGAAAAATTTACTGGACCGAACAAAGTTTTACTGGTCTTGGGCCAGAGAACCAATGCTCATCGTGATGACTGTAACAGATGTGTAATCTTATTATTTGTTTGTATACTACACAAAAGCTTTTCGTAAATTTATAATGCTGTCAAAGATATAGATACACTGTAGTACATACTCAATGGTGCTGAGTGCATTTTTATCCATTTATTCAAAACTTTAACATACTGTTACTCATACTTCATCAATCTTAACACCCCTCTAAGGTGTGATTTCACTGACTTACTCATACTTCATCAATCTTAACACCCCTCTAAGGTGTGATTTCACTGACTTACTCATACTTCATCAATCTTAACACCCCTCTAAGGTGTGATTTCACTGACTTACTCATACTTCATCAATGTTAACACCCCTCTAAGGTGTGATTTCACTGACTTACTCATACTTCATCAATGTTAACACCCCTCTAAGGTATGATTTCACTGACTTACTCATACTTCATCAATCTTAACACCCCTCTAAGGTATGATTTCACTGACTTACTCATACTTCATCAATCTTAACACCCCTCTAAGGTGTGATTTCACTGACTTACTCATACTTCATGAATCTTAACACCCCTCTAAGGTGTGATTTCACTGACTTTCTTTCTTTCTTTAAAAATACCTTAAACAATACATTAAAAAAGATAGTTATCACACAAGTTCATAATTGTCATTTTTTTTGTTATTTACAGGTTATTCTTGTCACTGACGGTTCCATTGGTGTTGCACAAAAATCATTGAAAAACTCTCTACAAAACTGGGACCAGAGAGACCCCAAAGTTTCAGAAGAACAGTTTCCTCTTCCATTTCCTTTTCCCTGTAAACTACATGTAGTAATAGTAGGAAATGCTAATGAGGCTGATGTAAAACATTCACTGCCTTATTTTGAAAAATTAATAGAAATAAATGGACAGGGTGGTGAAATATTTATGCCTGACAGTGTGTTAAATCTTAAAACTATTCAGTCTACGTTTGAAGGACTAGGAGAAAAATATTATTCTACATATCATGGTACATTGCAATGTGGGAATTTTAAATGTTCTGTTCAACTGTTTCCTGCTCCTGAGCCATATGACAAGTAAGTACAACATAATACTGTATTATTCATGTAGGTGTGAACACAAATTAAGATTTGAACTTGGTCTCATTGTTGACAGGGTGTTAAATCATTTCATTTGATACAACAATTGTTCAACGCTGCTGGAAAATAGGGATCTCATAACAAATGTCTGAGTCCAGTAAACTGTCATTAAAATAAATCACAAAATGCACAAAAAAAATGTTTTATGACAATGGAATTGTTTGTGAACCAATCAAATGTAAATACAATAATTCAGTGACGTTATCAATAAAACAAATATAAATCTGATGTTCATAATCGTGGAATTTGATCATTTAGCAGTTAAATAATTACTTAAAATGAATGTATTTTAACAAGTTATCTCAACTACAGTGAAACCTGTCTAAACCTAACCCTGAGTAAACTGAAAACCTGCCTAAACTGAACCCAGAGTAAACCGAAAACCTGCCTAAACTGAACCCTGAGTAAACCAAAAACCTGTCTAAACCAAACCCTGAGTAAACCAAAAACCTGTCTAAACCAAACCCTGAGTGAACCAAAAACCTGCCTAAACTGAACCCTGAGTAAACCAAAAACCTGCCTAAACTGAACTTTGAGTAAACCAAAAACCTGTCTAAACCGAACCCTGAGTAAACCAAAATCCTGTCTAAACCGAACCCTGAGTAAACCAAAAACCTGTCTAAACCGAAAACCTGCCTAAACTGAACCCAGAGTAAACCGAAAACCTGCCTAAACTGAACCCTGAGTAAACCAAAAACCTGTCTAAACCAAACCCTGAGTAAACCGAACCCTGAGTGAACCAAAAACCTGCCTAAACTGAACCCTGAGTAAACCAAAAACCTGCCTAAACTGAACTTTGAGTAAACCAAAAACCTGTTTAAACCGAACCCTGAGTAAACCAAAAACCTGTCTAAACCGAACCCTGAGTAAACCAAAAACCTGTCTAAACCGAAAACCTGCCTAAACTGAACCCAGAGTAAACCGAAAACCTGCCTAAACTGAACCCTGAGTAAACCAAAAACCTGTCTAAACCGAACCCTGAGTAAACCAAAAGCCTGTCTAAACCGAACCCTGAGTAAACCGAAAACCTGCCTAAACTGAACCCTGAGTAAACCAAAAACCTGCCTAAACTGAACCCTGAGTAAACCTAAAACCTGCCTAAACCAGACAGACTATATAGTCACATCTACTAAATGTCTATGTAATTGGAACCTGTGTAAACCAAACACCTGTCTAAACTGAACAAATTCTTCAGTCCAAAGGGGTTCTGTTTAGACAGGTTTTACTGTACAATGATTTATGGCAGCAGTAGTAAGAGAATCACAAAATAAATACTGTGTAAGCAAAAAGTGAATAGTGAGAGGTCATACCTTAATGACAACATGCCTCTATATACTGTGTAAACAATAGCTGAATAGTGAGAGGTCATACCATAATGACAACATACCTCTACATGTATATACTGTGTAAACAATAGCTGAATAGTGAGAGGTCATACCTTAATGACAACATGCCTCTATATACTGTGTAAACAATAGCTAAATAGTGAGAGGTCATACCTTAATGACAACATACCTCTATATACTGTAAACAATAGCTGAATAGTGAGAGGTCATACCGTAATGACAACATGCCTCTATATACTGTGTAAACAATAGCTGAATAGCTATGAGAGGTCATATCTATATCTAGGTTTACTCATTCACCTTAATGACAACATGCCTCTATATACTGTGTAGACAATAACTGAATAGTGAGAGGTCATACCTTAATGACAACATGCCCCTATATACTGTGTAAACAATAGCTGAATAGCTATGAGAGGTCCGAAGAATTAGTCTTGTTGATGTATATCTAGGTTATCTGATTCACCATGACAACAACGACATGCCTCCATATTTATATAATATATTTGAATAATACTTTTGCTTCTTATTAACAGAACAGATGAGTTTGAACAGATCTCTGTAGAAGTTTCTAAGACACTGGATATTTTAGGTTTTTTAGATATAGCAGACGTTGCTAGTCCACCTATGATGTCTAGACATTTGGTTTTACCGATGTCCAACAAAGATCTTAAAAAAGTAGGAGGTAAATATTAACTGGAAAGGAAGGAACTTAAGGGGTTGTAGGGGTTGGTGTAAGATGGGGGAAAATAGTTGATCAAAGTGCAAATAGTAATATTATTGATCTTTTAGTATACATGTACTTACTTGTCAGACTGAATATCTTGAATGTATTTGTTTTGTTATTTCTTACTTATCTGTTCAAACTAGGAAATGGTAAACATAAAAATAGGTAGTATTAACTGTCGGGGTCTTGCATCTGTTCAAACTAGGAAATGGTCAAAATAAAAATAGGTAGTATTAACTGTCGGGGTCTTGCATCTGATAAAATAAAGCGACAAGATATATTTTTGAAATGCAGGCAAAATTATGATATAACTTTGCTGGTTGACACATATTGCAAGAAAGAACTAGAAGTCTACTGGAGGTCGGAATTGGGATACAAGACAAGGTTTTGCTTGCATACCACGAGCAGTAGAGGAGTTGCTATTTTATTTAAAAATTCTTTCCAGTTTAATATTTTAAAAGAAATTTATGATGATACAGGAAACTTTATGATGTTGAGTATCAAGATTCAGGATTATCAATTTACCACAAGATTATATGAAGGACACTATAAATTATGTCCATAGAAACAATGAAAAGTCCTAAAAACAAATCTATCAAATGATGGAACTTTATTCGCAAATCTTTAGAATTTTTGGGGTTTGGTCCTTCGATAATTCATTGGTTCGAAACATTTTATCATAATTCAGAAAGTTGTATATTGAACAATGTGCATCTTTCAAAGCGTTTTAAAATAGAAAGGGGAGTCCGTCAAGGAGACCCTTTATCCCCGTATTTATTTATTTTGTCAGTTGAACTATTCAGCGCTGCAATTAAATTTCACCCTAATATAAATGGAATAAAAATTTAAGATTCTGAGTTTTTAATTAGTCAGTATGCTGACGACTCAACTCTGATACTGGAAGATGACACAATCTTTGAATCATGCTTTAGAGGTAGTTGAACTTTTCTTTACATGTTCTGGTTTGAGAGCAAACTTTGATAAAGCCCAAGCTGTATGGATTGGGGCAAGACGGGGCTGTGGAGAGAACTTCAAACAAATAAACCCATCAAGTGGAATCATTCCGGTGCATTTAAATTACTGGGTATTCAATATTCTCTACATAAATCAGACAGATATATAGATAACTTTACTCAAAAGATAGAACAAATACAAAGATTACTAGGTGATTGGTCTTTGAGAAATATATCATTGATTGGAAAAGTTACAGTCATCAAGACTTTGGCACTGCCATATACTGGTTCAACCTTTTACTGTTCTGTCAGATCCTCCAATACATATTGTCAAAAAAATCCAAGATATTTTCTTTAATTTTCTCTGGAATAATAAAGTTGATAAAGTTAAACGTAATACTGTAATAGGTAATTATGAAGATGGTGGTCTAAAAATGCCCCATGTTCTGTCATTTGTTCATGAATTAAACATTTCTTGGATTAAGAGAGTCTTGGATCCAGATAATTATGCTCCATGGAAAGTACTATTGACAGATGTTTTGGAGGACCTCGGTCAGGACAAATTTTGGTATTATAGTCAGAGTGCCTTAAAAGTACTAAGTGCAAAGTTTAATCCATTTTGGAAAAATGTTATTAATATGTGGGCATCTGTTAAGGATGACCCTTCCACAGCCCCAGAGAAAATTTTGTCACAGCCAATTTGGCACAATGGGAGAATAAGGGTTGGTGGTCAACCAGTCTTTTTCTCACATTGGGTCAAATCGGATATGTTTTTTATTAATGATTTAATCAAAGAAGATGGAAATCTTCTGACACTGATTTAAAAAATAACTACAATATTAATATAATTTTTTTAGAGTATTATAGTATAATACTCTCGATCCCTCAAGATTGGAAATCAATTTTGCGAGACAATCAAATAGAGAAGCTAGATGAGATATGCAATAAACATATCTTACTTTTGCGTGTTAGCCAGAAAGTTGTAAAACCCTTCTATAAAATATTCATACAAAAGGTTTTTGAGAAACCTCTTAAGTCACAGAATAAGTCGATGACAGACTTAAATATCACTGAAGAAGAAAACTGGGACATAATATATCAACTTCCTTTTAAAAGTATATTAAGCACAAAACTTCAGTCATTTCAATAAAAGTTAAACTTAAGAATTGTGTACACCAACAGCATGTTGCTGAAATGTGGTTTATCCGAGACAGAATTATGTAGTTATTGTTTTGAAACAAAAGAATCCCTCATCCACTTGTTCTATGAATGTCGATTTGTTCGTTTTCTTTGGCTACAGTTTACTGAAAACCTGAGGTCCAAGTGTGGCATTAATATAAATATTACTCCAGTTGAATGTACACTTGGGGTTCTGTTTGATCCAAACTGTGAGATCCTTAACACCTGTCTTATATTATCATTCGTTACTATATATATGTTTGTAGAATAAAAAGAGAAATAATTAAATGGACAGGATGTTTGGAAACTCTTAATTATTTTAGAAACATTGATCTTAAATCTTTATACATTTGTACACCTAGACAGGCCCAAATTATTAAAAGGAAATGGGAATCGATGAAAAACCTTTTTCAGTCTGATGAGTAGGATATATTTTTTTCTTCTGTTTATTTCTGTATTAGAAATAATATGCTAAAATAATGTGTACAAACATGTTTGTATGGTTACTGAAAATATTATGTCAAACTTGCATTGCTTTTGATCAAGATAAAATTATATATGACAAAAAAAAATATGAACTGTTCCCTGAGTTGTACAGGTGTATTATTTATGATATTTTGTCAGATTCCTGTATAATTCTGTATTAGAACCTCTGTGTTTATGTAACTACAGGTAGAAGTATCACTTTAGTGAGTGTCCTCGTGCTTTTGTACAATCAATAGATTGCAGATAAATTAAAGTACAGGTGAATTTGTTTATGACATTCACGACTGGGTTGCACAAATGTCAATTACATTAATAGTGAATTAAGATTTGATAGTCAATTAAATTGCTGATTGTAAATTAGTTAATAGTATGAGTTAATAGCATTGCTTGATCGTCAATTAGACTGTCTATTAGTTAATAGTAAATTAACCTTCAATTAAGTTAAAATCAATCCCATAATTCATTACGGTGTCACGCATCCGTTAGCAACTTCTTTTAAATCTCTAGTTTTTTTCTGACAATAGCTGTAGAAATTATATGAACGTTTTTTTAAGGACGAAGTTCAATAATTTTTTAATATGGCAGGTCACACGATACAATTTTCTATCCGATATTTCCTTGCGATATGCTTTCGGAAAAAATCTTATGATGTGAATACAAAAGTTGAATAAAAAAATTGTTTCAAAATCGGTTGGCGTTCTATTTCCATTGACAGCCTGATGTGTATCGTATCATGAGAATGGTAAAAGAAATTCGATCTGATTTTAATTGAAGTATCAATTTAGTGAACATTTTAATGTTCACACCTGTTCTCTGATTAAATCAATTTTTGTCATTTTTTTAACAACGATTACAATACAAGCATCCGATTAATTTGCATGTACATCAACAATTTTCAGTTAAATGTGCCACCCCCGCAATCATATATAAAATGTATGAAAAATCAATTAAATAATTATTGTACATGTATATTAATGATGTGTTGACAAGAAAGATTACATTGCATTTTTTTCTGAAATGTCTCTTTGAACATCTAGAATATATGTTTATTTATTTAGAAGGAAATCAAATTATTTTAGGCACCATAATGATCATAGATGCACATTTAAAAAATGTCAACTGTGTCAATAATATGAAAAACAAAAAAATACACTGTCGCAACAATTATTTAAAGGCAAAATCGAAACACCTCACACACATATAAATTGCCTCTCACTTTCGCTTTACACATAAAAAGGGTGGTTTTAAAATTAAAACAGTACTGATAATTTTGTATTTCATTGGAAATCTTTCTTTTGATAATGTGTACACTTTTTGTCACATATCTTCCGATATTTTTATATCGTCTACACTGCATGATACTTACATGTAAATACAATTTGTATATGTAATTTTAAGGATAGTGAATCAAAATATGAATGACTTATTTCAGTTGTGAAACAGTTGCCAGGATTCTAGATCAAGGAGTGAGTGTTGCTTAACACCAATATCAGCAACTAGTAAGCTATATCAGGGCAAGAAGAAGTTAATTTTCAATGAAATGATGATAAGGTCCACTTTGTTCTAGACCAACACGCTTAGGTGGATTTTTGTAGTTCTAGCTCAATAAAACAACAGTCCACGGATAGACATATGTCGCCCCACTCGGACACATTATCCTGATTCTGAGCCAACCAGTCTTCGTCCTTTCTCCTTAATGCTGTGTGCTTAGCGGAGAAGCAACAACCAGACCAAGGAGAAAAGCTCGTTCCTCGTAATACTTTCATAATGTTTGGGATTTTTTTATTTACAGGATTAAATCCTGTTCATACTCATACCCAGACTTGTTTTCAAGGACCTGATGATTGTTAAATATTTATAAAAGAAAATATCATATCAAAATCGAATGGAAAGTTTGATAGTGTGATCACTTGGCCATTGGACATACCTGTGTCATTTCTTATGATGTTTGTTATCTTACATTTTTTGTATTTCTCCCAAATTTATATCCGGAAAATGGTTCCCGTTCTGTCAAATCACTCACTGTAAGTTGTCTATAACGGTGATTGTTGGTACGAAGCGACATAAGTACTTACATAGCATCCATATTCAATATACAATTAAGAATTTAATAGCGCTCGTTTGTACAATTAAATATATTAGAAAGTTAATAGTCTATTGACGTTAATTGACGTTTGTGCAACAGAAATAATTCACTATTAATTTTAATAGTAAATTAACTTTAATTGTGCTTTGTGCATCCCAGTCCTGGCTTTCAAAGTAAAAAAGTTAAAAACTAACAATTAAATAAAGCTCTGCACACTTGCTCTGCACTTTTCCCAATAAAAGAAATATTATTTTTAATCTTGATAACAAATTGTTTATAATGATAAAACTGACAATGATAAAGTCATTTTCCAGTCACTACAACAATAACAACTTCGAAAATTTCCTCTGTTCATGATCTCACATCAGTGATTACAATTTGTTGATATAATAATGATTTATAATAATTATGATTGGAATACAAATTATTAGTGATTGGACAGCTGAACTTAACTTGGCAGAGATGGTCCTTGGGAAGAGGAGATTTAGTTTTCTTCAGATGAAGTTGATCCTCCATGGGGGCCTGAAAGGGAGTTGAATAAATCTTCTCAAGAACTGCTACAATATTTGATGTGCAAATTCTTGGGATAAGTAGATTTAGATTTGTGCAATTGAGGGTTCCATAGTTAAAGTGGCCCGAGTCTTGGGGGTTCAAAGTTTAAAATAGTCTGCATTGTAGAAAATTAAATAAAAAAGATTTTCCTTAATGAGTAATTGTTGTTCAACACCAATTGAGCAATTTTTCAGCGATATCATGGACAGGACAAGTTACATTTTGATGAGATGATGATGATGTCCGCTGTGTAATAGACCAACACACTCAGTTGGATTTTAAAAGTTTTAGCTGACTGAAGCGACAGTGTGAGTCCGCTGGTAGACTGTCACTGCACTCTTACACATTATCCTAATTCCAAGCCAGCCATTCTTTGCTCTCACTCCTTAATGATGTGTGCTTAGCGGAGAAGCAGCAAGTACCAATTTGATAGTCTTTGGTCTGTCTCGACATGGGCTGAAACCCACAATCTACTGCACCTAAGGCAAGAATGATAACCATGGGCTGAAACCCACAATCTACTGCACCTAAGGCAAGAATGAGAACCATTGGCAGAATCCCATAATCTACTGCACCTAAGGCAAGAATGATAACCATTGGCTGAAACCCATAATCTACTGCACCTAAGGCAAGAATGATAACCACTGGCTGAAACCCACAATCTACTGCACCTACATGTAAGAATGATAACCATTGGCTGAAACCCACAGTCTACTGCACCTAAGAATGATAACCATTGGCTGAAAACCGCAATCTACTGCACCTAAGGCAAGAATGATAACCATTGGCTGAAACCCACAATCTACTGCACCTAAGAATGATGACCATTGGCTGAAACCCACAATCTACTGCACCTAAGAATGATAACCATTGGCTGAAAACCGCAATCTACTGCACCTAAGGCAAGAATGATAACCATTGGCTGAAACCCACAATCTACTGCACCTAAGGCAAGAATGATAACCATTGGCTGAAAGCCACAATCTACTGCACCTAAGAATGATAACCATTGGCTGAAACCCACAATCTACTGCACCTAAGAATGATAACCATTGGCTGAAACCCACAATCTTCTGCACCTAAGGCAAGAATGATAACCATTGGCTGAAACCCACAATCTACTACACCTAAGGCAAGAATGATAACTATTGGCTGAAACCCACAATCTACTGCACCTAAGAATGATAACCATTGGCTGAAACCCACAATCTTCTGCACCTAAGGCAAGAATGATAACCATTATCTGAAACCCACAATCTACTACACCTAAGGCAAGAATGATAACCATTGGCTGAAACCCACAATCTACTACACCTAAGAATGATGACCATTGGCTGAAACCCACAATCTACTACACCTAAGAATGATGACCATTGGCTGAAACCCACAATCTACTACACCTAAGAATGATGACCATTGGCTGAAACCCACAATCTACTACACCTAAGAATGATGACCATTGGCTGAAACCCACAATCTACTACACCTAAGAATGATGACCATTGGCTGAAACCCACAATCTACTACACCTAAGAATGATGACCATTGGCTGAAACCCACAATCTACTACACCTAAGAATGATAACCATTACACCACATATGGTGTTTGATTTTCAATAAACATTAGAAACTACTGCAAAAATATATCATTTTATTGATAGAATCAAAACAAGAAGATGGTGACGGTAAAAAAGATAATGAGAACGGGGAAGAAACATCAACAGAAGACGGGAAGATTCCATCATTTACTGTACTGTTACATGGCAGTTTGAAAGTAGAAGGAATGGTGGCTCTTACTCAAGTTGGGTAAGCTGAAAAAATAGTATTGATATTTCTTTCTCTTCTTGATAGGTCTAGAGAATTTCCTTTAATTTACGTAAATATTTAGTACTAAATTTTACATTTTTAGCTCACCTGACCCATCACTTGGCATCTGTCTTCATATGTCTCTCAGGTGTATGATAATTCAAAAATCTCCTCCTCTGAACCACTGGGGTAATTTCAACCAAAATTGGACTAAGTCATTTTAAGGATGTCTGCAGTTGATTTAACATGGCAGTTGTTAACATAGATCATAGGGGAACATCAATGGTTTTGATACTGATCTGATCTACACATATTACCAAACAATGTCTAAGCTTGAACATGTGGATGAAATTAAAATCGTAGAGATGTCTAACAGCCTTGTCACAATCAAATACACATTTAATGTTTCACACAGGATCAAAAATGCATATGACATTTGGAAAAAGCTCTCGTGTTCTTTTATATAAAATAGAGAGCCATACCAATACTCTCTATACATTAACATATTTCTAACTACTTTTTAGAGAAAATTGGTTTGGAATTTTATATTCCTGGGCTGACAGTAAAAAGAAAAGTAACCTAATGTTGTCTTTATTACCACCAGGTAAGTAGTTTTAAGTTTGTTGTGCTGAATATAATTATTCGTGACAACTAGCTTCAACTGTAATATATATCTGAATTGATTAATTGTTATTGCCCACAATTTTTATATGACATTAAATTTTGAAGTACTTGTTTTATTTCATATTTTAAATACACATATTTTAAAACTACACTTGTATATATATAGTTGGTAGTTTACCTTTTACCTTTTATAATATATGATTTAAAGCTGTATTTTTGTTTGTCCTATATCAGTTTAATTGAGCCCCAATTTAAACCAAATATTCCTACCTTTCTCTTTATTATGAACTGATATCAACCTTATTCAACCATTTACTAAACCCATTCTATCTGTATCTGTAGGTGATGAACCAATATGTTGGTTGGGCAGTTTACATGATTTGGCTCCGATATCAGCCTTCACAGATCCTCCTTATGGAGAGGATGACAACAAGACACCATTCCCTGTTAGGCCAAATGACAAACGCAGCTACGCACAGAGTTGTGTTGTTTGGATAAAGCAGTCTGGCTTACAGGTATATAGTTTGTTGTTTTAATAGAAGCAGTATTTACCTCAGACATACTTTAAAATCAGTATTATTTGTAGTGTATTCATTTTCCTTGTAAACAGGCAATTTTAAAAAAAGTTAAGGAATAGTGCTTTTATTGCTGTTCTTCATTTCACAGTCACTGTGTAGTCTTTTATTGCTGTTCTTCATTTCACAGTCACTGTGTAGTCTTTTATTGCTGTTCTTCATTTCACAGTCACTGTGTAGTCTGTTATTGCTGTTCTTCATTTCACAGTCACTGTGTAGTCTTTTATTGCTGTTCTTCATTTCACAGTCACTGTGTAGTCTTTTATTGCTGTTCTTCATTTCACAGTCACTGTGTAATCTTTTATTGCTGTTCTTCATTTCACAGTCACTGTGTAGTCTGTTATTGCTGTTCTTCATTTCACAGTCACTGTGTAGTCTTGTATTGCTGTTCTTCATTTCACAGTCACTGTGTAATCTTTTATTGCTGTTCTTCATTTCACAGTCACTGTGTAGTCTTTTATTGCTGTTCTTCATTTCACAGTCACTGTGTAGTCTTTTATTGCTGTTCTTCATTTCACAGTCACTGTGTAGTCTTTTATTGCTGTTCTTCATTTCACAGTCACTGTGTAGTCTGTTATTGCTGTTCTTCATTTCACAGTCACTGTGTAGTCTTGTATTGCTGTTCTTCATTTCACAGTCACTGTGTAATCTTTTATTGCTGTTCTTCATTTCACAGTCACTGTGTAGTCTGTTATTGCTGTTCTTCATTTCACAGTCACTGTGTAGTCTTTTATTGCTGTTCTTCATTTCACAGTCACTGTGTAGTCTGTTATTGCTGTTCTTCATTTCACAGTCACTGTGTAGTCTTTTATTGCTGTTCTTCATTTCACAGTCACTGTAATCTTTTATTGCTGTTCTTCATTTCACAATCACTGTAATCTTGTATTGCTGTTCTTCATTTCACAGTCACTGTGTAATCTTTTATTGCTGTTCTTCATTTCACAGTCACTGTGTAATCTTTTATTGCTGTTCTCCATTTCACAGTCACTGTGTAGTCTTTTATTGCTGTTCTTCATTTCACAGTCACTGTGTAGTCTTTTATTGCTGTTCTTCATTTCACAGTCACTGTGTAGTCTTTTATCGCTGTTCTTCATTTCACAGTCACTGTGTAGTCTTTTATTGCTGTTCTTCATTTCACAGTCACTGTGTAGTCTTTTATTGCTGTTCTTCATTTCACAGTCACTGTGTAGTCTTTTATTGCTGTTCTTCATTTAACAGTCACTGTGTAGTCTTTTATTGCTGTTCTTCATTTCACAGTCACTGTGTAGTCTTTTATTGCTGTTCTTCATTTCACAGTCACTGTGTAGTCTTTTATTGCTGTTCTTCATTTCACAGTCACTGTGTAGTCTTTTATTGCTGTTCTTCATTTCACAGTCACTGTAATCTTTTATTGCTGTTCTTCATTTCACAGTCACTGTGTAGTCTTTTATTGCTGTTCTTCATTTCACAGTCACTGTGTAGTCTTTTATTGCTGTTCTTCATTTCACAGTCACTGTGTAGTCTGTTATTGCTGTTCTTCATTTCACAGTCACTGTGTAGTCTTTTATTGCTGTTCTTCATTTCACAGTCACTGTGTAGTCTTTTATTGCTGTTCTTCATTTCACAGTCACTGTGTAGTCTTTTATTGCTGTTCTTCATTTCACAGTCACTGTAATCTTTTATTGCTGTTCTTCATTTCACAGTCACTGTGTAGTCTTTTATTGCTGTTCTTCATTTCACAGTCACTGTGTAGTCTTTTATTGCTGTTCTTCATTTCACAGTCACTGTGTAGTCTTTTATTGCTGTTCTTCATTTCACAGTCACTGTAGTCTTTTATTGCTGTTCTTCATTTCAGTCACTGTGTAGTCTTTTATTGCTGTTCTTCATTTCACAGTCACTGTGTAGTCTTTTATTGTTGTTCTTCATTTCACAGTCACTGTGTAGTCTTTTATTGCTGTTCTTCATTTCACAGTCACTGTGTAGTCTTTTATTGCTGTTCTTCATTTCACAGTCACTGTGTAGTCTTTTATTGCTGTTCTTCATTTCACAGTCACTGTGTAGTCTTTTATTGCTGTTCTTCATTTCACAGTCACTGCAATCTTTTATTGCTGTTCTTCATTTCACAGTCACTGTAATCTTTTATTGCTGTTCTTCATTTCACAGTCACTGTGTAGTCTTTTATTGCTGTTCTTCATTTCACAGTCACTGTGTAGTCTTTTATTGCTGTTCTTCATTTCACAGTCACTGTGTAGTCTTTTATTGCTGTTCTTCATTTCACAGTCACTGTGTAGTCTTTTATTGCTGTTCTTCATTTCACAGTCACTGTAATCTTTTATTGCTGTTCTTCATTTCACAGTCACTGTAATCTTTTATTGCTGTTCTTCATTTCACAGTCACTGTAATCTTTTATTGCTGTTCTTCATTTCACAGTCACTGTGTAGTCTTTTATTGCTGTTCTTCATTTCACAGTCGCTGTAATCTTGTATTGCTGTTCTTCATTTCACAGTCACTGTAATCTTTTATTGCTGTTCTTCATTTCACAGTCACTGTGTAGTCTTTTATTGCTGTTCTTCATTTCACAGTCACTGTGTAGTCTTTTATTGCTGTTCTTCATTTCACAGTCACTGTGTAGTCTTTTATTGCTGTTCTTCATTTCACAGTCACTGTGTAGTCTTTTATTGCTGTTCTTCATTTCACAGTCACTGTGTAGTCTTTTATTGCTGTTCTTCATTTCACAGTCACTGTGTAGTCTTTTAGGATTTGGGGTTAGGGTTATGGTGTTTAACGTCACTTTCAACAATATTTCAGTTATATCATAACGGTCAGTTTTATTGGTGGAGTACCTGGAGAAACCCACAGACCTGTCGCAAGTCACTGACAAACTTTATCACATAATGTACATTATTCGAACTCACAACGTTAGTGGTGATAGGCACTGATTGCACAGGTAGTTATAAATCCAACTACCATACAATGACCATGATGCCCCCTTTTTGGGATTTGTCAAAAATATTAAATGTCTTATAATAAAGACAACACATCCCAATATTGACAGGACATGATTTAAATAACTAAAATGTGATCTTTTTTTGCTCACCTGACATAAAGAGTCATGCGAGTTATTGTCATCACTTTGTGCCTGTCGTCTGTTCATTGTATGTAAATTTCAATCATTTTGTAGAAATGAGGATTGTGCTATTATGGAATCTAAGAAAGAAAAATTAAGTAAATCTTTAAAAAATATTCTTAAGAACCAGTAATAGAAATATTGCAATATTTGCTGTGCTTATTTTAAAATAGAACTCTCAAGAACCATGAATGGAAATGTAATTGTAATTTGCATGCAAAATATTTATGATGTATAGATCTAGATTTACTCAAAGAAAGGTCTAAAGTTGTTAGGGGATTGAGCCTTACTGAAGAGTAAAATCACTAAGCCACAGATCAGATCTTAATTATAATGTAATTCACATCTATCCACAAAAATTTACACCATTGTAATAAATTGATCTGATTTAGGTAAATTGTATTAAATTTATGCAATGATTTGTTACAGACTGACCTTCAGAAGGTTCTTAGACATGCCAGAAAACTACCAGATAAACAACAACAATTTTATAAGGTAAATTTTCATTAATTTATACCAATGACTTAACTGGTAGTGTGGACATTTTCTAAAAGACCACTGATAGGTTTGGTTTGGTTTATGATGTTTAATGCCACTTTCAACAAAATTTCAGTTATATCATTGCGGTCAGTTTTATTGGTGGAGGAAACCAGAGTACCCGGAGAAAACCACCGACCTGTCTCAAGACACTGACTATGAGCGGGGTTCGAACTCACAACTTTAGTGGTACTGATTGCACAGGTAGTTGTAAATCCAACTACAATATGATCAAGACCACGACGACCTCTAAGCAGTTTTCTGTGTGGATATTAAAGGAAATTTAGTATCAAAACTATTGGTCAGTAAACTGTCAAAAACACCAGTATTACTGATTGTTGTATGGATGGATTGTGTTTTACTCAACTTTCAACACCAACCTGTACCTTACAAATTTTATAAAATAAAGTTGCATTATGTGCACCTCCTCATGGGCTGGAATCTAAATTTTATTAGTGTTAGGAACTGATACAACTAAGATATGATCATGGCCATGGCAGCCCCCTATTGTGTTTTATGACTTATACTTAGTAAAAGAAAAGGTCAAATCATCAACAAAATGTACAACACGTACAAATCACTGTCACCACATTTATACATGACAAATCTAAGAAGTACCATTGATAAATAGGACATAATTTGGAACATGAAGGAGGCATGTTTAAATTCAATGAAGCATTTTATGGATTGAGGGGCCGTCGTAGTAGTTGGTTTTATAACTACCTATGCAATCAGTGCCTATCACCACTAAAACTGACCGCCACGATATAACTGAAATATTGTTGGAAGTGGTGTTAAACACCATAACTTTAACACCACCTCCTTTATGGATTGATGAATGGGGAGACTAGTAAAGGACATTAAATAATTTGGTCAGTTTTGTGGATGTATTGTATAGAACCTCATCAAAATCGAAGGGACGTACCATTTAAGTTTGAATTGGCCAAATATTCAGGTTGTTGTCATGACTTATTTAGCTAACACTTACTATGAATAAACTATTTTTTCATACTTTGAGTTATACAAGATAATAAGGTTTAACTGTATAATATAACAATACAAATAATCTCTAGTTAATCCAATATGCTTAATGGTTGTTATGTTTTAAATCACTTTATGAAGACTTTTTTGCAGGAATTAAACAGATTAAGGCGAGCAGCTCTGTCATTTGGATTCCATGATTTATTAGATGCTATGGCTACCATGTTAGATAGAGAATGTACAATGTTGCCAGGCACCGCCCACCCTGATGCTTCAATGCAATTAGCTCATGCAGCCAATGCTTTACGAAGTGACAAATCTACAGACTTTACACAATTAGTCATGCCATTAAGGACAAATTTTGCACAAGAAGATGGATAGATTAATAAATGATTTATATAAAATTATAGAGCATTTTATCTTAAAGTTTCTCTATCATTTATTTATTTGTGTTTATTTTCTTTATCAGCTGTATTGTGATTAAAGTGTATCTGAGAGATGAAATTTTGTGCAACATAAATTCCACAATGACATATCCTTCATTTGAATCGTTTAGAATGTACATGTTTATTGCATGTCTTTTCGGCTATTGTATATACTTGGGTGCAGTTGGTCTGATTTCTTCTTCGTCTTGATGTCAACTGGTATGTAAAAGGAAGATGTAACATGGGCAGACAATATAAGACATCATTGTCATATTTAACTCACAAACCTCAGATATGCTTAAATTGCTATTGCACGAAAACCAGTGTGTCTACAGATATTCAACAACAAAACCATAACATAACAACATAAAACCAATTTATTTCTACCTTAAGGGGGGGTTATTGTATTTAACACCACTTTCAACAATATTTCAGTTATATCGTGGCGGTTAGTTTTATTGGTGGATGAAACTGGAGTATCTGGAGAAAACCACCAACCTGTCGCAAGTAACTGACGAACTTAATGCTGTATCGAGTACACCTCACCATGAGCAGGGTTCGAACTCACAACATTAGTGGTGATAGGCACTGATTGCACAGGTAGTTGTAAATCCAACTACCATACGACCAGGACAGCTCCCTACTATATTGTGATTACCTGGACAGAGATAACCAGGTAAACAACCTTAACCAATGGTCAACACAACCTGGTTAAGTTTCTTGGTTCATTTGATATAATGGATTGATTTGAATATTTGATGACTTGCTTTCTGACAAAAATTAGCACAGGGTTAATACTCTAGGTCATCCAGTTTCAAATCAGTTGAAAGAGTAGGAAGTAAAATTTTGTGTAACATAAATTCCACATTGACCTTCATTAGAGTCGTTTTGAATATATATGTTTTTCGCATGTAATAGAAGTCTTTTCTGCCATTATTTATACTGAATGTGTAACCTGGGTACATTTGGTCGGATGTTCTCAAAATTCTTCTTGATGTCAACCGGTAGTTAAAAGGAATGTGAAACATGGCAGACAATGACAACATTGTCATATTTAACTCGAAACATCAGATTAGTTGTATATTTTTGCAGATCAAGTAGATGAGAAACTGCCATTTTTCGCAAAACTATATTTATCTATGTTTTTATTATTATCACTGGATCAGGTCAATACCTCTGATGGTGAACTATTGATCCCGAGGGTATCATCAACCCAGTAGTCAGTGCTTCAATGCTAACATGGTTTATTAGATTTAATTTAAAAAATGTAGTTCCTAAATAATGTTTTTTTGTAATTTATTAAAACTAAGGTCAATCTCCCCCAGTCATAGGTAACCATATCTGATTTCTCCTCCAGTCATAGGTAACCATATCTGATTTCTCCCCCAGTCATAGGTAACCATATCTGATTTCTCCCCCAGTCATAGGTAACCATATCTGATTTCTCCCCCAGTCATAGGTAACCATATCTGATTTCTCCCCCAGTCATAGGTAACCATATCTGATTTCTCCCCCAGTCATAGGTAACCATATCTGATTTCTCCCCCAGTCATAGGTAACCATATCTGATTTCTCCCCCAGTCATAGGTAACCATATCTGATTTCTCCCCCAGTCATAGGTAACCATATCTGATTTCTCCCCTGGTCATAGGTAACCATATCTGATTTCTCCCCCTGTCATAGGTAACCATATCTGATTTCTCCCCCGGTCATAGGTAACCATATCTGATTTCTCCCCAGTCATAGGTAACCATATCTGATTTCTCCCCAGTCATAGGTAACCATATCTGATTTCTCCCCCAGTCATAGGTAACCATATCCGATTTCTCCTGTCATAGGTAACCATATCTGATTCCTCCCCCAGTCATAGGTAACCATATCTGATTTCTCCCCCAGTCATAGGTAACCATATCTGATTTCTCCCCCTGTCATAGGTAACCATATCTGATTTCTCCCCCGTCATAGGTAACCATATCTGATTTCTCCCCCAGTCATAGGTAACCATATCTGATTTCTCCCCCAGTCATAGGTAACCATATCTGATTTCTCCCCCAGTCATAGGTAACCATATCTGATTTCTCCCCCAGTCATAGGTAACCATATCTGATTTCTCCCCCAGTCATAGGTAACCATATTTGATTTCTCCCCCCATCATAGGTAACCATATCTGATTTCTCCCCCAGTCATAGGTAACCATATCTGATTTCTCCCCCGGTCATAGGTAACCATATCTGATTTCTCCCCCAGTCATAGGTAACCATATCTGATTTCCCCCCAGTCATAGGTAACCATATCTGATTTCTCCCCCAGTCATAGGTAACCATATCTGATTTCTCCCCCAGTCATAGGTAACCATATCTGATTTCTCCCCAGTCATAGGTAACCATATCTGATTTCTCCCCAGTCATAGGTAACCATATCTGATTTCTCCCCCCAGTCATAGGTAACATCTGATTTCTCCCCCCGGTCATAGGTAACAATATCTGATTTCTCCCCCGGTCATAGGTAACCATATCTGATTTCTCCCCCAGTCATAGGTAAACATATCTGATTTCTCCCCCGGTCATAGGTAACCATATCTGATTTATCCCCCAGTCATAGGTAACCATATCTGATTTATCCCCCAGTCATAGGTAACCATATCTGATTTCTCCCCCAGTCATAGGTAACCATATCTGATTTCTCCCCCAGTCATAGGTAACCATATCTGATTTCTCCCCCTGTCATAGGTAACCATATCTGATTTCTCCCCCGTCATAGGTAACCATATCTGATTTCTCCCCCAGTCATAGGTAACCATATGATTTCTCCCCCAGTCATAGGTAACCATATCTGAATTCTCCCCCAGTCATAGGTAACCATATCTGATTTCTCCCCCAGTCATAGGTAACCATATGATTTCTCCCCCGTCATAGGTAACCATATCTGAATTCTCCCCCAGTCATAGGTAACCATATCTGATTTCTCCCCCAGTCATAGGTAACCATATGATTTCTCCCCCAGTCATAGGTAACCATATCTGATTTCTCCCCCAGTCATAGGTAACATCTGATTTCTCCCCCCGGTCATAGGTAACAATATCTGATTTCTCCCCCAGTCATAGGTAACCATATCTGATTTCTCCCCCAGTCATAGGTAACCATATCTGATTTCTCCCCCAGTCATAGGTAACCATATCCGATTTCTCCCCCAGTCATAGGTAACCATATCTGATTTCTCCCCCGTCATTGGTAACCATATCTGATTTCTTCCCCCCGTCATAGGTAACCATATCTGATTTCTCCCCCGGTCATAGGTAACCATATCTGATTTCTCCCCCGGTCATAGGTAACCATATCTGATTTCTCCCCCGGTCATAGGTAACCATATCTGATTTCTCCCCCAGTCATAGGTAACCATATCTGATTTCTCCCCCCAGTCATAGGTAACATCTGATTTCTCCCCCGGTCATAGGTAACCATATCTGATTTCTCCCCCAGTCATAGGTAACCATATCTGATTTCTCCCCCAGTCATAGGTAACCATATCTGATTTCTCCCCCATCATTGGTAACCATATCTGATTTCTCCCCCCGTCATAGGTAACCATATCTGATTTCTCCCCCAGTCATAGGTAACCATATCTGATTTCTCCCCCAGTCATAGATAACCATATCTGATTTCTCCCCCAGTCATAGGTAACCATATTTGATTTCTCCCCCCATCATAGGTAACCATATCTGATTTCTCCCCCAGTCATAGGTAACCATATCTGATTTCTCCCCCAGTCATAGGTAACCATATCTGATTTCCCCCCAGTCATAGGTAACCATATCTGATTTCTCCCCCTGTCATAGGTAACCATATCTGATTTCTCCCCCAGTCATAGGTAACCATATCTGATTTCTCCCCCAGTCATAGGTAACCATATGATTTCTCCCCCAGTCATAGGTAACCATATCTGATTTCTCCCCCAGTCATAGGTAACCATATCTGATTTCTCCCCCTGTCATAGGTAACCATATCTGATTTCTCCCCCAGTCATAGGTAACCATATCTGATTTCTCCCCCAGTCATAGGTAACCATATGATTTCTCCCCCAGTCATAGGTAACCATATCTGATTTCTCCCCCAGTCATAGGTAACCATATCTGATTTCTCCCCCAGTCATAGGTAACCATATCTGATTTCTCCCCCAGTCATAGGTAACCATATCTGATTTCTCCCCCAGTCATAGGTAACCATATCTGATTTCTCCCCCAGTCATAGGTAACCATATCTGATTTCTCCCCTGGTCATAGGTAACCATATCTGATTTCTCCCCCTGTCATAGGTAACCATATCTGATTTCTCCCCCGGTCATAGGTAACCATATCTGATTTCTCCCCAGTCATAGGTAACCATATCCGATTTCTCCTGTCATAGGTAACCATATCTGATTCCTCCCCCAGTCATAGGTAACCATATCTGATTTCTCCCCCCGTCATAGGTAACCATATCTGATTTCTCCCCCTGTCATAGGTAACCATATCTGATTTCTCCCCCAGTCATAGGTAACCATATCTGATTTCTCCCCCAGTCATAGGTAACCATATCTGATTTCTCCCCCAGTCATAGGTAACCATATCTGATTTCTCCCCCAGTCATAGGTAACCATATCTGATTTCTCCCCCAGTCATAGGTAACCATATTTGATTTCTCCCCCCATCATAGGTAACCATATCTGATTTCTCCCCCAGTCATAGGTAACCATATCTGATTTCTCCCCCAGTCATAGGTAACCATATCTGATTTCTCCCCCAGTCATAGGTAACCATATCTGATTTCTCCCCCAGTCATAGGTAACCATATCTGATTTCTCCCCCAGTCATAGGTAACCATATCTGATTTCCCCCCAGTCATAGGTAACCATATCTGATTTCTCCCCCAGTCATAGGTAACCATATCTGATTTCTCCCCCCAGTCATAGGTAACATCTGATTTCTCCCCCCGGTCATAGGTAACAATATCTGATTTCTCCCCCGGTCATAGGTAACCATATCTGATTTCTCCCCCAGTCATAGGTAAACATATCTGATTTTTCCCCCGGTCATAGGTAACCATATCTGATTTATCCCCCAGTCATAGGTAACCATATCTGATTTCTCCCCCAGTCATAGGTAACCATATCTGATTTCTCCCCCAGTCATAGGTAACCATATCTGATTTCTCCCCCAGTCATAGGTAACCATATCTGATTTCTCCCCCTGTCATAGGTAACCATATCTGATTTCTCCCCCGTCATAGGTAACCATATCTGATTTCTCCCCCAGTCATAGGTAACCATATGATTTCTCCCCCAGTCATAGGTAACCATATCTGAATTCTCCCCCAGTCATAGGTAACCATATCTGATTTCTCCCCCAGTCATAGGTAACCATATGATTTCTCCCCCGTCATAGGTAACCATATCTGAATTCTCCCCCAGTCATAGGTAACCATATGATTTCTCCCCCAGTCATAGGTAACATCTGATTTCTCCCCCCGGTCATAGGTAACAATATCTGATTTCTCCCCCAGTCATAGGTAACCATATCTGATTTCTCCCCCAGTCATAGGTAACCATATCCGATTTCTCCCCCAGTCATAGGTAACCATATCTGATTTCTCCCCCGTCATTGGTAACCATATCTGATTTCTCCCCCCGTCATAGGTAACCATATCTGATTTCTCCCCCGGTCATAGGTAACCATATCTGATTTCTCCCCCGGTCATAGGTAACCATATCTGATTTCTCCCCCAGTCATAGGTAACCATATCTGATTTCTCCCCCCAGTCATAGGTAACATCTGATTTCTCCCCCGGTCATAGGTAACCATATCTGATTTCTCCCCCAGTCATAGGTAACCATATCTGATTTCTCCCCCAGTCATAGGTAACCATATCTGATTTCTCCCCCATCATTGGTAACCATATCTGATTTCTCCCCCCGTCATAGGTAACCATATCTGATTTCTCCCCCAGTCATAGATAACCATATCTGATTTCTCCCCCAGTCATAGGTAACCATATTTGATTTCTCCCCCCATCATAGGTAACCATATCTGATTTCTCCCCCAGTCATAGGTAACCATATCTGATTTCTCCCCCGGTCATAGGTAACCATATCTGATTTCTCCCCCAGTCATAGGTAACCATATCTGATTTCCCCCCAGTCATAGGTAACCATATCTGATTTCTCCCCCGGTCATAGGTAACCATATCTGATTTCTCCCCCGGTCATAGGTAACCATATCTGATTTCTCCCCAGTCATAGGTAACCATATCTGATTTCTCCCCAGTCATAGGTAACCATATCCGATTTCTCCTGTCATAGGTAACCATATCTGATTCCTCCCCCAGTCATAGGTAACCATATCTGATTTCTCCCCCAGTCATAGGTAACCATATCTGATTTCTCCCCCTGTCATAGGTAACCATATCTGATTTCTCCCCCAGTCATAGGTAACCATATCTGATTTCTCCCCCAGTCATAGGTAACCATATCTGATTTCTCCCCCAGTCATAGGTAACCATATCTGATTTCTCCCCCAGTCATAGGTAACCATATCTGATTTCTCCCCCAGTCATAGGTAACCATATTTGATTTCTCCCCCCATCATAGGTAACCATATCTGATTTCTCCCCCAGTCATAGGTAACCATATCTGATTTCTCCCCCAGTCATAGGTAACCATATCTGATTTCTCCCCCAGTCATAGGTAACCATATCTGATTTCTCCCCCAGTCATAGGTAACCATATCTGATTTCTCCCCCAGTCATAGGTAACCATATCTGATTTCTCCCCCAGTCATAGGTAACCATATCTGATTTCTCCCCCAGTCATAGGTAACCATATCTGATTTCTCCCCCAGTCATAGGTAACCATATCTGATTTCTCCCCCAGTCATAGGTAACCATATCTGATTTCTCCCCCAGTCATAGGTAACCATATTTGATTTCTCCCCCCATCATAGGTAACCATATCTGATTTCTCCCCCAGTCATAGGTAACCATATCTGATTTCTCCCCCAGTCATAGGTAACCATATCTGATTTCTCCCCCAGTCATAGGTAACAATATCTGATTTCTCCCCCAGTCATAGGTAACCATATCTGATTTCTCCCCCAGTCATAGGTAACCATATCCGATTTCTCCCCCAGTCATAGGTAACCATATCTGATTTCTCCCCCGTCATTGGTAACCATATCTGATTTCTCCCCCCGTCATAGGTAACCATATCTGATTTCTCCCCCGGTCATAGGTAACCATATCTGATTTCTCCCCCGGTCATAGGTAACCATATCTGATTTCTCCCCCAGTCATAGGTAACCATATCTGATTTCTCCCCCCAGTCATAGGTAACATCTGATTTCTCCCCCGGTCATAGGTAACCATATCTGATTTCTCCCCCAGTCATAGGTAACCATATCTGATTTCTCCCCCAGTCATAGGTAACCATATCTGATTTCTCCCCCATCATTGGTAACCATATCTGATTTCTCCCCCCGTCATAGGTAACCATATCTGATTTCTCCCCCAGTCATAGATAACCATATCTGATTTCTCCCCCAGTCATAGGTAACCATATTTGATTTCTCCCCCCATCATAGGTAACCATATCTGATTTCTCCCCCTGTCATAGGTAACCATATCTGATTTCTCCCCCGGTCATAGGTAACCATATCTGATTTCTCCCCCAGTCATAGGTAACCATATCTGATTTCCCCCCAGTCATAGGTAACCATATCTGATTTCTCCCCCTGTCATAGGTAACCATATCTGATTTCTCCCCCGGTCATAGGTAACCATATCTGATTTCTCCCCAGTCATAGGTAACCATATCTGATTTCTCCCCAGTCATAGGTAACCATATCCGATTTCTCCTGTCATAGGTAACCATATCTGATTCCTCCCCCAGTCATAGGTAACCATATCTGATTTCTCCCCCAGTCATAGGTAACCATATCTGATTTCTCCCCCTGTCATAGGTAACCATATCTGATTTCTCCCCCAGTCATAGGTAACCATATCTGATTTCTCCCCCAGTCATAGGTAACCATATCTGATTTCTCCCCCAGTCATAGGTAACCATATCTGATTTCTCCCCCAGTCATAGGTAACCATATCTGATTTCTCCCCCAGTCATAGGTAACCATATCTGATTTCTCCCCCAGTCATAGGTAACCATATTTGATTTCTCCCCCCATCATAGGTAACCATATCTGATTTCTCCCCCAGTCATAGGTAACCATATCTGATTTCTCCCCCAGTCATAGGTAACCATATCTGATTTCTCCCCCAGTCATAGGTAACCATATCTGATTTCTCCCCCAGTCATAGGTAACCATATCTGATTTCTCCCCCAGTCATAGGTAACCATATCTGATTTCCCCCCAGTTATAGGTAACCATATCTGATTTCTCCCCCAGTCATAGGTAACCATATCTGATTTCTCCCCCCAGTCATAGGTAACATCTGATTTCTCCCCCCGGTCATAGGTAACAATATCTGATTTCTCCCCCGGTCATAGGTAAACATATCTGATTTCTCCCCCGGTCATAGGTAACCATATCTGATTTATCCCCCAGTCATAGGTAACCATATCTGATTTCTCCCCCAGTCATAGGTAACCATATCTGATTTCTCCCCCAGTCATAGGTAACCATATCTGATTTCTCCCCCAGTCATAGGTAACCATATCTGATTTCTCCCCCTGTCATAGGTAACCATATCTGATTTCTCCCCCGTCATAGGTAACCATATCTGATTTCTCCCCCAGTCATAGGTAACCATATGATTTCTCCCCCAGTCATAGGTAACCATATCTGAATTCTCCCCCAGTCATAGGTAACCATATCTGATTTCTCCCCCAGTCATAGGTAACCATATGATTTCTCCCCCGTCATAGGTAACCATATCTGAATTCTCCCCCAGTCATAGGTAACCATATGATTTCTCCCCCAGTCATAGGTAACCATATCTGATTTCTCCCCCCAGTCATAGGTAACATCTGATTTCTCCCCCCGGTCATAGGTAACAATATCTGATTTCTCCCCCAGTCATAGGTAACCATATCTGATTTCTCCCCCAGTCATAGGTAACCATATCTGATTTCTCCCCCAGTCATAGGTAACCATATCCGATTTCTCCCCCAGTCATAGGTAACCATATCTGATTTCTCCCCCGTCATTGGTAACCATATCTGATTTCTCCCCCCGTCATAGGTAACCATATCTGATTTCTCCCCCGGTCATAGGTAACCATATCTGATTTCTCCCCCGGTCATAGGTAACCATATCTGATTTCTCCCCCAGTCATAGGTAACCATATCTGATTTCTCCCCCCAGTCATAGGTAACATCTGATTTCTCCCCCGGTCATAGGTAACCATATCTGATTTCTCCCCCAGTCATAGGTAACCATATCTGATTTCTCCCCCAGTCATAGGTAACCATATCTGATTTCTCCCCCATCATTGGTAACCATATCTGATTTCTCCCCCCGTCATAGGTAACCATATCTGATTTCTCCCCCAGTCATAGATAACCATATCTGATTTCTCCCCCAGTCATAGGTAACCATATTTGATTTCTCCCCCCATCATAGGTAACCATATCTGATTTCTCCCCCAGTCATAGGTAACCATATCTGATTTCTCCCCCGGTCATAGGTAACCATATCTGATTTCTCCCCCAGTCATAGGTAACCATATCTGATTTCCCCCCAGTCATAGGTAACCATATCTGATTTCTCCCCCTGTCATAGGTAACCATATCTGATTTCTCCCCCAGTCATAGGTAACCATATCTGATTTCTCCCCCAGTCATAGGTAACCATATCTGATTTCTCCCCCAGTCATAGGTAACCATATCTGATTTCTCCCCCTGTCATAGGTAACCATATCTGATTTCTCCCCCAGTCATAGGTAACCATATCTGATTTCTCCCCCAGTCATAGGTAACAATATCTGATTTCTCCCCCAGTCATAGGTAAACATATCTGATTTCTCCCCCGGTCATAGGTAACCATATCTGATTTCTCCCCCAGTCATAGGTAACCATATCTGATTTCTCCCCCAGTCATAGGTAACCATATCTGATTTCTCCCCCGTCATTGGTAACCATATCTGATTTCTCCCCCCGTCATAGGTAACCATATCTGATTTCTCCCCCGGTCATAGGTAACCATATCTGATTTCTCCCCCAGTAATAGGTAACCATATCTGATTTCTCCCCCAGTCATAGGTAACCATATCTGATTTCTCCCCCCAGTCATAGGTAACATCTGATTTCTCCCCCGGTCATAGGTAACCATATCTGATTTCTCCCCAAGTCATAGGTAACCATATCTGATTTCTCCCCCAGTCATAGGTAACCATATCTGATTTCTCCCCTGGTCATAGGTAACCATATCTGATTTCTCCCCTGTCATAGGTAACCATATCTGATTTCTCCCCCGGTCATAGGTAACCATATCTGATTTCTCCCCCAGTCATAGGTAAACATATCTGATTTCTCCCCCGGTCATAGGTAACCATATCTGATTTATCCCCCAGTCATAGGTAACCATATCTGATTTATCCCCCAGTCATAGGTAACCATATCTGATTTCTCCCCCAGTCATAGGTAACCATATCTGATTTCTCCCCCAGTCATAGGTAACCATATCTGATTTCTCCCCCAGTCATAGGTAACCATATCTGATTTCTCCCCCGTCATAGGTAACCATATCTGATTTCTCCCCCAGTCATAGGTAACCATATGATTTCTCCCCCAGTCATAGGTAACCATATCTGAATTCTCCCCCAGTCATAGGTAACCATATCTGATTTCTACCCCCAGTCATAGGTAACCATATGATTTCTCCCCCGTCATAGGTAACCATATCTGAATTCTCCCCCAGTCATAGGTAACCATATCTGATTTCTCCCCCAGTCATAGGTAACCATATGATTTCTCCCCCAGTCATAGGTAACCATATCTGATTTCTCCCCCAGTCATAGGTAACCATATCTGATTTCTCCCCCCAGTCATAGGTAACATCTGATTTCTCCCCCCGGTCATAGGTAACAATATCTGATTTCTCCCCCAGTCATAGGTAACCATATCTGATTTCTCCCCCAGTCATAGGTAACCATATCTGATTTCTCCCCCAGTCATAGGTAACCATATCTGATTTCTCCCCCAGTCATAGGTAACCATATCCGATTTCTCCCCCAGTCATAGGTAACCATATCCGATTTCTCCCCCAGTCATAGGTAACCATATCTGATTTCTCCCCCGTCATTGGTAACCATATCTGATTTCTCCCCCCGTCATAGGTAATCATATCTGATTTCTCCCCCGGTCATAGGTAACCATATCTGATTTCTCCCCCGGTCATAGGTAACCATATCTGATTTCTCCCCCAGTCATAGGTAACCATATCTGATTTCTCCCCCAGTCATAGGTAACATCTGATTTCTCCCCCGGTCATAGGTAACCATATCTGATTTCTCCCCCAGTCATAGGTAACATCTGATTTCTCCCCCGGTCATAGGTAACCATATCTGATTTCTCCCCCAGTCATAGGTAACCATATCTGATTTCTCCCCCGGTCATAGGTAACCATATCTGATTTCTCCCCCGTCATAGGTAACCATATCTGATTTCTCCCCCATCATTGGTAACCATATCTGATTTCTCCCCCCGTCATAGGTAACCATATCTGATTTCTCCCCCAGTCATAGGTAACCATATCTGATTTCTCCCCCAGTCATAGATAACCATATCTGATTTCTCCCCCAGTCATAGGTAACCATATTTGATTTCTCCCCCCATCATAGGTAACCATATCTGATTTCTCCCCCAGTCATAGGTAACCATATCTGATTTCTCCGCCGGTCATAGGTAACCATATCTGATTTCTCCCCCGGTCATAGGTAACCATATCTGATTTCCCCCCAGTCATAGGTAACCATATCTGATTTCTCCCCCTGTCATAGGTAACCATATCTGATTTCTCCCCCAGTCATAGGTAACCATATCTGATTTCTCCCCCAGTCATAGGTAACCATATGATTTCTCCCCCAGTCATAGGTAACCATATCTGATTTCTCCCCCAGTCATAGGTAACCATATCTGATTTCTCCCCCAGTCATAGGTAACCATATGATTTCTCCCCCAGTCATAGGTAACAATATCTGATTTCTCCCCCAGTCATAGGTAACCATATCTGATTTCTCCCAAAGTCATAGGTAAACATATCTGATTTCTCCCCCGGTCATAGGTAACCATATCTGATTTCTCCCCCGGTCATAGGTAACCATATCTGATTTCTCCCCCAGTCATAGGTAACCATATCTGATTTCTCCCCCAGTCATAGGTAACCATATCTGATTTCTCCCCCAGTCATAGGTAACCATATCTGATTTCTCCCCCGTCATTGGTAACCATATCTGATTTCTCCCCCCGTCATAGGTAACCATATCTGATTTCTCCCCCGGTCATAGGTAACCATATCTGATTTCTCCCCCGGTCATAGGTAACCATATCTGATTTCTCCCCCCAGTCATAGGTAACATCTGATTTCTCCCCCGGTCATAGGTAACCATATCTGATTTCTCCCCAAGTCATAGGTAACCATATCTGATTTCTCCCCCAGTCATAGGTAACCATATCTGATTTCTCCCCCAGTCATAGGTAACCATATCTGATTTCTCCCCTGGTCATAGGTAACCATATCTGATTTCTCCCCTGTCATAGGTAACCATATCTGATTTCTCCCCCGGTCATAGGTAACCATATCTGATTTCTCCCCAGCCATAGGTAACCATATCTGATTTCTCCCCCAGTCATAGGTAACCATATCCGATTTCTCCTGTCATAGATAACCATATCTGATTTCTCCCCCAGTCATAGGTAACCATATCTGATTTCTCCCCCGTCATAGGTAACCATATCTGATTTCTCCCCCAGTCATAGGTAACCATATCTGATTTCTCCCCCAGTCATAGGTAACCATATCTGATTTCTCCCCCAGTCATAGGTAACCATATCTGATTTCTCCCTCAGTCATTGGTAACCATATCTGATTTCTCCCCCAGTCATAGGTAACCATATCTGATTTCTCCCCCCGTCATAGATAACCATATCTGATTTCTCCCCCAGTCATAGGTAACCATATTTGATTTCCCCCCCCATCATAGGTAACCATATCTGATTTCTCCCCCAGTCATAGGTAACCATATCTGATTTCTCCCCCAGTCATAGGTAACCATATCTGATTTCTCCCCCAGTCATAGGTAACCATATCTGATTTCCCCCCAGTCATAGGTAACCATATCTGATTTCTCCCCCTGTCATAGGTAACCATATCTGATTTCTCCCCCCAGTCATAGGTAACCATATCTGATTTCTCCCCCAGTCATAGGTAACCATATGATTTCTCCCCCAGTCATAGGTAACCATATCTGATTTCTCCCCCAGTCATAGGTAACCATATCTGATTTTTCCCGCCAGTCATAGGTAACATCTGATTTCTCCCCCCTGTCATAGGTAACAATATCTGATTTCTCCCCCAGTCATAGGTAACCATATCTGATTTCTCCCCCCGTCATAGGTAACCATATCTGATTTCTCCCCCAGTCATAGGTAACCATATCTGATTTCTCCCCCAGTCATAGGTAACCATATCTGATTTCTCCCCCAGTCATAGGTAACCATATCCGATTTCTCCCCCAGTCATAGGTAACCATATCTGATTTCTCCCCCGTCATTGGTAACCATATCTGATTTCTCCCCCCGTCATAGGTAACCATATCTGATTTCTCCCCCGGTCATAGGTAACCATATCTGATTTCTCCCCCAGTCATAGGTAACCATATCTGATTTCTCCCCCGGTCATAGGTAACCATATCTGATTTCTCCCCCAGTCATAGGTAACCATATCTGATTTCTCCCCCCAGTCATAGGTAACATCTGATTTCTCCCCCAGTCATAGGTAACCATATCTGATTTCTCCCCCAGTCATAGGTAACCATATTTGATTTCTCCCCCAGTCATAGGTAACCATATCTGATTTCTCCCCCAGTCATAGGTAACCATATCTGATTTCTCCCCCAGTCATAGATAACCATATCTGATTTCTCCCCCCGTCATAGGTAACCATATCTGATTTCTCCCCCCATCATTGGTAACCATATCTGATTTATCCACCCGTCATAGGTAACCATATCTGATTTCTCCCCCGGTCATAGGTAACCATATCTGATTTCTACCCCAGTCATAGGTAACCATATCTGATTTCTCCCCCCGTCATAGGTAACCATATCTGATTTCTCCCCCCGTCATAGGTAACCATATCTGATTTCTCCCCCGTCATAGGTAACCATATCTGATTTCTCCCCCAGTCATAGGTAACCATATCTGATTTCTCCCCCAGTCATAGGTAACCATATCTGATTTCTCCCCCAGTCATAGGTAACCATATCTGATTTCTCCCCCAGTCATAGATAACCATATCTGATTTCTCCCCCAGTCATAGGTAACCATATCTGATTTCTCCCCCAGTCATAGGTAACCATATCTGATTTCTCCCCCAGTCATAGGTAACCATATCTGATTTCTCCCCCCAGTCATAGGTAACCATATCTGATTTCTCCCCCCATCATAGGTAATATCTGATTTCTCCCCAGTCATAGGTAACCGTATCTGATTTCTCCCCCAGTCATAGGTAACCATATCTGATTTCTCCCCCAGTCATAGGTAACCATATCTGATTTCTCCCCCAGTCATAGGTAACCATATCCGATTTCTCCCCCAGTCATAGGTAACCATATCTGATTTCTTCCCCAGTCATAGGTAACCATATCTGATTTCTCCCCCAGTCATAGGTAACCATATCTGATTTCTCCCCCAGTCATAGGTAACCATATCTGATTTCTCCCCCAGTCATAGGTAACCATATCTGATTTCTCCCCCAGTCATAGGTAACCATATCTGATTTCTCCCCCAGTCATAGGTAACCATATCTGATTTCTCCCCCAGTCATAGGTAACCATATCTGATTTCTCCCCCAGTCATAGGTAACCATATCTGATTTCTCCCCCAGTCATAGGTAACCATATCTGATTTCTCCCCCGGTCATAGGTAACCATATCTGATTTCTCCCCCAGTCATAGGTAACCATATCTGATTTCTCCCCCAGTCATAGGTAACCATATCTGATTTCTCCCCCAGTCATAGGTAACCATATCTGATTTCTCCCCCAGTCATAGGTAACCATATCTGATTTCTCCCCCAGTCATAGGTAACCATATCTGATTTCTCCCCCAGTCATAGGTAACCATATCTGATTTCTCCCCCAGTCATAGGTAACCATATCTAATTTCTCCCCCAGTCATAGGTAACCATATCTGATTTCTCCCCCAGTCATAGGTAACCATATCTGATTTCTCCCCCAGTCTTAGGTAACCATATCTAATTTCTCCCCCAATCATAGGTAACCATATCTGATTTCTCCCCCAGTCATAGGTAACCATATCTGATTTCTCCCCCAGTCATAGGTAACCATATCTGATTTCTCCCCCAGTCATAGGTAACCATATCTGATTTCTCCCCAGTCATAGGTAACCATATCTGATTTCTCCCCCAGTCATAGGTAACCATATCTGATTTTAGGCCCTTTGGTTTACTTGCTACCCAAAATGTTTTAATTACTCAGCTTATTTTGACTGTGTTCCTGATAAAGATTATTCCAGAAACGTGTTGTGCTTTATAAATTAGATATCTGTTTAGATTGGATTTTTGGGTGTTTCATGCCACTTTCAACAAAATGTCAGTAATATACTGACATTCAGTTTTATTGATGGAGGAAACCAGAATACATAGAAAAAATCCTTATGTAAGTCACTAACAAACTTGATCATATTAGACTATTGAGTACACCTAACTTATGTAAGTCACTAACAAACTTGATCATATTAGACTATTGAGTACACCTGACTTATGTAAGTCACTAACAAACTTGATCACATTAGACTATTGAGTGCACCTAACTTATGTAAGTCACTAACAAACTTGATCACATTAGACTATTGAGTGCACCTAACTTATGTAAGTCACTAACAAACTTGATCACATTAGACTATTGAGTACACCTAACTTATGTAAGTCACTAACAAACTTGATCATATTAGACTATTGAGTACACCTGACTTATGTAAGTCACTAACAAACTTTATCACATTAGACTATTGAGTACACCTGACTTATGTAAGTCACTAACAAACTTGATCATATTAGACTATTGAGGACACCTAACTTATGTAAGTCACTAACAAACTTGATCATATTAGACTATTGAGTACACCTAACTTATGTAAGTCACTAACAAACTTGATCACATTAGACTATTGAGTACACCTAACTTATGTAAGTCACTAACAAACTTGATCATATTAGACTATTGAGTACACCTAACTTATGTAAGTCACTAACAAACTTGATCATATTAGACTATTGAGTACACCTAACTTATGTAAGTCACTAACAAACTTGATCATATTAGACTATTGAGTACACCTAACTTATGTAAGTCACTAACAAACTTGATCATATTAGACTATTGAGTACACCTAACTTATGTAAGTCACTAACAAACTTGATCATATTAGACTATTGAGTCCACCTAACTTATGTAAGTCACTAACAAACTTGATCACATTAGACTATTGAGTGCACCTAACTTATGTAAGTCACTAACAAACTTGATCACATTAGACTATTGAGTGCACCTAACTTATATAAATCACTAACAAACTTGATCACATTAGACTATTGAGTGCACCTAACTTATGTAAATCACTAACAAACTTGATCACATTAGACTATTGAGTGCACCTAACTTATGTAAGTCACTAACAAACTTGATCATATTAGACTATTGAGTACACCTAACTTATGTAAGTCACTAACAAACTTGATCACATTAGACTATTGAGTGCACCTAACTTATGTAAGTCACTAACAAACTTTATCATATTAGACTATTGAGTACACCTAACTTATGTAAGTCACTAACAAACTTGATCATATTAGACTATTGAGTACACCTAACTTATGTAAGTCACTAACAAACTTGATCATATTAGACTATTGAGTACACCTAACTTATGTAAGTCACTAACAAACTTGATCATATTAGACTATTGAGTACACCTAACTTATGTAAGTCACTAACAAACTTGATCATATTAGACTATTGAGTCCACCTAACTTATGTAAGTCACTAACAAACTTGATCATATTAGACTATTGAGTACACCTAACTTATGTAAGTCACTAACAAACTTGATCATATTAGACTATTGAGTCCACCTAACTTATGTAAGTCACTAACAAACTTGATCACATTAGACTATTGAGTGCACCTAACTTATGTAAGTCACTAACAAACTTGATCACATTAGACTATTGAGTGCACCTAACTTATATAAATCACTAACAAACTTGATCACATTAGACTATTGAGTGCACCTAACTTATGTAAATCACTAACAAACTTGATCACATTAGACTATTGAGTGCACCTAACTTATGTAAGTCACTAACAAACTTGATCATATTAGACTATTGAGTACACCTAACTTATGTAAGTCACTAACAAACTTGATCACATTAGACTATTGAGTGCACCTAACTTATGTAAGTCACTAACAAACTTTATCATATTAGACTATTGAGTACACCTAACTTATGTAAGTCACTAACAAACTTGATCACATTAGACTATTGAGGACACCTAACTTATGTAAGTCACTAACAAACTTGATCATATTAGACTATTGAGGACACCTAACTTATGTAAGTCACTAACAAAATTGATCATATTAGACTATTGAGTACACCTAACTTATGTAAGTCACTAACAAAATTGATCATATTAGACTATTGAGTACACCTAACTTATGTAAGTCACTAACAAACTTGATCACATTAGACTAGTGAGTACACCTAACTTACGTAAGTCACTAACAAACTTGATCACATTAGACTATTGAGTGCACCTAACTTATGCAAGTCACTAACAAACTTGACCATATTAGACTATTGAGTACACCTAACTTATGTAAGTCACTAACAAACTTGATCACATTAGACTAGTGAGTACACCTAACTTACGCAAGTCACTAACAAACTTGATCACATTAGACTATTGAGTACACCTAACTTATGTAAGTCACTAACAAACTTGATCATATTAGACTATTGAGTACACCTAACTTATGTAAGTCACTAACAAACTTGATCATATTAGACTATTGAGTCCACCTAACTTATGTAAGTCACTAACAAACTTGATCATATTAGACTATTGAGTACACCTAACTTATGTAAGTCACTAACAAACTTGATCATATTAGACTATTGAGTACACCTAATTTATGTAAGGCACTAACAAACTTGATCACATTAGACTATTGAGTACACCTAACTTATGTAAGTCACTAACAAGCTTGATCACATTAGACTATTGAGTGCACCATAACTTATGTAAGTCACTAACAAACTTGATCACATTAGACTATTGAGTACACCTAACTTATGTAAGTCACTAACAAACTTGATCACATTAGACTATTGAGTACACCTAACTTATGTAAGTCACTAATAAATTTGATCATATTAGACTATTGAGTACACCTAACTTATGTAAGTCACTAACAAACTTTATCACATTAGACTATTGAGTACACCTAACTTATGTAAGTCACTAACAAACTTGATCATATTAGACTATTGAGTACACCTAACTTATGTAAGTCACTAACAAACTTGATCATATTAGACTATTGAGTACACCTAACTTATGTAAGTCACTAACAAACTTGATCATATTAGACTATTGAGTACACCTAACTTATGTAAGTCACTAACAAACTTGATCATATTAGACTATTGAGTACACCTAACTTATGTAAGTCACTAACAAACTTGATCACATTAGACTATTGAGTACACCTAACTTATGTAAGTCACTAACAAACTTGATCATATTAGACTATTGAGTACACCTAACTTATGTAAGTCACTAACAAACTTGATCACATTAGACTATTGAGTGCACTTAACTTATGTAAGTCACTAACAAACTTGATCATATTAGACTATTGAGTACACCTAACTTATGTAAGTCACTAACAAACTTGATCACATTAGTCTATTGAGTGCACCTAACTTATGTAAGTCACTAACAAACTTGATCATATTAGACTATTGAGTACACCTAACTTATGTAAGTCACTAACAAACTTGATCACATTAGACTATTGAGTGCACCTAACTTATGTAAGTCACTAACAAACTTGATCATATTAGACTATTGAGTGCACCTAACTTATGTATGTCACTAACAAACTTGATCACATTAGACTATTGAGTGCACCTAACTTATGTAAGTCACTAACAAACTTGATCATATTAGACTATTGAGGACACCTAACTTATGTAAGTCACTAACAAACTTGATCACATTAGACTATTGAGTACACCTAACTTATGTAAGTCACTAACAAACTTGATCACATTAGACTATTGAGTACACCTAACTTATGTAAGTCACTAACAAACTTGATCACATTAGACTAATGAGTACACCTAACTTATGTAAGTCACTAACAAACTTGATCATATTAGACTATTGAAGTCCACCTAACTTATGTAAGTCACTAACAAACTTGATCACATTAGACTATTGAGTACACCTAACTTATGTAAGTCACTAACAAACTTGATCACATTAGACTATTGAGTACACCTAACTTATGTAAGTCACTAACAAACTTGATCATATTAGACTATTGAGTACACCTAACTTATGTAAGTCACTAACAAACTTGATCACATTAGACTATTGAGTACACCTAACTTATGTAAGTCACTAACAAACTTTATCACATTAGACTATTGAGTACACCTGACTTATGTAAGTCACTAACAAACTTGATCATATTAGACTATTGAGTACACCTAACTTATGTAAGTCACTAACAAACTTTATCATATTAGACTATTGAGTACACCTAACTTATGTAAGTCACTAACAATCTTGATCATATTAGACTATTGAGTACACCTAACTTATGTAAGTCACTAACAAACTTGATCATATTAGACTATTGAGTACACCTAACTTATGTAAGTCACTAACAAACTTGATCATATTAGACTATTGAGTACACCTAACTTATGTAAGTCACTAACAAACTTGATCATATTAGACTATTGAGTCCACCTAACTTATGTAAGTCACTAACAAACTTGATCACATTAGACTATTGAGTGCACCTAACTTATGTAAGTCACTAACAAACTTGATCACATTAGACTATTGAGTGCACCTAACTTATATAAATCACTAACAAACTTGATCACATTAGACTATTGAGTGCACCTAACTTATGTAAATCACTAACAAACTTGATCACATTAGACTATTGAGTGCACCTAACTTATGTAAGTCACTAACAAACTTGATCATATTAGACTATTGAGTACACCTAACTTATGTAAGTCACTAACAAACTTGATCATATTAGACTATTGAGTACACCTAACTTATGTAAGTCACTAACAAACTTGATCATATTAGACTATTGAGTCCACCTAACTTATGTAAGTCACTAACAAACTTGATCACATTAGACTATTGAGTGCACCTAACTTATGTAAGTCACTAACAAACTTGATCACATTAGACTATTGAGTGCACCTAACTTATATAAATCACTAACAAACTTGATCACATTAGACTATTGAGTGCACCTAACTTATGTAAATCACTAACAAACTTGATCACATTAGACTATTGAGTGCACCTAACTTATGTAAGTCACTAACAAACTTGATCATATTAGACTATTGAGTACACCTAACTTATGTAAGTCACTAACAAACTTGATCACATTAGACTATTGAGTGCACCTAACTTATGTAAGTCACTAACAAACTTTATCATATTAGACTATTGAGTACACCTAACTTATGTAAGTCACTAACAAACTTGATCATATTAGACTATTGAGTACACCTAACTTATGTAAGTCACTAACAAACTTGATCATATTAGACTATTGAGTACACCTAACTTATGTAAGTCACTAACAAACTTGATCATATTAGACTATTGAGTACACCTAACTTATGTAAGTCACTAACAAACTTGATCATATTAGACTATTGAGTCCACCTAACTTATGTAAGTCACTAACAAACTTGATCATATTAGACTATTGAGTACACCTAACTTATGTAAGTCACTAACAAACTTGATCATATTAGACTATTGAGTCCACCTAACTTATGTAAGTCACTAACAAACTTGATCACATTAGACTATTGAGTGCACCTAACTTATGTAAGTCACTAACAAACTTGATCACATTAGACTATTGAGTGCACCTAACTTATATAAATCACTAACAAACTTGATCACATTAGACTATTGAGTGCACCTAACTTATGTAAATCACTAACAAACTTGATCACATTAGACTATTGAGTGCACCTAACTTATGTAAGTCACTAACAAACTTGATCATATTAGACTATTGAGTACACCTAACTTATGTAAGTCACTAACAAACTTGATCACATTAGACTATTGAGTGCACCTAACTTATGTAAGTCACTAACAAACTTTATCATATTAGACTATTGAGTACACCTAACTTATGTAAGTCACTAACAAACTTGATCACATTAGACTATTGAGGACACCTAACTTATGTAAGTCACTAACAAACTTGATCATATTAGACTATTGAGGACACCTAACTTATGTAAGTCACTAACAAAATTGATCATATTAGACTATTGAGTACACCTAACTTATGTAAGTCACTAACAAAATTTATCATATTAGACTATTGAGTACACCTAACTTATGTAAGTCACTAACAAACTTGATCACATTAGACTAGTGAGTACACCTAACTTACGTAAGTCACTAACAAACTTGATCACATTAGACTATTGAGTGCACCTAACTTATGCAAGTCACTAACAAACTTGACCATATTAGACTATTGAGTACACCTAACTTATGTAAGTCACTAACAAACTTGATCACATTAGACTAGTGAGTACACCTAACTTACGCAAGTCACTAACAAACTTGATCACATTAGACTATTGAGTACACCTAACTTATGTAAGTCACTAACAAACTTGATCATATTAGACTATTGAGTACACCTAACTTATGTAAGTCACTAACAAACTTGATCATATTAGACTATTGAGTCCACCTAACTTATGTAAGTCACTAACAAACTTGATCATATTAGACTATTGAGTACACCTAACTTATGTAAGTCACTAACAAACTTGATCATATTAGACTATTGAGTACACCTAATTTATGTAAGGCACTAACAAACTTGATCACATTAGACTATTGAGTACACCTAACTTATGTAAGTCACTAACAAGCTTGATCACATTAGACTATTGAGTGCACCATAACTTATGTAAGTCACTAACAAACTTGATCACATTAGACTATTGAGTACACCTAACTTATGTAAGTCACTAACAAACTTGATCACATTAGACTATTGAGTACACCTAACTTATGTAAGTCACTAATAAATTTGATCATATTAGACTATTGAGTACACCTAACTTATGTAAGTCACTAACAAACTTTATCACATTAGACTATTGAGTACACCTAACTTATGTAAGTCACTAACAAACTTGATCATATTAGACTATTGAGTACACCTAACTTATGTAAGTCACTAACAAACTTGATCATATTAGACTATTGAGTACACCTAACTTATGTAAGTCACTAACAAACTTGATCATATTAGACTATTGAGTACACCTAACTTATGTAAGTCACTAACAAACTTGATCATATTAGACTATTGAGTACACCTAACTTATGTAAGTCACTAACAAACTTGATCACATTAGACTATTGAGTACACCTAACTTATGTAAGTCACTAACAAACTTGATCATATTAGACTATTGAGTACACCTAACTTATGTAAGTCACTAACAAACTTGATCACATTAGACTATTGAGTGCACTTAACTTATGTAAGTCACTAACAAACTTGATCATATTAGACTATTGAGTACACCTAACTTATGTAAGTCACTAACAAACTTGATCACATTAGTCTATTGAGTGCACCTAACTTATGTAAGTCACTAACAAACTTGATCATATTAGACTATTGAGTACACCTAACTTATGTAAGTCACTAACAAACTTGATCACATTAGACTATTGAGTGCACCTAACTTATGTAAGTCACTAACAAACTTGATCATATTAGACTATTGAGTGCACCTAACTTATGTATGTCACTAACAAACTTGATCACATTAGACTATTGAGTGCACCTAACTTATGTAAGTCACTAACAAACTTGATCATATTAGACTATTGAGGACACCTAACTTATGTAAGTCACTAACAAACTTGATCACATTAGACTATTGAGTACACCTAACTTATGTAAGTCACTAACAAACTTGATCACATTAGACTATTGAGTACACCTAACTTATGTAAGTCACTAACAAACTTGATCACATTAGACTAATGAGTACACCTAACTTATGTAAGTCACTAACAAACTTGATCATATTAGACTATTGAAGTCCACCTAACTTATGTAAGTCACTAACAAACTTGATCACATTAGACTATTGAGTACACCTAACTTATGTAAGTCACTAACAAACTTGATCACATTAGACTATTGAGTACACCTAACTTATGTAAGTCACTAACAAACTTGATCATATTAGACTATTGAGTACACCTAACTTATGTAAGTCACTAACAAACTTGATCACATTAGACTATTGAGTACACCTAACTTATGTAAGTCACTAACAAACTTTATCACATTAGACTATTGAGTACACCTGACTTATGTAAGTCACTAACAAACTTGATCATATTAGACTATTGAGTACACCTAACTTATGTAAGTCACTAACAAACTTTATCATATTAGACTATTGAGTACACCTAACTTATGTAAGTCACTAACAATCTTGATCATATTAGACTATTGAGTACACCTAACTTATGTAAGTCACTAACAAACTTGATCATATTAGACTATTGAGTACACCTAACTTATGTAAGTCACTAACAAACTTGATCATATTAGACTATTGAGTACACCTAACTTATGTAAGTCACTAACAAACTTGATCATATTAGACTATTGAGTCCACCTAACTTATGTAAGTCACTAACAAACTTGATCACATTAGACTATTGAGTGCACCTAACTTATGTAAGTCACTAACAAACTTGATCACATTAGACTATTGAGTGCACCTAACTTATATAAATCACTAACAAACTTGATCACATTAGACTATTGAGTGCACCTAACTTATGTAAATCACTAACAAACTTGATCACATTAGACTATTGAGTGCACCTAACTTATGTAAGTCACTAACAAACTTGATCATATTAGACTATTGAGTACACCTAACTTATGTAAGTCACTAACAAACTTGATCACATTAGACTATTGAGTGCACCTAACTTATGTAAGTCACTAACAAACTTTATCATATTAGACTATTGAGTACACCTAACTTATGTAAGTCACTAACAAACTTGATCATATTAGACTATTGAGTACACCTAACTTATGTAAGTCACTAACAAACTTGATCATATTAGACTATTGAGTACACCTAACTTATGTAAGTCACTAACAAACTTGATCATATTAGACTATTGAGTACACCTAACTTATGTAAGTCACTAACAAACTTGATCATATTAGACTATTGAGTCCACCTAACTTATGTAAGTCACTAACAAACTTGATCATATTAGACTATTGAGTACACCTAACTTATGTAAGTCACTAACAAACTTGATCATATTAGACTATTGAGTCCACCTAACTTATGTAAGTCACTAACAAACTTGATCACATTAGACTATTGAGTGCACCTAACTTATGTAAGTCACTAACAAACTTGATCACATTAGACTATTGAGTGCACCTAACTTATATAAATCACTAACAAACTTGATCACATTAGACTATTGAGTGCACCTAACTTATGTAAATCACTAACAAACTTGATCACATTAGACTATTGAGTGCACCTAACTTATGTAAGTCACTAACAAACTTGATCATATTAGACTATTGAGTACACCTAACTTATGTAAGTCACTAACAAACTTGATCACATTAGACTATTGAGTGCACCTAACTTATGTAAGTCACTAACAAACTTTATCATATTAGACTATTGAGTACACCTAACTTATGTAAGTCACTAACAAACTTGATCACATTAGACTATTGAGGACACCTAACTTATGTAAGTCACTAACAAACTTGATCATATTAGACTATTGAGGACACCTAACTTATGTAAGTCACTAACAAAATTGATCATATTAGACTATTGAGTACACCTAACTTATGTAAGTCACTAACAAAATTGATCATATTAGACTATTGAGTACACCTAACTTATGTAAGTCACTAATAAACTTGATCACATTAGACTAGTGAGTACACCTAACTTACGTAAGTCACTAACAAACTTGATCACATTAGACTATTGAGTGCACCTAACTTATGCAAGTCACTAACAAACTTGACCATATTAGACTATTGAGTACACCTAACTTATGTAAGTCACTAACAAACTTGATCACATTAGACTAGTGAGTACACCTAACTTACGCAAGTCACTAACAAACTTGATCACATTAGACTATTGAGTACACCTAACTTATGTAAGTCACTAACAAACTTGATCATATTAGACTATTGAGTACACCTAACTTATGTAAGTCACTAACAAACTTGATCATATTAGACTATTGAGTCCACCTAACTTATGTAAGTCACTAACAAACTTGATCATATTAGACTATTGAGTACACCTAACTTATGTAAGTCACTAACAAACTTGATCATATTAGACTATTGAGTACACCTAATTTATGTAAGGCACTAACAAACTTGATCACATTAGACTATTGAGTACACCTAACTTATGTAAGTCACTAACAAGCTTGATCACATTAGACTATTGAGTGCACCATAACTTATGTAAGTCACTAACAAACTTGATCACATTAGACTATTGAGTACACCTAACTTATGTAAGTCACTAACAAACTTGATCACATTAGACTATTGAGTACACCTAACTTATGTAAGTCACTAATAAATTTGATCATATTAGACTATTGAGTACACCTAACTTATGTAAGTCACTAACAAACTTTATCACATTAGACTATTGAGTACACCTAACTTATGTAAGTCACTAACAAACTTGATCATATTAGACTATTGAGTACACCTAACTTATGTAAGTCACTAACAAACTTGATCATATTAGACTATTGAGTACACCTAACTTATGTAAGTCACTAACAAACTTGATCATATTAGACTATTGAGTACACCTAACTTATGTAAGTCACTAACAAACTTGATCATATTAGACTATTGAGTACACCTAACTTATGTAAGTCACTAACAAACTTGATCACATTAGACTATTGAGTACACCTAACTTATGTAAGTCACTAACAAACTTGATCATATTAGACTATTGAGTACACCTAACTTATGTAAGTCACTAACAAACTTGATCACATTAGACTATTGAGTGCACTTAACTTATGTAAGTCACTAACAAACTTGATCATATTAGACTATTGAGTACACCTAACTTATGTAAGTCACTAACAAACTTGATCACATTAGTCTATTGAGTGCACCTAACTTATGTAAGTCACTAACAAACTTGATCATATTAGACTATTGAGTACACCTAACTTATGTAAGTCACTAACAAACTTGATCACATTAGACTATTGAGTGCACCTAACTTATGTAAGTCACTAACAAACTTGATCATATTAGACTATTGAGTGCACCTAACTTATGTATGTCACTAACAAACTTGATCACATTAGACTATTGAGTGCACCTAACTTATGTAAGTCACTAACAAACTTGATCATATTAGACTATTGAGGACACCTAACTTATGTAAGTCACTAACAAACTTGATCACATTAGACTATTGAGTACACCTAACTTATGTAAGTCACTAACAAACTTGATCACATTAGACTATTGAGTACACCTAACTTATGTAAGTCACTAACAAACTTGATCACATTAGACTAATGAGTACACCTAACTTATGTAAGTCACTAACAAACTTGATCATATTAGACTATTGAAGTCCACCTAACTTATGTAAGTCACTAACAAACTTGATCACATTAGACTATTGAGTACACCTAACTTATGTAAGTCACTAACAAACTTGATCACATTAGACTATTGAGTACACCTAACTTATGTAAGTCACTAACAAACTTGATCATATTAGACTATTGAGTACACCTAACTTATGTAAGTCACTAACAAACTTGATCACATTAGACTATTGAGTACACCTAACTTATGTAAGTCACTAACAAACTTTATCACATTAGACTATTGAGTACACCTGACTTATGTAAGTCACTAACAAACTTGATCATATTAGACTATTGAGTACACCTAACTTATGTAAGTCACTAACAAACTTTATCATATTAGACTATTGAGTACACCTAACTTATGTAAGTCACTAACAATCTTGATCATATTAGACTATTGAGTACACCTAACTTATGTAAGTCACTAACAAACTTGATCATATTAGACTATTGAGTACACCTCAGCACTGGCATGGGTCAAACTCACAAACTTTAAGTAAGACAGCCACTACAGATACATTGATTCATGTTGATCCATCTATCAAGGCCACAGTGGTCATTGTTAATAAATATCCCCCAACATCCACATCCCAACTTTTCGATGGAAAATACAAAATAACTAGTATTCAGTATGAATGATCATTTAATAATTTCATTGGTGATTTCAGTTTAAACCTTGTATAAAACAAAAAACCACAATGCACAAAGCTCTACTATAAAACATAATAAATCAAACAAATATTGCAGGTAATGAAATAAATTATAATAATACAGCTGTACAGGTGAACCATTATTTGTGAAGGGGGGGGTTCCAGTATTTAAGTTTTGGTGCATCTGTTTTTTGGATGTCCTGATTGTAAATTCTCATGCATAATGAAAATGTCTTTATTTTGTTACACCTTAATTAGTTTGTCTAAAATGTCTTTATTATGTTGCACCTTAATTAGTTTGTCTGAATTCACATATCAAGGTTTACTATTATAATTTTAATCATTTGTTTTCAATAATGAAGCACATGTTTCTTATGTCAATGATTGATGTTTTACTCTACATAAGTTTAAAAACAAGGACATCACAAATACTTGTAAATCCTGTTAAATACAGGAATTTTTTTTCCAAAATTGATCCAAATTATGGACTCCTGTATTGGCAAACTGATCATTAACTACATCAACAAACTGGCAAAACAAAAAATCATTTATAGTAACTCATACAAGTGTAACAAGATTATTATGTCCAATGATTTAAGTTACAAGTTCTGAATCAGTGTTTTTTATAATATTATTATTATTTTTGTCTTTAGCCATCACAGTCAAACATATTTACATGGGAATGCACAAATACACATATATATTATATTGAATGTACATTACAAAGATTATTGAGATATACCAGTTAGAACTGTAGTCAATAAATCAATAAATTAAGGTAAATGAACAAATCAGAATGGTGAAAAATGTCTTGCTGAAGAATAAGATGAAAAGGGTACAAAACTATAGCTTTATAATCTCTTAAAATGTCCAGATCTAAATACAATACCAAATGAAAATGTGTAATGTAAATTATGAAAGGTTTTACTTCAAGAATGGGTATATTTAGTCATTTGTTATTTGGGTGCTTAGGTCAAAACTAAAAAAAAAAAGAAGAGGGATTAGAAGGCTCCACATAAAAATGGGTATGGGGAAGTAGTTTGGTCACAATTTATATACATGTAATACACATATGTTGTGAGTGCTGAATGTGGCATCACATTCAACAATATTTCATAATGTCATGATTTGTTTGGGAATTCTATTAGAATGGTCTTCCTAATGAAATTATGTTTTGATTAAAACTATCTGTGGAGATTCTTTAAAACAAAAATGGCTTCCAACCCAACCAAATTTTCTTGCCCTAAAGTGAAATTGAAAACAAATTCTTGCCAAATATTTTAAATACTCTTATGCTGGTCAGAAAAGAAAGCAACACAAAATGATATCTGAAAATTTTCAAATAATGAATGGCTTCCAGATATGAATTTAATGTTTTACCGGTATGAATATCTCTTGGTTTATCAACATTGTAGTAAAGAAGATATATACTGTATATCAATTGGTACATATACATGTAGGTTATATTATATAATTAAAGTTACAATTGGAAAAAAAATAATTGAATTGTATAAAAAGACCCCTTTTACTATGACAAAATACATTTATGATAAATAGGGTTATTAATAACAACTAATTTATATATGGTGTCCTATAATTTAAATATTAGTACATAGTAACACCATGATTTCATTATACATGTGGTTTAATTTAACAAATATATGTTCGGAGGGGTGGCATCATTTTATTTTGTACAAGTTTATTAAATAAATATCTTCTGATTCTGATGTTCAACCAAAATCTTGTCAATATTTTTTTATAACAGGATAAAGAGATTATATGTAAGTACCTATTTCTTCCAACAACAAAAAAACATATTAAAACGAACCAATCAATTTAAGTTCATGTAATCAAACAACTTATCTTGTAACAATTATTACATAAGTAAACTGAAATTAGAGAATTATTTGAGGTGGAATCATAAAAGTAATACATTGATGACTACACTGACAAACTTAAAGCACTTCAATGAACTTAAAGAAATATAGCATAATCATACAATAAACAAAGCATTAAAGAAATATAGCATAATCATACAATAAACAAAGCATTTGTACAATAACTATAATAAAGTAGAAAATAAAATATATCTACTACATAAGTAATATAAATCAATAAAGAATGATTTTTATTAAAGACTAACATTAATTTATTTTAATATATTGTGAAGAAAAATAATAATACTAAACATCACCTAAAAATAGAAAATATGATCAATATAATCAGAAATCTACAATAATCTATTTCAATACTTTTTTTTACCTGAAACCTGAAAAATTGCATAAAATTAAATGGGTATACACTAATGCAAGGGAGATAAATACCAGAAATCTCTATAAAATGTTTAATAATTTCAAATTTATAGAGGAATGAAATTTCCTTATCACAAAAAGGATAACATTGAAAAAGTTCTAATTCAAGATGTATGTACAATTATAGAGGTACTTTGGTAATATTATTAAGATATTTTTATATCTATGTCCATGTCAATATATATTATTATTTACAAGTATATTCTATAATTTGTATAAGGATGGCACCTTTCATGCTGTAATAAGTAAAAACATCAAACTTTTGTCAATTCTATTTCATGTTTTCATTTCACAAGTCAAAAACTTTTGAAAAAGAGCAAATTATTTTAAGAGTATAACATCACAATTTTTGTTTTGTTTCCAAGAATTATATATGCACATACAAATAATACTTTAAAGTTTAAACTAATCCTAAATAATTAATAGCTAGTTAACTGATTTCTCATCCTCTTGTTGTAATAGATGAAAAAATACCAAGGAGTTAACAGACAGAGATTTTATCAATCTTTAATATTCTATTTTTCTGTGACATTTTTCATTTTTATTTTATCTAAAACATCGTTAATTCAAGAGATTTAGAGAAACAATTTGCATAATATGTTTTAATATTCAGATATATTTTAAAAACATTTACCCTGTTCATTTTGACTAGAGTCAAATTTTGTAGATTAGACTTACTTGATATCTGATGTACTAATTCCCTAATCCAACAGAAATTTAAAAAACACACTTCTTTACCTTGTACAAAGTTTTTTGTTTTTGTTTTTTAACTTGAGAGCATTTATAAGGTTTCCTATATACTATGTTATGTTTTTAACATACAAAGACAACATAAGAATAACTACTGGTCCCACATTTACAACATGGTTTCATTTTTTCTGGTGTAGTATTTTCCAGTTGTATAATTCCCATTTATACACAAATATTTTTTTTTTCTGTAATCTCTTTTTATGCATAATTGTCTCAAGAGAAAAAAAAATACCAATCACAGATCATATTCTATATGATACTATAGAACCAAGTTACAGTGAAATCTTTCTAAACCAAACATCAGTAGTGCCAAATGTTTTATTTGGTATGTATACTTATTTAGCTTTGAGAGGTTACATTTGCAAAGACTTCAATATTCGAGACAAAGTTTGATGTTTGATTTCTATAAAATATTTTGGTTTATGCCAGATTCAGTTTAAAAAGATTTCACTGTGACTATAACTGTTTTTTCATTTTTTCACATATATGTATAATAGTGTCATTTTCATTCAAAAATTCATCAATGCAAATAAAAATATTATTTCTATAATAAATGCTAAAGCAATAATTTTTTTATTAGAATAACGAAAAATCCAAATATCTTTTAAACTATAGATTTTTTAACAGCAAAATAAACAAGTTTTATTTAGAATTAGGAGTGCTAACTAAAAATGTTACAGTAATGCTTCTTATTGTTTTGGCTGAGGCTGCACTCTGATGAAATTTTGTATTTTGGTTCTATTTTATTGTAATTTTTCGAATGGGAGTAGATGTATTTTATAGAAGAGCCATCCGTACGTCAGGTATTTTACCTGTAAAATCTTTCTCTCAGCCACGTGTACTTTGACGAACCCGACAAGCATTTCTCTCATAAATTATTGTTATATTTTGCATTTTTTGTAAAATGGGTAAAAAGTCTGACTTATCTCCGGAATGCCAAAACTTGGCAACAAAGTTGTTTGCCTTTTTTAGTAAGGAAAAGGCAACGTAGAAGCCAATTGTCTCATTTGATAGGGTATATCAAAAGACATCTAAAGCTTTGGGTGTGTCTTACACTTCAGTGCACCGTATTATGAATGATAAGAGGCCTTGTAAGTCAAATAGACCCAAAGAAAGAACTAAAATTTTGGATGACTTTGATCATGGTGTTATTAAAAGAACAATCCATGGTTTATATTCACAGAAAATTGCTCCGACCATCTCAATAATACATAAGGAAATAAAAGATTCTATTAAAATATCAAAGTCTAAACTTACTCTAACTCTCACTGATCTTGGATATACTTATAAAAAAATAGGTGATAATCGAAGAGTTCTGTACGATCAAGTGTCTATTATCAATGATAGGTGTAATTATCTGTGAAAGATCAAATCTTTTAGGGAAGCAGGGTATGATATCGTGTACATGGATGAAACATGGATTAACCAAAATCACTGCACAGATTATATGTGGCTTCCGAATGATGGGTCTGATGCCCCAAAAATACCCTCGGGTAAAGGCAAACGTTTGATTGTTTTACATGCAGGTACATGAAGTAAGGGTTTGATTGATGGCTGAGATTTAGTGTTTCTGGCCAAATCAAAGGATGGTGACTATCACCAGGAGATGAATAGTGTTGTCTTTCTTGAGTGGTTTGAAAATCAATTGATGCCTGCTCTGAAAAATCCTAGCTTGCTTGTGTTAGATGATGCAATTTATCACAATGTTAAAACAGAAGATACAGTGTGCCCAACTTTTAGTCTGAAAAAAGCTGTTCTCCAAAACTATCTTACACAACACAACATTCCTTTTTCTGCTACTGATACCAAAAAAGTATTATATGAAAAAATAAAACAAAAAAAGACCCCAGTAGTTTATAGAACAATTAAAATTGCTAATTTACACGGACATGAAGTATTAAGAACCCCCGTTCGACACTGTGAACTTAACCCGATCGAATTAATATGGGCGCAAGTCAAAGGTTTTGTGGCTAAAAACAATACCACCTTCCGATTAAAAGATGTTAAACAACTCACGTACGGCGCTTTCGAAAAAATTACAAAACACAAGATGTGTGAACAAAAGCAGAAGAACATGTGGTCAAAATTGAAAAAGAATACTGCAAAGAAAACTGTATAGATAGAAGTATCATAGAACCTATTATCATTGATTTTTGTGATGATGACTCGGATGACGACACAGGTTGAAGTCTAATCACATTAAGTATAATAGACAGAGAAAAAATGTAAAAATCGAATAAATGTCAATGCCGAAAATATTTGGAACATGTATCTGCCAATTCATTAAGGTTTAAGAACAGTTGTAACTGTTGAAACTATCTGGGGTCAGATGAATTATTTAACTTATATTGATTATAACACATAAATAATACACAAAACAACTTGACACAAAAAAAAAAAAAAAGATAAACAGGGACAGTTTATAATTCAACCAAAAACCAAACACAAAACGGGCCTCGTATTCATGAAAAGTCAAAACAAACACAAAGGTCGAAACTTCGGATTCCTGTTTTGGATAAGCATTTCGAAGTGGAATAAGTTAAATGTATATTTCCAAACTTTTAGCTCACGTTTGAGTTGAAAGATATAACTTGGTTTAGTAGAATAGTTACGTAAAACAATTGCAAGTATCAATGATTCATCAATAATTTTTGCAGTTTTAGGTATTTTTTTTACCAATGTTAAGTTGAAGGTTTGGTAAAAAATAGCTAAAAAAATGACAGTGCTCAATGTCATAATCTACCACTCCCCCCCACCAAAAAAAACAATCCTCCAAATGATCTCTCAGGTTCTATAATTTAAAAATGTACTAATTTTACGAGCATTTTTTAATTCGGAAGTTGCACAATCTCAAAACCCATTTTTCGTTCCGTTTCTTACATGTATAATTAACAATGTCATACAGAATCGAACAATACGACAATGATATATTCTTCATATTATATGATATATGAAGACTTCATTTTTTCACTATTAAATACAGAAGTGCTATATATTTAGTGAAAAAATTTAAATAATGAAAAATGTTCCAGTCCAAGCAATTTTTACAAGTAAAAATCAATGAACTCAATAGGGCGTGTAGGAGATGGTGACGGGCTCTACGGAGAACAATGGAATCTTTCGGGTGATCGTCGAGTGTCTATTTTCCTCAGGGATTTAAACCCATGGCCGCAGGCTCTTCTCTTTAATAGACTTATTCCCTCCGTATTTCATAAAACTTTGTCAAAATATACACCCAAAAACTCCTTTAAAATGCGATTTTTCTATATGAGCAGGGCCAAATACGTTCACTTTCTGGTCTGCAAATTTCCAAATTAAATTAGCACCCTTGATTCTCTACACAACTCTCGTTTACACTTCTACTTTAAAATCTACAGTTTAAAAGATATTTCAAATTTTCGTTATTCTAATCAAAAAATTATTATTAATAGTCATTTAAACAGTCAACTATAACGGTAACTGAACGAAGAAAGTTGAGAAAAGTTGAAGGAAACAACGCTTAAAGAAAAAAATTAACACAAAAACAATTTCAGCAAAAAGCAATGGCAAGTTTGAAAATTTGAAAAGATTTTATAAATTTAAAATAGTAATGTGACATTTCATCATAAGTTATGGCTTTAAAATTGAACATAATGTCATAATTTGCCTTATATTTACATGTGTTAAATATGCATAGTCAAGTTTTGTCGAGTCACTACAACTTAAAAATTATTTGATATTAAACTGAACTGAATGTTATCATGCAACTTTCAGCATTACTTCTGTGACATGGGTTAGAGGTGGAGGAAATCTAATTAATGAAGAAAGTATCTGATGAATTTATGATCAGGTACAAGTTAATAACACTTCATTTATTAGTCATCAACTGGTATTTGTCTGGTGACAGGAAAGCAGTTGACATAAAATCTGACGTGACGAAGTATTTTAATGCATAAATATTATTATCATATAGAACAAATTCACAGTCTAGACCAATCATTTGATAAATCTAAAATAAAACATACAATTTTAACAAAAACTAGTTATTTCATTTCAGACATCCAATCATTTTATCATAAAGTTATTAATTTCTATGGAAAAAAATTCTGTTAAAAACATTTGGAAGTTCAAAAACAGTACATAAAACCAACAAGAAAATAACTAGTGATTGAGATTTAATGTGGCAGATCAACGATTACTTTTACATAATTAACGGGGAAAAATCCAGTTCTTCCGTTCACAGATCCTTCATACCAGTTCTCATCAATCTGAGAAATCAGTTTAATTCTATCTCCTTCCTGGAAACCTAGTTCTCCTTCATTTTCTGGTTCAAAGTCATAAACAGCTTCACAACAGGCATCTGATTTTGGTGCTGAAATACAAAATAATAGTAAAATTTAAGTTTTTACATAGAATTCATGTATGTATTGGAGAAGACGTTTCTAAGTTGTGAAACTTATGTCCTATCTAATTGTTTATTATTGAACATTTAAATATGTTTAAAGTAACAGGCTTTTTGCTTTGGTGCTGAAATACAAATAATAGTAAAATGCAATAGTTTTGACATATAATTGATCTTTTCATCACAGCTGAGGGTTGTTGACATGAAATTATCTCTAACACATCATGTATAAAAGTTAAAAAAAATGTCTCTAAATCTCTGACTTGACTGACATTAGGAAATAGGACATCAATAAAAAAAAAAAAAAAAATGATTTTACATTCTTTTGGTGAACAGAGTTTTTTTATTATTATTTTGGGACTGCTAATTATAATCTTCAATTCATTATGAAAATGATCTTATCAGACACATCAGTAAAAATACATTGTAAAACAAATAGAAATCCTCTTAAAGTAATATTACACCAGTTTTGGGTGAAGAAATATTTCCCCTGAAAATTCAATTTGGAATACGGCGGAACCTTTACTAAGCTATTCATGCATATTTCAAGTAGAAATATGTTCCTAACAATTAGAAATCTGCAAATCCGTGTGCATGTTTATCGTCCTCGCCATTGTTGTGGAGACTGATTAACTTTCGGTTGTTTTGTTCCGATGATTGCCGATCATGACCTCGTGACGAAAAGATAAACGATCATGGATGCTGAGGTAAGCACGCACACATTCCTGACAATGATTATTGAGGTATCTGTATGTTTCATGTCGTGTGAACCATTTTTTTGGTGTGCAATTATTCTTATGTGGTACACATGGAATATATTTTTACTTGCATCCAACATTTTTTTCATCAACTGAACAGTGCGCATGAGCGATAATCTCCCCGAAAGAGTTCAAATCTTGGGTCACGTACATTTCATTTGCATTACTGTACGGGAAAACAGAATTATCTGCTGTCAAATATTTTGTGATTTGCTCTTAAAATCTGCTTTTAAGTGGATTTTTAATGTTATGCAGTTGATTTTAGTTAAAATTAAGTGACATATTAAGTGAAAATATTTAATCCAAAAATTCCACGATATTTGCCTTTCATATTACTTTAACATTTGGGGCCATTGTGGTAGTTGGAATTATAACTACCTGTACAATCAGTGCCTATCACCACTAAAGTTGTGAGTTCGAATCCCACTCATGGCAAGGTGTACTCGATACAACATTCTATGATAAAGTTTGTCAGTGACTTGCTACTGGTTTGTGGGTTTCTCCGGGTACTTCAGTTTCCTCCATCAATAAAACTGACCACCACGATATAACTGAAATATTGTTGAAAGTGGCATTAAACACCATAACCCTAACACTATTAACATTGGAAGAGTTTTAATTGGTCGAGGACGAGTTGTTTCGTTAGATGGCAAGTAGATTTCATTGTCAATTTCCCCACAGGGACATAAAAATCTTATGTCAAACCCTGAATACCACCAACACATTATCCAATGAGGAGAGATGACTTGAGAAAATCATTCTTGCCAATTTTGATTTATACACTGTGTTAAATGTTCAACCTGATTTACCTGAATTATAATTTGATGAATTATAATTAAAACTGCCATTGTTCATAAAATCATTTGGTGCTGCTTCATACAGATGATCGGGTGATGAACTTCTTCGCTGTGAGACTGGTCGTGATTTACGTTCTCTTCTTGGTCTACTTCCAGCACTTTCTCTCCTACAAATTACAATATTTAATTTATTTTTATTGGGTTGATATTTCAGGCAAACTCATGTAGAATTAGGTAAGCGACACTAACTTGATTTCTGGTATATTGATTCTACATTTAGAATGAACAATAAATCAAAATACAATTATTTTGAGTATTGAATGAAACAATAATAAACTAGAGGCTCACCTGAGCTTGTATAGTGCACCTGTTTATTCATTTAATTTATGCTCAATCAAATCTAGATTGCTGAAAAAAATATTTTATTTATTTCCCATAGGGTCCTATGTTAGTCTTTAATCCATTAATATAGGACTTTTGGTACTCTCATATTTCTGGAACGGTAAAAACTACAACAAATCTGTTGCCAAACTCCAGATAGGAATTTTTCAAACAAATTCAAAAGAAACTAGAGGCTCAGTGGGCTGGGCCTGTGTTGCTCACCTTTCATGCTGATTTGAGGAAACTTAATACAGAACCTTCCATATATGTAGATGCTTCCTACCAAGTTTCGGTTCATATGGATAGGCAGTTTCAAAGGAGAAGATTTTTTTAGAAATCGACCAATCAGAAACAAGAATTGCATGTGGTGGCCATGTTTGCTAACCGATTGGGACGAAATGACCAATCTTCATAGAGGACATTCCATAGATGCTTCCTACCAAGTTTCGGCACATTTGGCCAAGCGGTTTCTGAGGAGAAGATTTTAAAAATTTGGCCAATCAGAAACAAGAATTGCCTGTGGCGGCCATGTTTGGTAATGGATCATAACAAAATGTGCACTCTTTAGAGAGGAACTTCCATAGATGCTTCCTACCAAGTTTCAGTTCATTTGGCTGAGGGTTTTCAGAGGAGAAGATTAAAATGTGAAAAGTAAACGGTTGACAGACGACAGACACCAAGTGATGGCAAAAGCTCATATTGCCTTTGGCAAGGTTTGCTAAAAAGAATATTAAAATGTGAATACCTACTTGTAATGTATAGAATAAACATGCTACACTATATCAGCATTAGTTAATTTCTAAGGGAGATAATGGCAAGAGTTATCTTTCTTTTAACAGTTTAGGCAAGAGTTATCTTTCTTTTAAACAGAGGAGAAGATTTTTTAGAAATCAACCAATCAGAAACAAGAATTGCCTGTGGTGGCCATGTTTGATAACCGATCGGGACAAAATTAGCACTATTTATAGAGAACCTTCAATAGATGCTTCCTACCAAGTTTCTGTTCATTTCGCCAAGCGGCCAATCAGAAACAAGAATTGCCTGTGGCGGCCATGTTTGTTAATGGATCGGGACAAAATGTGCATTCTTTAGAGAGGACCTTCCATAGATGCTTCCTACCAAGTTTCATTTGGCTGAGGGGTTTCAGAGAAGAAGATTAAAATGTGAAAAGTTAATGGACAACGGACGCCAAGTGATGGTCCCTTTGGGCTCCCTTCAAACCCTTTTATTTCAGTAACGACAAAAGATAGGTCAAATCTGGTTGACTTAAATACAGACAAGAAATTCTAAAGAAATCTGAAGAAAAAAACCCAGCAAAATCGGATGTGAAATAAAAATTATAAATTTTGGATGTTTACCCTATTTTGACCCCCTTATATCTTGGAAACCATAAAAGCAATAAAAAATCTGCAACCAAACTATAAAAAGATCAAATCTGTAGGCATACTATAAAAAAATAATTTTATAAGGAACATAAAGAAAAAAAACCAAAACATCAAGATTGGTTGAAGAGTACAGAGTTCGCGAAAATCGTCGGTTCTGTCGGTCTTAACGGCCAAAATTTTGTTAGGTCCGCCATTTGAACGCCTTGCGCCGGTCCCATTGTCCGACTGCTCGTTCCAAGAAAAAAACGTGTTATAGTCCGTTACGGCATGCTCGGTGATTAGCCATATTATTACACTGGTTCCTGATGTTTCGCGTTTAAATTTTAACATTGTAAATGATCAATTGGATACCAGTAAAAATAAAAATTAATAATGGCCACATGGCCGATTCGATTTTCAAAAGGTGCAAGGCCAGGAAAATGGCCACACCTGCTCGATGTCCAAACAAATGACGATAAATGGCGATTATACGAAAAGGATGATGAGACTATTGAGGAATTCTAGTTTGAGCAGACAGAAACAGAAAATTGTTTTTACATTACCAAATTGCAGCAGAAGAATAAAATTATAAAATTTGATATAAATAAAATAGTTCTAAAAATCTTTTATGGTATAATAAATGTAATTCAGGAAAGGTCAACTGAACACATCAGCATAGTAGAACCAACCATCAGCTAAATTAAGCAAAAACAATTATACTGCATACTAAGGTGAAACATACAAAAAACAAGGGATCCAGATAACCTGATTGGTTCAGTCACATATCTGTGACAAGAAAGTGGCTGGGTTTAAATAGTTTTATGAGTACCCAAACCTCTCTCTTACCCATCTAGACCTTTTGTAAAGTAAAACTTAAACACACCATAAAATTAAAAAAAACACAGTCAAAATGTGCCTGCTTTCCTGTTTTCAGTTTTATTTGTTCAAACAAAATAACTTGCTAATATTTGTAAAATGCAAGACCATCAAAAGTTTTGAGGGACCAGCAGAAATTTGCCTTCTGTCTGACAGAAAAATCGAAAGTTTCGCGAACTCTGAGAGTAAACTCTCCACATACAAAAACAGACACCATCCTGTTTGACACCTTTGAGCCTCTTGTTTCTTTCGTGTAGATAAACTTTTATAGAACCATCTGATGAATATTCCTACCAAGTTTGATATTAATTGGCCCAGTGATTTCATAGAAGAAGATCAAAACTAAACCACACCCTTTTTGACACCTTTAGGCCTCTTGTTTCTTTTATATACTTCTGATCATTAAAAAAACAACTTTTTAGAAGACCATCCAATGAACTATCCTACTACTTGGCCCAGTGATTTCAAAGAAGATCAAAAACAGACACAGACAATTACCTTTTAGACACTGATGGGCCTCTTGTTTCTGTTGTGTACTACCAATCAACAAAAAAAGTACATAAACCTTTTTAGAGGACAATCCAATGATCAATCCTACCAAACTTGGTTCCAATCAGTCTAGTGGTTTCAGAGAAGAAGATTAAAATGTAAAAGTCTACGGATGACAACACCAACAACAGGTGCCTAGTGATACATTTATTTAATGTAGGAAGATTTTGAAAACACCAAAGAGGTAATCAGAATCTATAAATCGAAGGACAGACAACACAATGGCCAAACAAGAAAGGACAAAAGGACAAACAACAATCTACAAAACACTACACAGAAACCTAAAGATCAAGCAACACGAACCCCACAAACTAGAGGCTCAGCCCACTGAGCCTGTATCGCTCACCTGACAACAGAATGATACTGAAGCAAATTTCAAAGGGAGATAATCATTACCTTAAAAAACAGCAGCCATCTTGAATGGAGGGTGGGGCTGTTTTGAAAGGGACACACCCAGGAGCCATCTATACCAGGTTTGGACCTTACATAGATGCTTCCTGCCATGTTTGGCTCCATTTGGCCAAGCAGTTTCAGAGGAGAAGATTTTTTTAACATTAGCCAATCAGAAAAAAGAATTAATCTTGGCAGCCATGTTTGTTGGCCGAATGGAACCAAATGAAGAAGCTTTATAGAGGATCTTACATAGATGCTTCCTGCCAAGATTGGCTCCATTTTGCCAAGCATTTTCAGAGGAGAAGATTTTTTTAAACAGTAGCCAATCAGAAACAAGAATTGCCCTTAGCGGCCATATTTGTTGGAGAAATGGAGAAACTTTATAGAGGATCTTACATAGATGCTTACTTAGTTTTTGAAATAAAGGATGAAAAGTATTAACATTTTTAAAATTTGATGAAAAAAGGGCAATAACTTCAAGATGGGTAATCAGATTTACTTTAAAATTGCAGGCTAGGTAAATCTTGACATGCTGCACATGTTTGCTGTTTAAACTTAACATCTATCTCTTATAGTCTTTGAAATAAAAAACGAAAAGTATTAAAATTTTGAAAATTTGATGAAAAAAGGGCAATAACTCCAAGATTGGTAATCAGATTTTCTTCAAAATTTCAGGGTAGTTAGATCTTGCTGTGCTGATCATTTTGACCCCGTCAGATTTCTGATATTATTAATGGTTTTTGAGTTATTACCAAAAACGTGCAATTTTACCATATATTCTATTTTTAGTAACAGTGGCCATGTTTGTTGGCCCAATGGAACTAAATGAAGAAGTTTTATAGAGGATCTTACATAGATGCTTCCTGCCAAGTTTGGCTCCATTTGGCCAAGCAGTTTCAGAGGAGAAGATTTTTTTAACATTAGCCAATCAGAAACAAGAATTGCCCTTAGCAGCCATATTTGTTGGCGGAATGGGACGAAATGAAGAAACTTTATAGAGGACCTTATATAGATGCTTTCTGCCAAGTTTGGTTCCATTTGGCCCAGTTGTTTCAGAGGAGTAGATTAAAATATGAAAAAGTTAACGGACGGACGACGGACGCCAAGTGATGGCAATACCTCACATGACCCCCTTTGGGTCAGGTGAGCTAAAAACCAGGGGTGAACTCAGGTGCTCCGAATGGTAAGCAGTTCCTGCTCTACTAATGGCACCCATCGTAGAATCAACAAATCAAGCTTTTAGAATTAATTGTTTAGTGAAAATGATGAATTTTTTGCACTTACTTATCATCTAATATCTGTACCAAACTTTGTAATGTTTCCATGGCTGAGCGATGGTATTCAGCTTGAGCTTCTATAAACGATTGAAGCTGCGATATGTGTTCTATCTAAAAAACATTAAATACAAAATCAATATACAAATGTATTTTCATTCATATATGACATAAAGCACATTAGTTAAATAATTATGTAACAAGAAAGATAAAGGGCTGTGCTGGGTACAGCATGACACAACTGCAAAAAGTTGACAAGGACCTTCTCATGCACCAGTATTACTGCAATCAAGTTCAACTCAAAAGCTTTAACTGATAGGGGAAATCCACTGGAAGACAACCAGAAGTCCTTGTGACAATCAATGCTAAGGAAAGAAAGTATCAAATTTAGATTTAAAATACCAGAGGCTCCCAGGAGCCTGTAATCGCTCACCTGGATCAAAGCTGCTTTCAATAACAACACAACTGCACTGTGGCGACCATCTTGGTGGGAAAGCGTGACTGCCGGACACAATTTTGGAAGAGGACCATCCAATGACTATTCCATCAAAGTTTGGTTCTAATTGAGCTACTGGTTCCAGACAAGATGGTTTTTATGTGAATTTCCCATAGGGTCCTATGTTAAACTAAATTCAGCTGTGCAGCCATCTTGGTCAGATAGCGGGACCACCAGATACAATTTTGGAAGAGGACCATATAATGACTATTTTATCAAAGTTTGGTTCCAATTGTTCAACTGGTTCCAGACAAAAAGATTTTTATGTGAATTTCCCATAGGGTCCTATGTTTAGCTAAGTTCGGCTGTGGGGCTTGGTCGAAAGGCCGAACCGCCGGACACATTTTGGAAGAGAATCATCCAATGACTTTCATCAAAATTTAGTTCTTATTGAGCAAATGGTTTCAGACAAGAAAATTTTTATGGGAATTTCTCATAGGGTCCTATGTTAAATTAAGTTCGGCTGTGGAAGCCATCTTGGTTGGAGGTCTGAAATGCCAGACACAGTTTTGGAAGGGGACCACCCAAGGATCATTTCAGCAAAGTTTAGTTGAGATTGGCTCAGTAGTTTCAGAGGAGAAGATTTTTTTTTAATTTCATTCCCCCTTTTTTCTATTTTTAGCTTGGTGGCCATCTTGGTTGGAAGTCAGGATCACCGGACACAATTTTGGAAGGGGGCCATTCAAGGACCATTGCACCAAAGTTTGGTTGCAATTGGCCCAGTGGTTTCTGAGGAGAAGATTTTTATGTGAATTTCCAATAGATACCTATGTTAAGCTAAGTTCGGCTGTGGGGGCCATCTTGGTCGAAGGGCCGAACCGCCGGACACATTTTTGGAAGAGAACCATCCAATGACTATTTCATCAAAATTTAGTTCTTATTGAGCAAATGGTTTCAGACAAGAAGATTTTTATGGGAATTTCCCATAGGGTCCTACATTAAATTAAGTTCGGCTGTGGCGGCCATCTTGGTCGGAGGTCTGAAATGCCAGACACAATTCTAGAAGGGGGCCACCCAAGGATCATTTCAGCAAAGTTTGGTTGAGATTGGCTCAGTAGTTTCAGAGAAGACTTTTTTTTAATTTCATCCCCTTTTTTTACTATTTTTAGATTAGTTTGGTTGCAATTAGCCCAGTGGTTTCTGTGGAGAAGATTTTTATGTGAATTTCCCATAGGGTCCTATGTTAAGCTAAGTTTGGCTGTGGGGGCCATCTTGGTCGAAGGGCCGAACCGCCGAACACATTTTTGGAAGAGAACCATCCAATGACTATTTCATCAAAATTTAGTTCTTATTGAGCAAATGGTTTCAGACAAGAAGATTTTTATGGGAATTTCCCATAGGGTCCTATGTTAAATTAAGTTCGGCTGTGACAGCCATCTTGGTTGGAGGTCTGAAATGCCAGACACAATTTTGGAAGGGGACCACCCAAGGATCATTTCAGCAAAGTTTGGTTGAGATTGGCTCAGTAGTTTCAGAGGAGGAGATTTTTTTTAAATTTCACCCCCTTTTTTTCTATTTTTAGCTTGGCAGCCATTTTGGTTGGAAGTCGGGATCACCAGACACAATTTTGGAAGGGGGTCACCCAAGGACCATTCCACCAAAGTTTGGTTGCAATTGGCCCAGTGGTTTCTGTGGAGAAGATTAAAATGTGAAATGTTGACGGATGGACGACGGACGAAAAGTGATGGCAATAGCTCACATGGCCTAAAGGCCAGGTGAGCTAAAAACGGAATATACGTTAAACTACTCCTCGCCATGTAGCTGCATTTAAAATTTGAGCTCATTTTGACTTATACTAAAGCAGCAATGGACAATTGCAGAAATTTCTATTTTTAGTAACAACAGCCATCTTGAATGGAGGGCGGGGCTGCCGGACACAATTTTGAAAGGGACCCACCTAGAGACCATCCCTGCCAGGTTTGGTTTAAGTTGGTTCAGCGGTTTCAGAGGAGAAGATTTAAATGTGATCTTTTATCAAAATATGCTTAATTTGCATAATCGGTATAAATTGGGTGAAAGAAAAATTTCACAGAAATATATGTTAAACTACTCCTTGCCACGTAGCTGCAGTTAAAATTTGAGTTCATTTTGACTTATACTAAAGCAACAATGGACAATTAAAATTTCATCCCCCTTTTTTTCTATTTTTAGCTTGGTGGCCATCTTGGTTGGAAGTCGGGATCACCGGACACAATTTTGGAAGGGGGCCATCCAAGGACCATTCCACCAAAGTTTGGTTGCTATTGCCAGTATTGGCCCAGTGGTTTCTGAGGAGAAGATTAAAATGTGAAATGTTGATGGACGGACGACGGACGATGGACGAAAAGTGATGGCAATAGCTCACGTGGCCTAAAGGCCAGGTGAGCTAAAAAAATATCTTCTAAATATGATAAATTTCAGAATTTGAGCCCCATTTCCATATAAAATAGCTCTTTTTATTTATAAACAGTTGACCTACAAAAACTAAAGATAGAGCATGAAAATTACAAAATTTGCCATTCGTCATTTAAGGGGCATAACTCTGAAATCATAAATGGAATAATAACCAAATTAAAACTTGACCTATGTACTGTGTTTAACATTGTTTAATAAATTTCAAATGATTTGCATAAGCAAAATTTTGAGCACAAACATGATAATTTTTTTGGGGCAAATTATGGTCCATAATTCCAGATGATAAAATAAGTGGCCAAGTCCAAAATCAAACTTGGCCTGCTTTTTATGATCCCTTCCCTTTTAAAAAAAATGTTAAATGATTTCCTGAAGAGAAACATAAGTTTTGAATGGAAATCTAAGAAAATTTTTATTTTTCAGTCCTAAAATTGAACCTGGTGCCTTTCAAGGTCCCTAACCCTGTGTATAAATTGCAAATGATTTGCTAAAGGGGAACTTAAGTTGAATATAAAAAACAGAAATTATAAATTTGTATCACAGAAACCGTAAGAGATAAAGTAAATCCATCCTCATACTCCTAGAAGCTTCAACACAATCAATTCAAAACAAAGACCACATCAAAACTGGATACAAATATAAAAATTCTATATACTAGTACATTCCAAATATGCAAAACTTTCGGACTTTGGACACCCTTATTGAAATTAAAGTTTAAGGTTTTGCAAGGGAAAAAAGACACTTTAAAATTGGATGGAAAACTAACTAGAGGCTCAGTAGGCTGAGCCTGTGTCGCTCACCTTTTATTCTGCTTTGAGGAAACTTAATACAAAACCTTCCATACATGTAGATGCTTCCTACCAAGTTTCGGTTCATATGGCTAAGCAGTTTCAAAGGAGAAGATTTTTTAGAAATTGACCAATCAGAAACAAGAATTGCATGTGGTGGCCATGTTTGCTAACCGATCGGGACGAAATTAGCAATCTTTATAGAGGACATTCCACAGATGCTTCTTACCAAGTTTCGGTGGTAGCCATGTTTGTTAACCGATCGGGACGAAATGAGCAATCTTCATAGAGGACATTCCATAGATGATTCCTACCAAGTTTCGGTGGTAGCCATGTTTGTTAACCGATCTGGATGAAATGAGCAATCTTCATAGAGAACCTTCCATAGATGCTTCCTACCAAGTTTCGGTTCATTTGGCCAAGCGGTTTCAGAGGAGAAGATCTAAAAAAACATTGGCAAATCAGAAACAAGAATTGCCTGTGGCGGCCATGTTTGCAAATGGATCATAACCAAATGTGCACTCTTTAGAGAGGACCTTCCATAGATGCTTCCTACCAAGTTTCAGTTCATTTGGCTGAGGGTTTTCAGAGGAGAAGATTAAAATGTGAAAAGTAAACGGATGACAGATGACGGACACCAAGTGATGGCAAAAGCTCATATTGCCTTTGGCAAGGTTTGCTAAAAAGAAGAATACCTACTTGTAATGTATAGAATAAACATGTTACACTATATCAGCATTAGTTAATTTCTAAGGGAGATAATGGCAAGAGTTATCTTTCTTTTAACAGTTTAGGCAAGAGTTATCTTTCTTTAAACAGAGGAGAAGATTTTTTTAGAAATCAACCAATCAGAAACAAGAATTGCCTGTGGCGGCCATATTTGTTAACCGATCGTAACAAAATGAGCACTCTTTATAGAGGACCTTCCATAGATGCTTCCTATCAAGTTTCGGTTCATTTGGCCAAGCGGTTTCAGAGAAGAAGTTTTTAAAAATCAGCCAATCAGAAACAAGAATTGCCTGTGGCAGCCATGTTTGTTAATGGATCGGGACAAAATGTGCAATCTTTAGAGAGGACTGCCCATAGATGCTTCCTACCAAGTTTCAGTTCATTTGGCCAAACGGTTTCAGAGGAGAAGAATTTTAAAAACCAACCAATCAGAAACAAGAGTCGCCTGTGGCGGTCATGTTGGTTAACGGATCGGGACAAAATTAAAAATATTTACAGAGGACCTTCCATAGATGCTTCCTACCAAGGTTCGGTTCATTTGGCCAAGCGGTTTCAGAGGAAAAGATTTTTTAAAATCGGCCAATCAGAAACAAGAATTGCCTGTGGCGGCCATGTTTGTTAATGGATCGGGACGAAATGAGCAACTTTTATAGAGGACCTTCCATAGATGCTTCCTACCAAGTTTCAGTTCATTTGGCTTAGGGATTTCAGAGGAGAAGATTAAAATGTGAAAAGTTAACGAACGACAGACGACGAACGAGACAACGGACGACAAGTGATGGTAAAAGCTCACACTGCCTTTGGCAAGGTGAGCTAAAAAGACCTTCTAAACTATCATTTTTGTTTTCATCTGTAGTGTCATAATGTGTTTGATATCACACTGAACAATAATTTTAAGTATCCCTCGGTAAGATCAAAGGAAAATGTATAATTTACAGATAAAACTGAAATATTGTTAAAAGTGTCATTAAACACCCCTTTCTCCATGTTGCTTACATCATTTTCTAGCAGGTTAGTCATAGCAGTCTCAGTAAGTTCTTTTGATTCTTCAAATTTTTCTTCAGCAATTCTAATGTCTTCATCTGTTACGTTAGACCCTACAAAATATAGACTTTAACTTGAAGTGATAGTATGATCAAAAAAGTTTTTATTTGCTAATGTTAAATTTGTAATGTCTATCGATATCTGGAAGACGACATTCTGTATTATTAAATGACTATGAATTTTCTTAATTCTGATTGGTTTAGAAGGTTCATTGCTTCCTCTAACAGAACTACATGTCCACCGTGCAATATTGCGCGTGAGGTTAATAAATCTCATGTCGCAGTTAGTACGTACCCAAATATAGTAACAGGGGAAAACCAGTAGACTGATTAATATCGATAAATTTGATTGGCTGACATTTTGAATCTCAACCAATCAGAGGTGGTATTGCTAACGAACTTCGGTAATCAGCAGATGACTGTTAGTAAACAAAAATGAACGAAGCAGCTTCGTCAGTAGAACCAAAAGTTAAGACACGTTTTGCAATTTCCTGTGTTCAATAATTGCTCTAACATTACCATAAACTACAACATAAATTAATTATACTTACCTATGTTCTTTAAAAATTGTTTAAAAATGTTACTGAAACTGTGATATTTTATTTGTTAAAATTTTGAAATTGTATTCGTTTTTTCTTAATCAATTTTATTGTTTTGAAACATTAGAAATGTCAAGCTTTAAAAACTGGTGTTTGTTGGTTTGAAGCAGCTACATATAAAAAAGAATAAATGGAAATGTCTAAGAAACAGCAACAATTCACAATTTTCACCCCAAAATTACACTTAGAATGTGTCATTTAATAAAACAATTGATGACTTTTCATTTCGGTGGACACTGATTTATCAACCCCTTGGAAGTGATGTTCACCTCAGCCGTTGTCCTCAGCCATTGTCTTCAGTGAACATCACTTCCTCAGGGTTGATAAATCACAGTGTCCACCTTATGAAAAGTCATTAATTGTATAATATTGCCCATATTAAAAACATTTTTTTTTAATTACTCAAAAAATTGATCATATACATGGTATACTGTTGAAAATTTGAAGAAAAAATGGTGAGTTATCTCCCTTTGCAAAAATGCAAGCATTATAACTTGTTTTGTAAAGGGAGATAATTTATTTAGTTTAATTGCTCAAATGTCATTTCAAACCATCAGATATCACAGATATTACAGATATATGTCATCATCAAACATCAGGGAAAAAACCACATTCTTGATAATAAGCTGATGAAATTTATTCTTCACATGCATGTATTTTTTTTTTGAAATATCAAGGGTTTTTTTTAGAGTATACATTAATGAATCATGGGTAAGAAATGAAATGATGACAGACTTAAAATATGAAAAATTGATAATGTAAATTTAGTACTTATATCATGGAGTATATCATGTGAATAATGGATAAAAAATAAACTTGTATTGTCTTATATAATTCATAATGTCTTGCATTTAATGATGTTAGAAATTTTAAAGTTTACAGCTGATTCATATTGAATTTGAAAAGCCAAAGAAATTTCTGCAATTCAAAATTATTTTAAGATTTCTTGTCTGTAAATACTAATAATAAAAATCAAGTAAAGAAGATTTCATATTATAAATATTGACAAGACAACAACAACATAACAGGGTTGTCTTCCTTCACCACTCTTACCAGACATGCTTAAACATTGGCATACAGTAAAACTATAACAAGAAGGACATGCAACATTATAAAATTATCACAGTCTAGCAGCTTATAGCTATGATAATTTTTTGTAAATATGTTTTTTATATTAAAGTTGAACATTATTTAACATCACTGTCAAGAAAAATAACCCTTTTCACAAGAATAGCATATAAACACAATCATTTTTTATGTGGATTGGATAATAATTTCCTCTATACATGCTTCCCTTCCATTTTCTTCAGCAGTTGTGATATCAGAAATTTAAACTCAACCAGATTTCCAGATCTCAGAGTATCGCTGATATTAAACCAAGCAGATTTCAAGATCTTGGGGTTTTTCTAGACCACATGGTATCTCAGATATAAGACAAAGTAGATTACAATATCACAAAGTTTCCTTGTTGTACATACAGTCAATGTTAACCATAGTTAATGTCACATAACAGGATAACCTTGGATGGGAATTAAGTAGATTCAATGATTGAAGGACTGGCTATAAATTTATCTTCGACTTAAACAAGACAGGGGGACAAGAACAAGTAGGTTGATTTTAATATTTAACATGTCTGAAGACTATATGCTTTTTTATTTATCATATGCAATTTGGCATACATGTATTCCTCCACCTGATATAAGACTAGCTTTACTAATTACTAAATAATCTTGAATAAATGTATAATTGAATGCAGCTATAGTTTGAAAAATCTTAAGCATCGTTTTGCTTTTTACAATGCAATTTGTCCATTTTTAATTGATCCAAGCTTGTTTTTAAACAAATGTTTAGTAGAGTGATTTCACCTTCACCTTTTTATCATGCTTATCATGCTTATAATCCTGTTAATCACATTTACTGCTTTATTGGTGGAAGTATTTTGTCTATTGTCCATAATTAAATTCAAATTTTCAGTATTGAGAATGCAAAAATGTCAAGCATAGAGTCAAAATAATCATGCTGAAAGCATTGTATACATAAGCTAATTAGAACTCAATATTGATAGCAGTAAAAATTCAATTCATATATATCTGACATTCTATCCCAAAGGGAGGTAACTGTGAGTTGTAGGATTTCTGATTAATGCAGCATTCTAAAGAAAATGATAGAAAATGTAGATACTACCTGCCCCTCTGCTTGTTGTTTCTGAATAAAGATTTACATCAAATACGTTTTATATTACATTCTATCTGATCATAGAATTTCATTTCTGTAAAAATATAGTATTCATCTATGTACCATTGCATGGGAATCTTGTGTCCCTTCTAATTTTAAAAGTGCTGTTTCATGAAAAACAAAATGCTGCTAAAAATTCTAAATGTATAATGGAACCTATTAATATTAGCACAATATTTTATGAAATATGTCACATTTTCCTTCTTTAAATCTTGGTTATTATATGTACCCCATTTGATCCATATATGGGCATATAAAATTTAAACAGGACAAGTTGATAATGAAATTCTATAACCATTAATACATTTTATATATGTACTTCCAGACCAGTTACATCCACCATGTTATATTATTTGTTTGTATATACAGGTATATATTCTGTAGTTTGTAATAATAGCATTGTTTATAATCATTGTTGTGATATCTGATCAAATAAAATGTCTGAATAAAACAATTATTTTCCAGTATATCTTGTTTGGATTATTCTTCTTAGACTATCAGAAGCTTCTACTTCTTACTAAGACTATACTGTATGTCTGATCAATATAAAATGAAGAACCATCCATAGATTAATACTGTAAAATCTCAGTCCCAAATACAATTTTTTTCCATATTTCAGCCATTCAACTACTATTATTGAATCAAACTAAAGTTAGGAATCTTTTACAAGAACCATATGGTTTAAATGCCTGGATTGTTTCAGAAGAGAAGATTAAAATTGAAAAAAAACATTTAATGTGATTTTAAATCTCTGACTAAAAATAAACCACAAAAAAAAAATATATAATAATAAAAATCAATATCAGTTAGATGTTTGTATCAACATTCAACATAACTGTATAAAATCTACTCTTAAATTCTGGAGATCCCACCACTAAAATGTTACAGTAGAAAAATGTTAATAATATTACTTAGTATTAATATTTTTAAACATAAATATGATAATTATTTGAAGCTAACATCTATATAAATATTAGTATGGTTGCTATGTAATACATTAATTGTATATGTAATTATTAGATATAAATCAAGTGGTATTGTCCTAGTACCGTATTTACATGACCGTAGAAAATAGCATTTTCAAATTAGATCTCAATCAAAAATACATGAGTGAGGACAAAATCCTGAATTCTAGCAGAAACAAAATAATGTTTATATAACTCTAAAATCACTTCTTTCTCATTTTTTTTTGGAAACCAGATTTCTAAATAGTAAGGAACAACAGACTTAAAACTTTACATGGTGATTAATATCTTTTTGCATTAAAAATATATTTTTATTTCTGTTTACTTCTTGAAGCGTGGTGTTAGGGTGCCTAAACCAATAGTTATGGTAAAGAGAACAATACAAAACTGATAATATACTTCATTGCAGTTCTTTTAAATTTATGATTCTTAAAAATATTATGGCAACCATCAGTAGCCTATGTGTTACTGACACATTTAAATAATTTAAATGAAAATAAATGCCAAATTCGAGAATCTGACAAAATTAAGGAAACTTGACTCTTGAATACATAATGTACACAGCATGTAACCATGGTAATCTATTACCAGTAAAAAAAAACTTCCAAAAAGAACATTATACAATAATAGAAAATCTACGACAGAAAATTTATATTCAACTGCACTAAGTAATTAAGTCTGAAGATACCAAAGGGGTAATCTTAAGCTGTAAATTGAAGAAGGACAAACAATGCAATGGCCAAAACAAAAGAGGCAAAGAGACAAATAATGCAATGGCCAAAACAAAAGAGGCAAAGAGACAAACAATGCAATGGCCAAAACAAAAGAGGCAAAGAGACAAACAATGCAATGGCCAAAACAAAAGAGGCAAAGAGACAAACAATGCAATGGCCAAAAAAAAAGAGGCAAAGAGACAAACAATGCAATGGCCAAAACAAAAGAGGCAAAGAGACAAACAATGATCAACAAAACACTTCACAGAAAACTAAAGATTGGACAACACCAACCACACTAAAAAAAATCAGCATTAAGCAAAAAACTGCACTAGAATTAAATGTTAAATAAAAAATGCTTAAATTTTGGAAATTGGCACTTTTTGGCTCCTTTCGGTCGAGTTTCTCTAAGAAACCATAAGTGATAGAGGAAATCTGTCAACATTCTACCAAAAGCTCTCAACACAATCAATTCAAAGAAAACAACCACATCAAAAATGGATGAGTAATAAAAATTCTTTATACCATCCAAATATGCAAAATATGCAGATTTTAGACTCCTTTTCGAAATAAAATATCCTAAAAAATGTTTAATAACCCATAACGATGAATAGTTTGGACATTATGAAGGCAACAAAAAAATATATATTTATACCAGTCAAATATTTTGTGCATTTGAATAAATCAAAGATTCAATTAATACATGCATTACAATAATAAAACAAATATATATATATATATATAAAAATCTAAGATGGATCCAAGTTAAATACATTTTTTACGGTAATTTAAATCAACATATTCAATAAATAGTTTGTAAAAATAATTTATTATTTATAATTTTCAATATACATTTTTGTACAGGTTTAATAGAACCACTGTTTCCAGTTGAAAACTGCAAGATTTGATTTGTTCATGATACATCCAGGGTAATGACATGTTTTCCATGTTGAATTATCAAAAGGAACTATATTGAATTTATAAGTGAACTAACTGGAAATATATTATAATTTTAGGATCCATCTTTTTGCACAGTCCAAGATGCAAATATTTTCATGCTGAAAATTTTCAAGAAAGCAAAATGTCCACTCTTATTTTGAAAAAAATTTATATTAAATAGTTCTTTATCCTATATTTAACAATTAATCTTAGCATAATACCTTATTCTTTTATGCATCAATATGATACAGATGACAGGTTAATTATTTGTAAATGGGGTAGCTAATTTTGATGAATCTAGTCTTTTATATGTGTAGTGTGAATAAAAATATATCAGAAATAATTTGTCTCTTTAATTTTTTTTACAATTGTTAAACAAACTGTTGAAAACATTTTTAAAACTTAATTCTTAATATTACTTTCACAACTCTTTCTTATATTTTCCTTTTTAAATTATAAGTAATCGCCCAATATGAAAAATACAATAACTCATTCTCCCATTATAGCTGTTCATTAAGAACAAATTAATTATTCCTTGCTCACTGGAAACTTTCAGATATAAAATCATAAGAACAAATAAATGTCCTGTCCTTAGTCAAATCATATTCTTCTAACTTAAATATTGAAAAAATAATTTTCATAAAAACAAATTATAAAAAAGCAAGCTTCAAAATATTATGACTGCAATAAGCTTTCTTCAAAATATACTGTCAACAAAAAACATGAGACCTCAACATACATAAAACAAGATGGCAATACATTGAAATACAGATAAGTTTGGTATCATTTTTTTTATTGTTTGTATTTAAAGCTTCTAATCACCAGATGCAAAACATTCTATAGACCCTGTTCACATTAAGCAAATTTAGATTGATCTAAAATTGGATCGAGAAAGACTGAATGAGAACATGATCACAAAAATATAGTACCTTCTCCTGTAAATAGAAAGGCATGTAAGAAAAAGTGATATTAAATTATAATTTATAATATAATGATATTTATAATTAACATTAAAGAAATCTATATTAAAAGAACCAGTTTATTACAGTTTTAAACTTCCTTCAGTGGAAAACCACGTTAGTGGTGTAAAGATTAACTTGCCCACCTTAGGTTGAGAAGATTGTGGGTTAGAGGTAAAATCAAAGAGTAAAGATTAACTTGCTCACCTTAAGGTTGAGTAGATTGTGGGTTAGAGGTCAAATCAAAGACTATATAAATGATTCAGCACTCGGCATAAAGGAGTAAGAGCAAAGACTGGTTGGCTCAGAATCAGGATCATGTGTCCGGCGACATGTCTACCTGTGCACTGTTTTTTCAGTGAGCTAGCACTATAAAAATCCAACTAAGCGTGTTGGTATAGTACAAAGCCGACAGTAATTATTATGTAGAAGATTTAAACCTCAAAAAATTGATAAAGACAAAAATCTTAAGGAGAAGCTTTTGTTTATAATTATTATACATTTATGATTATTACATGTAATATGTAATTATATGTACAATAATAACTTGTTCAATTAAAGAAGTCTTTATATAATATGCTATGGCCAACGAAGCAAGATAAAGGAATACGTATTCCCAAGCCATCCACCTCCAACCTTGGCCATGACTTTCAGGACTCCTAATTAACTTAATTCTTACAGTTCAGCTTCACTTACACGGAGATAATTATAAAAATAGCAAAAAAACACTCAGAAATAAAGTAAAAAATTTGTTTAAATTGTGCCCCCGACATTAGCATCTGCTTTCTGACCTCAATATTGATATGTGAAACTAAAATCAGTTAATATCAATTTAACTTTGTTATTCCACACATAATAATGCATTCTATTCTATGTAAAAATAACCAGATATACTTCTGGCAAATCTACTAAAGCATGTATGCACTGACAAACAAATTATAATACAACAATCTTTAATGGACGAAGAAAATGACAGATTTTTGTGCCATAAAATTTCGTTAATTTCGAGTATTCAAAATAACCATTATTTTCCAATATTTAAATTTGTTGCATTATAATTAGGCATAACTGTATTGTATTTATATATTTGACAACATCAATCTTAGTTTTTACAGTTCAAATTTCAAAATGTCTGTCTGACAGTTAAACTTAATTTGCAACAGTAAAATCATAAACCAACATTGACAAATATTGAAAACAACAATGCAGTTATCCCAAAAATAGAATAACAAAGAAAGTTTTAGTATGAAACTCTGACATTTTAATGATACTTTATCCAGCAACCAGCCCTCATACTATACAAACAATGTTTTGTTTTATTTGTATACTATATAAATTATGCTTTGTGACATCATAACATAAATTTACATATGAGGTCAAGTATGATCTTGGTTTCCCATTGAAACTCTTTACAAGTACTGAAGGATAAACACAATATATATTTATCGTCACACGATCAACGTTTATTTTGTATTTGGTATTAAATCGTTTGAAATATGCTTGGAAAACCTCACAATTATTTCTATTTCTAAACCTTGTACAAAATAAATATGAAAAGATGTCAAAATTTACATATACATAGACCATACTGCTAAAGGGAGATAACAGAGCCGTTAAGATATTAATGAACAGTGGTACAAGTCAGTATTTAATGAGGCACTAGACACATCTTAACTTCAGAGTTACAATTCAGTGTGTTATCAAATCAGTTGTTGGTCAGCTTCAGTGATATCAAACCCCCTCCACTTACAAAATAACATGCAATTTGCTCACCCATCTAGAGCCCCTTTACTCCTTTACTTGTGCAATAATATAATTAGGTCTTGATTTTCATTACATTTTTTTTTATGAAATACTGAACAATCTTTTGTATCTATAAATTAACTAACTAGCCTATAACAGATGACCCACATAGAAATACATATAAATATAGACTGGGAAAATGATATTGTACCACTCAATGAAGCTACAAACAAATCTGTTTATTAATAAAAGAAAAATCATATTTTGCTTTGTAAATATACTGTATTTATTGTAAAAACCACTAAATTAAAGTATCTAATCTTAGATAATTAACAGCATCAACAGTGCACTGTTAATTAACTTACTTTAATTCAAGTAGGAATTTGCAAATCTACAAAATATTTAATCTAGATTTCAAAATCTTTTCTGAGCAATTCATTATCGCTATGTTCATAATGATGAAGAAATCAAACATTCATTCATTAAGCTGAATTAGTCTGTATGTGTCCCTAAATTAAATGTTCACACGTGTGACCACTAGAAGATATCTTTCCTCTCACATCACTACGGTGTCACAATCCTGCTTGTTATGTACACTGTGTATACTCTGTGTAACTCAGTTTCTTCATTGTGTAAACTCTGTGTAAAGTAACCCAGTTTCAAGACAAATGAAACGGCTGGAAATGGAAACAACTTGCTACAATGAGCTAAACTAAAGTACATCTTCAACTAACACAAGAACATTGTTAATGTTATAATAAGAAAATCAATGTCCATATCTTATCTTCTGTAACATTTTTTTTGCTGTCAAAACCAAATAATTGAAATACAAATGTATTAGCAGATCCTTTATTAAAAAGCTGTGCAAAAAACTGTTAGTTTATAAAACATGTAGTGCAAACTGGCAGCTAATTCATTTACCGTGGGAAAGTAAATCAAATTAAAGGCTTGCAATCGACACTTTTTCATATGATAAAATAAACAGCATTTTGTTTGTAGCTTTCCTCATGTCATGCAAATAATAAAACTAATACTTAAGCTATGCAGTTTTCTTACCTCCTGAAGAAAGATATAAAATAAATATGTCATCTCATTTAGTATATTAGTTAACATATTTTATTAATTAATAAATATAGTACAATATGATCAATTTCAATATGATACAATACAAATAATTAAAGGGATTCGAAAACAAGTTTAGAAAATTTGTGTATATTGATATATTATACAAGTTATGTTGGCCCTTGTGTTACAATGTAAAATTTAAGAAATCTCCGAACTGACCACATAATATTTTAAGTCAAACCGCATTGTGTGTAATAGTGTATGTACAATATTAAAATAAATGAATTATCGGTATTATCTTTGTTGTATGAAAGTTGACATAAGATGATACTGTAGTGAGTGTAACCAGTGGAATATTAAATACTGTAGTGAGTGTAACCAGTGGAATATTAAATACTGTAGTGAGTGTAACCAGTGGAATATTAAATACTGTAGTGAGTGTAACCAGTGGAATATTAAATACTGTTGTGAGTGTAACCAGTGGAATATTAAATACTGTAGTGAGTGTAACCAGTGGAATATTAAATACTGTAGTGAGTGTAACCAGTGGAATATTAAATACTGTAGTGAGTGTAACCAGTGGAATATTAAATACTGTAGTGAGTGTAACCAGTGGAATATTAAATACTGTTGTGAGTGTAACCAGTGGAATATTAAATACTGTAGTGAGTGTAACCAGTGGAATATTAAATACTGTAGTGAGTGTAACCAGTGGAATATTAAATACTGTTGTGAGTGTAACCAGTGGAATATTAAATACTGTAGTGAGTGTAACCAGTGGAATATTAAATACTGTAGTGAGTGTAACCAGTGGAATATTAAATACTGTTGTGAGTGTAACCAGTGGAATATTAAATACTGTAGTGAGTGTAACCAGTGGAATATTAAATACTGTAGTGAGTGTAACCAGTGGAATATTAAATACTGTAGTGAGTGTAACCAGTGGAATATTAAATACTGTTGTGAGTGTAACCAGTGGAATATTAAATACTGTAGTGAGTGTAACCAGTGGAATATTAAATACTGTAGTGAGTGTAACCAGTGGAATATTAAATACTGTAGTGAGTGTAACCAGTGGAATATTAAATACTGTAGTGAGTGTAACCAGTGGAATATTAAATACTGTAGTGAGTGTAACCAGTGGAATATTAAATACTGTTGTGAGTGTAACCAGTGGAATATTAAATACTGTAGTGAGTGTAACCAGTGGAATATTAAATACTGTAGTGAGTGTAACCAGTGGAATATTAAATACTGTTGTGAGTGTAACCAGTGGAATATTACATACTGTAGTGAGTGTAACCAGTGGAATATTAAATACTGTAGTGAGTGTAACCAGTGGAATATTAAATACTGTTGTGAGTGTAACCAGTGGAATATTAAATACTGTAGTGAGTGTAACCAGTGGAATATTAAATACTGTAGTGGGTGTAACCAGTGGAATATTAAATACTGTTGTGAGTGTAACCAGTGGAATATTAAATACTGTAGTGAGTGTAACCAGTGGAATATTAAATACTGTAGTGAGTGTAACCAGTGGAATATTAAATACTGTAGTGAGTGTAACCAGTGGAATATTAAATACTGTTGTGAGTGTAACCAGTGGAATATTAAATACTGTAGTGAGTGTAACCAGTGGAATATCAAATACTGTTGTGAGTGTAACCAGTGGAATATTAAATACTGTTGTGAGTGTAACCAGTGGAATATTAAATACTGTAGTGAGTGTAACCAGTGGAATATTAAATACTGTAGTGAGTGTAACCAGTGGAATATTAAATACTGTTGTGAGTGTAACCAGTGGAATATTAAATACTGTAGTGAGTGTAACCAGTGGAATATTAAATACTGTAGTGAGTGTAACCAGTGGAATATTAAATACTGTTGTGAGTGTAACCAGTGGAATATTAAATACTGTAGTGAGTGTAACCAGTGGAATATTAAATACTGTAGTGAGTGTAACCAGTGGAATATTAAATACTGTAGTGAGTGTAACCAGTGGAATATTAAATACTGTTGTGAGTGTAACCAGTGGAATATTAAATACTGTAGTGAGTGTAACCAGTGGAATATTAAATACTGTTGTGAGTGTAACCAGTGGAATATTAAATACTGTAGTGAGTGTAACCAGTGGAATATTAAATACTGTAGTGAGTGTAACCAGTGGAATATTAAATACTGTAGTGAGTGTAACCAGTGGAATATTAAATACTGTTGTGAGTGTAACCAATGGAATATTAAATACTGTAGTGAGTGTAACCAGTGGAATATTAAATAATGTAGTGAGTGTAACCAGTGGAATATTAAATACTGTTGTGAGTGTAACCAGTGGAATATTACATACTGTAGTGAGTGTAACCAGTGGAATATTAAATACTGTAGTGAGTGTAACCAGTGGAATATTAAATACTGTTGTGAGTGTAACCAGTGGAATATTAAATACTGTAGTGAGTGTAACCAGTGGAATATTAAATACTGTAGTGAGTGTAACCAGTGGAATATTAAATACTGTTGTGAGTGTAACCAGTGGAATATTAAATACTGTAGTGAGTGTAACCAGTGGAATATTAAATACTGTAGTGAGTGTAACCAGTGGAATATTAAATACTGTAGTGAGTGTAACCAGTGGAATATTAAATACTGTAGTGAGTGTAACCAGTGGAATATTAAATACTGTAGTGAGTGTAACCAGTGGAATATTAAATACTGTTGTGAGTGTAACCAGTGGAATATTAAATACTGTTGTGAGTGTAACCAGTGGAATATTAAATATTGTAGTGAGTGTAACCAGTGGAATATTAAATACTGTAGTGAGTGTAACCAGTGGAATATTAAATACTGTTGTGAGTGTAACCAGTGGAATATTAAATACTGTAGTGAGTGTAACCAGTGGAATATTAAATACTGTAGTGAGTGTAACCAGTGGAATATTAAATACTGTTGTGAGTGTAACCAGTGGAATATTAAATACTGTAGTGAGTGTAACCAGTGGAATATTAAATACTGTAGTGAGTGTAACCAGTGGAATATTAAATACTGTTGTGAGTGTAACCAGTGGAATATTAAATACTGTAGTGAGTGTAACCAGTGGAATATTAAATACTGTAGTGAGTGTAACCAGTGGAATATTAAATACTGTTGTGAGTGTAACCAGTGGAATATTAAATACTGTAGTGAGTGTAACCAGTGGAATATTAAATACTGTAGTGAGTGTAACCAGTGGAATATTAAATACTGTAGTGAGTGTAACCAGTGGAATATTAAATACTGTTGTGAGTGTAACCAGTGGATTATTAAATACTGTAGTGAGTGTAACCAGTGGAATATTAAATACTGTTGTGAGTGTAACCAGTGGAATATTAAATACTGTAGTGAGTGTAACCAGTGGAATATTAAATACTGTAGTGAGTGTAACCAGTGGAATATTAAATACTGTAGTGAGTGTAACCAGTGGAATATTAAATACTGTTGTGAGTGTAACCAATGGAATATTAAATACTGTAGTGAGTGTAACCAGTGGAATATTAAATAATGTAGTGAGTGTAACCAGTGGAATATTACATACTGTAGTGAGTGTAACCAGTGGAATATTAAATACTGTAGTGAGTGTAACCAGTGGAATATTAAATACTGTTGTGAGTGTAACCAGTGGAATATTAAATACTGTAGTGAGTGTAACCAGTGGAATATTAAATACTGTAGTGAGTGTAACCAGTGGAATATTAAATACTGTTGTGAGTGTAACCAGTGGAATATTAAATACTGTAGTGAGTGTAACCAGTGGAATATTAAATACTGTAGTGAGTGTAACCAGTGGAATATTAAATACTGTTGTGAGTGTAACCAGTGGAATATTAAATACTGTAGTGAGTGTAACCAGTGGAATATTAAATACTGTAGTGAGTGTAACCAGTGGAATATTAAATACTGTTGTGAGAGTAACCAGTGGAATATTAAATACTGTTGTGAGTGTAACCAGTGGAATATTAAATACTGTAGTGAGTGTAACCAGTGGAATATTAAATACTGTAGTGAGTGTAACCAGTGGAATATTAAATACTGTTGTGAGTGTAACCAGTGGAATATTAAATACTGTAGTGAGTGTAACCAGTGGAATATTAAATACTGTAGTGAGTGTAACCAGTGGAATATTAAATACTGTTGTGAGTGTAACCAGTGGAATATTACATACTGTAGTGAGTGTAACCAGTGGAATATTAAATACTGTAGTGAGTGTAACCAGTGGAATATTAAATACTGTTGTGAGTGTAACCAGTGGAATATTAAATACTGTAGTGAGTGTAACCAGTGGAATATTAAATACTGTAGTGAGTGTAACCAGTGGAATATTAAATACTGTAGTGAGTGTAACCAGTGGAATATTAAATACTGTAGTGAGTGTAACCAGTGGAATATTAAATACTGTTGTGAGTGTAACTAGTGGAATATTAAATACTGTAGTGAGTGTAACCAGTGGAATATTAAATACTGTAGTGAGTGTAACCAGTGGAATATTAAATACTGTTGTGAGTGTAACCAGTGGAATATTACATACTGTAGTGAGTGTAACCAGTGGAATATTAAATACTGTAGTGAGTGTAACCAGTGGAATATTAAATACTGTTGTGAGTGTAACCAGTGGAATATTAAATACTGTAGTGAGTGTAACCAGTGGAATATTAAATACTGTAGTGGGTGTAACCAGTGGAATATTAAATACTGTTGTGAGTGTAACCAGTGGAATATTAAATACTGTAGTGAGTGTAACCAGTGGAATATTAAATACTGTAGTGAGTGTAACCAGTGGAATATTAAATACTGTAGTGAGTGTAACCAGTGGAATATTAAATACTGTTGTGAGTGTAACCAGTGGAATATTAAATACTGTAGTGAGTGTAACCAGTGGAATATCAAATACTGTTGTGAGTGTAACCAGTGGAATATTAAATACTGTTGTGAGTGTAACCAGTGGAATATTAAATACTGTAGTGAGTGTAACCAGTGGAATATTAAATACTGTAGTGAGTGTAACCAGTGGAATATTAAATACTGTTGTGAGTGTAACCAGTGGAATATTAAATACTGTAGTGAGTGTAACCAGTGGAATATTAAATACTGTAGTGAGTGTAACCAGTGGAATATTAAATACTGTTGTGAGTGTAACCAGTGGAATATTAAATACTGTAGTGAGTGTAACCAGTGGAATATTAAATACTGTAGTGAGTGTAACCAGTGGAATATTAAATACTGTAGTGAGTGTAACCAGTGGAATATTAAATACTGTTGTGAGTGTAACCAGTGGAATATTAAATACTGTAGTGAGTGTAACCAGTGGAATATTAAATACTGTTGTGAGTGTAACCAGTGGAATATTAAATACTGTAGTGAGTGTAACCAGTGGAATATTAAATACTGTAGTGAGTGTAACCAGTGGAATATTAAATACTGTAGTGAGTGTAACCAGTGGAATATTAAATACTGTAGTGAGTGTAACCAGTGGAATATTAAATACTGTTGCGAGTGTAACCAATGGAATATTAAATACTGTAGTGAGTGTAACCAGTGGAATATTAAATAATGTAGTGAGTGTAACCAGTGGAATATTAAATACTGTTGTGAGTGTAACCAGTGGAATATTACATACTGTAGTGAGTGTAACCAGTGGAATATTAAATACTGTAGTGAGTGTAACCAGTGGAATATTAAATACTGTTGTGAGTGTAACCAGTGGAATATTAAATACTGTAGTGAGTGTAACCAGTGGAATATTAAATACTGTAGTGAGTGTAACCAGTGGAATATTAAATACTGTTGTGAGTGTAACCAGTGGAATATTAAATACTGTAGTGAGTGTAACCAGTGGAATATTAAATACTGTAGTGAGTGTAACCAGTGGAATATTAAATACTGTAGTGAGTGTAACCAGTGGAATATTAAATACTGTAGTGAGTGTAACCAGTGGAATATTAAATACTGTAGTGAGTGTAACCAGTGGAATATTAAATACTGTTGTGAGTGTAACCAGTGGAATATTAAATACTGTTGTGAGTGTAACCAGTGGAATATTAAATACTGTAGTGAGTGTAACCAGTGGAATATTAAATACTGTAGTGAGTGTAACCAGTGGAATATTAAATACTGTTGTGAGTGTAACCAGTGGAATATTAAATACTGTAGTGAGTGTAACCAGTGGAATATTAAATACTGTAGTGAGTGTAACCAGTGGAATATTAAATACTGTTGTGAGTGTAACCAGTGGAATATTAAATACTGTAGTGAGTGTAACCAGTGAAATATTAAATACTGTAGTGAGTGTAACCAGTGGAATATTAAATACTGTTGTGAGTGTAACCAGTGGAATATTAAATACTGTAGTGAGTGTAACCAGTGGAATATTAAATACTGTAGTGAGTGTAACCAGTGGAATATTAAATACTGTTGTGAGTGTAACCAGTGGAATATTAAATACTGTAGTGAGTGTAACCAGTGGAATATTAAATACTGTAGTGAGTGTAACCAGTGGAATATTAAATACTGTAGTGAGTGTAACCAGTGGAATATTAAATACTGTTGTGAGTGTAACCAGTGGAATATTAAATACTGTAGTGAGTGTAACCAGTGGAATATTAAATACTGTTGTGAGTGTAACCAGTGGAATATTAAATACTGTAGTGAGTGTAACCAGTGGAATATTAAATACTGTAGTGAGTGTAACCAGTGGAATATTAAATACTGTAGTGAGTGTAACCAGTGGAATATTAAATACTGTTGTGAGTGTAACCAATGGAATATTAAATACTGTAGTGAGTGTAACCAGTGGAATATTAAATAATGCAGTGAGTGTAACCAGTGGAATATTAAATACTGTTGTGAGTGTAACCAGTGGAATATTACATACTGTAGTGAGTGTAACCAGTGGAATATTAAATACTGTAGTGAGTGTAACCAGTGGAATATTAAATACTGTTGTGAGTGTAACCAGTGGAATATTAAATACTGTAGTGAGTGTAACCAGTGGAATATTAAATACTGTAGTGAGTGTAACCAGTGGAATATTAAATACTGTTGTGAGTGTAACCAGTGGAATATTAAATACTGTAGTGAGTGTAACCAGTGGAATATTAAATACTGTAGTGAGTGTAACCAGTGGAATATTAAATACTGTAGTGAGTGTAACCAGTGGAATATTAAATACTGTAGTGAGTGTAACCAGTGGAATATTAAATACTGTAGTGAGTGTAACCAGTGGAATATTAAATACTGTTGTGAGTGTAACCAGTGGAATATTAAATACTGTTGTGAGTGTAACCAGTGGAATATTAAATACTGTAGTGAGTGTAACCAGTGGAATATTAAATACTGTAGTGAGTGTAACCAGTGGAATATTAAATACTGTTGTGAGTGTAACCACTGGAATATTAAATACTGTAGTGAGTGTAACCAGTGGAATATTAAATACTGTAGTGAGTGTAACCAGTGGAATATTAAATACTGTTGTGAGTGTAACCAGTGGAATATTAAATACTGTAGTGAGTGTAACCAGTGGAATATTAAATACTGTAGTGAGTGTAACCAGTGGAATATTAAATACTGTTGTGAGTGTAACCAGTGGAATATTAAATACTGTAGTGAGTGTAACCAGTGGAATATTAAATACTGTAGTGAGTGTAACCAGTGGAATATTAAATACTGTAGTGAGTGTAACCAGTGGAATATTAAATACTGTTGTGAGTGTAACCAGTGGAATATTAAATACTGTTGTGAGTGTAACCAGTGGAATATTAAATACTGTAGTGAGTGTAACCAGTGGAATATTAAATACTGTAGTGAGTGTAATCAGTGGAATATTAAATACTGTTGTGAGTGTAACCAGTGGAATATTAAATACTGTAGTGAGTGTAACCAGTGGAATATTAAATACTGTAGTGAGTGTAACCAGTGGAATATTAAATACTGTTGTGAGTGTAACCAGTGGAATATTACATACTGTAGTGAGTGTAACCAGTGGAATATTAAATACTGTAGTGAGTGTAACCAGTGGAATATTAAATACTGTTGTGAGTGTAACCAGTGGAATATTAAATACTGTAGTGAGTGTAACCAGTGGAATATTAAATTTACCCAAAGCCCTCCACTTTAAAATACGTTGTGTAACTATCTCATTTGGATAAATTTAAAAATACACTAGTAACAATGTAAGCGTAACAGTAGAGCATACTTTATCTCTGAAACATGCAATGTCCTCGATGGGATTTTATCCCAGGGCCTCTAGCATTGTAAGCCACTGCTCTACCAACTGAGCTAAAGAAGATCTCCAATAACACAGATAGCAGAGGTGGTTATGAACCTACTATGGCTCCTATAACCATAGGTAGAGGAGCATTCCCCTTACATAAGAATCTAAATTTATGAAGTGGTGATTTGTATCTACATCTTATTTTAACATATCCAAGGTTAAGGTCATAGAAAATTTCATGTAAACAAGATTCAACTGTACAATAATAATTTATTTTTCAACTGAGTATACACGCTCAATAAACATTACATGCATATTTCCATTAGATATAGACTTACTTGATGGTTATCACAGATTTATATGTTTTTGTCTAGATTATTTGTTATTTATGGTTTAAGAAGCCTTAGTCAAAAGCATATCATTGTCAAACTGCTTTTACACATTTATGTAACAAACTTTTATACATAATTAAAATTAATGCATTTTGTAACATTCATTAATGAAATGTGTTTAAAAAAAAAGCACCAGCCATTCTTTTTATTGACTTAATCTCTCAGGCTAATAGATGGTCATTTAAATTATCCTTACTTGACTTGAAAAAATCCTTACTTGACTTGAAAAAATCCTTACTTGACTTGAAAAAAGAACAACCTATTGAATACATCAAGCAAATATCTATTGTTTTCTTTTTTTTGAATGCAGTAGAACTTTGGTGAGAGAGTGATTGTTGCTTAATGCCAAATGAACAATTTTTCAGCTATATCATGGCAAGAACAAGTATACTCAATCACGAATGAGATGATAATGATTTCTTAGACATGTTGCTCCACTCAGACACATTATCCTGATTCCCAACCAACGGGTATTTTTTCTTACACCTTACTGCTGTATGTTTGGGGGCTCTTGAGTTTTGTATGTGGATTTTTGATCAAGTTAGTAGAGAACTATCCCATGAACATTTCTACCAAGGTTGGTTCCAACTGGCCTAAAGGTTTCAGAGAAGGAGATTAAAATGTAAAAGTTTACAGACAAAGATGATGAAGACGGATATAAAGTGATGACAATACCCCAAATGAGCCTTTGGGTTAGCTGAGCATACCAGCACACATAATATGAACAAAATTAAAAAACAATACAAGTATGAATATAAAATAATCAAATAAATTTAAAAAACAATTAATTTTTAACACAAGATATGCCAATTATAATTTAAAAAAAACCAAACTAACTGCTAGATCAGTATATACCAGTTATCATACAGTGAAAATACTCATAACTCTCCATCATAAAAGTAGTGGGCAACAGCCAAAGTTTTTATACAAGACCTTGCCTATATAAAAATTCATAGTTAATAAACAGAATAAGCCATAAAAATTCCTTTTAAAAAAAAAATTTGTTCCGTCGTGAGAAATTTCATCATATTTATTTTTGCATCAAAAGAAATAGAAATGTGTCAGAATTGTGTTGAATTATACTACAATGTGTTATTGTTTCCATATAGGAGGAAGATACTTATACGAGTCCTGTATAAATATTGTATATTTTAAATCATTAAATAACAGGTTACATTTATTTTAATCTTCTGTAATAAAATACAAACCTTTATCCTTCTTTCTCTTTTTGCAATCAAAGTCTAGTCTTCTACCAGATAATTTTTTCCTATGATGCTGTCAAATATAATAATAATGTTTAAGAAATAATTCATGCCGGCCATACTTTATTGTTATTCAAATATGGGTAGGCATTAAATTCATGAATATTTAACCCCGAGCGTTAGCGAGAGCTTAAATCTCATGAATATAATGCCTACCCATATTTGAATAACCTCATGAATATAATGCCTATCCATATTTGAATAATCTCATGAATATAATGCCTACCCATATTTGAATAACCTCATGAATATAATGCCTACCCATATTTGAATAACCTCATGAATATAATGCCTATCCATATTTGAATAACCTCATGAATATAATGCCTACCCATATTTGAATAACCTCATGAATATAATGCCTATCCATATTTGAATAATCTCATGAATATAATGCCTACCCATATTTGAATAACCTCATGAATATAATGCCTACCCATATTTGAATAACCTCATGAATATAATGCCTACCCATATTTGAATAACCTCATGAATATAATGCCTACCCATATTTGAATAACCTCATGAATATAATGCCTACCCATATTTGAATAACCTCATGAATATAATGCCTACCCATATTTGAATAACCTCATGAATATAATGCCTACCCATATTTGAATAACAATAAAGTATGACCGGCATGAATTATTCCGATTCTAATAGGTCAAATACGGTAATTTTAAAATTCGAGGCGGTCAAAGTGATCAATCTCCTACGGAATTTTAAAAATGGTAAAATTGGGAATTAAGAGATGGATAGCGAAATTGTGGTTGAAACTGTGACTTAAAATACCGAAAAGAATTTTATTGACAAGATTCAATATAAATCTTATTACAAATAAACAACTTTAAATGATTAACAACGAAATTACCAGTTGAACGCAGCCAGTCGGATTGGAGATAAAGGGAGATAAACATGGAGACAGTGAACGTACGAAAGGTAAACAAAGCCGTGTTTATAAGAGTTTAATTATGATAAGACTTGATTAGGATTTATTTAATTTTAACTTCATTTATTTCAACAATTTTTAGATAAACAATAAAAGAAATTTGGTAACCATGAAGAATTTTCTGAAAATAGTCAGTGTTTATGTAGGTGCTTTTTTCTAGCTCAGCGCGCATGTGTGGCCTATATTTGATTGTTATTCAAATATGCCTTTATTTGTATACCGAATACATCAGGTAACAGCTATTTTGTAGGACCTGTGTCATCAGTGGATAACAGCTTGGTTACAAAACATAACTGACCTCATGGTCTGTTACTATTTTTAAATTTTTGCCAGATGCCAAAGGCAAGAGGTAAATTTATATTCTGTAAAAACATTACTGATTAATTTCTGTTAGTTTCATTTCCAATTACCAGTACTTCCATTCAATAATATTAACATAAGCCAATCTTCTGACTTCTGAACTTTTGATTGGCCATACCTTTATTCTAAAAATACTCAAAACCTATTTTTGACAGATAATAAAACAATTGTGGCAGGGTTTTCCAGGTATTGACTATTCTGCTGAGCCCTTTTGACTTGAAATACAGATACTAATTTGCTGAGCCCTTTTGACTTGAAATACAGATACTAATTTGCTGACCCCTCAGACTTTAACTGTTGACATCCACATTTGGTGTCTTGCAACCATTCGTCATCTGGTTCAACAAAATATCTTAAGTTCTCTAACTCAATTAACAGAGGCTGTCGTGGTCATGATTCTTTGGTAGTTAGATTTACAACTACCTGTGCAATCAGTGTCTATCACCACTAAAGTTGTGAGTTCAAACCGTGTTCATGGCGAGGCGTACTCGATACAACATTATATGATATAGTTTGTCAGTGACTTGCAACAGGTCGGTGGTTTTCTCCAGGTACTCCGGTTTCCTCCACCAATAAAACTGACCGCCACGATATAGCTAAAATATTGTTGAAAATGGCATTAAACCATAAACCCAATTAACAATTTTATACGCAATATAGCAGATCGTCTATATTCCAGTACATGTACTTGGAAAACTCTGCAGACATCCATAGTCTGCTTTTATTTCATAAATAGTTTACAAGAATGACCCATGAGATAATTTTATAAATGACCAGTCAACATAACAAATATTGTTAATTGTCAATGGATCATCTGGAAGAATTAAAGCAATCAATATGGAAGAATTAAAGCAATCAATATATCACCTCTATGATGAAGTAATGCATAAGAAGAAAGTTTAGACCAGTCTAACAATATTTGTCACTACTTATATAGCAGACGTCTGTTGTCATGGATATATCTTACATTGACTTCTTTTATATCTTTACTCTGTAAATGAGACAATGGTTCCAGGAAGTTCTGTTTAACAGTATCTTCTAAGGAATATTTATAATCAGCTAATTGTTTGAATGACTCTCCAGCCTCTACCAGACACTCTCCTGAAAAAATAAAATAAAATAAATATAAAACTTGGTTTATGGTGTTTAATGCCACTTTCAACAATATTTCAGTTATATCGTGGTGGTTAGTTTTATTGGTGGAGGAAACAAGAGTACCCAGAGAAAACCACTGACCTGTCGCAAGTCATTGACAACTTTATCACATAATGTTGTATTGAATATATCTCACCATGAACGGAGTTCGAACTTACATCTTTAGTGGTAATAGGCACTGATTGCACAGGTAGTTGTAAATCCAACTACCATATGGTCATATATATATGATAGACTCAGACTGACGTCCAGTCTCTAATCGACGTCCACTCCTTAAATCGGCGTCCACTGACGTCATTATCTCAAATCACGGTCCAATTTTAGGATATTCTCAAATTGTCGTCCTTTCCAAACTCTCATATCTATAGGCCCGTTTACACGATCAAAGTTTGCCCTCAAAAACGACAGTTTTTTGGGTTTTTTTAAGCATTTTCCCATTCTTTAATATTAAGGTTAGGGCTAAGATTAGGTTTAGGGTTAGGGTTAAGGTTAGGGCTAGGGTTAAGGTTAGGCTTAGGGTTAAGGTTAGGGTAGGGTTAATGTTAGGGTTAAGGTTAATGTTAGGGTTAAGGTTAGGGTTAGGATTAAGGTTAGGGTTAAAGTTAGGGTTAGGATTAAGGTTAGGGTTAGGGTTAAGGTTAGGGTTCGCTAAAGTAGAAGTATTCCTAAACACAATAGGATCTTATCTACAGTAACTATAAAATACCTAGGCATTTTTGTCATCAAGAACCCCTCATCTGGAATCTGGTCTTGTCCCTTCTCCATCATTGCTTCAAAAACATTCCTTAAAGGGTGTGACGTCAGTTGAAGTATACGTCAGTGACGTCATTGGATGTCGATTTGAAAAAGTGAAAAACGGCCATATATTTGAGAATTGGACGCCGATTTGAGGATTGGACGTCGATTAGAGACTGGACATCGATCTGAGTCTTACATATATACTGAATCATTTAACATAAAAAAGAAATAACAGATAGCTAGGTTTGGTCTCTTATTTGTGATTTATAGTCCATGTTAAAATGGTATCTAGCTATATGTCCCTTTCTTGTGATTTATAGTCCATGTTAAAATGGTATCTAGCTATATGTTCCTTTCTTGTGATTTATAGTCCATGTTAAAATGGTATCTAGCTATATGTCCCTTTCTTCTGATTTATAGTCCATGTTAAAATGGTATCTAGCTATATGTCCCTTTCTTGTGATTTATAGTCCATGTTAAAATGGTATCTAGCTATATGTCCCTTTCTTGTGATTTATAGTCCATGTTAAAATGGTATCTAGCTATATGTCCCTTTCTTGTGATTTATAGTCCATGTTAAAATGGTATCTGGCTATATGTCCCTTTCTTCTGATTTATAGTCCATGTTAAAATGGTATCTAGCTATATGTCCCTTTCTTCTGATTTATAGTCCATGTTAAAATGGTATCTAGCTATATGTCCCTTTCTTGTGATTTATAGTCCATGTTAAAATGGTATCTAGCTATATGTCCCTTTCTTCTGATTTATAGTCCATGTTAAAATGGTATCTAGCTATATGTCCCTTTCTTGTGATTTATAGTCCATGTTAAAATGGTATCTAGCTATATGTCCCTTTCTTGTGATTTATAGTCCATGTTAAAATGGTATCTAGCTATATGTCCCTTTCTTCTGATTTATAGTCCATGTTAAAATGGTATCTAGCTATATGTCCCTTTCTTGTGATTTATAGTCCATGTTAAAATGGTATCTAGCTATATGTCCCTTTCTTGTGATTTATAGTCCATGTTAAAATGGTATCTAGCTATATGTCCCTTTCTTCTGATTTATAGTCCATGTTAAAATGGTATCTAGCTATATGTCCCTTTCTTGTGATTTATAGTCCATGTTAAAATGGTATCTAGCTATATGTCCCTTTCTTCTGATTTATAGTCCATGTTAAAATGGTATCTAGCTATATGTCCCTTTCTTGTGATTTATAGTCCATGTTAAAATGGTATCTAGCTATATGTCCCTTTCTTCTGATTTATAGTCCATGTTAAAATGGTATCTAGCTATATGTCCCTTTCTTGTGATTTATAGTCCATGTTAAAATGGTATCTAGCTATATGTCCCTTTCTTGTGATTTATAGTCCATGTTAAAATGGTATCTAGCTATATGTCCCTTTCTTGTGATTTATAGTCCATGTTAAAATGGTATCTAGCTATATGTCCCTTTCTTCTGATTTATAGTCCATGTTAAAATGGTATCTAGCTATATGTCCCTTTCTTGTGATTTATAGTCCATGTTAAAATGGTATCTAGCTATATGTCCCTTTCTTGTGATTTATAGTCCATGTTAAAATGGTATCTAGCTATATGTCCCTTTCTTCTGATTTATAGTCCATGTTAAAATGGTATCTAGCTATATGTCCCTTTCTTGTGATTTATAGTCCATGTTAAAATGGTATCTAGCTATATGTCCCTTTCTTCTGATTTATAGTCCATGTTAAAATGGTATCTAGCTATATGTCCCTTTCTTGTGATTTATAGTCCATGTTAAAATGGTATCTAGCTATATGTCCCTTTCTTGTGATTTATAGTCCATGTTAAAATGGTATCTGGCTATATGTCCCTTTCTTGTGATTTATAGTCCATGTTAAAATGGTATCTAGCTATATGTCCCTTTCTTCTGATTTATAGTCCATGTTAAAATGGTATCTAGCTATATGTCCCTTTCTTGTGATTTATAGTCCATGTTAAAATGGTATCTAGCTATATGTCCCTTTCTTCTGATTTATAGTCCATGTTAAAATGGTATCTAGCTATATGTCCCTTTCTTGTGATTTATAGTCCATGTTAAAATGGTATCTAGCTATATGTCCCTTTCTTGTGATTTATAGTCCATGTTAAAATGGTATCTAGCTATATGTCCCTTTCTTGTGATTTATAGTCCATGTTAAAATGGTATCTAGCTATATGTCCCTTTCTTGTGATTTATAGTCCATGTTAAAATGGTATCTAGCTATATGTCCCTTTCTTGTGATTTATAGTCCATGTTAAAATGGTATCTAGCTATATGTCCCTTTCTTGTGATTTATAGTCCATGTTAAAATGGTATCTAGCTATATGTCCCTTTCTTGTGATTTATAGTCCATGTTAAAATGGTATCTAGCTATATGTCCATTTCTTGTGATTTATAGTCCATGTTAAAATGGTATCTAGCTATATGTCCCTTTCTTGTGATTTATAGTCCATGTTAAAATGGTATCTAGCTATATGTCCCTTTCTTCTGATTTATAGTCCATGTTAAAATGGTATCTAGCTATATGTCCCTTTCTTGTGATTTATAGTCCATGTTAAAATGGTATCTAGCTATATGTCCCTTTCTTGTGATTTATAGTCCATGTTAAAATGGTATCTAGCTATATGTCCCTTTCTTGTGATTTATAGTCCATGTTAAAATGGTATCTAGCTATATGTCCCTTTCTTCTGATTTATAGTCCATGTTAAAATGGTATCTAGCTATATGTCCCTTTCTTGTGATTTATAGTCCATGTTAAAATGGTATCTAGCTATATGTCCCTTTCTTGTGATTTATAGTCCATGTTAAAATGGTATCTAGCTATATGTCCCTTTCTTGTGATTTATAGTCCATGTTAAAATGGTATCTAGCTATATGTCCCTTTCTTCTGATTTATAGTCCATGTTAAAATGGTATCTAGCTATATGTCCCTTTCTTGTGATTTATAGTCCATGTTAAAATGGTATCTAGCTATATGTCCCTTTCTTCTGATTTATAGTCCATGTTAAAATGGTATCTAGCTATATGTCCCTTTCTTGTGATTTATAGTCCATGTTAAAATGGTATCTAGCTATATGTCCCTTTCTTCTGATTTATAGTCCATGTTAAAATGGTATCTAGCTATATGTCCCTTTCTTGTGATTTATAGTCCATGTTAAAATGGTATCTAGCTATATGTCCCTTTCTTGTGATTTATAGTCCATGTTAAAATGGTATCTAGCTATATGTCCCTTTCTTCTGATTTATAGTCCATGTTAAAATGGTATCTAGCTATATGTCCCTTTCTTGTGATTTATAGTCCATGTTAAAATGGTATCTAGCTATATGTCCCTTTCTTGTGATTGATAGTCCATGTTAAAATGGTATCTAACTATATGTCCCTTTCTTGTGATTTATAGTCCATGTTAAAATGGTATCTAGCTATATGTCCCTTTCTTCTGATTTATAGTCCATGTTAAAATGGTATCTAGCTATATGTCCCTTTCTTGTGATTTATAGTCCATGTTAAAATGGTATCTAGCTATATGTCCCTTTCTTGTGATTTATAGTCCATGTTAAAATGGTATCTAGCTATATGTCCCTTTCTTCGGATTTATAGTCCATGTTAAAATGGTATCTAGCTATATGTCCCTTTCTTGTGATTTATAGTCCATGTTAAAATGGTATCTAGCTATATGTCCCTTTCTTGTGATTTATAGTCCATGTTAAAATGGTATCTAGCTATATGTCCCTTTCTTGTGATTTATAGTCCATGTTAAAATGGTATCTAGCTATATGTCCCTTTCTTGTGATTTATAGTCCATGTTAAAATGGTATCTAGCTATATGTCCCTTTCTTGTGATTTATAGTCCATGTTAAAATGGTATCTAGCTATATGTCCCTTTCTTGTGATTTATAGTCCATGTTAAAATGGTATCTAGCTATATGTCCCTTTCTTGTGATTTATAGTCCATGTTAAAATGGTATCTAGCTATATGTCCCTTTCTTGTGATTTATAGTCCATGTTAAAATGGTATCTAGCTATATGTCCCTTTCTTGTGATTTATAGTCCATGTTAAAATGGTATCTAGCTATATGTCCCTTTCTTGTGATTTATAGTCCATGTTAAAATGGTATCTAGCTATATGTCCCTTTCTTCTGATTTATAGTCCATGTTAAAATGGTATCTAGCTATATGTCCCTTTCTTGTGATTTATAGTCCATGTTAAAATGGTATCTAGCTATATGTCCCTTTCTTCTGATTTATAGTCCATGTTAAAATGGTATCTAGCTATATGTCCCTTTCTTGTGATTTATAGTCCATGTTAAAATGGTATCTAGCTATATGTCCCTTTCTTGTGATTTATAGTCCATGTTAAAATGGTATCTAGCTATATGTCCCTTTCTTGTGATTTATAGTCCATGTTAAAATGGTATCTAGCTATATGTCCCTTTCTTCTGATTTATAGTCCATGTTAAAATGGTATCTAGCTATATGTCCCTTTCTTGTGATTTATAGTCCATGTTAAAATGGTATCTAGCTATATGTCCCTTTCTTCTGATTTATAGTCCATGTTAAAATGGTATCTAGCTATATGTCCCTTTCTTGTGATTTATAGTCCATGTTAAAATGGTATCTAGCTATATGTCCCTTTCTTGTGATTTATAGTCCATGTTAAAATGGTATCTAGCTATATGTCCCTTTCTTGTGATTTATAGTCCATGTTAAAATGGTATCTAGCTATATGTCCCTTTCTTGTGATTTATAGTCCATGTTAAAATGGTATCTAGCTATATGTCCCTTTCTTCTGATTTATAGTCCATGTTAAAATGGTATCTAGCTATATGTCCCTTTCTTGTGATTTATAGTCCATGTTAAAATGGTATCTAGCTATATGTCCCTTTCTTGTGATTTATAGTCCATGTTAAAATGGTATCTAGCTATATGTCCCTTTCTTCTGATTTATAGTCCATGTTAAAATGGTATCTAGCTATATGTCCCTTTCTTGTGATTTATAGTCCATGTTAAAATGGTATCTAGCTATATGTCCCTTTCTTGTGATTTATAGTCCATGTTAAAATGGTATCTAGCTATATGTCCCTTTCTTGTGATTTATAGTCCATGTTAAAATGGTATCTAGCTATATGTCCCTTTCTTCTGATTTATAGTCCATGTTAAAATGGTATCTAGCTATATGTCCCTTTCTTGTGATTTATAGTCCATGTTAAAATGGTATCTAGCTATATGTCCCTTTCTTCTGATTTATAGTCCATGTTAAAATGGTATCTAGCTATATGTCCCTTTCTTGTGATTTATAGTCCATGTTAAAATGGTATCTAGCTATATGTCCCTTTCTTGTGATTTATAGTCCATGTTAAAATGGTATCTAGCTATATGTCCCTTTCTTGTGATTTATAGTCCATGTTAAAATGGTATCTAGCATTATGTCCCTTTCTTGTGATTTATAGTCCATGTTAAAATGGTATCTAGCTATATGTCCCTTTCTTGTGATTTATAGTCCATGTTAAAATGGTATCTAGCTATATGTCCCTTTCTTCTGATTTATAGTCCATGTTAAAATGGTATCTAGCTATATGTCCCTTTCTTGTGATTTATAGTCCATGTTAAAATGGTATCTAGCTATATGTCCCTTTCTTGTGATTTATAGTCCATGTTAAAATGGTATCTAGCTATATGTCCCTTTCTTCTGATTTATAGTCCATGTTAAAATGGTATCTAGCTATATGTCCCTTTCTTGTGATTTATAGTCCATGTTAAAATGGTATCTAGCTATATGTCCCTTTCTTGTGATTTATAGTTCATGTTAAAATGGTATCTAGCTATATGTCCCTTTCTTGTGATTCTACATATGACTTCATGACTTAAAATACAGAAAATCTTGTCTACAATGTGGCACACACATTTTCCTGTTATTTCCATATTTGTTCTAGGATTCTCTTTCTGTTATAATGATTATCTTAACTAGTTAAAATGGTTATCTTAACTAGTTAAAATGATTATCTTAACTAGTTAAAATGGCTACTTAAGGCCTCAGTGACACTCTAATAACACAGACGCTCGTGGCACTGACCACCCCCCTTTTTCTAGCTTTCTGTTTACAAATTTATTTTCAATAAAATTTCTTTATTTCTTTATCATTTCATCTCTTTCCTTATTTTAACTTGTTTGTGTCAATATTCATACAATCTTATGTTAACATCAAATTGCATGTGTCGACCAGGAAATTATGTTAACATCAAATTGCATGTGTCGACCCTGGTCGACACTTGCAATTTGATTAACATAAGATTGTATGAATATTGACACGAACAAGTTAAAATAAGGAAAAAGAGATGAAATAATACAGAAATAAAGAAATTTTATTGAAAATAAATTTGTAAACAGAAAGTTAGAAAAAGGGGGGGTGGTCCGTGCCACAAACACCTGTGTCTAATAAGTGATAAAGTTGGACTTTCTGACTAAATACATTTAACCATTAGTTGTCACAGTACAAGTACATTGACTATCTGTGTCATGTGATCTGTCAAATAATTCCCATTGGTTTATGAGGCTATATATATAATAATTTATTATCAGAAATGTTCTTTAATCATTTTTTAACTCTCATGGGGTCAGTAAACTGAAAATTCCATAATAAACACTCATTCATGCAGCCAATGCATAAATTGTTGCATTAAATAAAACAAAAATGTATCATTGCTTGAAAAAATTTAAATGCATGTAATTAAGTAATTGACCAGTGATATGTATGTATTATTGGTGCATGGAAGTAGAATATACCCATGGTTTGTGAGCGAGTGACTGTTGTTTAATATGATATGTATGTATTATTGGTGAATGGAAGTAGAATATACCCATGGTTTGTGAGCGAGTGACTGTTGTTTAATATGATATGTATGTATTATTGGTGCATGGAAGTAGAATATACCCATGGTTTGTGAGCGAGTGACTGTTGTTTAATATGATATGTATGTATTATTGGTGAATGGAAGTAGAATATACCCATGGTTTGTGAGTGAGTGACTGTTGTTTAATATGATATGTATGTATTATTGGTGCATGGAAGTAGAATATACCCATGGTTTGTGAGTGAGTGACTGTTGTTTAATATGATATGTATGTATTATTGGTGCATGGAAGTAGAATATACCCATGGTTTGTGAGCGAGTGACTGTTGTTTAATATGATATGTATGTATTATTGGTGAATGGAAGTAGAATATACCCATGGTTTGTGAGCGAGTGACTGTTGTTTAATATGATATGTATGTATTATTGGTGCATGGAAGTAGAATATACCCATGGTTTGTGAGCGAGTGACTGTTGTTTAATATGATATGTATGTATTATTGGTGAATGGAAGTAGAATATACCCATGGTTTGTGAGCGAGTGACTGTTGTTTAATATGATATGTATGTATTATTGGTGCATGGAAGTAGAATATACCCATGGTTTGTGAGCGAGTGACTGTTGTTTAATATGATATGTATGTATTATTGGTGAATGGAAGTAGAATATACCCATGGTTTGTGAGCGAGTGACTGTTGTTTAATATGATATGTATGTATTATTGGTGCATGGAAGTAGAATATACCCATGGTTTGTGAGCGAGTGACTGTTGTTTAATATGATATGTATGTATTATTGGTGCATGGAAGTAGAATATACCCATGGTTTGTGAGCGAGTGACTGTTGTTTAATATGATATGTATGTATTATTGGTGCATGGAAGTAGAATATACCCATGGTTTGTGAGCGAGTGACTGTTGTTTAATATGATATGTATGTATTATTGGTGAATGGAAGTAGAATATACCCATGGTTTGTGAGCGAGTGACTGTTGTTTAATATGATATGTATGTATTATTGGTGAATGGAAGTAGAATATACCCATGGTTTGTGAGCGAGTGACTGTTGTTTAATATGATATGTATGTATTATTGGTGCATGGAAGTAGAATATACCCATGGTTTGTGAGCGAGTGACTGTTGTTTAATATGATATGTATGTATTATTGGTGCATGGAAGTAGAATATACCCATGGTTTGTGAGCGAGTGACTGTTGTTTAATATGATATGTATGTATTATTGGTGCATGGAAGTAGAATATACCCATGGTTTGTGAGCGAGTGACTGTTGTTTAATATGATATGTATGTATTATTGGTGAATGGAAGTAGAATATACCCATGGTTTGTGAGCGAGTGACTGTTGTTTAATATGATATGTATGTATTATTGGTGCATGGAAGTAGAATATACCCATGGTTTGTGAGCGAGTGACTGTTGTTTAATATGATATGTATGTATTATTGGTGCATTGAAACAGTCCACAGGTAGACATCTTGCTTTATTCAAACACATTATTCTGATTCCGAGCCAATTAGACCTTGCTCTCACTTCTTATTGCAGGGTTTTCAAAGTGGGCCGGTACCCGGTACTTTTACCCGCCTGAGATCGTGTATAGTACCGACAGAAATTACTGAACCCCCCAAAATTAGCGGTGGTCAAAACCACAAGTACGATGGTTTGTGGAATATTTTTCATAAAAAATTAATGATCACGTCAATTGCTGAATTCTCGCATTCAAATCAAACAACTGCGTCACGACCAAGTTGATGGGATATTCCCTGTTTTAAAAATAACTTTACCTTAGAATCGTAAATAGCAGTTTGCGCATACGGTAAATAGTTATGTTTTCGCCCCAATATCTTTTCATCCTTGTGTAAAACTCGGACCGGAACAATACAATACAATACAATATTTTTATTCCAATTAGGGTCCCTCAAGGGGCAATAACAAATACACATTCATAATTATATCAACAGTTACAACAATACAGAATGGAGATATATGTTTTTAAACAAGACAATTCTTAACTATTTAAATGATATGTTACAAAAAATATATAAATAAATAAATAAATAGGCCGTGTTCGGCAGCACGACCCGAGGAGAGGCAATGAGTAATGTATAGTTGCAGTGTATCATATGGTTGAAGAATGGACTACATGTATGAGATTACTTAGCTGGAGGAGACACCAGGGGACGATGCTTAAGAATTGTGTTTTGATTCTCCCCGTGTCTGATCCAGCAAAGCAAGCGGTTCAAGTAGTAAAACATCATGTGTTTGATGAAAGGACTGTGATTACTTAGCTGGAGGAGACACCAGGGGACGGTGCTTAAGAATCGCATTTCGATTCTCCCCGTGTCTGATCCAGGAAAGCAAGCAGTTCAAGTAATAAACTAAAATGGGAATAAATAGATGTATCGTTTATCTGCAACAGACACCAAGGGACAGTGCTTCAGGAAATGTATTGCATCTACTAAGATTAGCAATGAGCATTCCTCCTCGTGTCTAGTGCAGACAAACAATAATATATTTTAGGCATTAATATGTAGATTTTGTTAATAAAATTGAAGCAGTGTTATTCAGTTATTTAAATTATCTGCAGTATTTATAAATAAAGTGACACAACTCTTTCAAAACTGATACATCTTCACAGGTCATTAACCAGTAAAATTTTTCTCGAGGATTTAATTGTAGAAAATTGTTACACGATTGAGATATTGTTTTGAACAGCTGTTGTCGCTCCTCTCTAAATTTGCTGCAGCAAAGTAGAAAATGAATTTCATCTTCTACCTCTCCCGAGTCGCACTGCTCACACAAAGCTGACATCATTTCAAAATAAAAAAAATGACCTATTTCAAATTATGTTCAAACACAATTTAGTGTAATCTCCAGTAATATAAGTATGATCATTATGTATTATGAATATATGACTACACAATATTTTGTGCGATTTTTTTTATCCATTTAAAACCTAGGGTCGAATCATTCTGGGGCGTACTGTCTTGTTGCTTAACTCCGTCCATATTGTTTAACTTCCGGTATAAAAAAATAAAAACCTATGGCTCACATTTTGACGGGGCCCTACCGCGGTTGTTCACAGAAATGAAAGTGTGCTGAAAAACATTTTTAAAAGGGGGTACGAGGAGATAAGGGATAGAAAATTACTAGAAATCTTGAAAAAGGACCGGACATGGCTCAAATACGAATTACATTGTAATGTCAAAATGCCGGCCCCCCCTTTTTTTCCAGAATAATTTAATAAATGTCTTCCTGCGAATCGTTTTTGTTCGAACATTTTTTTTGCACATAAGTCGTGAAAGTAACAATATATATTGTTTTTGTTTAATTATATTTGTATTGATCTATTAAAAAATAATAAATTTTTATTAAAGATTGATGATTGCAAATTAAATTTATATGTTTCATCAAGGAGTATTCTATATACGTCCTTGGTTTCATTAATTATGACACTTAAATGTCTTGATCCTGCCAATGGTCTTTGATGAGTTTAATTACTGGTAATAAAGTAAAAAAAAAACACACAAGCCAAGGTATTGTGAAAAAGAAAAGGACAAAGCCAACAAAAGAATTTTGAGAAGTTTAAGCTTCGATAACAGCGGCTTGGTCAAGCCTAGCTGCGGAACCATAGCTCTTTATGGTCCTTTTGGGTTTTTTTAAGATATGGCAGACTGTCTATGAATAATCTTGGCTGAAGTCTGTAAACTGAAATATTCAGTAAAGAAATTGGGGGGGGGGGGGGGGAGGGGAGGTAATCCAGGCATTATGCATGGTCTTCACTCTTAGTGAAATCTGAACTCTAAAGTTAATGGGATTTTTCTTTCAAAAACACTTAATGTTTTGCAGTCTCTGAAGTACATTTTTTGGTCCACAAAATGCTAGATTTCAGGAGCTTCCGCCCCCTGGACCCCTTACAGCCCTCAGCCTAATTTTTTAGGTACCTCCTAAAATTTAAGAAGTACCTCCTATTATAAAAAACTTTGAAACCCCTGTTATTGCTTAGTGGACAACAGGCAAATTTAAATTTAATAGTCTTTGTTTGGTTCTTCAACACTTTAGGCAAGCATGCTAACAAATAAACCACTGAGGCAGTTCCCATAGGAAATAAGGATCTGTTGAAAATCCCTATTTTGTTCACTTTACTCTGTTTTTAAGGATCTGTTCTTAGTTCTATCAATAACATATCGTCCTCGTCACCTTAAGCAGAGATTAGAACAAAAGTCTGTAGCTATAGATTTTCTCTAACAATCTTATAATTTCCATTAAACTTGCATTTTTGCAGAGTGGAGAGAAAAGCTACGTTACTCCAAATAAATGTAAATATAAATTATCGATATATACCGGTAAAGTATACATAAGTTTCCTGAAATATCTGATATAGGTAAACTATCAATATAAATGTAGCTAAAAGGATTACAAAAGATCAAAATAAACAACATGTAACTATGGTAACAATACAGTATAACAGTTACATTTAGTATACTTGTGTACAGGCACCATGAAAGAATTGCATATATACCAAACCCCAAAATTTAAATGGAAATGTTTAACCTGTCTAATTAAAACACCTGTATATTGTGATAAAGTTTGTCAGTGACTTGTGACAGGTCGGTGGTTTTCACCGGGTACTATGGTTTCCTCCACCAATAAAACTGACCGATATCGTGTAAAACTGAAATATTGTTGAAAGTGGCGTTAAACATCATAAGCCTAAATCTAAACCTACATTATCAACCAATAGAATTGAAAGTTTTATATGTCACCATATATCCTGCTCCTGTAAAGTACATGTGTACCCAGCTATATATTTTTTGCCTTTCCTAAGCCAGGACCTAGCTTAGATTCCTTTCAGCCTCTGTCACTGTTATTTATGTGCATAGAAGTTTGAAGGTTTGACAGAGATTATCAACAAATCTGTGTAGCTAATTTTATCAAAAGAACTGTTTATAGTACATATGCATTTATCTAAATTGATGTAAGCATTTTATATTGTACAAAGTCATCTATCTAACTTTACATCCTCATGTTTATAAACTTCTAGGATCTAGCCATTGATGAGGTTATAAAACACATATATGGTTACTAATGATTAATTTCCTTTTATTAAACTAAAAAATACCCATACAAATATAGCCTTATTGACCGTTTCAGTAATAAAACCAGGACATATACGGTATGTACACATAAAGATACAGCCTTCTTGACTGTTTCAGATTTGGGTCAAATTTAGAAGTTTTATACTGGTCAGTTGTTTGTGCTATTATAGTATATGTATAATTAATTAAACATGTTTTACTTTTATTACTTAAATAACCAATCAATATTTTATTTTCAAACTGAGGGCATAACCTGTAGTTAAAATACTATTAATAAATCAGATTAAGTCATGTCATTATGACACCATTAAAGAAAAAATTCTTCCATTTTATGTGAATTTACACCTATTTTAACTTTACTGGATTGAAAACAATTTGATGCAAATGTTACTTAGATTTTATAATGAGAATCTCTTCTCCTCTGGTTGGGGATGTTACATAAGGAATCTTCTACCTCTCTCTACTTACCATTTTACAACACATCAAATTCAAAGTCTTGAGGTACTGTCTAGTCATAGAATTTCTTTGATTGCACAGTTTTTATATTTCAATGGGATAAATAATATCTACAATTTTATTTCCCTTCCTTTTTCAAATATTTCAAACTGAAAACTGCAATAAATTTTGTTTAGTTTTTTTGGTTTTTTTTATATTATACACATCGGTACATTGTATGCTATTATTAATAATATTATACACATCGGTACATTGTATGCTAATATTAATAATATTATACACATCGGTACATTGTATGCTATTATTAATAATATTATACACATCGGTACATTGTATGCTAATATTAATAATATTATACACATCGGTACATTGTATGCTAATATTAATAATATTACACATCGGTACATTGTATGCTATTATTAATAATATTATACACATCGGTACATTGTATGCTAATATTACTTTTAAAGTAACAGGAGAGAAAGAACTGGTCTCATGATCAGACATAACAATATAGCAGACAGTTTAGTTTCCAGGTGATAACTTTTGACCTTTACTCTCCACTGACACATATTCTATTTTTCAACACAAATGTAATGTGTCATTTTATTTGAGTAGTACATGATAAAACTTTCAAAAGTTGTTCATCCTCAATTATTTAAAATTGCATAAGCAGAGGCGGATCCAGGGGGGGCGCACCCGGCGCCCCCCCCCCCCCCCCCCCCCCCCCTAAAATTGGAAAAAAATATGTTTTTTTGGCGTAAAATCGTGATTTTTCACATGAAATACCCCAAAATTATTCGTGCCTCCCTCCGTAATTGTAAAAACTATGATTTTTTGGCATAAAATAGTGATTTTTCACACGAAATACCCCTAAAATTTTCGCGCCTTCCTCTGCTCAGCGCAATTTTTTTTAGTGCGCCCCCCCCCCTAACTTGAAATCCTGGATCCGCCCCTGATAAGGAAGCCTTTTTATATTATGTATATTTTCAAAACTATATTCAAGGATGAAGCATTATGTCAGATCTTGAGGGGGAATTTTGGTTACCCGGTAGTTGAAATCAAATTTAGAGGTATATTTAGTACAAGTGAAAAGAACATGAAAAGTGTCAAATTTCCTCAGGAAGTCTAAAAAAAATGTGGTCATGTCTGAGTGTAGACATAAAACTAATATAAAACATGAAAAACCTGCTGTATCATTTCATTTTAAACATATTTTATTCATAAATAAATGAAATGGATTGGATAGCAGGCTATAGCCTATATAAATCTCCTGCTGTATCAATGTAGATAATCATTTTTATCTTCAGTTAATTAAATCATATGAGAAATAAATTCATGGCCTCAGGGATGGGGTGGGGATTAAAATATTTCTCTGCATTTGATAGTTAAAAATTTCACATTTTTTAGTCCTGGTAACTGGTAAACCTAACATTAAAAATATTAACCTTTTTTTACCATTACGGCATTAGTGGCATTAGGTAAAAAAATAAATAATACTTTTATGATACATTTTTTGTATAAGGAAAATATTCTATTTTTATCACCCTCATTTCTTATTTATATTTATAACAAAGGTGAAGTGTTACAACTTGAGACAATTCAATGAAGCATGGACTGATGTTTTTATCTGACTATAAGATAATATATAAACCTGTTTTAGCACTAGTAATGTGCTTGTGGCAAATAAAACTAATATCATATATTAATGACATTTTATATCAAACAAGAATTCATCTGAATTTTATTAATACATAGAAAAAAAGCATAAGTCTCCTACACTTTGCTTGGGAGACTTCAATGAACAAATTTTAATATAAACCATTGTTGTATGTTAACCCTACAAAGGTCAATGATTTGACAATAGATTACTGGTATACTTTCTAGTACATAATACATCATAAGTGTACAATAAAGAACTTTCATGTCAAATTTCTTTTGAGGTACAAGCCATTTGATAAAGGGTTAAGGGTTATGTGTATTAATAACACTTTCAGCAATCTTTCAGTTTTATCATGGCAGACACTGTTAAATGTAGAAAAAACCACAGTATCAGGGAAATGACTGTTCATTGTAAATCCAATTGATTTCAACATTTGTAGAATCTGTTTACAAGGTATTGACCTGGCAAAGTTAACAAACCCCCACTCGCCCCCTTTTTTCCATTACATTTACCTAATACTTATCATGTTTATTGCTTTTGTTAATTGTGCAATGCGCCTGTGTGTAGTATTAACCATTTCTTTTTCTCCAGTTTTCTTGGTATCCACAGGGAACAATTTTGTATTTATATCCCTATGGTATCCACAGGGAACAATTTCGTATTTATTTCCCTATTTAAACCAATATTTAATTACGTTTTAATGATGACCTGGTATTTAAACTGATATTCTACATCAGGCTACTTTTTAACTCCCTTTACATGAATTTAACACATTTTCTAAGACTTTAAAATATTTGCACACATTACATTAATAAAAGTTATTCTGTGATGTAGCTGAGTGTTGACAATTGTTTACAACTCTATACTCCTATGTGACATGAACACCCACCTCTCTAAAGCCTTAACAATTATACAATCATCATTATTCATAAGCTGTCAAAAGTCTTGTATATTTCTCTGTCATCTTTACATGTAATTAGACCCTGAGTAATTAGTCTAATTAAATCATTGAATACATAAATGACAACATGGACAAACACTATTGATTATTGTGGAAGTGTAAGTCCATTTTCATTACCAAGTCCTATCAAACTCATCATTCTTAATTTATCTGAAGATTGTATTAAATAATCTGATGATAACTTGTTGTTGGTAGAATGATTGATACAAAACACTACAGATGGAATTATTTTTTGCTATGTACTAGTATTCAAGTTTTGAACTGGGATTAAAATGTGTTATTTGTACAGGAATTATATGAACTTGTAGGGACTTGGAATTGAAAAATTTATTTTACAATTTTAAGGACAATTCAATTTATTATCTGTTCAAGACATTGAAAAATAATATAAAGTACTTCAACACAACATTCAATAAGATTTACAGTTTTATATTTTGTCTTTATATGATTTTTCTAGTATTATTTATAGAATACATATTTAAAGGAATATGGATTTATTTATGTTTTAAATCTTGTCCTGATTAAAATGTCAATAAATGGGATTGTTTATGTAGAAATGTAATACCATGTGGTTCAATATATAGAACAAAATCCTCATTTCCTCATTACAACTTGAATTCACTACAAAATGAAAAAAAAGGAGTGACTTGTAGTGTATAGTAAAGTTGTAGTTAAAACTGAAAGTTCGTGATATTATCAAAAATAATCTACCAGTAGTTTTTTTCACTATAGTATTTCTTATTTCTTTTATTGGATCTATTTGATTCTACTTAAATCGAGTCAACAAAAATTAATACAATGGATGGTATGTCATTTTATTATACCAACCTTTCATCACTCATTTCTAAATCAGAAAGTACGAAAGTCTTCAAATAGTTTGAAAATAGTAGAATTATCTTTTTCAAATGAAAGATATCAAACATCAGACCGGGAAAAAAAGGTAGAAATATGATAACAAAATACATGTACTTAGTATACATGTATTTACGCTTTAATTTTGTAAAAAGTCAGCTGTTCATCAATGAGACTATTAATTGACCTCTTGAGTCAAGTGGTTTTTTGTATGATACATTCTCAGAAATGAATGATGTAATCTCTTACACAAGCTGCCTTATAAAGAAGTCAATGACATATTTCCTTTACTTATATCACTACCAGTCTCTGATCATGAATGGGCTTAAATTAGATAAATCTAGACAGATGTCTTTAACATATTATTATATACAATAAAGGATATCTACTGTATGTGTTAAGTAATGATGACTTGTTGGTTAACTTGATAACTGGGTTACATTCTAACCTTTTGCTTTCAATATTATTTATTTTGTTGGTTAACTTGATAACTGGATTACATTCTAACCTTTTGCTTTCAATATTATTTATTTTGTTGGTTAACTTGATAACTGGGTTACATTCTAACCTTTTGCTTTCAATATTATTTATTTTGTTGGTTAACTTGATAACTGGGTTACATTCTAACCTTTTGTTTTCAATATTATTTATTTTGTTGGTTAACTTGATAACTGGGTTACATTCTAACCTTTTCTTTCAATATTATTTATTTTGTTGGTTAACTTGATAACTGGGTTACATTCTAACCTTTTGCTTTCAATATTATTTATTTTGTTGTTTAACTTGATAACTGGGTTACATTCTAACCTTTTGCTTTCAATATTATTTATTTTGTTGGTTAACTTGATAACTGGATTACATTCTAACCTTTTGCTTTCAATATTATTTATTTTGTTGGTTAACTTGATAACTGGGTTACATTCTAACCTTTTGCTTTCAATATTATTTATTTTGTTGGTTAACTTGATAACTGGGTTACATTCTAACCTTTTGTTTTCAATATTATTTATTTTGTTGGTTAACTTGATAACTGGGTTACATTCTAACCTTTTGCTTTCAATATTATTTATTTTGTTGGTTAACTTGATAACTGGGTTACATTCTAACCTTTTGCTTTCAATATTATTTATTTTGTTGTTTAACTTGATAACTGGGTTACATTCTAACCTTTTGCTTTCAATATTATTTATTTTGTTGGTTAACTTGATAATTGGGTTACATTCTGTCCTTTTGCTTTCAATATTATTTATTTTGTTGGTTAACTTGATAACTGGGTTACATTCTAACCTTTTGCTTTCAATATTATTTATTTTGTTGGTTAACTTGATAACTGGGTTACATTCTAACCTTTTGTTTTCAATATTATTTATTTTGTTGGTTAACTTGATAACTGGGTTACATTCTAACCTTTTGCTTTCAATATTATTTATTTTGTTGGTTAACTTAATAACTGGGTTACATTCTAACCTTTTGCTTTCAATATTATTTATTTTGTTGGTTAACTTGATAACTGGGTTACATTCTAACCTTTTGCTTTCAATATTATTTATTTTGTTGGTTAACTTGATAACTGGATTACATTCTAACCTTTTGCTTTCAATATTATTTATTTTGTTGGTTAACTTGATAACTGGGTTACATTCTAACCTTTTGCTTTCAATATTATTTATTTTGTTGGTTAACTTGATAACTGGGTTACATTCTAACCTTTTGTTTTCAATATTATTTATTTTGTTGGTTAACTTGATAACTGGGTTACATTCTAACCTTTTGCTTTCAATATTATTTATTTTGTTGGTTAACTTAATAACTGGGTTACATTCTAACCTTTTGCTTTCAATATTATTTATTTTGTTGGTTAACTTGATAACTGGGTTACATTCTAACCTTTTGCTTTCAATATTATTTATTTTGTTGGTTAACTTGATAACTGGGTTACATTCTAACCTTTTGTTTTCAATATTATTTATTTTGTTGGTTAACTTGATAACTGGGTTACATTCTAACCTTTTGCTTTCAATATTATTTATTTTGTTGGTTAACTTGATAACTGGGTTACATTCTAACCTTTTGCTTTCAATATTATTTATTTTGTTGTTTAACTTGATAACTGGGTTACATTCTAACCTTTTGTTTTCAATATTATTTATTTTGTTGGTTAATTTGATAACTGGGTTACATTCTAACCTTTTGCTTTCAATATTATTTATTTTGTTGGTTAACTTGATAACTGGGTTACATTCTAATCTTTTGCTTTCAATATTATTTATTTTGTTGGTTAACTTGATAACTGGGTTACATTCTAACCTTTTGCTTTCAATATTATTTATTTTGTTGGTTAACTTGATAATTGGGTTACATTCTAACCTTTTGTTTTCAATATTATTTATTTTGTTGGTTAACTTGATAACTGGGTTACATTCTAACCTTTTGCTTTCAATATTATTTATTTTGTTGGTTAACTTGATAATTGGGTTACATTCTAACCTTTAGTTTTCAATATTATTTATTTTGTTGGTTAACTTGATAACTGGGTTACATTCTAACCTTTTGCTTTCAATATTATTTATTTTGTTGGTTAACTTGATAACTGGGTTACATTCTAACCTTTTGCTTTCAATATTATTTATTTTGTTGGTTAACTTGATAACTGGGTTACATTCTAACCTTTTGTTTTCAATATTATTTATTTTGTTGGTTAACTTGATAACTGGGTTACATTCTAACCTTTTGCTTTCAATATTATTTATTTTGTTGGTTAACTTGATAACTGGATTACATTCTAACCTTTTGCTTTCAATATTATTTATTACAACAAAGATGCAGATATTGCAAATCAATAAATGAAATAAATATACATATTTTTCACCAGTAAGAACTTGAGTATGTTAGACAAGGGGGATTACAAGAATTGAATGATGTGGACAAAATATTCAATAACAATAAATGAAAAAAATACAGTTGAGAATTACTACGTGCTATGTTATCGTGTATAAAGTTTTGGTCACCATTCTTCTATGTAGAGTGAAAGCTTCTAGATAACTACTGGTTAAACATGAACTATGAAGTCATACCCTTGAAATTTTGTATGGAATGGTGTTACTTTTTATTTTTCGTGTTAATATGACAGTTTTGTAACATTGCAGGATAACACAATAAATATAATTTCTCTGAAAATAAAATTCACTTGAACTTGGCACAGAACAGGTGAGATATGCTCTACAAGCATTGTATTTCTACCTATTCCTAATCCTCAAGCAAATAAATTTTATATTCAGAGAGAAGGCATGTATACCGCCAGGCATCAAATATTTTGGCTCTGATTAACAAAGATTTGCTAGGTTATAGATTACAAATAATACAATTTCCTAGTAATTCAGTTATCTAAATAAATACCAAAACAGCTTTTAGCTATCAATATCAATCTATGTTTCCTACTGAAAGAAAAAGAAAACACATTGAAAAACTTGGAGAAAGAAACATCAGTCTTGAGGAATTAAACACTACTAATTTCATTTCAATTGACAATACATTTTTCATTATTTCAAATCAACAATTACGACATAAAAATACAGAAACTATATATAGCTAGGAGTAGGCAGTCCTCACGATAAGCACCGGTCCTCCGGCCCAAGACCAGTAAAACTTTGTTCGGATCGGTAAATTTTTCAGTTTTTCTTTAGAACTACATGTATATAAAAATAAATTCAAGAATTTGATCTGAACCAGTAAATTAAAATTTTCATTCGAAGACTGAGTACGACATGATAAATCTATTGAAATTTCTGCACTGAAAAGCTAAAATCGTTCAATATCCTATTACAATGTAGATCTACTCCTTAACAGAGAACAAGGTGATCAACCATCTTATTAAAATAGCCTTTAGCTATATACAACACAAATGTATGTTAATTACATACAATTACATAATTTAAAATCTCTTTACAATTTTTTTTTTAAAATCAGATCAATATTGAATAAATCCTACTTGATATTTAGAAGCTGGTGTTAGAATGACAAACTTATGACAAATTAAAACAATTTACAAGTACATTTATCAAAGTTAAGGGTAGCACATGGTCATTGTTTTTGTTTATATTTTGCAGGTGGTCAATCGTTTGTTCATTTACCACATACAGAATTGGTCAAAATATGTAGGTAAATTTTTCCTCAAAATAAAAGTAACGATCAAATTTTCTTTCAAATAGACACTAACAGTAGCTCGAAAAACCAGGTTGACAAATAATGACAAGAATTTGTCCATATAACACTAACTGTATAGATAAAAGGGTGTTTGATGCTTGACAGTAAATTATATTCCCAACATCTTATTAAACTAAATCTTCTGACTATTTCAAACACCAAATAATAAATTATGGACGAGACTGGACTTCAAAGTTTGATAACAAAATCTCAGTTCAAGGAAACGTATAGTTATCATGCAATTTTTCACTAAATTACTGAATGTCAAAAATAATAATAATAAGTTCACTTCCTTGAGTTACCATTCAGGAAATAAATACTGATATAGTATTATGCAATTTAGATGCACATACCATAAAAATAAATGTAAAAATTAATTTCCCTGAATTATATATAATTATCGATGAGGAAATTAATGTTGAAATACATTAAAATTACACAAATCAAAAATAAAATGTAAACAAACATCTGCTGACAATTGTTAACTTATAGTCATGAGACATTAGTCATGCTTACTTTGAATACTACCTCAATCATCATTATAGCTGAAATACTTGATGTGGAACAACAATCAATCAATCAATCAATCAATCAATCAATCAGAAATGAAGAATAGCAATCAAAGCTATTCATTTCTGTATTGGTGAAATTTGAGGTTTAACAGAGGAGCCAGTGGTTTGTCTATATTGCAGGGCTCACCAGAGCCAGAGGTTAATATTTCAATCAGAGTGAGACCACTCTCTCATTTAAACTGATTTTGGTCATTTCATTCCTTCAATATTAATACATACATGTATATGTACATATTTACTAGTTCCCATAGTATGTATCTCACATGATCTAGTTCCCTAGTTTGTATGTATCCCTCATTAACTGGATCCTTTAGGATTACATTATATTCACAAGTTCCTATGGTATAAATCTCACATTAATCTATTCCCTCAGTATACATGTATGTATCTCATGTCATTTATCAATTCTCGTAGTATGAATCTTGTACAGTATCTTAATGTAGGAACTCAGAGATTTTTTTTTCTATATTTACACATACATTCCACTGATAAATCTCTCCAATACTTACCAAAAGTAGAATCATCTCCCAGATCTTTTCCATGTTTACACATGTGTTCCCCTAAAGTGCCTTCAGGTTGTGGATATGCAGCAGTTTTAGCTTGACCTCTCATTTTAGATATTGTGTTAACTGTCCTTAATTTTGCTCTTGATGCTGAAAAAAGGATATTATTTCATTTAATTATGTTAAAATAATAAATATCATTTTTTAAACAATGTATCATTACAAGCACTAATAGTTAGTCAACACTAAAATGATGTCATCTACAGTATATTGAGGTAAACAGGACTATAAGGAACCACAGAGAACCACTGAGGATTTTCATAAAGCAGGAATCTATAAAAATACAATAATTTTTGAAAGAAACAAAACACCACAGTCCAAAAAACTAACTTATAGTTGACAAATCAGACTTCATTCATACCTCAAGATTTGGTATGAGGCAATTGGATTGAACGAGCCAAGATCATCAAAATGTAACCCCTTTCAGGATTTCATTAGATCTTAATGCAAGCAATATATCAGGGGGAGCAATAAAAGATCTAATTCTATAAAAAAAAAAATTCTAGTTTTTACCTGGATTTGGTTGTAGAAATTCTTCTGTTTTTCCAATTAAATCATCTACTAATTTACCCATAACATCAGTTTTCTATTAAGATAAAACAAAAACATATGAAACATTAGCACATAATGACACATCATAAGTTGACATCTCCATATATTATTTTACATATTTATTTTTAGTAAAATATATACAACTGATAAATGTTAGTTAACAATTTCCAAGTTAATTGTTTTTGGTGTAGGGAGATGAATTGCCATCAACTAATTTTTAACAAATCAAATTATTGAATTAACTCATTTTAACATGTCCTAATGTTTTAATCTTTTGGACATAACATTTGAAATAGAATGGCTGTATATATTTGTCTCCTAACTAGATAGACATACACATTTTCAAATGTACTTACTCTTTCCATTTCAATGAATTCTTCATCATGCTCTGTTCCTTTGGCACCACCAATCTTTTCACTCATATACTGAAGAAGATATATTAAACAGACTTAGTCATTGTTGTTACATTTGTATGTAGAACAACATAAAACTCTCCTTAATCATAAAATTTCAAGCACTGTACAAAAAAAATATTTGCAGTTCACATTGTTGATATCACCTGTATAGCATGGCAACGACAAGTTAGATGATGATATCTGTTTCTACTATTCTAGACCAACAAGATTAGTGAATTTTTATAGTGTTAACTCACTGAACTAACATGTACAATCCACAGACAAATATGTCGCTCCACTTTGACACATTATCCTGAACCAGTCTTTGTTCTTACTCCTTAATGCTGTGTGCCTTGCGAAGAATCAACAAATACCAATTTTATAGTCTTTGGTTGTCATGTTTAGTGTTCTAATCATGATAATCATAGGACTTAAGCATGATTATCTATTTTTTTCTATAAACAACAAAGATACCAAAATATAACATTAAATAACTATCCCTCAGGGAACCCCACGGTATAGAGATAAAATAGTTTCACAATTTTCTGCTACATTGTACAATACTGAAGAATGATCAATCCAAAAACTTTCCTAGAAATAGTGGAACTTCAGAGAAATTCCCTTCTCAGACTTCTGGTGCAATGTTCTCTACTTATGTCAACTGCATGAGTCTGGATTAGAAAGGTTTGAGAAATCTACATTATATTAAGAAAATGATCAACAGAACAACAAAATTAATTACATTATAATTAACAAACTAAGTACACTGACTTCTCCGTTCATCATTACATTTTTTTTTCTGCTATCCAAAAACTTTATTTTCATGATTAGAACTGGTGATTGATTTTCATGAATTTAATGATTTAGTTATATCTTGACTTCCAACAAAGTATCAGATTTATACTACTATACTAATATTTCACATTAATAAATATTGTTGAAATATTCCTGAATTGTCCTATTGCTTATGAGAACACAGGAAATTAAACTGGTTCTATCAATTCTTTAGAGTTACATTACACATAATTCAAACAATTAAAAACATTTTGTTCTTACATACAGCTGCAACAGTAGAGCACAATATATTCCAATAAAAAAAATGCAATGAACGTGTTAGGATACGCTCTTCCAACTGAACTAAAGAATATCTCCACTGATGAAATTAGCAGATGGTGGCTATGAACCTACTATGGTTCCTATAACCTTAGGTCGAGGAGTGTACATGATACACCTCCCACCCCAAGAATCATCATACCTTGATGAAAATATATCGATTACCAATATTCAACCCAGCCAGTTTTCCTGTTCTGACCATCATGGGTGACTGTGCATGCCCATGTAACAGACACATGCAGAATTGCAGACATTTAATATACCATAGGTAGGTAATCGCAGTAATTTGTCATTTTAAGAGCAAATAATAAGAAAATATTGAGTTAGAATCAAAGTTCAAGTTAGATTTTGAGTTAAATATCAAAAAAGAGTTCAACTTCAAGTTAAGAATTTCAACTTGAGCTTCCTTTACCTTTTAAGCTAATCAAGTACATGTACAGTTCAGTCAGAGGCATAGCATGATAAATCACTTTTATAGACGTATCAATCATCTTGGTGATTTGGATATATCTTTTGTTCTGTTAAATATATCTTTAAAATGTCTTTTACATTTCGAGTGTTATTTACTATCACCCAAAAGTCATATCAAAATAAGTAAATAGATTAAACAGACCAAAAGATATATCCATATCACTATGATTTATCACGCTATGTCTCTGACTGTACTGTACTATAGTAAGCTGCTACTGTCGTATAGCGTCCGTCTTCATCTGTCTTACTTCACAATTACCATTTCCCATTTTTATCATTTTCTCTGAATCCCACAAAGGCAATTGAAACTAAACTTTGCAGGACGCATAGAAGGTATTCTATCTTATGGATGATAAACTCAGATCGACGCCCACTCCGCAAATTCACATCCACTGACGTCATTATCTCAAATCAGCATCCTTTCCAAATTCTGAGATCTATGGCTGATTTATTGGTTAGGGTTAGGGCATATGTCAGTGGATATCAATTTCAGAAAATAAGAAACAGCCATAGATTTGAGAATTGGACGCAGATTTGAGAATTTGAAAAAGAACATAGATTTGAGAATTGGACGCTGATTTGAGAATTTGAAAAAAAGGACATAGATCTGAGGTACAGATGTCTGTGATGTAGAAATCGGACATGGATTTGAGGATTTGGCTTTGTACTAGATAACACACTTAGCTGGATTTTTATAGTGCTAGCTCACTGAAACAACAGCCCATGGCTAGACATGTGGCCCCATTCGGACACATTATCCTGATTCCAAGCCAACCAGTCTTTGCTCTTTCTCCTTAATAGAAGCAACAAAAACCCAAAAATGTCATATGGGTAACTAAAGAGAACACAGAAGAAAATTGACTTAAAAGCTTATATTCTTTGATCTTTGACAAATCTTTGAGTAAAATATTGATTCACTGCAAACACATGAGTCATGACTAAAAAAAAATTCAAGACACAATCTCTTTAATTAACAAAATGATAAATCTTTATTTCAATTTGATAGCCAATTTTCAATTAAAATATTCATACATGTAGATTGTTTATCATTTCTTGAAGAAGAAAAAAAATCAAAATAAGGACAAAGGAACCTCAGGCAAAACAGTGTTATGGTGAACGGACCTGGAACCGTGCTTTTACACTTTTTGGAATCACCTTTCCTTTTAATTAGCATACCTGTTAACCTCTGGGAACTGCTAGGGGGGAGATCTCCCCCCTACCAACTCTTCTAAGGGGGAGATTTTGTGTGTCGCCTTTAAACGCACAAAATTGTACCTTGTAGTTGCATACATGTGATAGAGTTGCTAGGCTACAACTGGAGATTTGGTCTCATAACTGGAGATTTTTTATCGAGGTATTTGATGCATGTTTTTATTGTTAATTGATGTTTTCTTTTTGTTTGTTTCAGTATTGAACCAACTGCATCCCATTTCAATATATATTGTTTACATTTCTGTCTTATTAGTAGTGTTTCATATGATGAATGAAGGATAAAAACTGTATTTATAATTTATTCATAATCATAAGGTTATAACAAAGCAATAACAATGAAGACAGAATGCTCTGAACAATAAAGTCATAGAGCACTAAAATTAAAAAGTCACTTTGCTGCTGGTGCATTGGGTGATAGCATACGTTTTGGCATTTTTGTGGTTTATCAATTCCATCCTGGAACTTAGTCCTTAAATAATACTTTGATCGGCTTTGGTCCCAAACAAGCCATAATAACAACTCAATCCGAGATTAATTCATTGCACGTTTGATCGAAATAAGAAGTTTTCCTCGGCATCAAAGGTTGTCCGACTCCTGTTTGCACAACGGTTTATAACTATTTTTAATTGCCGCTATCACACTTCTAATCATCTAAGCGTGTGCCACAAACCCACTTCCTTATCCCCAATTAACTGTCAATCAGTGGATAATTGTTGTATAATCATCAACACCTTAATTAATCTCCATGACCCAATTTACCTGTAAAGGTGTCAAACAGATCAATAACCGGATATCATTTAAACACCTTTACCATTCGTATCTCTCGGCGTTTTTCATCAGCGCAGGAGTTCCAAATGGGGAATTTCCAGAAATATTGATCGCTAAATGTAGGTCAAGATTTTATTGTACTTGATTTTTTTGTTGGGGGGATATCGTGCGGGAGGAAAAGGTGTGTGCGGGAGATTAATGTCTCCCGCGCATGAGACCCAGTCTATGCGGGACATAAGGCTCTTACGCGGGATACTCCCGCGAAAAGGGGGAGGGTTAACAGGTATGAATTAGACCAAAGACTTTTAACATGTTTAATGAGGATATTAATGATCAGTATTTATCTACACATACTGATAGTATTAACTTTTTACTGAGATACAACCCATATTACAAACACATTTTCAATCAACTTCATATTTTGGATCCCAAACACTAAAATGTCATTTTGATTTAAATTCAAATGATGAAGTCAGAGAAAAAAATTAAAGAAGCTCAAGTCACAATCTCTATTTGAACCTCACGTTACAGTGAAGCATAATGTTTTGTATTCGGCGAATCAGGATTTTGATTTCCTTATTCTTATTCTAAAACATGTTTTTATTAGATTTATCCCGATACCTATAACGGTAAAAAAAATTGTCTGACCCAGTGTCCGATTTGTAATTTTTTCTGATTCAAGTTAACTTTGTGACAATGAATTACATGGTATCCTTTAATGGACACACAAATGAAACTTCTCAAATTTACCTGATTAGCTTTGTTGAACTGTTTCTTTAGTCCCGCGAATGACATCTTGAATAATGTTCCGTTTCTAGTGGAAAATAAAAATTCTAAAATTAGTTATGTTTACTCCCATCCGGAAGTCTTGACGTTAAGTATTGTAATGTCGCACAAAATACACAATAGTGTTACTGTATATCATTTATGTAAAATCTACTTATAATGCTTTTGTATTGAATTAGTTTAATCAAAATGTATTTTTCAAAGGTAATGCACACAAAGTGTAATTGAATAAATTTAATTTTAATTTGCTGCGGACCAGGGAGGGCTCGACATTCCCGCCAAGTTTGATTGATAAATAGGCATTGATCTAAGACTAAACAGTGAAGTGAAAGACAAAAGAAAGAAAATAATTAATTACCCAAATTTGTGGTAAAGTGCCAAAGAATAATGGCACAAGTTGGTTGTTTACAAAATATTAATAATGGTGAGTTGTTTGGTGTAAAATATATCTAAAGATATCGATGGGAATGTGATTATTGTGGTTTTAACTTTTTTACTAATTTTAGTTATAAAAAAAAAAGTATAGTTGAAATTTTTGTCAATATATGCTGAATATAGTTCAATATATCGAGAGTAAAAAGGGGTTGTAGAGATAGAAAAGGCCCAAATGAGTAATGAAAAAAGTTTTTTTAAGTACACAGAGAGTGACAGAAGGCAGTCACACTAATCCCTTTTGGGATTCGAAGCCAGAGTTGTTTTCTGATATTGCATGCCTTGGAATCCCTTATCAACCATGCATAATTCTATTCGGGAAATTTTTTCCAGGTACCCCCGCCTCGAACCGGCGTGAATTACGCCTGCACCTCAATGTCGTGCCAACCGGCGCTGGAGTATTCAAAAGTAGACATATTTTGATGCATAAATATGTAAATAGAATCATGATCACCTACCAATGACGCCAGATACAGCTCGTCATTCCCAGCCGCCACTTCAGATCCATTGAATGTCACCATTTTTACTTGTTTTGAAAGTATGTCGGTGATCGTATTTTCCACGAATTACGTGGTATAGTCTATTCCCATCATCGGTAACCCACGGTTGATTCCGATACGTTCCTCGCTCTCCATCACGGGTGGGTCAAATCGCTTGTAAACATTCGTTTTCATGAATATTCAAAGTTTCGAATTAACCAATCAAAATCACATTTATGAAAGTGAAACTCTTTGGTATCGGAGGTAAAAATCATTCTGTCTAATTGATGCACCCATGAAAATGTGTGGATGAAGTGTACATGTAGTGCAGTATAGAAACAATGAGTCAACTTGTAAAAGTCCTTCAATTCTTTCACTCCAAATTTTTGCAACAGGTCCGACATTTTTAACTTTTAACCAAACTCATTATGAAAGGAACGATTTGATTGGTTGAATCGCATTTGAAGTTTGTAATGCGAAGACTTATGAATTATTCATGAGTACGAATGTTTACAAGCGATTTGACCCACGGGTGATGGAGAGAGAGGAACGTATCGGAATCAAACGTGGGTTACCGACGATGGTCTATTCCATACATCTGATTTATCGGTATTGAAGCACCACAGGCACTGGACGTTTTGTCGATATGAATATAACATAAGCAATGGGTAGAAGATAGTGTCCAATATATCCCCTTGTGACAATAAGTCGGTCAGTCATTGGATAATGTTTGATTATTTTTTTCATGTTTGAAAAGTAAACATTTTTTTCTTTTTAATTATGTTCCTCATCTATTCTTGCTCACATGTGTAAAGTTCCATGGAAAAAAGATCGATAATAATAACACACTGACCCATATTTGTTTACTACCCTTTTTCCAAATGGCATCCTTTTACGTCACATAAAGCCGGTCAAAGGTCAATAAAGCTCATGATTTTGTCATAGGCCAACCAAGCTTAAAAGTAAACCAGATTAAGAGAGTATAGTATTTTAGCCTTTTCTGTGTACTTGTTTTGTCTGAAAAATGTCAAAAGTTTTTTTTTTAAATAGTTTGAAATTGAAGTATTAAAAATTAATTATTTGATGCAAACATTGAACTTGCTTACCCATAAAATAAGATATTTAATCCAGTGAATTTTGTGTTTTTATTTTTGTCAATGCAATTATATTAGACTGACTACATATTGCCATATTTTTGTAAGACAATAAATGTCTGATTTCTGTTTATTTCAATCACATTTATTATCACAGAGTGGTAACAATACAGTTTTGTTGTAATAATTAGTAATAATGACAGGTTTTTTCCCTCCAGATAATTTCACTTTTCTGTTTGGTTTAATTTAATTCTTTGTTCAATTTATGTTATAAATTTTGATTATTGCTGTTAAATTAATTCTTTTTCTATCTTCTCTATGAATATCATTTCATTACCCCAAGAAGTAAGGAGTATATTTGTTATTAAAGCAGCAGTGGAAATGCAAAATAATCTGTCATTTTGTGACTAATGGAGAGCACTAAAATCAGCCCTTTTCTAGAAAATGGTGGAATCTGAATGATCAATCATCATGTTTTCAAAGTATTTTAGAATACAATTTGCTTGGCCTACATTCCAGAAAAGGTCATGAACTGTGATGACGATTACATCAGCAAACCGGAAAGGTACAAATGCTTGGGAAATACCATCGATGGAAACATATTTAACAAGCATAATGATCAGGAAAAAAAGGATCTTTTTTACTTGCATGGAATTTATTCAATTCAAACTTGTATGTTTTAATCTCATCTTGTAATTTTGACGTTGAAAAGAATTCCCTCTGTGTTTATGTACGCTATGAATATACAGAATGACGTCATTGGTCTCGTGCTGCGCGAGAATTGTAAATCAAAACAAGTGACCGACTTTATTGCATGACCGAGCAGATGTCACGACACGATATATAATAATAACAAGGCTTCCAATGGCAAAATCGGTCAAAATGTAAACAAAGCGGTTAATTTTTTTGCACGCTTTTTTCGTGTAAATCTTGTGGTATGCTTCGATTCTATACTACCTAAATATACTTCCGCCTTACTTTTTTCGGAAATTAATCCATCATCAGAGCATCACAGAGAACCTTTTTATTGTATGCTGAAATTTAATAACTTCCATGGGCGGAAGGAGCCATTGCAACTGTCCCAGGCTGAATAATTCTCTTTGATGACATTCCAAATTAAATATTAAAAAAATTTTGTACAAAACATACACATATATTTTTGCATTGAGGAAACCAACAACAACACAACTTACCATTAATAATATTTTTATCAGTATTTGATTTGATTTTCGTATTCGACAGTTGCAATGGCTATCTCCGCCCATGGAAGTCATTAAACTTCAGCATCCAACAAAAAGTTCTCTGTGACGATCTGATGATGGATTACCACGAGATTTACACGAAAAAAGCGTGCAAAAAAATAAACTGCTTTGTTTACATTTTGACCGATTTTGGCATTGGAAGCCTTGTTATTATTATATATATTGGACACTATTTTCTGCCCATTGCTTATGTTATATTCATATTGACACAACGTCTAGTGCCTGTGGTCACAGTCGCTGTTGACAGTGTTGTTCAAAAACATTGCTTGTATCCTGATATTCTCATTGTTGCTTTTCAGACTGCAGTGCCGAGTGACTCAGTCGAGTCCTTCAGGCCTGCCATTACCTCATCTTATCTTTAAATTCACCCCCTGTTTTGTATATATTTTTAAACTTATTTTCTTTTTACTTTTTTTTTTTACCTTTTCTTTTGTGCTAACGCAATTCCCTTTACATAATCTTCAAACTGTTGAAGTAGGTCCATAATTGGTAGAAGTAGTGACTGGCACCTGGCTAGGTGTCGCCCCAATGCAATGAATGAAAAATTCAGAAATGTTGACACATAGTGACAGGATAGATATTTTTACCACCGGACACCACCATTTCCCAAAAATATGAAGTAGAATGTCATAATTTTTAAGAAATATTGTTAAAAAAAATGATATTTTGAATAAAAACAAACTGGAGAATAATTCTGGTTTTTTTTTAGGAGGATTTGATGGCCGTATCTGAAATATCATATGAAAACCACATTTTTTCAAAAACTTATTGTGAAGTCATTTCAAAATTGATTTCCATAAAATTTTCACCATTAAAAACAGCATATTATATACTTTCACTGTTTATTTGGAAATAGTTTTCTGAGTTATTGAATTTAAATATATTAAATGTAATATTTTGTGTTTAATGGTGATATATATGATAAAGTTTATCAGTGACTTGCAGCAGGTCGTGGTTTTCTCCTGTTATTCCGGTTTCCTCCACCAATGAAACTGACCGCCACGATATAGCTGAAATATTGTTGAAAGTGGCATGAAACGCCATAGCCCTATAATGTGAACATATACAATGTCCAGCTTAGGCCCAAAAAAAATATGTGTGTTTACTGTCACATGTCAAAATAATCTAGGGTCGGTCGGCATTAATTTTATGATGAGTTACACAGTTTTTCTACCTTCTTTGCTCTCAATTTCGACAAAAAGCTAGCGGTTGAATAAATAAAACATTGCTGCTGATTAAACAGCAAAAATGGTTATCCGAATTCTGTGTAAAAATGGATAGTGTCGCTAGCAAAAATTAGGGTCGAATAATTGCCGATAAAAAAGGTTAGGGTCGGCGGCTGAAAAATAGGGTCGGTCAGGTGACCGTAAACACACATATTTTATTTTTTTTATCCAAAACAAATTTTAAGACTTGTTAAAACCACAATGTAAAAATATGCATTAATGTTCATGTCTATGCTTCTTCGATATACGGTTTCTTCAAGCTCTTCTGATGTCCATAAATTGTAAGATGAAAAAATAATCCAGTATATAAATATACATTTATTTACAATAGCAAGCATTATATACATACATTTTGTACATGTAAATATAAACATTTCTCAAATTCTCAATAAATGTATTGAAGTTGTATACAAAATTTACAAATTGAAATGTCATTTAATTTCTCGTGGATAAAAGTCTATCTTTTTACACAGGCTCTCGCAGCTGTAGGCATTTTTCGCTGGCATGGCTTCTTTGTCGTGTTAATTACTGAGTAGGTCCCATCTGTTGAAGCCATCATTCCAGCCGTTCTCTTCTTCCTATTGTCTTTCATGAAGTTAGTGAAGATCTTTTCTTTTTCTTCTTTTGTCTTACATCTCCAAACTTGATCAGGTACAAAGTAGTGTTTGTTTGCATTGGATAGGACATAGTCACCATGGCCATGTAAACATCCTTGTAAGTGCAGAAACTGAATCTGTACACAGTCGTATAACTTTTCAACCAGATCAGGTGTTGTCTGCGGCTTCCAATTTACAGCCCTCTTGAAGATGTGATTTACACTCTCAGAATTGTTGTTGGTCCATAGTGGTTGATCGAATTCTTTCTGGTTGCGACGGGATTCTTGGCTTCATTTGCTTCTCATAGTACTGACAAAGGGCAGGGTATTCTTTCATCTCCTCAGTTACCATTGTAGATCTCACTTCAAACATCAATGTTGTATCAGTGTTTGTCAAGCCATCCTGACCAAAAACTACGTTCATTAAGTGCTGTCTCTCTTTTGTATAGATTCCAATCATGTCCTGCATATAGTGGTTAAAGTTGTCCTTTAAATATTTGCTGCAAAATCTTCTGGTAGCTGACAAGAAATAAAAACAAGCCATATTTGTTCTACTTTTGAGCTATATCACATCTGTTCATGGCTATGATTAACTAATTTGCAACAACAACAAAAAAGAAAAGAAAAAAAAGATAATTTAAATGACTTAAAATATAATTAATATAAACATTTTGAATTATTTTTATTTTTGTAATACAATTGCCATAACTGTTACAGGTTAGCACGTTCCTGTTGCTTAATTGTGTCAGCATTTGTTTAATCAAGTGATTCATGTGTAAAATATGTTTAATTGCTAAAAGAAGTTACATATTTATGTCCCCCAAACGAAGTTTGGGAGACATATTGTGTTTGCTCCGTTTCTTATTCTTCTTTCTTTCTTTCTTTCTTCCATCAAAAGTTTGTCCGACACATTTCTCGGAGATGCCTTGATCAAACTTTATGAAACCTTGTAGGAATATCATATGCCATGTGAAGTTGTGCCTTTAAGCAGGGATCGACTTAAGTAAAAAAAAAAATTGAACAACATGGTTACTTCTTTGCCAGAATTACCCTGTAGCATGAGACCTGCAACCTACATATATGGATGGCATATAGATTTGTAGGTGAATAAAATTAATAAAAACCTGCATCTTAGTTACAAGTTCAATCTGTTCATCACTTTTGAAAATGGGATAAAAAGGGACATGTTTTAACATTTTATCAATTAAATACTTTTGTTTTCCTTGCATAATTACAATATTGCTTACATTTTCAGATCCATCTGATGATACTGATAGTTGTACACCATCAAAAAGATTAAAGCAAGGTTAGTGACAGTCTGCTTTGTGCTAAATGAAAGTTTTCAAATGTCTCGTGTTTATTTTTCATGTACGTATATCATTTGTTGCTTCTCCATTAAGGTGACACAGCATTAAGAAGTAAGAACAAAGACTGGTTGTCTCAGAATCAAGATAATATGTCAGAGTGGAGCAACATGTTTACCTACGAACTGTTGTTTCAGTGAGTTAGCACTATGAAAATCCAACTAAGTGTGTTTGTCTAGTACAAAACAGACTTCATTATTATCTCATCTCCCACTGGTTTTATTGAAATCATCCTATTCCCGTCAAAAGGCTTATCAGTCTTTATAAGTCAGTATTTTTTTCACCAATAATCATACTTTTTCTTCAATATTCACGTAAAAGGAGCTCCCATGTTCCTGAAATTTGACCCAAACAGGATTTAGGTGTCCAAGCACCTACATGTATGGTAATGTACCTTTAAATTGTAATCAGCTGTTGTTGAAATTAAGCAGGATTTTTTTTTTCCTTTGGATGGATTAGAGGTTACACACTGAATTCATTAAGAAACATTAGCCATGATTGTTACAATAATTATTATCTAGTTTTTAAACTTTTTTTTCTTTAGCACGTTTACCATTCAAAACCATTGACCATAAGACACAAATAATTTCTCCTAAATCAACAAGTGCATCAAAAAAGAGGAAATTGTCAGATGCAGAATCACCAAGTGCTAAAGTTCTAAAAACACCAAAACCTTGCAACAGTAGTGTGCCAGATAAAACTCAGATTGTCAATAATGAAACAGAGGTTAGCTCAAGTTCAGAGGCTGAAAATGTTAAAACCAGGGTGCGTAATACCTTGGAGAGATTTGTATGCAAAAGATCCCAGGAAGAAATAACTTCAACTAATACAGAATGCATTGAACTCAGTGACTCAGACGAAGGAAAAGAATCTGATGTGTCATTTGTTGAAATGAACACCTGTCAATCAAAAAAGATCAAAGAATTTTTTAGTGTTAAAGGTATATCCAAAAAAGAGGACCTAACTAAGGAAGTAGAACCTGTCACGGAAGGTATTGGTTGTAATATTACATCAGAGACTAAGGAACAGACAGAAAAATCATTGAAAAGCGATGGTAATATCAACATGTCTACAGAAAATAAAGAGGAAAGTGATGGTAACAGCCTATATACGGAAAATAAAGAGGAAAGCGATGGTAACAGCCTATCTACGGAAAATAAAGAAAACATGAATATTTCAGTTGAATCCATTTCAGATGATAGTAGTGTAGTTGATCCAGTTACACCTGGTAAAGGTTTACCGCCAAAAGTATTAAAAACTCCTGTTTCATCAAAGAAAAGTTCACAATCGGCAACTACACCATTGTCACAAAGTCCTGGTGATAGTCTAAGCGATGGAACACCAAAATCAGCAAGTAGAAAGTCTAGATCTAAGGTAATGATTGGGCAGACTAATAGGTAATACACATCATAAAATTCTCAACCAATCCACAAATTAAAAGGGATATTAAAGCTTAATTAAATTTAAAAAAATATGATGATACAGTGGAACCTGTGCATTCCGACAAGAAATTCAGGTCCCAAAATATTTCTTTAACATTCTTTGTTGAAAAAAACTTGAGTATTTCGACACTGTTTTACGGTCCAAATGTTATTAATTACACTTAATTAATCCTATCTTATCCGACCCTTTGATCTTCTCATTAATAAATTACCATCCTTCCATGTGTATCATTAAGTATAAACCATTGATAAATTGTGATTTTAACTAATTGATTGGCAGGCAATTATAGGCTGATTAGTAAAGGTTAAAAGTAGGTCTACAAAGAATATATGTAATAATTAGAATTTTACAGTTACCTGTTTTCACTTTCTTTGTAAAGGACATGTCTACAACCATTATCTGATATATTATGAAATTGTTCTAGGCTTGTATACACAAATAAATTATTATTTGAATTTATTGATTGACAGGTGATAAAAGACTCATTATTAAGGGTTAAAGTAAGCTTACCAAGAATATAATAATTAAAATTTTACAGGTAACTTTTTACTTGCTTTGTAAAGGACATGGCTACAACCAACAATTATCTGATCAGATTATGAAATTATTCTAAATATATTAATTTTGTATCAATTATATATTAAATGTATTTTCATCTACATTGTAGTTCCAATTATTTAAACCATCCTACATAATCAAACACAATTTCTTCTCTTGGTAAATTTGTGCAAATTTCTGTTAACTAAAAAGAAAACCTGAGTTTTCTGACATCCTGTGCAATCCGACACATTTCCCTGGTCCCTTGGTGTGTCAGATTAGACAGGTTCTGACATCCTGTGCAATCCGACACATTTCCCTGGTCCCTTGGTGTGTCAGATTAGACAGGTTCTGACATCCTGTGCAATCCGACACATTTCCCTGGTCCCTTGGTGTGTCGGATTAGACAGGTTCCACTGTAGTTATTTTTCATAATATTTATATTGTTAGAGGTAATTTAATGCCACTTTCAACAATATTATTATTTCAGTTATATCGTGGCGGACATGTTTTATCGGTGGAGGAAACCAAAGAAAACCACTGACCTGCTGCAAGTCATTGACAAACTTTATCACATAATGTTGTATTGTGTACACATTGCCTGAGTGGGATTCGAACTCACAATATTAGTGATGATAGGCACTGATTGCATAGGTAGTTGTAAATCCAATTACCATGCGATCATGACTTAATGCTGTTCTACAATTCAAAGTTGCAGTTGGATTGTCAATAATGAGCACAACTCGTACCCTAATATGAGTGAAACTGCCGTGGAGTGATGTGACTTTACTTTGTTAAATTTACGTCAAGTTGCATGGGCAGGTCTATTCATATTTGATTTATTAGAATAAATCCTCTTTTTATATAAAACAAAGCTCATTTTGTTTGCATGTTAGCTTTCAGAGGCCAAGCAAGAGGAAAGAGAGGCATTAAAACAGAAAATAAAAGAAGAGAAATTAAAAGCTTTAGAAGAAAAGAAAAAACAGAAAGAAGAAGAGAGACTGGAAAAGGAAAGAGAGAAAGAAAAACAACGATTGGAGAGAGAGGCTATTAAAGCAGAAAAAGAACGGCAGAAGAAAGAGGAAAAAGTAATATAGTTTTATTAGTTCACCTGATCGAAGGCCATATGAGTATTTGCCATATATCTGTTGTCCACCTGGAAGCGTTTAAATTTTTTACTTTATTTAGCAATACTACTGAACCAAATGTCACTGAACTTTACAGGGAAAAGCTATAAGGGGCCTTTAAGTGGGTAATTAAGTAAATCTCAGGCACCAGAATTAGAAATTCTACCATATTTTCTGTGCAGTATCATAGGGATGTAGAGATAGATTTGTTTAAGCATCATTCTCATGGTCTAAGTGGATTGAGTTGTTGTTTCTGAATATAATTTGAAGCAATTCTTTGCAATTTATAAACAATGTTAAGATTTTTCAAAATCTATTTATTAACTGATTTTATAGGAGAAAAAAGAAAAAGAAAGACTTGAAAAAATTCAACAGAAAGAAGAGGAACAAAAGAAAAAGCGAGATGAGTTAGAGTAAGATATATCTGTTTCATTATAAATATTAGTGGAGTATATTTATAGCTCACCTGGCTGAAAAGGTCATTTAAGCTGTTGTTATCACCTAGCATCATTAAACTTTTCCCATTCAACCTTTTCTGAAATTACTAGGTCAAATAAAACCAAACCAGACAGGAATGTCTACATTTCTTCAAATATTTATTTGAGTTAATATAAGATGGCTGCCAGAACAAATATTGTGTCTGATTAGCTTAAATTTTAAAGAAAAGTTTGCTCATAAACCCTAATTTAGCATGATGGACTTTATACTTTGTAATAATATTCATGAAGGTCTTCCAAATTTGTGGATAAAGTATAACTTAGAATTCTATAGATGAAACAATTTAATTAAAATGAACTCTTTAATTAGTCCTTGTTTTCTGATATGTCACAAAAATCATTTTCAGAGCAAAAATGGAAGAAAAGAAAAAGAAAGAAGACGAGAAACAAAAAGAAAATGAAGAAAAGGTAAAATAAACAAGAATGTTTGTAAAAAAAAATAATTAGTGTTTCAATATTCTTGCCCTTTCTCCAACATTTTGGATAACAGCAAGAATATTTAACATTTATGATATTATTTTCCCTATTTAGAAAATGAATTGAACTAGTATACATTTAAAGTAAACAGATGGATATGCACACAAAAAATATTTACCAAAATAATAATACAATGCTGTATATATGTTGCAAAAGTGTGGGTAGAGATTATTTACTATTTTGATAAATTCATCTTTTTCCACTGCACGTGTGTACTGTCTGTTTGCATTTTCACGGGAGCATCTGTTAACTGTACCCACTTTCTACTTGTTTTATATTAAGATGTCATGTCACACTACCTTGACCTCATTTTCATGCAGATACAGTTGAGCTTAATAAGAAAGTATGTGGATGTTAATGAAACTATCCAACATTACACTTAGACACAAATTAAAGTAAGGGAATAATGCTTTTATTTCTGTTTTACATTTTACAGTCACAGTAAGGTCTTCAACAATGAGATGTGTTCATAACGGTTATTAAACTTTCAGCATATACATATTACATAATATATGTTCAGGGCTCACCAAACCAGGCGAAGTGGGCGACTTCTTCGCCTTGGTTTCAATGAAATCGCCCAATTTTTTTTCACCAATAATCATACTTTTTCTTCAATATTGACATAAGAGGAGCTCCCATGTTTCTGAAATTTGACCCATACAGGGTTTGATGTTCAATATTTTATTTCAAACTCGTTAATTGCATCCTTTTTAAGATCATTGTGCAGCACATTCGTTTTGTGAAAGGTAGGGGAACATGCAGTAGTGGGGAAAGAAACATTAAAATTTGGATCGATTTTCGGAAGTCTCTCAGATTTTCCCTCACTTCGCCCTTAAGTCAAGAGAGAGAGAAGTCAAGTCACCCTGTTTTTACTATGTGTGGTGAGCCCTGTATGTTATTGTTTTATAGTTAACAATCTATGCAATTTCTATTTTTAGATGAAAAAGCAAAACAAAGTAAAGCAGGCCTTCCAAAGTTTCTTTATAAAATCTAGTACTTCACCTACAGCTAAGGTGAGTTTTGTAATGGTTAGTCTGCTCACTAGGATTTAGTAGTTTTATTAGTACACTGCATAGCCCTTTATTTATTCTATGGGTCCAGCATTTTATTTTGTCCAGAAACAAATAAGAAGTAAATATGCTGACAATTAACATAGGTGATAATACAGTAATAGTTTAAAGTTTGATAGAAACTGCTTCTACCCCCAAAAAAGTTTCAGGGTTCAAAGGAAATATTTCTACTATTTTTAATATATAAAAAAAAGTTTAGTGTGAGGCTCTGAGCTTTTTCCTTTTGAATTCAGAATTTTTTTTTATATATCTACTTGCCCACTTAAACATTGTGAATTGTGTTACAAAGCCATAAAAACGATTTAGTTATGGCCTTATATGTACATATACTACATCAGACTGGTATATCAAATGATTTCTTCACGTTTCAGTCAACAAAAGAACCCTCTGGATTATTTATGCCATTTCAAGTGAAAAAAGACACAAGATTAGCTCCTGAATATCGTCAAAAGTTAAGTGATGATCAAAAAGAAAGACTTGATAGCTGTGTGAATAATCAGGTATATATATAAGTACAAACTGAATTTTACAAAAGATGTATAGTAAACACAAGTTGCAGTACAAAAAGATAAGTATGTATATAATAGAAGATATTTATCAACTAAATTAGGACCTCAAAGGGACATGTAACATTTCATACATCATAAGACAAGCCGTAAAATTAAGTTAATCTTGGAAAGGCTTTTCTTTTTCTGACTCTGAAATTCTTACTGTGTCCCATGAAGGCAAATATCAAGATGATATTATATATGTGTAAGTTAACATGATACATAGAGTAGCCCCAGGTACACAAACCCAGAATGAAACCCTGTATTTAACTTAAATATTTACATGTATGTATTAAATTAACAAGAAGCAGAATTTAATCTAGAATAAACTTAATCAAATGTGAACACATCTCTTGTCTGCAAGATGCCGTCATTGTCGTGATCTTATGGTAGTTGAATTTACAACTACCTATGCAATCGGTGCGTAACACTACTAGCGTTGTTAGTTTGAATCTCACTCATGGCGAGGTGTACTCGATACAACGTATGTGATAAAATTTGTCGATGACTTGCGGCAAGTCGGTGGTGTACTCCGGTTTCCTCCAACAATTAAAACTGAAATATTGTTGAAAGTGGCGTTAAACACCATAACCCTAATCCTAACTCTTATTTGCTACTTTTCCTAGATGCATTTACAAATAAATTAATTTTAGTCACATGTCATTTTATACGTGTTTTGATTGGTTTAAAAAGTTGAGTACATTTTCGTATGTACTGAAAATAGACGTCGTTGTCATCAGTCAGTTTTCTTTAAATGAGGTACCTTTGGGGTTATTTAAATTTAGTTCCAATTATTTGCCTTATTTTGAAAAAATAAATATATTTTTCAATATCATAGCTAAAAAAAGTTTGAATTAATTTATAAGGATTGATCGAAATTATTAAGTTTCTAGTAAAAAAAGACAGATGATGAATATCTTCCATGGAAGACTCACATCTTAGTTTTTTTGTTCTTTTCAGAATTGTAGTGACCTTTACCTTACAGAATTAAAGAAAGGCAAGAATGTTGGAAAATCAAGAAAGACATTTCCTAAGTATGTAAACTATAATTGTGTACTTTCTAATATACATGTTTATCAGAAAAAATATCTACCTACATATTTCAAAAAATTGAAGCCTGTATATTTTATGAATGGGCCAATAATGGAGTAGTTACTACCTTTATTTTATAGAGTATTCTATTAAAGGTAAGAGGAACAGATTTTTATATCAAGGGTTAATGATGGTTCATTATTTGTTAGGGTAAGGGTCATGGAATCATGGAAAAGTCATGGATTTTTATTTTGTAAAATAAAGGCCATTAAAAGTTATGGAAAGCTGTATTTTATCGAAAAGTCCTTGAATAGTCCTGGAAATTTATTATACCACCCGCAACGAAGTTGTAGGGGGGGTATACTGGTTTCACTATGTCTGTCCGTCTGTAGACAAATCCTATGTCGTACGATAACTTGAGTTGTGTTTCTTAGAATCTTTTAAAATTTTATCTGCTGTTTACTGGTGAAGACAGGAGGATCCCTTTCATTTTTGACGATTTTTCACTTTTGCCTAACCAGAGTTATTGGACTTGATATGATGGAAAATAGGATTTTTACCCTATGTCGTATGATATCTTGAGTAGTGTTTCTCAGAATGTTTTGAAATTTTATCAGCAGCTTACCGGTATATCTTAGTGAGCTATGCTCACAGTAATGCTAGTTATTTGAGCTGTAATCTTTATTAAATGTATTCAAACATCTATAATTAAGAGATTCTCCCGATATCTGTCGTAACTGTTTCCTTTAGACATATTTGAAACAAGGCACCAGTTGCAGTTAATGTAAAATAAGGATTTTAAGTTCGTTTCTTTAAAATTATTTGTAAAAAATATGCAACTGGATGTATAGACTGGTTTCCTAATGTACTACAGTTTCCTGCATTAAACGTTGCAGTAGGAAACCAGATATTGGAAAACGTACTCTTAGCTTGTGAAAATGCCAGCCAACTGCCATTTTCAGATCAAGTGGTTAGATAACCTTGAATATAAAAAGATGGTTGGATATGGGAAGTAGTGAGAGCAAAGCAAAATGCTCATTTGGTCAAAAGGAATTTTATCTTTCGAATATGGGTGAAGCTGCCCTCAAAATTCACAAGAACTTGAAGAAGACTACTTTCTGATATTTCTAACAAAATAAATCATCTTCCAATTTTAGAATAGAGATCGCTTATGAGGTGTGTATTTCCATATTTTAAAAATGACAGCTTCCACATTACAAATACAGCATGTTGTAGTTTTTTGCCTCAAAATGGCTGGAAACTGTTTCTTTTCAATTAAATGATTTGAAAAACCTCTCAAATACAGAACAAATTTAAAGCCATATGTAATGTGTGTATAAAGGATATTGACATCAGTAATATAGGAGAGAGGGTGCACTTAAAAGTCACATTTAGTCCAAAATAACCGCTGAACATATTATATAAAAAAAAAAAAAAAAAAAAAAAAAAAAAAAGCAGCAAGCCGTTTGAGGCTGTCAGGGTGGGTTAATAAGCAAGTGGAACCCGCATACAAAAAAGTATTGGGGGAGTCTGGCAACAACAGATATCATAAAAGTGTGGAGTTATAATTTTGACATTAAACATGGTAAAAAGTCACTTTTCTTTCATAAGTTGTGCAGACATTGTACCGGTTTTTCAGAGTATGTTCCCAAACAGTATAATAGAGAGAAGAAATGGCACTTGGAGAACCGATGGCATGTTCTTTGGAATCTGGTCTTATTTGATGGAATCGGTCAAAAGAAAGATAAAAAATGAAGATAGATATGTTCTCTTATTTGATGAATCTCATTCTCTAAATCAACAGCTTAAAAAAACAGCTGGACATCCAAGCTATATTAGAATCAAGTTAAATTTAAATAGAAAACTTAAAGGGTTGTAATTGTCTCATTGTCCAATGGGCCACTTCCATTTTGATGGTAGTTCAGGTCACTTGGGCATAAATGGCTACCAAGTGTGCTGGTCATGATGGATAATTTCTTATATACTCATATACAAAGGTTAGAACATGATAAATAGTGAGATTACTGAAGGTTTTACTTATAGTCGTTGACGGTTTGCTTAAAGGGATATTGTCTACCACAATCGTAATTTTTTTCATACCCAAAATTGTCGTTTTCCGTACTGACCTTCATGAAATGAAGATTAACACCGAGTTATAATGCAAAAGATAGGATTTTTTGACAAAAAAGACGCAAAGCTATCATTATCGGAATTATTGTCCAGGATAACAAGAATTCAAATCTATTCATATGACCTTCTATGTGAACCCGTCTTGAGCATGTGCACTGTTTAGAAACAATAAACAACATGTGGTTCTTGGGCAAAAGAGAAAGTGTGGAAGAAAGTGGACTTTGACGGATTCAGAGAGAAAGATGAATAGAAGTGAAGTATCTTCCAAATGGAACAAATGCAGGATATATGTAGGGGATCAGTTGGACCGTTGGAACGAACTCAAGGAAGTGCTACGCATCCAAACTCGCGCTGAAGTGGCAAAGATTTTGCTTGATAGGTAAGCCGAGCATGTTTTTTCCTTCTTTTCTCAATCGTTTTTCATATTTTATGAATTTATGATGATGCCTATGATCATTTTCGGTAGATATTATTCAATATATGTAATCTTGCACCTGGCAACAGCAAATTATTGTCAATGAATAGCATAAGACGGCCATATTTGCGAGGTAAACAAACACGAATTTTAACATCCATGCTGCAGCATCCAGGCTACTGGCATAAAAATAGATTTGGCCTCGCTCAGGTCAATGCATAATTAATTAGCTTCCAGTAATGATGGTCAGCTTTTTTAAATCGAAAAAACAACGTTTCGTAGCGTATTCGCCAATAATTCGGTGTTTAATCTTCATTTTATGAAGGTCAGTACGGAAAACGACAATAATTTTGGGTATGAAAAAATTACAATTGTGGTAGACAATATCCCTTTAAAGTTGGTCCTGGAAAAACTTTTAAAAATCCTGGAAAAGTCCTTGAAAAGTCATGGAATTTTCTCACAAGAAAGGTGTATGAACCCTGTAGGGTTTATTATTAAACTTCCGTCATAACCATCTTAAAGATTAAATAAAATTATTTTACAGAATTTTGGGAGATGATGATGTTGAGTTGTTGGGACATGATTCTGAGGTGGTGAAGAAAGTGACGTACAAATGTAAACTGTTACAGTTCCACATGAATTACAGGCCTCCTTATTATGGAACATGGACAAAGAAAGCTAAGAATGTTGGTCCAAGGACTCCATTCAAAACTGATACGGTACAAAGTTTATATCATTTATATTTATATTGTGCAATTACAATAGAACTTTTAATCTAAATTTGAAAATCTTTTTTTTATGACTGATTATTAGAAGAATTGTTATATGTATTTTACTTATATATTTTCTTTTGTGGGTTTATAAGAGTACATGTAAGTAAATATCTGCACATTTAAATAAAATATGTGAGAAAAACTCCTGACATTGTTTGAATTTGAATGAATTGTTTATAAAAATAGATTATGATTTTTTTGTAGGATTTATTGGATTACGAGTATGATAGTGATGATGATTGGGAGGAAGAAGAACCTGGAGAAAGTTTATCTGATTGTGAAGTAAGTTAATGTTTTCGGCAATTATCCCAACAATACTGGCAGGTTATTATGCCCTCGCCAACGAAGTTGCGAAGGGATATAGTAACGCTACCGTCTGTCCTTCCGTAACATCCTTGTGAACACTCTAGGATCAACATCCTTCAATAGATTTTGACCAAACTTGGTACATATTTAGTCCTTACGAGAATCTGGAACCCTATTGATTTTCAAGGTCAAGGTCACCGGGTCAAATATTTACCGCATAACATCCTTGTGAACACTCTAGAATCAACATCCTTCAATGGATTTTGACTAAACTTGGTACATACTTAGTCCTTTGGAGAGTCTGGAACCCTATTGATTTTCAAGGTCAAAGGTCACTGGGTAAATTTTTTACCGTGTAACATCTCTTGTGAACACTGCAGGGTTCGTACGGGTCATGGAATCCTGGAAAAGTCATGGATTTTTATTTTGTAAAATAAAGGCCTTTAAAGGTCATGGAAAGCTGTATTTTATCGAAAAGTCCTTGAATAGTCGTGGAAAATTATTATCTGAGCTGTAATCTTTATTAAATGTATTCAAACATCTAAAATTAAGAGATTCTCCCTATTTCTGTCCTAACTGTTTCCTTTAGACGTACTTGAAACAAGGCACCAGTTGTGATAAATGTAAAAATAAGGATTTTAAGTTCGTTTCTTTAAAATTATTTGTAAAAAATATGCAACCGGATGTATAGACTGGTTTCCTAATGTACTACAGTTTCCTGCATTAAGCGGTGTTGCAGTAGGAAACCAGATATTGGAAAACGTACTTTTGGCTTTTAAAATGTCAGGCAACTGCCATTTTCAGATCAAGTGGTTAGATAACCCTGAATATAAAAAGATGGTTGGATATGGGAAGTAGTGAGAGCAAAGCAAAAGGCTCATTTGGTCAAAAGGAATTTGATATTTCGAATATGGGTGAAACTGCCTTTGAAGACCCAGATTGGGCCAGAGACATTATGTCTATGATTTTTCTAAAAAATAAATCATCTTCCAATTTTAGAATAGAGATCGCTTATGAGGTGTGTATTTCCATATTTTAAGAATGACTGCTTCCACATACAAATACAGCATGTTGTAGTTTTTGCCACAAAATGGCTGGAAACTGTTCTTTTGAAATTAAATGGCTTGAAAAACCAGAATATAAGTGTCTGTCTCAAATACAGAACAAATTTAAAGCTGCATCATGTAATGTGTGTATAAAGGATATTGACATCAGTAATATAGGAGGAAGAGTGGACTTAAAAGTCACATTTAGTCAACAAAACACTGAACATATAAAAAAAAAAAAAAAAAAGCAGTTTGAGACTGTCAGGGTGGGTTAATAATCAAATGGAACCCGCCTACAAAAAAATTGTTGGAGGAGTCTGTGGCAACAACAGATTTCATAAAAGTGGAGATATAATTTTGACATTAAACATGTACAGGTTTTTCAGAGTATGTTCCCAGATGATATGATAGCAAACAAATGGCCCTTTTAGAACCGAAGCATGTACTTTGGAATCTGTCCATATTTGATGGAATCAGTCAAAAGAAAGATAAAAAAAGAAGATATATATGTTCTCTTATTTGATGAATCCCTAATTCAACAACTTAAAAAAACCAGCTGGACATCCAAGCTATACTAGAATTAAGTTATAAATTTAAATAGAAAACTGAAAGGGTTGTAATTGTCTCATTGTCCAATGGGCCACTTCCATTTTGATGGTAGTTCAGGTCACTTAGGCATAAATGGCTACCAAGTGTGCTGGTCATGATGGATAATTTCTTATATACTCATATACAAAGGTTAGAACATGATAAATAGTGAGATTACTGAAGGTTTCACTTATACTCGTTGACGGTTTGCTTAAAGTTGGTCCTGGAAAATTTCTTGAAAAGTCATGGAATTTTCTCACAAAAAAGGTGTATGAACCCTGATACTGGAACCCTATTGATTTTCAAGGTCACAGGGTCTAATTTTTAGGCGAGGGGATACGCCACGCTTTGCGTTGCCCTTGTTACTTTCAGTGATCAGATATAAGATGAGACAAACATAATAAAACAAAAAAAATCATGAGAGAGTTTCAAGTAAAAAGATGATGTGGATACACAAAACAACAAAGTACGAACAATTCAAATTATCATCTGAAGAAAACTGTTAGTTTCTATATCAACAGTGTTTTATAATATAATGTCAAGACAATAGCTTTCAGAAAAATGACATCTACAATATTGCTGTCATTCAACGTAGAAATGTATCTACCGTAATATAAGTTAGTAGGAAATTGTATACTTTCATGTGTGTATATCTTCTGAAGAAGTCGGTCAGAATGAAACATAATCACCAACTTGTTGAATGCAAGTCAGTATTTGGTAGAAGCAGAAACAAACTTCAAACTTAAAAATTTACCATTTCAAAAAACTAAATAAACTTGGTAGTGATATATTTTATATGTAGTAAAGGTAAATCCACATATAATGGAATGTTTTTAAAAACAAGGTATATTTTTAAGAGAAAATGTAGAGGACTTGAAGATGTCTACATACATGTATTTTCGGACTTGAAGATGTCTACATACATGTATTTTCGGAGTTGAAGATGTCTGCATACATGTATTTTCGGACTTGAAGATGTCTACATACATGTATTTTCGGACTTGAAGATGTCTACATACATGTATTTTCGGACTTGAAGATGTCTACATACATGTATTTTCGGACTTGAAGATGTCTACATACATCTATTTTCGGAGTTGCCATACAAATAATATGTACCTACTATTTATTTGTAGGATGAAGATGAAAAAGATGAAGAAGGAAAGGAGGAGGAAGGTGATGGGTGGATGGTACCTCATGGTTATCTGTCTGATGATGAAGGTGTTGACAATGATGAAGAGGTAATTACATGTAGATACATTGAAAACAAATGTCTTGAATGGTGGATCTACCAAATAAAGATGAGTTATTCTTAAAGTAGTTTGTGAAAGGAGTATTAGTATTCATTTTACAAAAACATATTCTTTACAAACCAAATAGTTCCTCTGTTCATGCCAGGAAATGCTTCAAGTATCGATGAATTATGTGCAGGAAATAAAAATTGCATTACGAGAACCTCCTTATTGAGGATGACCTGACCCCACTCTGTAGATGCTTGAAGGCTTAATGTGCATCACCTGTGTTGATGCTGTAAAGATGACGAGAGTTTCACGAGGAAGAAAGCCATACTTAACTGATTCTGCATGTAAAAGAAAGAAAAAATAAGTGAATGCTCAGATAAATAAATCTTAGGTTGATGTTGGCAACCATTATGATCATTTGAACAAGCTGAATGTGTACCACATATGTCTATGATTATTCATATTAGTTAAACTGTTGTGTATATTCTACATTTTCTTCTATCACATGACATCATTTTAACTTTAAATAAGACCAATTCTAAGTGCAAATATTATCAAGAATAAACTGGTTTTTGTTGTTGTTGTTGACTGAACTAGAAGTAAATTCATCTACAACATGCTAGTCGGCGTCCTTGACATATGTTGACAACCACTGATATGATTTCAGTTTCAACAGACATTGGCAACGGCCAGCAATATCGTATCCCTTTAAAATAGACAATTATATGGTGCATATATGACTGAAAGAAAATCTCATTTTAAACTTTTTCAGATAACACCAGAATTATTAAAAATGAGGAGAGATGCCAAGGCAGAGCAGTGGGAAAGTGAGTTGAAACGTCAGACAAAAGCAGTTCTACCTCAAATTATTGGCTGTTTATGGGAACAGACAGCACTTTCTTTACAAGAAGAGATCAGTAAACAGTTGGAACAATATAAAGTAAGTCTGAATGAAATGAATATGTAAAACGAGTCTTCACACTATAAGAGTATTTATCAAGATTACTACCTAGGTAGTGTATTGGTAAATGTGCTTGTCTTAAATGAATTTGTAAGATGAGTCTTCACCATATCAGAGTATTTATCAAGACTGCCTTGGTAGTGTATTGCTTAATGTGCTTGTCTTAAGTTCAGAGAATCGTATGTTTGATTCTCGGTTAAGTCAAACCAAAAACTATGGAATTATATTTGCCCTTCTCCACTTTTTATACGCCCGTCTCGAGACGGGCCGTATTACGTGATTGGGTAGGGCGGGCGTCCGCACAATAACTTTAGTTCTGTATATCGAATCTTTACCAAACTTGGCCACATGATTCCCCTGTAGAAGGGGAAGAACCCTATTTATTTTGGGGTCATTCAGGGGTTTCAAAGTGGGCCGGTACCCGGTACTTTTACCCGTCTGAGATCGTGTATAGTACCGGCAGAAATTACTGAACCCCCCAAAATTAGCGATGGTCAAAACCACAAGTACGATAGGCTTGTGGAATATTTTTCATAACAAATTAATGATCACGTCAATTGCTGAATTCTCGCATTCAAATCAAACAACTGCGTCACGACCAAGTTGATGGGATATTCCCCGTTTTAAAAATAATTTTACCTTAGAATCGTAAATAGCAGTTTGCGCATGCGGTAAATAGATATGTTTTTGCCCCAATATCTTTTCATCCTTATGTAAAACTCGGACCGGAACAAAGCTGACATCATTTCAAAATAAAAAATGACCGATTACAAATTATGTTCAAACACAATTTAGTGTAATCTTCAGTAATATAAGTATGATCATTATGTAATATGAATATATGACTACACAATATTTTGTGCGATTTTTTTTTATCCATTTAAACCCAGGGTTGAATCATTCTGGGGCGTACTGTCTTGTTGCTTAACTCCGTCCATATTGTTTAACTTCCGGTATAAAAAAATAAAAACCTATAGATGGCTAATTTATTTACATATTTTGACGAGGCCCTACCGCGGTTGTTCACAGAAATGAAAGTGTGCTGAAAAACATTTTTAAAAGGGGGTACGAGGAGATAAGGGATAGAAAATTACTAGAAATCTTGAAAAAGGACCGGACATGGCTCAAATACAAATTACATTGTAATATCAAAATGCCGGCCCCATTTTTTTTCCAAAAATAATTTAACTTTTGTGATTCAAATGTTCATAAATGTCTTCTAACGAATCGTTTTTGTTCGAACATTTTTTTGCACATAAATTGTGAAAGTAACAATATATATTGTTTTTGTTTAATTATATTTGTATTGATCTATTAAAATTATATAATTATGACACTTATATGTCTTGATCCGTGCCAATGGTCTTTGATGAGTTTAATTACTGGTAATACACACAAGCCAAGGTATTGTGAAAAAGAAAAGGACAAAGCCAACATGCATGGTCTTCACTCTTGGTGAAATCTGAACTCTAAAGTTAATGGGATTTTTCTTTCAAAAACACTTAATGTTTTGCAGTCTCTGAAGTACATTTTTTGGTCCACAAAATGCTAGATTTCAGGAGCTTCCGCCCCCTGGACCCCTTACAGCCCTCAGTCTAATTTTTTAGGTACCTCCTAAAATTTAAGAAGTACCTCCTATTATAAAAAAAACTTTGAAACCCCTGGTCATTAGATCAAATGTCAAGGTCACCCTTACAAATAGAATTTTTGACAACAGGATCGTTTCCGCACGATAACTTTAGTTCTGTATATTGGATCTTTACCAAACTTGGCCACATGATTCCCCTGTGGAAGGGAAAGAACCCTATTTATTTTGGGATCATTACCATTATACCGTTTGATAATTTATATAGACGGGCGTATTTTGTGATGCACACATTTCTTGTTCTATCCATGATAAGTTCATTATGGGACACTCCAGCAGGGGTTGAAAATTTTGTTGGGAAGGCCCAAGCCCAGGGCTTTTTAAACTTTCTTAACCCAAGTCCGGTCAGTGATTTGCCAAGTCCCAATTTGTAGGATAAAATTTGAAATTTGACTTGCTTGTCAACTAAAGTTTGTGCAATTGATGCAGCAAAAGTTTTACAACCATTATAATTTCAATAGTTTTCACCCAGGTCAGGTCCATTTTTAACTTGTATTTCACATATCAATTCATAATCTGAAAATGGTTTTCCAGCTTTGACAACACCGTAGGCAGTATGTCGGTCAAAAGCCCACTAGGGCTTGTGTTTTTTGTGTTGTGTTGTTATTTAAATATGCAGGCTATAAATAAAACTTTTCTTATCTTATCTTAGTATTAAACAAACTTTCAAGACGTTTTCTCTGACTTTCATCTAATTTCAATAATGACTGGCCTATTGGGGTGTCAGCAAAGGCCTGTGAATGGCCGGCAGCTGCCTGGGGATCAAGTTCCTTAAACCAATGCTTGACACATAACAAGTGCTCCTGGTGTTTATCGTGTAACTTAAGTCCATCATTGCGTAAATTTTTAGTTCCCCGAGTAAGGGCATCTTTCCTATCTGACAAGTGTGGAAATGTTCTACAGTACTTGCAGTACATTTCCTGAGCATTCTCGTCAAAGACGACCCAAGGAAATTTATCTATCCATGAGTTTTGAAATATTCTCGTTCGTTTCTCCCTATCATACTTAAGATCTTTATTTCTGGTAGTTTCAGGATCAGTTGGCTCGTCGTTCGCTTTCCGCTTTTTGGACTAAAATTAAAATTAAGCAACGACATTTTACTCAAAAATTGTCAACATAAACATACGATTGATCAATGTTATTCCGACGCTTGACTTTACATAGGTATGTGGGAAGTGCATAGGTGATTCGGAACTCATTAATATTCATGAGGAATATCGATCCGTTCAGGATGTGTATTACCGTTCTTAAAATAGCTTTTTAGTACTTATTTACAGTGAAAGGAGACTATTGACAAAAACTTGCATGTGATTTGAATTGAAAACAAGACATTTAGAAAAAAGTGGAGTTTTTATTTTATTAAAGGCATGCCCGACGGGATTTTTAAATGGAAAAACCGCAAGCCCGAAGTTTCAATTTTCTAGTCCCGGGCGTCGGACTTGAATTTTCAACCCCTGTCCAGACTTTAATAGAAGTTTACTTCTTCCTAAAGCTAGTCGTCTTCATTTAGTGAACCATTTATATATTTTATTCAGACAGTACTGTTGATACCTGGTCTTGTGACTACCTCTCATTGTGAACCATTTATATCTTTTTTCAGGCAGTGCTATTGATACCTGGACCTGTACCTACCTCTCATTGTGAACCAGTTAAACCTTTAAAAGGAGACCATAGTAATACAGAGGCTGGTTCTGATACACCAAAGGCACATGCACAGAGAAAACCTGTTCCTGAAGAGGGTAACTTTGTTCATTTATGAATTCTACAAAAATATTGTATATTTTGAAATATTTGAAGAAGCTTAATGACTAAACATATTACTGGTGTGAACAAGAAAGACAAGGGAATTATTGTTAGAAAATTATGAAAATACTTTGTTCTTGGAAAAACAATTGATTTACTATTTATTTCTTATCCTTGAATACAATTGTTAACAATATACAGTATTAATGTCTTTATCATCAAACAATTCAGTTAATTAAATGGTTATGCTTACTTAAAGCCACTTTCAACTATAATTCAGTTATATTGTAGCAGTCAGTTTTATTTATGGAGTAACCACAGACCTGCTGCAAGTCACTGACAAACTTTTATCACATAAAATTGTAGAGTACACCTTGTCATGTGCAGGAATTAAACTCACAACAGTGGTCAATATACATGTAAATGTCTTGTGGCCAAGTAAATTTGTGTGCACACAAAAATAAAAATACTGATGAGACAATATTAATTGCTGCAAATAAAGACATTTACAACAGTTGTGATGGGCACTGATTACATAGGTAGCTGTACAATAGGATTGTGACCATGATGTTCCCTGATTAGTTTTTTAAATGAAGAGAATTTCAAATTGCACAGTTGAACAGTAATGGCAGAATATATTTTATTCGAACTATAAATGTTAATAATTGTTTTAATTTATTTCAGCAATGCCAGACTTGATAAGATTGATCCATGGGAATTTGATGGGAATTAAGAGACTTGTTCGTGAGTTTCGTATCTTTTGGAAGTCAAAAACATCAGAGGAGCAAGTTTCCTCTAATGTTAACGATGCGAGCATGGAAGTTGATGAGAGCGACATTAAAATGTCAGACAATAATTTACCTCAGGAAATTCTTAATAAATCTCTAAATTTAGAAAATGATGCAATGGAAACTGATTGTTCTATATCAAAAAGGCAATTAGAACTGAAAATAACTGCCATTGCTGTAAGGGAAAAACGTGCTGATTTTAAAAAATTTTGCTGGTATGTTAGTGACGAAATTCTGAAGCAGTATAATTGTGAAGGTTTGCCTGTTCCTTCTGCTTGGGAATCTCTTAGCCAACCTGCTAAGACACCAGCAAAACCTAAGCCTGAAGAACCATCTACTACTACACCTGGTCGGAAAACTCCAGTCCCATCAATTACTCAGTTCGCTAGACCAATGTCACCCTCTACCATAGCTGCTCAACATGCTACTGCTCAAGCTAAACTTTTGGCAGCCCAGATAGAAAAGAAAAAAGAATTGGAGGCAGCTGTGGCCGAAAAAAAGGAGGCTGAAAAAATGGAAATTTCTGAAGCTGTTGAAAATACTATTACACCTCAAAAGGAAAATAAAAAGGTGCCTGTTGACCAAAGAAAATTAACTGAGTTTACAAATGCAATTACTTCTCTAAAGCCAAATAGTCGTAGAATAGTTCCAACTAAGGTTGTTGAAGTTAACTCACAACTGGTTCCAATGAAACCTGTCTCACAACTCGTTCCAGTGAAACCCGTCTCACAGTTTTCTAGTGATGAAAACAGGGAGGTTGAGTTAAATGTGAAACCTATAACAAAGGCTGTGGTTGAACTTCCAGTAATAAAAACTTGTGTGACACCTTATAATGGAATGATTCTGGATGCCACTGGTGATAATTCTAAAGATGCCATAGTTCTTGATTAAGAACATTTACAGTCTCTCTTTTTTTTCACAAATTTTTTATATACATGTAGAATATCTTGTAGTGCTTTTCTTTGAAAATGTGATGTAAATCTGTATTTGTACTATATTATATGTTACACACATACATCTAATATTATTTCTATATAAAAATTGTATACCATGTTTGAAATTGAAGATTTTTACATATGTCATTTACAAATCATGGCATTGGTTCTTTTATCATTTGAACAGTAACGTTTTCTTTTTATTTATTTCAAGAAATTGCATACACCTTGTGAATATTTTTACAAGTGACAAAATTAATGTGAAGTTCAGGATTGATGATTTTCTTATGACTTGTTTTGAAGTTAACAGTTATGGTCAAATAATTGTTATACCCTGCCTACTAGACAAGAGTATAGTAATTTTCTTATCTATCCTTCTTTTAAGGTCATGGAAGCTTTTTGCCTTTCTTTGTCAGTTAGACTTCTATGAAACCAGTGTCAATTTAACAACTTGGCTGTTGTTGCCCTCCCCCTTCCAGAAATGTTATTGACAACCCCTTGGCCACTGTTACTATGACAACCCCCATGACCACTGTTACTATAAATATACATTTCTTTATATGACTAATATTACTACATTTCATGTTGACATGAGTTGAAATATGAAGACAGTAAAGGGGTTATCAGAAGCTGTAAATGGAACGACAGACGATACAATGGACAAAATAAAAATAGAAAGGACCAACACTGATCTATAAATTACAACACAGAAAACTGAACCCAATATGACAAGGAAGTAGGTTTTTTGTATAAAAACAAATCCAGACTTTTCTGTAATATTTGTCTTTTGTAATTTTATATTAAATAAGATGTACGTATATAGAGTATTGAAATTAACATTCAATGTGTGTAAAATAAGATATACATATAATATAGTGTATTAAAGTTAACAATGAAATGTGTGTTGTATAGGAATGTTATATAATGTTGAGTGTTTGTTAGTATCTGTGCAGAACTGTCAAAAACAAAAACATTTTTATCAATAATAAAACATTGCAATACATATTATATTTTTTTAAGAAACACTGAATTAAGCTTATTTTTTAAGCTAAAGACGTCTTTCATTAATCAGTGAAAAAGTTAGAACTGTGATAAATTTGACGCTAAAAGATTAAATATTGTACTAATATTAAAGAATTTTATTAATTTTCTTAGGGACGACAAAATTCTTATTATGTATAATTATTGTGCACTCGTCAGCTAAATATGTCAACAATGGTATATTTAATATTAATAACATGCAAGAATTGATTAATTTATTATATGAAGTATTTTCAATCTAAACATTTTCATCTACATGTATGTATTGTCCCCTGTGTACAATATATTGTAAATGTGAAAAAAAAATCTACATATTTCTGTTGTAATTGTATATTTATTAATAATCTGAAGAAAAAATTACAACTTGTTATAGCCAACAATAAAATCTTCTACATCGGATTTGGTTTTCAATTTAATAAATTTAGAAACAATGATCTTGTTGGATAGGATTATGAAGTTTTACACCTAATTTTAACAATATTTTAGTTAGATTATGGTGGTTAGTTTTATACATTGATGGAGGAAACTGGAATACCCAGAAAAAAATCCAATAGGTTTTTCACACAAGGTTATATTTACAACACATTGCCACAGAAGAGTTATATTAACAACACCATGCCACAGATGAAATTGACTTTACAAACCTTACAGATGGTAAACAATGATTGTAAACGTAAATCTAACTACCATATGATATTGGTTACAGAGGCCTTGAACTATGTTAACAAGTGTTGACCTGATTAAAACGCAAATAAAAAATAGCCTTCAAAGTATACACACAACCAGTACAGTTGTAAGAATGGAAGTCCAACCTTGTCTACTGTCAGTAGTCAAACCTATATTAAGAAGTCAACTTTGGAACAAAGAAAAAGTGGTCTTATAAGACAGGTGATCTCTTAAGAGGTTCAATTTAAATGAAATTTTCTATGACAGGACAAGAAAATGGTGACCTTTTAATACAGGTAACTGACTAACTGCATGGGCATATTTTACAGTACCTGGACAAATATGATAGTTTTTTTTTTTAACCTTGAAGCTTGATCACACCTATATTGTCAAAACTTCTCCTTTTCACACCCAAATTTCTGCTTTATTGGCAAGCATATATAGTATCATCTAAGTGATAGGTCCATGTGGGGTATTGTCATCACTGCAGGTGTTTCATCTCTAAGCTCTGCATATTTCCTTTTTATCTGAAACCACAACTACACTGTTTTAACTAGTATGGGGTAATCCTCTTTTTAAATTGTGTCAAGATGTATACTATGAATAGAAATTCCTTTGAGTTTCAAGTAGAATGCTTTACCAGAACGATAAGGCTGTATCACTCCCCTGATAAAGAGTAAATAGTCCTCAAAGGTGCAGAAATTCACAAAGCCAAGTAAATCTAATTAATATTTGAGTGAGTAATTGTTGAACGCTGAAGCAATTTTCCAGCTATGCAATGGCTAGAACTAGTAGATGAAATGGTGATGATGCCCACTTTATACTAGATCCGATTCCGAGTCTACGAGTCTTTGCTGTGTGATTAGCAGAGAAGCAACATTACCAATTTTATAGTCTGGTTTGAATCGACCTGAGCTCCAAACCCACGATCTACTGCACTTTAGGTGAACGTGCAAACCATTACATTGCCATTGTGGTTATATAAATATACTAATGCATGATGCATATTAGATGTTTCTTTTGGCTACACACTGACATCTAATGAAATAGCGATTTGGTTTTTTCCGTGTACTCCGGTTTCCTGCACCAATAAAACTGATTGCCACGATATAACTGATATACAAAATGTTTTGTTGAAAGTGGCATTAAACACCATAAACCCACTCTAACGAAATTATGTAGAGGTTAAGTCAGGTAACCAACCTTTCAATTGCTTTGATGTTTAGTCATATCCGAGACGGTCAAAATATATTGGATTGTTGGTATGTGCTTATTTTAATGAACAAAGCAACATCCATAATGGAAATTACAAAACAATACAAGGCCAGATTACATAATTTGAGTTTGAACAAATAAAAACCCATGTAATACACAAAGAGGGCAATAAATCTATCAAAAATGGTCTGATTCAGTAACAATATACAAATCCTGATCTGGTTATAATTTAAGGAATTTTTATTTAAAATGCAAAGGGGAAATAACTCCTTCCAAAATAGTCTAGGTGATGTGTCTCTCTACTAGGAAATGTTATCCCGATTCCTAGCTGACCATTCTGCTCTTTCACCTTAATGCTATTTACTTAGCAGAAAGGCCACCAATATTAACTGGTTTAACTCTGCCAAAGTTTGATGCCAGAACCTGGAGTTCCAACATTATATGTTGTGTTCAGTGAGTTCAATTAAGATGAGAGGCAATTGTTCATTTTGTTGATATTGGTGGAATTGATGACCATCATTGTTTAATATTTCTTTTCATAAAATACCAATTCTATAGTCTTTGATTTGACTCAAACCCACAGTCTATTGCAATCGATGTGAGTATGCCAATCATTACACTATCAATGTGGTTCATTGTAGTTGATATTTATGATCGTATGTATAAAATTAGAAAGGGTGGTATAAAGTCAGTTTTATTTGGGGATGAAATTAAGAGTACCCATAGTAAGCCACCAACCTTCAGAAAGTCGCAGAGAAAGGTGTATCAAATAAATCTTGCCACAGCTGAGAACCAAACTCACAAGTTTAGTGGTCATAGGCACAGGTTGCAAAGTAGATACGATAACGTAACCCTCATTCCGCTTGTGCTCCAGTTAGGGTTACGAATCGGTCCCATTCAACGTATGGGAGCAAATTTAAATTTTCGTTAAGTGAATATTTCAACTTTCTTTTTGCATATCTGGTCATAACTTATTATTCCCTACAATTTTTAAGTAATGGCGATACGAAATAAGTGTTACAATACCTGTTTCTACCTTCACGATCGATTTAGTATTCGAAAATTGTTTCTTGTCTGCCATGGCACCTTACATATACTCTCGTGATGGGCGGAGCCTATCTATATATGGATCTGAATGCTAAATATGAAAAACTTTACTATCATGCTTTACTACGATTGATCTAAATAAGGATATCTCCAAAACGAGGCAAGTGCACGTGAAATAGCAACTTGTAAACAAAATGTCGGACAGAAAGAAGATTTCATGCATTCAAATTTTCAGATGGATATAAGTCTACCATGGATTGATGCAGCGTTTACTTAACACCTCAAGGTTTACCTAAATATATTTATCTTTCACCCCCGTTAATTTTTCCAACCACTTACAACGGAATTAGGACAAAAAACCGCCCGGTGTGAATCACTCCGGGCGCTGCTCCCATACGTTGAATGAGACCGATTCGTAACCCTCGCTGGGAGCAAAAGCGGACTGAGGGTTACGTTATCGTATCTAATTGCAAAGGTACGTGAAAATCCAACAACCATATGTTGAAAAACCTGTAGTGTAATGGGATACATGTATCTTGAATACGATGAACACAGGCACTTTTATTTTCATAAGTGGAGTATTTACCTATGACAAAAGTGACATATCACATGTCTTGTTTGACAAATTTGAAAGTTTGTTTAAAAAAAAAAAATCGGCATAGTAATCATTCAAGTTTTAAATGTAACTAAAAATTCTGGATTATTTGGTTAAAAAACATTTGTACCCAAAATTTAACAGATTTATTGTGAAAATAAAAGGGACACAGTTAAGATATGTTCTGAAAAAATAAAGTTATTTTAATTGTCGACATGCATAGCTATGATGGCTTTTTTTTGGTCACAATACAGTGAAACCTGTTTTAAGAGACCACTCGAGGGAGAGAGGGAAAATGGCCTTTTAATACAGGTGGTCTCTTAATAAAGGACCAAACTACATAAAATGCACTAGAATGGAAACTGAAAATGAAAGTCTTTTAATCCAGGTGGTCGTTAAAGGCAGGTTTGATTGTATACAAATGTGCTACAAAGATGGTAACATTGGCTATAAATTTATTGCAGCTGCACTTTGATCAAAGTATTTGTAAGCTTTAAAGTTGCCTATTTTCTGTCCATTTTGATCGTACTGTAAAGATTTATGGCACTGATCACAAAAGAAACATGGATTTTCTGGAGCATTTTCACTGTTGTAAACAATCCATCTGTAAATAGACATAATTCAAATTATTACAATCAAGGTCTTCCTATGTCAATATCAGGAAAGATTGTCCAAATAATTGTAATTATACACAATCATAATACATGTATGATGTCCTGTATTCGCTTTGTTGTATTTTCAATGTCAGAATACCCAATAAACCATGACGAGCAAAAATTTACGATGTCACAATAGGTTTTGTGCTGAAAAAAACCGTCATAGATTCATCAATGGTGTCGTCCATTTGCAAAACAAATCTAGACCTTTTCTGGTACATAATATATTTAGTACATAACATCTCACTCTGCTGCACTGATGTATACTCGTCAGCGTTTACATTGCCAAAGCTCGCCATGTTTACAGCAAACGATAAACAGTCTACAACACCGCCTATTTTAAGGGGGGTAATTCTTGCCAAAAATAAAATATAAAAATAACACAGGAAAATATATTCCTCATGTCTAGTCCCCGCGAGAAATCGTTTCAAACTGATATCATTCCCATCGCTAGGTATAGTCACTCGTTGTCAAGATTAAGTAAGAACTGTACAAAAATGGTAAACACTAATCATCTAATCAAAATAAAGCACTTTCACATGTTATGTACTAGATTCCTAGATTGATTGTTATTACTGAAAAGCACATGTGTGCCATGTCAACAGATTTAATCATCGACACTATATGTCAGACAGCTAAATTATCACCATGATTACAGAGTGTTTACAACAGTTTCACTGACTATCATGGACATTCATCGTGAAATGTTCTGACATCTGTGATGTTCTACACGGTCACATTGTTAGCAGCAACAGGAATGGAGCTAATTCAGATCTATATTCAAATTCATTTTAAAAAATCTTGGTTTGGGCAAGACTGGTATACTTTGTCAATAAATTTACCATTTAAGAAAGAAAATTGGAACATTTATTGTATATGCATATAAAACCCTAGAGTCTTATCTGTAAATACCTTGCTGAATGCATCTGACACGTGCGACATAATGTTCGTGTTACTCTCTTCTTCTTCATCAACCTAGGATAATCTCTTATATCTAAACTGTCATCTGGATTCAATAACCTATTGATAAAAAATGCACAAATTTAATGTTTTTAACTAGTAATCAAAATTCAAAGGCTTTTAAACTTGATTAATTTATATTATAAGGAGAATAAATTTATATACGGTACATGTATTTTTTTATTCTTAGAATAATGGTCTACAACTAAGAGATCATACTTTCTAAGCTAGTAGTCATTAAACTACATGTATATGCATTCATTAACTTTTCTTTTGTAGTGTCCTTGTGTATGTTTTCCACAATTGTGTTACAGAAAGTGGTCTTTTTGAGTTGAAGAAATTGATATTGTTGTTGATGTGCTGAATTGCTAGAAAACTAGTTATCATGAGTGAAGGGATACCTTTACTAACTGATTTAGCCTTCCACCATTGTTTGTCACAAGCCATCATCTAGATTTCCATATGGTTCAGTCATTGTGTTATCAGTGTTGTTTGGGGTGACGTCATGTTATTGTGGTTGTTTAGACGGTAGACCATCACTGTTGAACTTTTTTGAGACTTTTTGAGTGATTGGATCAGTGAGTGATTGTTGTTTAGCAATCAGTGAGCAATTTTTCAGTTCTATCATGAGAGGAAAAAGATACATTTGATGAGATGATGATGATTTCTGTAGCTAGACCAGCAAGTAGCTAGACCAACAAGTAGCTGGACCAACAAGTAGCTAGACCAACAAGCTTAGTTAGATTGTAGCTAGACCAACAAACTTAGTTAGATTGTAGCTAAACCAACAAGCTTAGTTAGATTGTAGCTAGACCAACAAGCTTAGATTGTAGCTAGACCAACAAACTTAGTTAGATTGTAGCTAGACCAACAAGCTTAGTCAGATTGTAGCTAGACCAACAAGCTTAGTTAGATTGTAGCTAGACCAACAAGCTTAGTTAGATTATAGCTAGACCAACAAGCTTAGTAAGATTGTAGCTAGACCAACAAGCTTAGTTAGATTGTAGCTAGACCAACAAGCTTAGTTAGATTGTATCTAGACCAACAAGCTTAGTAGATTGTAGCTAGACCAACAAGCTTAGTTAGATTGTAGCTAGACCAACAAGCTTAGTTAGATTGTAGCTAGACCAACAAGTGTAGTTAGATTGTAGCTAGACCAACAAGCTTAGTTAGATTGTAGCTAGACCAACAAGCTTAGATTGTAGCTAGACCAACAAGCTTAGTTAGATTATAGCTAGACCAACAAGCTTAGTTAGATTGTAGCTAGACCAACAAGCTTAGTTAGATTGTAGCTAGACCAACAAGCTTAGTTAGATTGTATCTAGACCAACAAGCTTAGTAGATTGTAGCTAGACCAACAAGCATAGTTAGATTGTAGCTAGACCAACAAGCTTAGTTAGATTGTAGCTAGACCAACAAGCTTAGTTAGATTGTAGCTAGACCAACAAGCTTAGTTAGATTGTAGCTAGACCAACAAGCGTAGTTAGATTGTAGCTAGACCAACAAGCTTAGTTAGATTGTAGCTAGACCAACAAGCTTATATTGTAGCAAGACCAACAAGCTTAGTTAGATTGTAGCTAGACCAACAAGCTTAGTTAGATTGTAGCTAGACCAACAAGCTTAGTTAGATTGTAGCTAGACCAACAAGCTTAGTTAGATTGTAGCTAGACCAACAAGTGTAGTTAGATTGTAGCTAGACCAACAAGCTTAGTTAGATTGTAGCTAGACCAACAATCTTAGTTAGATTGTAGCTAGACCAACAAGCTTAGTTAGATTGTAGCTAGACCAACAAGCTTAGTTAGATTGTAGCTAGACCAACAAGCTTAGTTAGATTGTAGCTAGACCAACAAGCTTAGTTAGATTGTAGCTAGACCAACAAGCGTAGTTAGATTGTAGCTAGACCAACAAGCTTAGTTAGATTGTAGCTAGACCAACAAGCTTATATTGTAGCAAGACCAACAAGCTTAGTTAGATTGTAGCTAGACCAACAAGCTTAGTTAGATTGTAGCTAGACCAACAAGCTTAGTTAGATTGTAGCTAGACCAACAAGCTTAGTTAGATTGTAGCTAGACCAACAAGCTTAGTTAGATTGTAGCTAGACCAACAAGTGTAGTTAGATTGTAGCTAGACCAACAAGCTTAGTTAGATTGTAGCTAGACCAACAATCTTAGTTAGATTGTAGCTAGACCAACAAGCTTAGTTAGATTGTATCTAGACCAACAAGCTTAGTTAGATTGTAGCTAGACCAACAAGCTTAGTTAGATTGTAGCTAGACCAACAAGCTTAGTTAGATTGTAGCTAGACCAACAAGCTTAGTTAGATTGTAGCTAGACCAACAAGCTTAGTTAGATTGTAGCTAGACCAACAAGTGTAGTTAGATTGTAGCTAGACCAACAAGCTTAGTTAGATTGTAGCTAGACCAACAAGCTTAGATTGTAGCTAGACCAACAAGATTAGTTAGATTGTAGCTAGACCAACAAGCTTAGTTAGATTGTAGCTAGACCAACAAGCTTAGTTAGATTGTAGCTAGACCAACAAGCTTAGCTAGATTGTAGCTAGACCAACACGCTTAGTTAGATTGTAGCTAGACCAACAAGCTTAGATTGTAGCTAGACCAACAAGCTTAGTTAGATTGTAGCTAGACCAACAAGCTTAGTTAGATTGTAGCTAGACCAACAAGCTTAGTTAGATTGTAGCTAGACCAACAAGCTTAGTTAAATTGTAGCTAGACCAACAAGCTTAGTTAGATTGTAGCTAGACCAATAAGTGTAGTTAGATTGTAGCTAGACCAACAAGCTTAGTTAGATTGTAGCTAGACCAACAAGCTTAGATTGTAGCTAGACCAACAAGCTTAGTTAGATTGTAGCTAGACCAACAAGCTTAGTTAGATTGTAGCTAGACCAACAAGCTTAGCTAGATTGTAGCTAGACCAACAAGCTTAGTTAGATTGTAGCTAGACCAACAAGCTTAGATTGTAGATAGACCAACAAGCTTAGTTAGATTGTAGCTAGACCAACAAGCTTAGTTAGATTGTAGCTAGACCAACAAGCTTAGTTAGATTGTAGCTAGACCAACAAGTGTAGTTAGATTGTAGCTAGACCAACAAGCTTAGTTAGATTGTAGCTAGACCAACAATCTTAGTTAGATTGTAGCTAGACCAACAAGCTTAGTTAGATTGTATCTAGACCAACAAGCTTAGTTAGATTGTAGCTAGACCAACAAGCTTAGTTAGATTGTAGCTAGACCAACAAGCTTAGTTAGATTGTAGCTAGACCAACAAGCTTAGTTAGATTGTAGCTAGACCAACAAGCTTAGTTAGATTGTAGCTAGACCAACAAGTGTAGTTAGATTGTAGCTAGACCAACAAGCTTAGTTAGATTGTAGCTAGACCAACAAGCTTAGATTGTAGCTAGACCAACAAGATTAGTTAGATTGTAGCTAGACCAACAAGCTTAGTTAGATTGTAGCTAGACCAACAAGCTTAGTTAGATTGTAGCTAGACCAACAAGCTTAGCTAGATTGTAGCTAGACCAACACGCTTAGTTAGATTGTAGCTAGACCAACAAGCTTAGATTGTAGCTAGACCAACAAGCTTAGTTAGATTGTAGCTAGACCAACAAGCTTAGTTAGATTGTAGCTAGACCAACAAGCTTAGTTAGATTGTAGCTAGACCAACAAGCTTAGTTAAATTGTAGCTAGACCAACAAGCTTAGTTAGATTGTAGCTAGACCAATAAGTGTAGTTAGATTGTAGCTAGACCAACAAGCTTAGTTAGATTGTAGCTAGACCAACAAGCTTAGATTGTAGCTAGACCAACAAGATTAGTTAGATTGTAGCTAGACCAACAAGCTTAGTTAGATTGTAGCTAGACCAACAAGCTTAGTTAGATTGTAGCTAGACCAACAAGCTTAGCTAGATTGTAGCTAGACCAACAAGCTTAGTTAGATTGTAGCTAGACCAACAAGCTTAGATTGTAGCTAGACCAACAAGCTTAGTTAGATTGTAGCTAGACCAACAAGCTTAGTTAGATTGTAGCTAGACCAACAAGCTTAGTTAGATTGTAGCTAGACCAACAAGCTTAGTTAGATTGTAGCTAGACCAACAAGCTTAGTTAGATTGTAGCTAGACCAACAAGCTTAGTTAGATTGTAGCTAGACCAACAAGCTTAGCTAGATTGTAGCTAGACCAACAAGCTTAGTTAGATTGTAGCTAGACCAACAAGCTTAGATTGTAGCTAGACCAACAAGCTTAGTTAGATTGTAGCTAGACCAACAAGCTTAGTTAGATTGTAGCTAGACCAACAAGCTTAGTTAGATTGTAGCTAGATCAGCAAGCTTAGTTAGATTGTAGCTAGACCAGCAAGCTTAGTTAGATTGTAGCTAGACCAACAAGTTTAGTTAGATTTCTATAAATCTATCTCTCTGAAACAACAGTCCACGGGTAGACATGTCATTCCATTCAGACACATTATCCTGAGCCAACCAACCATTGCTCCCACTCCTTAATGCTATATTCTTAGTGGAGAAGGAGCAAATACCAATTTCATAGTCTTTGGTTTTACCTGATCGTGGCTCAAACCAACGAGGTTCTACCTGATCGTGGCTCAAACCAACGTTTGGCTTTACCTGATCGTGGCTCAAACCAACGTTTGGTTCTACCTGATCGTTGCTCAAACCAACGTTTGGTTCTACCTGATCGTGGCTCAAACCAACGAGGTTCTACCTGATCGTGGCTCAAACCAATGAGGTTCTACCTGACCGTGGCTCAAACCAACGTTTGGTTTTACCTGATCGTGGCTCAAACCAACGTTTGGTTCTACCTGATCGTGGCTCAAACCAACGTTTGGTTCTACCTGATCGTGGCTCAAACCAACGAGGTTCTACCTGATCATGGCTCAAACCAACGTTTGGTTCTACCTGATCGTGGCTCAAACCAACATTTGGTTCTACCTGATCGTGGCTCAAACCAATGAGGTTCTACCTGATCGTGGCTCAACCCAACAAGGTTCTACCTGATCGTGGCTCAAACCAACGAGGTTCTACCTGTTCGTGGCTCAACCCAACGAGGATCTACCTGATCGTGGCTCAAACCAACGAGGTTCTACCTGATCGTGGCTCAACCCAACGAGGTTCTACCTGATCGTGGCTCAAACCAACGAGGTTCTACCTGATCGTGGCTCAACCCAACGAGGTTCTACCTGATCGTGGCTCAAACCAACGAGGTTCTACCTGATCATGGCTCAAACCAACGAGGTTCTACCTGATCGTGGCTCAAACCAACGATCTACAACACCCAAGGTAGGCATGCTAACAATTACACCACCAATGCAGTTGTCTTACATTTTAACTTTTTTTTTCCATACATTTTTTGCCCAAAAAAATCTGCTATTTATTGTTAAAGTGCTAATCTATTTCCATTTATCTTAAAGTAAAACTTGTAAGTTGAAAGCCAAAAAATTGTCATTACATGTATTATAAATTTAGATATTACTGCAATGTTTTTATTAATGCAAAATTGTGACTGGGTCACCATCACAATACTTTCAACTCGCATTTCATTTTTTTTTATACATGTAAAATGATGTTTGTATTCATAAAAATTCACAGTCACATTATTCAATTTTTGCATTTTGATCTATACTTCCCCAATCACATTAATAAATAGATGCATATATTTCTGAATTGACAGAATATTAAGATTTTAAGAGGGAAAATAGGAATGAAGATGGTAATGACATGAGCAGGTTATTAAGACTAACCTAATATCAGTAAATACTACTAAATGTTCACAATCTCCTTGATGCATGTAACAATATGGCTGCCCAAGTCTTACACTAAGATTTAAAAATAAAGTATCTTCCATCTTTTCACTGGTCATTTTACCTATTGATCTTCCTGGTTCTGCAGCCCAAGCTATCATCTGACTGGAAAACAACCAACAAATAATAATAATGAATACTATAAACAAAATCTACTACTAGATAACAAATATATGGCCTTTATATCAAAACTAGCATGTACACAGTAACATTATTGTGACCATGAGCACATTAAAATAGAAGAAAAAATAACTGAACTAGGATGTGTTTTTATGTCCAAATTAAAATTAGATATGGAATCCATGAAGGTTTTCATACATATACAAATGTACTATCGAATACATGTAGTGCTATCTCAGGAAAGACTTCTTTGACAGTGTAGTCAAAAATGTTAAAACAAAATCAACCTAATTAAATATCCTAAAATGATTATGTTTATCGATAATTTATATATTTTTGCTTTGATCTCTCAGAGCGATATTTCTAATATCAACGGACTGACAATGATACTGAAAATTACAGCAGTTTTGAATGTCTCGACATACATTATCACTAGTATCACAGCTTGTCCTATCAGACTAGCTGTGATTTGTAATATCAGATATAATGCGTGTCTCGACCTTCATAACTGGTGTTATTCTATATATCTCTATATTGGTAATATGTAAATTACAATGAGGTATTACATCACTTGATATATGTTATGTATTTTTGATATTGTGTTCTTTCCTAGAAAATGTTCAGCATATGTTTGACACTAATTAATATAAAAATATCTTTACATTTATTCAACTATGGAAATCCCTAATTACAGAAAAATATATATACATGTATCCTATTCTACATAAAGAACATATTTTCAATTCAACATCTCTCCACTTATGGTAAAATAAATTTCATAACCATGTGTATTAAAGCACCTGGTTACTGTCCTTTTTTCTAATTTTTTGCATTGATAATTTTATTATTAAAATAGCTGTTTAAATTATCATGCCATCTAAATTAGAAAATGTTGGTAAATAAATTGCAATTCCATGGAAACCATCTGTAAACAATACAATCCGAAAAAACTGAAAGTTAGTGTATCAAATTCTCAGATGCCTTTGTCTCTTCTTCAGATACCATTTATCAGACCACCCATATTAAAACTCCTAATAAGAATTCAATGATTAATGTCTTGACACATACCTGCTATAATCCTGACATTCTGGATATCTCATATCATTATAAAACATACCTGCTATAATCCTGACATTCTGGATACCTCATGTCATTATAAAACATACCTGCTATAATCCTGACATTCTGGATACCTCATGTCATTTTAAAACATACCTCCTATAATCCTGACATTCTGGATACCTCATGTCATTATAAAACATACCTCCTATAATCCTGACATTCTGGATACCTCATGTCATTATAAAACATACCTGCTATAATCCTGACATTCTGGATATCTCATATCATTATAAAACACTCCTTCTATGTAAAAAAATCCTGATTTATACACATCCTAAAATAAATTGCAACTTATATATAAAAAGTATGTCAACCATTTCTCTAACTATTTTGGTAGAATCAACTTTTTGTAAATGACATCACATAAAATAAAAAATAAAAAATAGTTCCAATTTGAACAAATTAAAGCCAAAACTAGTAAACAATAGACTCTGTGGCCAGGTGTACTTGATTTGTGGCCCACTGTAATAGTAGGAGATCAAAACTAGTAAACAATAGACTCTGTGGCCAGGTGTACTTGATTTGTGGCCCACTGTAATAGTAGGAGATCAAAACTAGTAAACAATAGACTCTGTGGCCAGGTGTACTTGATTTGTGGCCCACTGTAATAGTAGGAGATCAAAACTAGTAAACAATAGACTCTGTGGCCAGGTGTACTTGATTTGTGGCCCACTGTAACAGTAGGAGATCAAAACTAGTAAACAATAGACTCTGTGGCCAGGTGTACTTGATTTGTGGCCCACTGTAACAGTAGGAGATCAAAACTAGTAAACAATAGACTCTGTGGCCAGGTGTACTTGATTTGTGGCCCACTGTAACAGTAGGAGATCAAAACTAGTAAACAATAGACTCTGTGGCCAGGTGTACTTGATTTGTGGCCCACTGTAACAGTGGGAGATCAAAACTAGTAAACAATAGACTCTGTTGCCAGGTGTACTTGATTTGTGGCCCACTGTAACAGTAGGAGAATTACCTGCCTATACAATTAGTGTCTATCTGAATTTGATTCTTACTCACTGACAAGGTTTACTCAAGACAATTTACTCAGTACAACTTTTGACAATTGCAGATCAAGTTTGTCATTTACTTGTTGAAGTTTTCTTGTTTTCTTCTTGTGATACAGCTTATCTGGTACTTAAATGACATTTGGTGGTTTCTATGATATTAGTAATTACTTCCTTCACCACTCAACTCCACGATATTACATAAGATTGAGAATTTTCACTTTAAAACAATAGTTTCGCCATTATAAGTCTATATTACTATAAGAACAACACAATTACTGGTATAGTCCAGAAAAATATGGCAGCTGAAATTTTGATGACGTGGCAAAAGTAGTAATTACACAAATTAAATGTTTCAGCAAATGTAATGGTAGATTATGGCAAGTCAAGAGTTAACAGAGTGAGAGTGTGTTTGGTGGAATAGTTTAACTGTTTAACTTTATTATTGGTAGATTATGGTAAGTCAAGAGTTAACAAAGTGAGTGTATGTTTCGTGGAATAGTTTAACTGTTTAACTTTACTATTGGTAGATTATGGTAAGTCAAGAGTTAACAAAGTGAGTGTGTTTGGTGGAATAGTTTAACTGTTTAACTTTACTATTGGTAGATTATGGTAAGTCAAGAGTTAACAAAGTGAGTGTGTTTGGTGGAATAGTTTAACTGTTTAACTTTACTATTGGTAGATTATGGTAAGTCAAGAGTTAACAAAGTGAGTGTGTTTGGTGGAATAGTTTAACTGTTTAACTTTACTATTGGTAGATTATGGTAAGTCAAGAGTTAACAAAGTGAGTGTGTTTGGTGGAATAGTTTAACTGTTTAACTTTACTATTGGTAGATTATGGTAAGTCAAGAGTTAACAAAGTGAGAGTGTGTTTGGTGGAATAGTTTAACTGTTTAACTTTACTATTGGTAGATTATGGTAAGTCAAGAGTTAACAAAGTGAGTGTGTTTGGTGGAATAGTTTAACTGTTTAACTTTACTATTGGTAGATTATGGTAAGTCAAGAGTTAACAAAGTGAGAGTGTGTTTGGTGGAATAGTTTAACTGTTTAACTTTACTATTGGTAGATTATGGTAAGTCAAGAGTTAACAAAGTGAGTGTGTTTGGTGGAATAGTTTAACTGTTTAACTTTACTATTGGTAGATTATGGTAAGTCAAGAGTTAACAAAGTGAGAGTGTGTTTGGTGGAATAGTTTAACTGTTTAACTTTACTATTGGTAGATTATGGTAAGTCAAGAGTTAACAAAGTGAGAGTGTGTTTGGTGGAATAGTTTAACTGTTTAACTTTACTATTGGTAGATTATGGTAAGTCAAGAGTTAACAAAGTGAGAGTGTGTTTGGTGGAATAGTTTAACTGTTTAACTTTACTATTGGTAGATTATGGTAAGTCAAGAGTTAACAAAGTGAGAGTGTTTGGTGGAATAGTTTAACAGTTTAACTTTACTATTGGTAGATTATGGTAAGTCAAGAGTTAACAAAGTGAGAGTGTGTTTGGTGGAATAGTTTAACTGTTTAACTTTACTATTGGTAGATTATGGTAAGTCAAGAGTTAACAAAGTGAGAGTGTGTTTGGTGGAATAGTTTAACTGTTTAACTTTACTATTGGTAGATTATGGTAAGTCAAGAGTTAACAAAGTGAGAGTGTGTTTGGTGGAATAGTTTAACTGTTTAACTTTACTATTGGTAGATTATGGTAAGTCAAGAGTTAACAAAGTGAGAGTGTGTTTGGTGGAATAGTTTAACTGTTTAACTTTACTATTGGTAGATTATGGTAAGTCAAGAGTTAACAAAGTGAGAGTGTGTTTGGTGGAATAGTTTAACTGTTTAACTTTACTATTGGTAGATTATGGTAAGTCAAGAGTTAACAAAGTGAGAGTGTGTTTGGTGGAATAGTTTAACTGTTTAACTTTACTATTGGTAGATTATGGTAAGTCAAGAGTTAACAAAGTGAGAGTGTGTTTGGTGGAATAGTTTAACTGTTTAACTTTACTATTGGTAGATTATGGTAAGTCAAGAGTTAACAAAGTGAGTGTGTTTGGTGGAATAGTTTAACTGTTTAACTTTACTATTGGTAGATTATGGTAAGTCAAGAGTTAACAAAGTGAGAGTGTGTTTGGTGGAATAGTTTAACTGTTTAACTTTACTATAGGTAGATTATGGTAAGTCAAGAGTTAACAAAGTGAGAGTGTGTTTGGTGGAATAGTTTAACTGTTTAACTTTACTATTGGTAGATTATGGTAAGTCAAGAGTTAACAAAGTGAGAGTGTGTTTGGTGGAATAGTTTAACTGTTTAACTTTACTATTGGTAGATTATGGTAAGTCAAGAGTTAACAAAGTGAGAGTGTGTTTGGTGGAATAGTTTAACTGTTTAACTTTACTATTGGTAGATTATGGTAAGTCAAGAGTTAACAAAGTGAGAGTGTTTGGTGGAATAGTTTAACAGTTTAACTTTACTATTGGTAGATTATGGTAAGTCAAGAGTTAACAAAGTGAGAGTGTGTTTGGTGGAATAGTTTAACTGTTTAACTTTACTATTGGTAGATTATGGTAAGTCAAGAGTTAACAAAGTGAGAGTGTGTTTGGTGGAATAGTTTAACTGTTTAACTTTACTATTGGTAGATTATGGTAAGTCAAGAGTTAACAAAGTGAGAGTGTGTTTGGTGGAATAGTTTAACTGTTTAACTTTACTATTGGTAGATTATGGTAAGTCAAGAGTTAACAAAGTGAGAGTGTGTTTGGTGGAATAGTTTAACTGTTTAACTTTACTATTGGTAGATTATGGTAAGTCAAGAGTTAACAAAGTGAGAGTGTGTTTGGTGGAATAGTTTAACTGTTTAACTTTACTATTGGTAGATTATGGTAAGTCAAGAGTTAACAAAGTGAGAGTGTGTTTGGTGGAATAGTTTAACTGTTTAACTTTACTATTGGTAGATTATGGTAAGTCAAGAGTTAACAAAGTGAGAGTGTGTTTGGTGGAATAGTTTAACTGTTTAACTTTACTATTGGTAGATTATGGTAAGTCAAGAGTTAACAAAGTGAGTGTGTTTGGTGGAATAGTTTAACTGTTTAACTTTACTATTGGTAGATTATGGTAAGTCAAGAGTTAACAAAGTGAGAGTGTGTTTGGTGGAATAGTTTAACTGTTTAACTTTACTATTGGTAGATTATGGTAAGTCAAGAGTTAACAAAGTGAGAGTGTGTTTGGTGGAATAGTTTAACTGTTTAACTTTACTATTGGTAGATTATGGTAAGTCAAGAGTTAACAAAGTGAGAGTGTGTTTGGTGGAATAGTTTAACTGTTTAACTTTACTATTGGTAGATTATGGTAAGTCAAGAGTTAACAAAGTGAGAGTGTGTTTGGTGGAATAGTTTAACTGTTTAACTTTACTATTTATACATTTATCTGATATCTTGGTTCTGACAATTCAAATTTTTTTCTCAAAAAATATTTTTATGTTGTATTCATTCATGTGCATGTAATAATGGGAGCAAGAAATTCAAGGGGGGACTACTTTTGAGATGCAGTAACTCATTCTTGTGTGACACATATATATCAGACATATGGCATTGTTAACATTATTCCTACAGTAATAACTCTGTTGTTACAATGATATATGTCTTATTGTTAGATTGTCCAAATGTCTGCGAGAAAAAAACAGATTTTAGCAAATTTTTGAATTTCTGATGACTTGTTTGTTCAAATCGGAAAGTCATTAATGCTAATAGATATGTATGTGTAGTCATAACTTACATATTAAAAATACAAAATAAAAGTACTATTAATTCTGTGGGATTAACAATAGCCCTTTTTATCAATGCTGTGAGGTTAACTATTATACTCTACCTTTGCATATGGCAGATCTTCATTTTCAGGACATTCACTTAAGTCATGAGCTATGGCTAAGTCATTGACACAGCTGATTTTGTCTCGTAAATCTGACAATTTCTGCGTTCCTAAGACATTAAACCTTAAATCTGGAACAACCTACAAAATTAGAAAATTTCATAAATAAATTGAGAGTCGTTCTGTTGGATGGCTCCAAGTAAAATTGAAGTTCCTCTGTAGTAGTAATAAACTTTAATCTAAGACATAACTCTAATACTTGTTTAATTCAAATCAAAATCATTTGTCCCTTCTGCTTTGACATAACCTGGTTTTACTGTAGTCAAAATCTTCTGTTTAAGATTGTATCAACAAGTGCACATTAAATTTACACAAATATACATGTACAACAACATTCATCAATTACACAAATTATTTTGTTATTTGCCTCAAAATCAGTACTTTCACTTTAACATTACAATAACAATATTTCTCATGTTAATGTACAAACTTGTACTCCAAAAAATAGTATTATAAAAGAAAAATAATCTTCAGAATGGTTAAAGTTCTGTGAACCAATTATAGTCATTTATTTTATTTCATTTAGACAGTTAAAAAACTTAAAAAAACTACAATACTAAATATAGTTTGATATACTATACCTTATTATGAGCATGTTGCATTTTCAGGTATTTCAATGGAGGATAAATTTGAAGTGACAAGATTACATTAGGGAGATTAATTTCATATTCCATTAATTCCTCGACTGGTTTCCTCTTAAAATGTAATGCTGTGGACTGGAAAATAATATAAAAAGTAAAATTATTAAATTTTAAGTGCTTAAGTGTGATGTAGTTGATCAAAATATAATCTACTTTCTTGTTTAAATGTGAATAGGTGGTGTGGAACAAATTATTAGGTTGGGATGTTTAAAGTCATTTTTCACTCATTGTTGTGAATAGTTTGAAATCAGAGAACCAAAGAAAAACACTGATCTGCCATAAGTGACTAACAAACTTTATTGGTGATTATGATTTATCTTTTATAAATTACTCTGCATAAAATCATTACTATAATATACTATCTTTTATGGAAGGGAGATAACCATGAGATCTATGAGAGAAATTTACTTTTATAATGTATCAATGGCAATATTTGTTTTCTTGTACTAATTTCATCCTACCAGTATACATCGTATTCTGAAATATTTTTTCATCCATGAAAGTTCCATTTAGATACCTTACTATAAAGCATTGTTTCATGTTGTCTCCCCATGCATTAAAGGGAAGATAGGTAGCCATTGTAAGAATTGTTCAGGTATTATTACTTCAATAAGCAATGGTGTATGATAAATATTGTATCTGCAATTTGCTGCAGTTGTCATTTTTTTTTAATTTCAGAAGGTTTTCCTTTTAGAATGTTAATAATTTTGAAAATTTGCATATTTTAAAAATAATTTCCAATCTATGCATTTTGAAGTTGTGAATGAATTGTACATCTACTAATATCATATATGGTAACTAATATCATATACAGTAACTAATATCATATACAGTAACTAATATCATATACAGTAACTAATATCATATACAGTAACTAATATCATATATGGTAACTAATATCATATACAGTAACTAATATCATATACAGTAACTAATATCATATACAGTAACTAATATATACAGTAACTAATATCATATACAGTAACTAATATCATATACATCCACTAATATCATATATGGTAACTAATATCATATACAGTAACTAATATCATATACAGTAACTAATATCATATACAGTAACTAATATCATATACAGTAACTAATATCATATACAGTAACTAATAGCATATATGGTAACTAATATCATATACAGTAACTAATATCATATACAGTAACTAATATCATATACAGTAACTAATATCATATATGGTAACTAATATCATATACAGTAACTAATATCATATACATCCACTAATATCATATACAGTAACTAATATCATATATGGTAACTAATATCATATACAGTAACTAATAACATATACAGTAACTAATATCACATACAGTAACTAATATCATATACAGTAACTAATATCATATATGGTAACTAATATCATATATGGTAACTAATATCATATATGGTAACTAATATCATATATGGTAACTAATATCATATACAGTAACTAATATCATACACAGTAACTAATATCATATACAGTAACTAATATCATATATGGTAACTAATATCATATATGGTAACTAATATCATATATGGTAACTAATATCATATATGGTAACTAATATCATATACAGTAACTAATATCATATATGGTAACTAATATCATATATGGTAACTAATATCATATATGGTAACTAATATCATATATGGTAACTAATATCATATATGGTAACTAATATCATATACAGTAACTAATATCATATACAGTAACTAATATCATATATGGTAACTAATATCATATATGGTAACTAATATCATATATGGTAACTAATATCATATACAGTAACTAATATCATATATGGTAACTAATATCATATACATCCACTAATATCATATATGGTAACTAATATCATATATGGTAACTAATATCATATACAGTAACTAATATCATATACAGTAACTAATATCATATATGGTAACTAATATCATATATGGTAACTAATATCATATATGGTAACTAATATCATATATGGTAACTAATATCATATACAGTAACTAATATCATATATGGTAACTAATATCATATACAGTAACTAATATCATATATGGTAACTAATATCATATACATCCACTAATATCATATATGGTAACTAATATCATATACAGTAACTAATATCATATATGGTAACTAATATCATATACATCCACTAATATCATATATGGTAACTAATATCATATACAGTAACTAATATCATATATGGTAACTAATATCATATACATCCACTAATATCATATATGGTAACTAATATCATATACATCCACTAATATCATATACAGTAACTAATATCATATATGGTAACTAATATCATATATGGTAACTAATATCATATATGGTAACTAATATCATATACAGTAACTAATATCATATATGGTAACTAATATCATATACAGTAACTAATATCATATACAGTAACTAATATCATATATGGTAACTAATATCATATACAGTAACTAATATCATATACAGTAACTAATATCATATATGGTAACTAATATCATATATGGTAACTAATATCATATATGGTAACTAATATCATATACAGTAACTAATATCATATATGGTAACTAATATCATATACAGTAACTAATATCATATATGGTAACTAATACTTTAGTTTTAATGTTTTAAATCTTTAAAAAATTTAACTTAAGAAAACAATTATTCTTGAATACCGGTACTAAAATTTGATGTTTCTTACAAGTTTTTCATCCAATGTTGAGTATTTGAGTCTCCTGATAACAGCCTGTTTATATAGTCTATCTTTGTCTCTTCTTTCTCGCTCTCTTTTTTGAATTCTGTCAATAAATATAAATAATATTCTTATCCATGTATGATCTAAACTGGCAATGAAGATAAGTACATATACTAACTTTTGTTACACCTTTTCAATAAAACATATTTATTGTAGAAATTAGAGATCTAACCATATAATGTAAGTTATAGTCATAACATATTTATAACATGTGTTGAGTTATTTTTTTTTATCAACTAACTGTATGCTGTCCAAATATGATAAAGACTCACGCCGAGCACTGCATGATACGAATGCAGCAAGTTGACAAGGACTTCCTCCTGCACAAGTTGTCCTGCAACCAAATTTGACTCGAAAACCATAACTGATAGAGGAAATAAACTGGAATAATAGCTGAAGATCTTGTTACAATAAATTCAAAGATAGATAAAAAACATAAATTATTGTATCTTCCAAATTTGGGTCCCTTTTCCATAAGAGATAGTTATTTTCAGTATCAATTGATAAGTGACTTCTAAAGATGAGCATTTTGCAACAACAACAAAATGGATATAAATGCATATACAAATCATGTATATGATCTATTTTATTATTCAATAACCATCTAATGTCCTATTTGGGTTCTATTAATATTGTTGTTTCAAAGAAAATTTCTCAGCCTTTGCCTTTACACTACATTGTAAATCTAATCTATAATGTACAGCCATTTTGTATTTCTGATCAATACCTGTGGCTAGATGTCATGTGATAAAGTTTGCCACTGACTTACAGGTCAATTGTGTTATCTGGGTACTGTACTCCAGTTGTATCCACAAAAACAAAATTGTGACTGCCATTATATGGAAATGAAATATTGTTGAGAGTACCATTATACAATGTACATTGTATCTTTAAGTATTGATAATCTGATTCTGTTAACCATGATGATGAAGAAATATACCATAACATAAAAATATATAAAACTTACTGTACTGAAACCAATTCTAAATTAGCTGGTATAGTACTTAACATGGCCATGTCACTTCCTTCATCTCCACACAGAAAGTTATCTACACTGTTAAAAAACAAATATAAACTGTTACAAAACAGAAATTACGCATGTTATTTTTGCAAAATACCATAGCATCTTTTATCTTAGTAATAATGAGATAATCCATCCAAAGAACATTTGAAATATATTTAAAAATACAGGAATAATATTTTGCTTTACGAGTGAGTGATTGTTGTTTAAAGCCAACTCAGCAATTGTTCAGCTATATCAATGAGATGATAATGATGTCTGCTTTGTACTAGACCAACACGCTTATTTGGATTTTTATAGTGCTAGCTCACTGAAAAAAAAATTCCGAGCTAACCAGTCTTTGCCCTTTCACCCTAATGCTGTGTGCAAATACCAATTTCAAAGTCTTTGGTTTTTTGCTTTATGAAGACTAGGTAAGAGGGTGATTGAGTAATTGTTGTTCATCTATTGCATATTCAACCTACCAGTAAGTCAGTTTGTCCTATAATATTGAGCTTCAAATGCTTAAAAATATTTTCTAGATTGGAGTAAATAGAAGATAATTGTATTCTTCTTACAGTAAATAGTACATAGATCCATTGCCTCCTTTCAGTACCTCATAACATCTTTATTGTGCAAGTGATGGTTGGAGATGATATGTCATAAACTTTAGAACATGTGGGGTTTTTTTACATATCAACTGAGTCTAAATGTCATCACCTTAGCTGAGTTTTTAATGATTTTATTCAAACTCGTCAAAAATAAAAATTTCCACTTATCCATCAGATGCCATCTAATTTTTATCTATCTTAAATAAGACTTAGAAATCATGTTATGAACATCTGGAAACTGTTTGCTCATGGGCAATAAAGTTATACTTCCACTTTGTATAAAAAAAAATATGGAAAGACAGGGTTATAATTAAGCCAGTTTCAGACAACGAAGTCAATGAATATTAATATAATGCTGTATTTGTGAAAAAAAATCTCCAGTACTGTTCAAAGATATGGGTTTTACGTGGGGGTGACAGTTTCCTTTGTCCTCACTGTGTCTGTGAAGAGTAACTGAATAATGAAAATTACATTTTGTAATTTAAAAAAAATATGAGTAATTATTTCCATTTTAGACATTTCTGTCCAGTCACAGGGTACTTTTTTGCTAGATTTGACACACCACAATTTTCTTAAACTATCTATGTTAATGATATATATAGGGGGTTGTGACACTTTCGATCAGCGATTGTTACCAGCCCCTGTGTGTAGTACGAGTAATAAACTTATGTTGTAAAGATGTAAGGTAAAGAGTATTCTCCCTTTTCTAACCTACAAACATTTTCCAACTCTCCAACCGTCGGTCTCTCAACACCAATTTCGTTCACAAGAACATCTCTCATAGGCATATATTTCTTGTCTTTTTCAGAAATTCCAGGTATTACCGTGGGGTCCCATTTTTGAATGAATTCACGAATATTTATTAATTCTGAGGCACCGCGGATGTAACCCGCTGATTCCATTTTCACTTTGTGCTGATATTACAAAATCTTAAATAAAACGATTTTTTTTTTTAAAGAAATAATATGAAACTATTAAAATGTGTGTGTAACACTTATTTTTATTTTCTGAGGGAATTTAACAAAAAAAAAATAGGTTGTAGTAATTTGTTGATAAATAAAAGAATAAAAATTTCGTTTTTTTATTATAATTTGGCGGGAATTTTTGACGTGGTTTGTCAAAAGTAAACAAAGTAAAGCCATAAAAAAGTAATTCGCTGACACCAGCAACTATAGTTTGGACAAGACAGAAGAGGGTGACATATCATCTGATTTAAGTAACAGTAAAGTTGGAAACTCAGGTGATTACTACGGGTTGTAGTCTACAACACCACATTATTATATATACTGCAGTACTTGTCACAAAGACACACAGCCTCACAGGCCAAGGCCAGGGTTTATCTTTGAAACTTCTTTGTCCAATTTTAAACTTTTCTATCATGTATCTGTATGCTATAAGGTACTGGTTATTTAGCTGGAGGTTAATTTTTCACCCTTAACTAGAATTTTATTTCACACGAAACAAATATCAGATTTTTTTGGACATGAAACCGCATCGGTGGCTAATGCCATGGTTAGCGTGCTCGCCTCGAGTGTGGTAGATCGTGGGTTCAAACCAAAGACTATAAAATTTGGTATTTGTTGCTTCTCCGCTAAGCACGCAGCATTAAGGAGAAAAAGACTGGTTGGCTTGGAATCAGAATAATGTGTCCAAGTGGAGTGACATGTCTACCCACGGACTGTTGTTTCAGTGAGCTAGCACTATTAAAATCCAACTCAGCGTGTTGGTCTAGTACAAAGCGGATCTCATCAACATGTCATTGAAAATTAACTTCTTCTCGCCATTATATACAATGTAGCTGAAAAATTGCTGAATTGACATTAAACAACAATCACTCACTGGACATGAAAAATCTGTGATTTTGGCAAAAAAATTCTTGTTGAAAACTGCAGTGTCAGATTATTTTGTTGAAAACAGCAGTGTCAGATTATTTTGTAGAAAACTGCAGTGTCAGATTATTTTGTTGAAAACTGCAGTCAGATTATTTTGTAGAAAACTGCAGTGATAACCACAACTCTGTAGATGCTATATACGGTACCTAGATTTCCAAAAGGCATTTGATACTGTGCCTCACCATCGGCTAATTACAAAATTGAAGGGTTATGCAATGAAATGTCCGGAAATATCCGTGAGTGGACCAAAAACTTCTTATCGGAACATAAGCAAAAAGTGGTGCTTAATGGATCCAACTCGAAATGGACATGTCACTAGCTAGTGGAATACCACAAGGGAGCGTTCTTGGACCCATACTATTCACAATATACATAAACGATTTGCCCGACGTAGTAAAAAATGTAGCTAAGCTCTTTGCAGACGATACAAAGTTGTATACTACAGTAAATAATACAAATGATGAAATAAAACTACAAGGAGATATAGATAGACTATATTATATATAATGCAGTGTTCAAAAGATTGGCTATTAACTTTCAACAAATACAAATGCAAACATGTACATTTCGGTCCGCCCAATAATGCTAAATATCAAATGGGAGGGGATATCATCACCCAATCCACAGAAGACCTTGGTATCACTATAGATGAAAAATTAAAATTTCAAATTCACATCAACAATCAAACAAAAAAGGCCAACCAAAGACTAGGAATGATAAAAAGAAGCTTTACATACATGGGCAAGAACATGTTTACCACACTTTATAAAAGTATAGTCCATCCACACCTAGAGTGCAGAAGCAATATATGGTCAGTTATGTATTAAAAGGATGCCATCCAAATTGAAAATGTTCAAAGACGAGCCACAAAACTGGTCAAAAATATTCAACATCTCAGTTATAGTGACCGATCAAGATATCTAGGATTACCATCTTTACAATACAGGAGATTAAGATCTGACATGGTAGAAACGTCTAGAATTATTAACAATATACATGTAGATAAGGTAAATAGCAATAAAATCTTTCCGAAAAATGAGAACACCACCAGAGGCCACAAGCATAAAATCTACAAGAAGCATTGTAGAACTAATATTAGAAAATACAGTTTCTCGCAAAGAGTAGTAGACACTTGGAATAGTTTGCCCACGAAATTAATAGAGTCAAATACAGTAAATGGGTTCAAAAACCAGCTAAATTCGCATTGGAAAGACCTCGAAATCAAATTCAGGCCAGATATATACAACCCGGAAGTGACAAATGGATATGACCAATCAAGAAGGGTCACAGGGGCTAACTAGCCCAAATTTATTACCTCTACACCAGGTAAAACCAGGTAAAAGTGTCTGACTGTCAGATTATTTTGTAGAAAACAGCAGTGTCAGATTATTTTGTTGAAAACTGCAGTGTCAAATTATTTTGTAGAAAACAGCAGTGTCTGACTGTCAGATTATTTTGTAGAAAACTAGTGTCAAGATTATCTTGTAGAAAACTGCAGTGTCAGATTATCATGTTGAAAACTGCAGTGTCAAAATTATTTTGCATCAATTGACTCAAGATAAAAAAAAAATTACAAAATTTTACGACAGTAAATTTTCAAAGAAACATACCCCCCCTCCTGCAAATTTGTTTTTATATCTATTTTTGAACTTGTACTTTTCAACAATAGATTTAAGTGTAAATATGCAGTCAGCAGTCCTATAATTTTCTTGAAAACCAATTAGGTTTTTACTGATCAAATTATTTTTAGTAACATGACATAAAAGACACCTACTGCAAAAACTTTTTTTTTAATTTTGTATTTTTTTTTTTATCAGCAATAGGTTTAAGTCTAAATATGCATGGTCAGCCGTGAGCAGTCCTACAATTTTCTGGAAAACCATTTTGGTTATCACTGATATAAGTTATTTTTAGTAACGTACATGTATGACACTTCTTGATATCATTGTTTAAAATGTGAATTTTGTTCAGCAAAAACTGCAACATGTCATAGTTTTCACTAAAATGAACCTAATGTTGCAATTTCATTTGATGGAAAAAAAATTGACTTTATTGGTTTGGTGAAAGTGTTTTACCCTTATGATCTATTTATGGACGTGGTGACCATTTTGGCTGCTTAGCAGCATCACCAGACAAAATGTTTTTGAAAACTTGGATACTATAACAGTTTGGTAAAAAGTGATTTCTTCAGAGAAGATATTTAAAAAAAAAAGAATTACCTAAAAGACAGGAATCTATTAGATAATTTTCCTAGGTTTAAATTTCAAATTCCTCTATAATCAATTAATCATGATAATTACAAGGATCATGTTTATTTCCATGTAAAGTAACACAAAGAAGATTTTATTCCAAACTTTAGGAAATTGCCAGACTCAAAAATGAAGTTGAATAGTTTTTGCAATGATTTTAAGAGTACCGGTACAGGTGTAACATTTTCAGCGTTTCATTAGAAATCATGTCACCTGAAGTACTTTTTCATTTCTGGGCACTTTTATATAGGGCCTTAACAATTTCTGGAGTTGGGGTTAGGGTTATGATGTTTAATGCCACCTGCAACAATATTTCATTTATATTGTGGCATTTGGTTTTATTGGTGGAGAAAACCACTGACCCTGTCGTAAGTCAATGACAAACTTTATCATGTACACCTCTCTATGAGCACGTTTGGAAGTCACAACTTTAGTGGTGATAGGCACTGATTGCATAGGTAGTTGTAAATCCAACTACCATACGATCATGACGGCCCCTAACAATTTCTCATTATAGTTAATGGTTAAATAAATTATGCTCTTTATTTTGATGTTATGTTATTTTTACTTTTCTTGCAGTATGATTGCAGTAATAGTTGCTGTTGTAGTAAGTCAGATCATTGGAACAATATGGTACTCTTCCTTCTTCTTGGGAAAGCCATGGATGAACAATAACTTTCCTGGAAAGATTCCCGATCAGATCAGCAGGGAAGGGAATTTCTCTTTGGCTCTTGTCTTGTGTGGTGTTGGACAACTCTGTCTTGCAATATTCCTTGACTACATCTTGTAAGTTTTTATGGAATGCCCAAGACGGCAAGACCAGGTTTATAATAGTAGGTTTTTTTGTTTTTTTTTGAAATTGTAACCTGACTTTCAGATTTTGAAGTGGATTGTGGTAAGTAGATAGGCAGATTGATATTTGGTAGGTATTGTATGCAAAAGTAAATCTTGCAATTTGTGTTTTATAATGGTTTCACATGGGCTTAAATTTGCAAAAATGTTATCATTTCAAGTTGAGCATGTAACCTGAAAACTTTTCATTTGGGGTTATTGATGCAAAAATTCCCCCTATTTCCACAATATTTAGTGTCTGGTCTGATTGTCCTGATATGGCAATATAATATGTTTATATACTACAGTAATGGATGACAAGAGGTGTCATATTTGACAATTAGATGTTATATTTTACAAGTCATGTGTATCAACTATTATATGTTGTATTTTAAAGGTCCTATCTGGGAATCACATCTATCCACACTGCTGTAAAGATTGGTGTTGGACTTGGAACCTTGGTGTCCATCAGCGACATCCCTCATTGCCTTTTCTCCTGCAGATCATATGTGGTTTTCGTCATCGACCATTTGTATGACGTAGCTGTATTAACAGCCATGTGTGTTTCCCTCACATATTTTTAGATAAATACCAGGATATTTCATACAAATCTATAAAAATCAAAATGGCTAGTGATAGATACTTGTATTTGTAAGTATTATTGTCCAATCAAAATCATTTTCATTATAAATTTCAGTGATACATTTTTTTGTATGTAATGCATATCATATAAATTGTCATTAATGCATAGATTTGTGTACCATCATAAGTCTTTTTGTGCCATATTTAGTGTTTTTACATTTTGACATTTTATTTTTACCAAACCAATGTTAAGTATAACATAAATCTAAAAGGGATATTAAAGCTCGTTTTAACATATATTTTTTCAACTCGTGACGAAGGTTGTTTCTTTTCAATTTAATTGTAAAAACAATCCAAAAATATTTTGCACACCCATATAATCCCTAATATCGTTAAAATATCACTTAAAAGGGTTGAAATGAATTTTTGTCCAGGAAACAAAAATTCAATTGCTGGCAAAGACTGCAAGATATGACAGAATTATCAACGAATTATGTCACTTTTACAAAGTTTCATTGATAAAAACTGGGTTAATGTTTCATAAATATCATTTATTTAACCAATTGCAAGTTTTCATGAGATACAAAAAATTACCAAAATGAGCTTTAATATCCCTTTAATTGATAATTATTATTACACAATTGTTACATTATATAATATTTTTTTGTACACATGTAATACAGATCTTGATTGTTACATTTTTAAAGATTTTGTTTGTAATACAAATCTTAATTGTTATATTTTTTACAGTATGTTTTTTGTTGTATTTGTATTTATCCACAATATTTTGAAATCATAACTTCTGTAGACAATCATCTATTATGCTCTTAGCTTTGGTTCTCCCTCGATGGCAGACAGTGATATATTTTGAAATACAAGTTGGTTTCTGTTAAATAACTTAGATAACGTAGGTTCTCTGTAAGGAAATAATTTTAAAAGTTTATAAATAAGGTTAGGGACCATACAAATGCAGGGCCAAGTTTGATTTTGGAATTTAATTTATTTTTATTTTAGAGTTACGCCCCTTGATTTCTCGTAAAATACAAATTTTTCTGGTTTCCCTTCAACAACATAAGTTCCATATGAAATTTATACACAAGGCTAGCGCTATGTACCATAAAAGGCAATCCAAAGTGTATTATTAATTCCAAATAAAATTATAAAGAACTTTGATATGACAAGATTCTGTTTTATAAGTTATCAATTATTTATCAGGGATGTCATAGACTTTATTACTATCTACTATTTCATATTAATTGTTAAAATTTGTTTTATATTTTAATATTCTGTTCTACCTCTACATCAATCAGTTGAACTAATCCTTCTTTAAACTTCTCCATCAATGGGTCACTTTAAAACAATCTTTAGGGTCCCATTATGTTTAACAGCCTACTGTCCATCCCAGAATCAGCAAATAGGGGGTCTGAAAAGGGGGTGATGAATCAAGTATAAATTTTGACCCCAAGAACTAGCAATATAGCGATACTAATATATTTGACATAAACTTTTCATTGTGACATGTTGATTTTAAGTCTGTACTATTGAAGAACCCAGTCGAATAGGGGTTGGGGTCTGAAAAGTTTAACATTACATGTATGTTGTACTTAGAAGAGATTCATAAGATTCAGCAGTGGCAATGTAATTGTATGTTTCACAGAATCTAACGAAGATTCATGTTTTTCAAATGAATGTCCCTAATGGGCAGTTGAAACATCTCCATTATCAGATGAGCAATAGAGGTTTATGCAAGCTTTTGGTTATTGGAACTAAATAGTTATAATTTTTAATATGAAAACTTACTGATAAGATATGAGAAACAATATGTGGAAAAGGAACTAATTTTCAAATTGGCTTCACCCAGTGATTTATTTAGATCTGATAGCTCCTGTTTAATATATTTTGATTCATGCTTGCTAGGCAGACTACTTTTATTTGTTGTTTTAATGTACTGGTGTATATTTGTATCTTTTTTTTTTTGTCTTGCCATAATACAAGTTAGATATTATTACAGCTTTTATTATATAATAAAATGTTATTAATCAACTAAGGATTTTTTTTTTTATCTTGGATGGTGTTGAACAAATATCTTCCATTGAAGTGTCAGGCGACAAGTCAAAGGTCAATTATTTATGTCATAACTGTAGTTATTGGAGGTTAAAACCACGGTATGTGGGGGGGGGGGGGGAGAGAATTCTACTACCTGGAGAAAACCACAACTTTCTGCAAGTCACTGAAAACTTTCATTACCCAAGATTGAATGGACTACTCACTACAGGAGTCAAACTCACATTTCTTATATTGGTACTGAAAGTTTGTCCATTATTTCTTCAGCTGTGAGCTATTTATTGTTCAACCAATCTTGTCTTTAAAATTGCAGGTATATTTAAAGGGTCACAATCCTTTACTTGGAAAAAAGGTGTCAGATTAGCTTACATCAAGTGTAAAGTAAATGCTAACTTTTGTTTTTAATCTTAAATGTTAATGAACAAGGTACGACAAAAATAAAAACGTAGATATCTAATTTAGTGCGCACAACACGTTTCTGGAAAAATCTTCATCAGTCCAAAGATTGGAAAACCAAATAATTCTAAAGTTTTGGGAGCAGGAATCACTAACTTACAATATTTTGAAATAACTTGAGGATGACCTGTTTATTCATGCATGGTTTGGATTCAGTCAAGAAAATTTTTATTAATTTTCAGATAGGGTTCTAATTTTGTCCTGTAACAGCCATCTTGGATTTCAGATCAACAAATAAAACAGAAACTTTGTGTCGGGTCATGTAAGGAACATTCCTAGAATATAAAGAATTCCATTACAAACTGGTATGTGGATTCTGAGAAGAGATTTGAATTGCAGCCAATCAGAATTAATAATTGGCTCTAGCAGTCCTGTTGAATTTCCAAATGTAAAACACAATCATTTAATTTGTTTACAATTGCCATATTTTAATTTTTGCTAAATTTGGTCCTATGGTTTGTGAAAAAAAGAAATGTTGCAAGTTGTTCTAGCCTGGTGTGGACTGTTTATACAGTAATTGACTTTGTAATGGCAGAAATTCCGACAGAATGATCCATCATATCTAAAGGAAAGCATCTAAACTATAGGACAGATAGCCCACCACAAGCAAGATTGGCAGGATGACTAAAGACGATGGATAATGTGATCTATGTTCTACATGGGTGAACAAGAGAATAAATTCAGAAAAATGGCACTATCCAATGGTTATTTGTGTAGTTGTCCAGTCATTTCTATGGCGATTTCAATCCATTTTCACATGATCAAGTATATATTTGATCATTGTGGTCTTCTTACATTTCAAAATGGACTACTTTTGTTCCATGATGGTGGCCATTTTAGTTTTACAATTTACATATACAGTTGTTTAGGCAAGGTGTATTGATACAGGTATACCAGTCGTTTAGGCAGTACATTTGTATAATTTACTTTTACAAAAACTAAATTGGCACAAAATGTTAAATGGTGGCATCGGTCACAAGAATGGAGATTATTGCAAACCATATCCGATTGGTATTGATCAACGAATTTAAAAAACTGTAAAAAGTACTCATCTATTGAATGAATACAGGTGAATCCTTATGTTGAACAATTGAAAATTTTCAATTTAATGACTGGAAGAGAGGTCACCATTGAAATAAATTAATCACAACTGATATAAACTAGAGGCTCATCACTGAGCTGAGCCTGTGTTGCTCACCTTTCATTCTGCTCTGAGGAAACTTAATACAGAACCTTCCAAAGCCTATAGGTGCTCCCACCAAATTTCGGTTCGTTTTGGCAAAACAGTTTCAGAGAAGAAGATTTTTAGAAAGCAACCAATCTAAAACAAGAATTGCCTGTGGCAGCCATGTTTGTTAATGGATCAAAACGAAATGAGCAATCTCCATAGATGCTTCTTACCAAGTTTCATATCATTTGGCCAAGCGGTTTCAGAGGAAAAGCTGTTTTAGAAATCGAACAATAAGAAACAAGAATTGCCTATGATGGCCATGTTTGTTAACGAATCAAAACGGAATTAGCAATTCCCATAGAGGACCTTCCATAGATGCTTCCTACCAAGTTTTGGTCTATTTGGCCAAGCTGTGTCAGAGTAGAAGATTTTTAGAAATTAGAATTTTCTGTGGTGGCCATGTTTGCTAACAGATCAGGACAAAATGAGCAATCTTTATAAGAGGACTTTCCATAGATGCTTCCTACCAAGTTTCGGATCATTTGGCGATGTGGTTTCAGAGGAGAAGATTTTTAGAAATACACCAATCAGAAACAAGAATTGCCTGTGGTGGCCATGTTTGTTAATGGATTGGAACGAAATGAGTACTCTTTATAGAGGATCGCCCATAGATGCTTCCTACCAAGTTTTGGATCATTTGGCCGAGTGGTTTCAGAGGAGATGAATTTTAATAATCAGCCAATCAGAAACAAGAATCGCCTGTGGTGGCTAAGTTTGTTAATGGATCGGGGCGGAATGAGCAATCTTTATAGAGGACCTTCCATAGATGCTTCCTACTAAGTTTCGGATCATTTGACCAAGCCGTTTCAGAGAAGACTTTTAGAAATCAACCAATCAGAAATAAGAATTGCCTGTGGCAGCCATATTTGTTAATGGATCGGAACGAAATGAGCACTCTTTATAGAGGACCGCCCATAGATGCTTCCTACCAAGTTTCGGTTCATTTGGCCAAGCGGTTACAGAAGAGAAGAATTTTTAAAATCAGCCAATCAGAAACAAAAATCGCCTGTGGTGGCCATGTTTGTTAATGGATCGGGACAGAATGAGCAATCTTTATAGAGGACCTTCCATAGATGCTTCCTACTAAGTTTCGGATCATTTGGCCAAGTCGTTTCAGAGGAGAAGATTTTTAGAAATCAACCAATCAGAAATAAGAATTGCCTGTGGTGGCCATATTTGTTAATGGATCGGAACGAAATGAGCACTCTTTATAGAGGACCGCCCATAGATGCTTCCTACCAAGTTTCGGTTCATTTAGCCAAGCGGTTTCAGGAGAAGAATTTTTTAAATCAGCCAATCAGAAACGAGCGTCGCCTGTGGCGGCCATGTTCGTTAACGGATCGGGACGAAATGAGCAATCTTTATAGAGGACCTTCCATAGATGCTTCCTACCAAGTTTCAGTTTATTTGACTGAGGGGCTTTAGAGGCATATTTGTCTGTAATTCAATTCAGAGATAACTGCATTTTGAATAAATATAAAATGTATCTATATTTAAACTAGTTATCTCCCTTTTAACAGAAATTTTTTTTTTTTTAGAAATCAATCAATCAGAAACAAGAATTGCCTGTGGTGGCCATGTTTGTCAACAGATCAAGATGAAATTAGCAATCCTTATTGATGACCTTCCACAGATGCTTCCTACCAAGTTTCGGTTCATTTGGCTAAGCGGTTTCAGAGGAGAAGATTTTTAAAAATAGGCCAATCAGAAACAAGAATTGCCTGTGGTGGCCATGTTTGTTAATGGATCGGGACAAAATGAGCAATCTTTATAGAGGACCTTCCATAGATGCTTCCTACCAAGTATCAGTTCATATGGCTGAGGGGTTTCAGAGAAGAAGATTAAAATGTGAAAAGTTAACGGACGACAGACGCCAAGTGATGGCAAAAGCTCACATCACTCACTTATTGTTCTTATCACGGTCGGTTGTGGTCGTGATTGTATTTGGATTTACAATTACCTATGTAATCAGTGCCTATTGGCACTAAAGTTGTGAGTTCGAATCCCACTCATGGCAAGGTGTACTCGATACATTATATGATAAAGTTTGTCAGTGACTTATGGCAGGCAAGTGCTTTTCTAGAAAGTGGCGTTCAACACCATAACCCTAACCATATTGTTCTAATCACAGTCATTACTATTACTGGGATGACACTTGATTTTAACAATGGCGACTTCTTCCGTTAGATTTTGAGAACCAAGACCTAATTTTTGTTTCTTCCCATTATGTCATAATTAGAAGAAGAGTAACTCAGGATTATTCTTCCTTTGCAGTAAAAAACAAATTATTGCAGAATTTTATTTATTCTTTACATCTCTTTAGTCCAAGTCAGGACCTAAGTTTTCATCAGCATCTTATGTGTTTTGGAGTTGTAAGGTTTGATAGACAAGTTGTGGAAAAGCTACTTATAACAGGCCTTTCAATAAGGGACAGTACCAGATACTTTTACCTGCCTTAAATGGTCTTTGGTACCTCCTGATTTTAACGAGTGTTGTAGAATTGTTCCAATTTTAATAAAAGGTACCACCTGTAAATAGTGAAGTACTGGTAGACTTGAAAAATACTGAAAGCCCTTTTATATGTAGTTCTTTGGTCTTCTGGATATAGTCATATCCTAAATCAGAAAACCATCTCAAGCTCTAGAGTATGGAATAATAATGACTGAAATGTCATACTAGTTTGTCAACACTAGACAGTGAAACAGTGTTTAAACCAAACCTGAATCCTGTATAAAATGAACTTTAAATAAAGTTCCAATGTAGGAAGTCTTTGTTAATAAACCTGTGAATACCAGTCTATTCCGAATATAAAAGCTGGTCCATGGAGGTTAGGCTTAAACAGGTTTCACTGTATATAAACAGCTAAAACTATTCCACATTCTAACATCACGTCCTTCTTTCGCTTTGTTAACAAACGAGCGATTTATCGATTGGGTATAATCTCATTCGCCAGTGCATGTGACCGACTTCCCCGTCGTAATTGGCAGCATAAATTGTGTGCAACATTTTCTGCAAAAAAATATAAATTACCGTCTTCCAATCAAAGTATACTACCATATTTGTACTCTTAGACATATCAGAATCGAAATAAATCATGGAAGCAAGAATGTGTTTTGAGTTTTAACATGGGTTGGCAGATATTAGTAAATTTTATCCCTCGCCTCCAGCTCAGGATAAAATACTAATATCCGCCAACCCATGTTAAAACTCAAAACACATTCATGCTTCTATGATTTATTTCTTAAGTAGACATTAAGTTTATATTAAAGAAGTGGTACATATACCATGTTATGGTCATGGTATAGACCCTTTCACAATAACTGCGGTCCTGCATTCATCCAAGACATTTGTGAGTGGTAATGATACCTTTTCCCATAAAATGACATCATAGAACAATTAAACGTGTTTATGACGTCACGGTTTTTCCCGCGATATTGTCATTTTTCCAATCACAAATGTCCTGGATAAATGTAGGACCACAGTTATCGTGAAAGGGTCAATTAAAAAACAAGAATCTCAAGGCTTTTATTTTTTAATTGGTTTTGTTAATTTCTTCCTCAATAAATAACAATTGTACATGTATGGACAGAGCACTTGTCCACAGAAAAGTTTAAGATAATAATTTTTATGTAAACGAGAAAACAATTCAGATTTCAGACTGTATCAAATTTTTCTAATTCAGTTTGTTTACAATGAAATATATAGCTGATCTGTAGAGCCTTTTCAAAAACAAAAATAGTCTGCATCAATATTTCCCTATGAAATATATTTACCAGTATATACTAGTGATGGGAATCGGTCACATTTTCAAGATCGATGATCGATCATCAGTGACAATTACCTACTAAATGTATTATCTGACTATAATTACTCAGATAGTCTTTATTTCAAGAGAAAAAAAGAGTATGCTGGACAAAAGTAAAGATTTGAATAAAATCGTATCATATTTTTACAAACTTTAATTTTTCTATTTGTAAACATTAACAAAACAAAAGATCGTTTTCCATATGTGTAACACCTGACATCAAATGGACTATTCCGGGCAGTAGATAAATAATAGACCAGTCCAAATATGTGTTTGACAAAAGTAAAGGTTTGAATAAAATCGTATGGTATATTTACAAACTACAATTTGTCCATTTGTAAACATTAGCTTAGAACAAAACAAAACATTGGTTTCCATATGTGTAACACCTGATATAAAATGGACTATTCTGGGCAGGAGATAAATAATAGACTAGTCCAAATATGTGTATTGACTGAGTGTCAAAAGTATGCTGGGACAAAACTGCAAGATGTTTGTCAGTATGAGGAAAAAAACAGCTGGAATAAAACAGCAAAATGTTTGTCAATATGAGGGGAAAAAACAAAGAATAAAGTGTAGCCTATATATTTTAGACACTAGGAATCAGAATCGACCACAAGGTATAAGAATCGATCATCGGATCGTATGATGACGTCCGACTGATTAGTCGATGTTTCCGATGATCGGTGCACCACTAGTATATACACATGCATAAATGTTTGAATTAACATGCAATTAAAGATAAAAATACACATGTTTGTACATTATTTCTATTATACAGTACGAGCAAAAAAATCTAGTACATTTTATCCTTTTTTATAAAAATTTTGAATCATTCCAAGAGCAACAATAAAATCCTGAGAATTTGTTTACAGTGTATTTGAATCAAAGTAATTTGGAAGTTAACCCACACCCATTTCATTTAAAAATCCATTTTTGCCAAATTTAATTTATTTTTGTCTCTGTTTTAAATTCTATGATTACTATGAAAGGCAAATGTAGAGAGAAAAAGTACTACGATGTTTGCTATATAAAGTCTTCGTCAAAATTGTCAAAATCATAAGTTCCTCCCGATGAAGCTGCTAAATCGTTAAAGTCATTGTCCCTTTCAGATTTCAATGTGATTTTGTTTTTCTTCTTTTTCTTTTTATCCTGTTCCTGAAAAATATAAAATAAATCAAACTTTGAATTTGCTGTAATAAAAAAAAATGAAAATAGAACATTTTGAATTTAAGTGAAACAAATATATAACGTAGGTTGGAAAAATAATTCTCATCTTTATTGCTCCATGCATGGAGAAAGTAGACAAGATTAGGAATAGACATATTGTGACTGTGAATTGTTGTCTACTGTCCTCCAGATTGCTTTGCATCATGACCTTTTAATAAAATGTTTGCCTTGTCTGCTTAACATCATCAATATTTTACCAGGTTGGTTTATGGTGTTTAATGCCACTTTCAACAATATTTCAGTTATATCGTGGCAGTCAGTTTTATTGGTGGGGGAAACCAGAGTACCTAGAGAAAACCACCGCCCTTTCGCAAGTCATTGACAAAATTTATCATATAATGTTGTATTGAGCACACCTCGCCATGAACGGGGTTCGAACTCACAACTTTAGTGGTAATAGGCACTGATTGCACAGGTAGTTGTAAACCAACTTCCATACAATCATGACCATGACAGCCCTTATTTGACCAGGGAATGCTCAATTTCAGTTTTATAATGATAGCCTTCATGGATGGAGGGAGAGGTAATTATGCACATACATATCAACTACATAAATTACCTTTGCCTGTTTCTGTTTCTCATGGTATATATTTGTTAAATTCTGTCCTAATTTTCTGCAGTCTTCAGACTCCACTGAAAATACAATTTTAATTCATAATTTTTTATTTAACCACCTACTGTTTTGTCAGTAATGTACAGTTCACTGAAAACGATAAGAAGTAAAGAAATGAAGATCACAACCAACATTTCCAGGCCTCTACATTAACATTTTTTTAACTTGTCCCTTCGGACAACTAACTAAAAAAAGTACTTGTCCGACTCAATCTTTTAGTTGTCCAAAAAAATTAATAAAAATTACAAAAAGTAGAGAATAATTATCAGCAATTTGTGTAAAATGTTTTGGTTATTGTCTCATAAACATTATCGCGTCCTGCAATTATTAATACTAACAGACATTATGACATACATCTTTAATCGACAAATTAACATACACTTAGACATAAGTCATTGGTATCAAACAATGCCATCATGGTATGAGTGTCTAATCACAGTGTTCGACGTTAAACGGTAGCCCAAAGCCCGTGTCTAGTAAAAATTATATCGGTCTAGTTGTATGGTGTTGCTGGTGGCCCGATTGGTCTAGTGAATTTGAAAGTAGTCAAGTGTAGCTAAATACCTTTTCTGAATGACTCGACGAAAATTTTGAATCGTTAATGTGATAATTTTCTTTTATTTTCGTCCAAAAATAGTTGTCGACTTGCTTACTCATAAAAATGACCTTAACCTAATAACTGGTACCTTCAAATATAGCGATTCATGGGTACTTAGGCATTTTCATTTCGGCAACCAGTCGTAAGATGCATCTAAATCCCATCGCATTTCGACAGGCAATAAAGTACAACGAGTCGTGTTGCAAAGGTATTTGTTGATTGTTAAATGTTCAAACTTGAAAATAATCTTTAACAAGATATAATTTTTACTTTTTATGAGTTAAAATAAAGAAAATCAATATTTTTTACCACTTTCCCCAGTATATGAATCGTTACGGATAGTGCTCTGTCATTATGACTTGTGTTGGTTTTTAGTTGTTTATGTTTATGTTAAAGGGATATTGTCTACCACAATTGTAATTTTTTCATACCCAAAATTATTGTCGTTTTCCGTACTGACCTTCATAAAATGAAGATTAACACCGAGTTATGCTGCAAAAGATAAATTTTTTGCCAAAAAAGACCCAAAACTATCATTATCAGAATTATTGTCCAGGATAACAAGAATTCAAATCTATTCATATGACCTTCTATGTGAACCCGTCTTGAGCATGCGCACTGTTTAGAAACAATAAACAACATGTGGTTCTTGGGCAAAACAGAAAGTGGACTTTGACGGATTCCGAGAGAAAGATGAATAGAAGTGAAGTATCTTCCAAATGGAACAAATGCAGGATATATGTAGGGAATCAGTTGGACCATTGAAACGAACTCAAGGAAGTGCTACGCGTCCAAACTCGCGCTGAAGTGGCAAAGATTTTGCTTGATAGGTAAGCCGAGCATGTTTTTTCCTTCTTTTCTCAATCGTTTTTTCATATTTTATGAATTTATGATGATGCCTATGATCATTTTCGGTACATATTATTCAATATATGTAATCTTGCACCTGGCAACAGCAAATTATTGTCAATGAATAGCATAAAACGGCCGTATTTGTGAGGTAAACAAACAAATTTTAACATCCATGCTGCAGCATCCGGGCTACTGGCATAACAATAGATAAAAATAGATTTGGCCTCGCTCAGGTCAGTGCATAATTAATTAGCTTCCAGTAACGATGGTCAGCTTTTTTAAATCGAAAAAACAACGTTTCGTAGAGTATTCGCCAATAATTCGGTGTTTAATCTTCATTATATGAAGGTCAGTACGGAAAACGACAATAATTTTGGGTATGAAAAAATTACGATTGTGGTAGACAATATCCCTTTAAGTGGCCCTCTAGAACACCAGAGGAGGTGTCACAAGCTAAAAAAACATTATGAACAGAAAAGATCAAATGAAAAAAAAAATCTTCTTTTCTGGTAAAAATGTCTTCGGTCTAGTGTGCACTGATTCGGTCTAGTAACTTTAGCAAGTCACTGGCCCAGATGTCTAGTGGTTAAAAAGGTTTTTGGCGAACACTGAATCGTCAATTTCTAAGTTTGGTTCTTGAATAGCAGGCCCATCTAAGCAGTAATCATATAATGTGGAGTGAATCCAGGATGCTTTGAACGTCGTTTTTCACTATCTTGGCATCTATTGAATGCAGATTGTGTATCAAAATCAGCTACTGAATGTCCCTCAATGGAAATTAACATCAGATGCCTTAACATTTCTGATTGAATTGAGCTCCACCACTTGTTGTAAATCTGTAGTTTCTAAGATCAGGGGATATAGATGGACATTTTATTTACGTTTCCAGGGAATTATTGTGTGGGGGAAGGAAACATTATAAACAAATCTATTTCTATTTTATTATAATTACTTAATGCCAGTTGTCGTTTAATCAAATCGATGAAAAGATACAGATCAAGTACCATAAATTGGGATATTTTGGCAGTTTTCTGTCAAAATGTGGATGTTTAATTTTGGTGTGTTTAATTTGCTATGCTTTCCAAAAGATGATTGTTTTATTTTGGTGCCCTTCAAATGGTTAGAAAAAAATAAATGCTTGTGACCAATGTTTTTTTTTATCGTAGATCAAAAACTTGAAGTCAAATACCACCGGTATCTCACCGGAAGTTCGTTTAAAATAGTAACAAAGAAATTGGATACGGGCGAAATACAAATCCTTTTTCCGGATGGCATTATCTGTGGATGAAAATTAATAAATAGTGATAAAATATTTATTAGCTAAGATGACAAGATGAACTTTAAAAAAACATAAAACTCAAATTCACAATCACACTAAGACCGTTATCAAACCACTGATCCGTAATGGTCTACCTTAATTAACATTTGTCAATAGGTGTTTTTACAACAGGTGTGAAATCCGTAACAATTTATTTAACTGACGACTGCCGGTATACTAATCATACAATAAAAATGTCAATGATTAAGACCCTAGAGCTAAATTGACAATTAACATTTAGTTTCTTGTGAAAATTATTATACACATATTGTTAAATTATAAGCTTTATTTATGTCTGGAGTAGATCTGCTTTAAGTCATTATAACTGATAGCTGTGGATTATTGATGTATTTGCTTGTTTTATGTGTCTTGTGTTACTTGGACTATCTAATTTTATTTACAATTTTTTTCTCGCAAAGTTGAATACAAATGAAAGACTCACCCGTTAATTTTAAGATTGATTATTTTGAGTAAGATCAATATCGTACTAGAACTTTTATAAAATATTGGTATTTTTTGGCATGTTTAATTTTGGCACTTTCAAGAGAGGCATCAAATAAACCAAAATAAAACTACGACCAAAATATCCCAATTTACGGTATACGTTCGGAATATCTCTTGGTTCACCGTTATAATTAGCGATAGTGTACTTCAATGGAAACCGATATTTTTAAGCACATTAAAATAATTATTTACGAAGCTATGTCTGTAAAAATGACAAAGCAACACATTTTTATCATAGAAAATAACCTTCAAAAGGTAGGACAGTCATTTTTTCACTTGTCCAGTCGGACAACCATGATACAAGATCTACTTGTCTGACATCAGTTTTCACTGGTACCGGACTATCGGACAAACGTTAATGTCGAGGCCCGATTTCACATAACAGTTATCATTTGATTGTTGCACAAATAATATTTGGTTAAAATGACATGCCTAGATGTAAGTCTCCTAGGAAAAGGTCAAAAATACTCTTATTCCTCAATACTGCATGTTTAGTGGACAAGCACCGAATATAACTTTAATTATTTTTGGTATGACCCAAACATGCTAACCAGCAAGGCATTAACTACTATTTTATGGAACAGATGAAAAAAAAATCATTTCACCTGTGATACTGTAACACAACTCATTGTATACTTATAACTAACTACTACAACTCATTGCATACTTACAACTAACTACTAAATCTGTCATCAGCTTTTCTAAAAATGGACAGTAAAACTTGGATTTCTGAAACAAAAATCCAATTCAAATTAACCATGGACAACAATAAAAGATAAATATACAAAAAGTAAGAAGGAAATTCACAATACTCTTCAAATGGTAGAATGTTTTCTTAACAGTGGTTGATAAACTTTAAATTTATATTTCATAGAATTTAAATACTTCTGTTGTGAGCGATTGTTGCTTAACACAAAAAAAAGGAGCAATTTTCAGATATATCATGGAGAGAATATGTTACATTTCGACGAGATGATAAATTTCACTTTTTGCTAAACAAACATGCTTAGTTGCATTTTCATAGTGCTAGTTCACTGAAACAGCAGTCCACAGGTAGATATGTCACTCTACTCCAACACAGTAACTTATCCCAGCTCTTACTCCTTCATACTGTTCAACAGAGGAGCAGCAAATGACAATTTCATAGTCTGTATATTCCATACTCTATTGAGATATTATTAAGGTAAATAAAATTGAAACATCTTAAGTGACAGACGGTCATTACAATGTTTCTACATAAATTTAAATCTAATGAAAAATACAAAAACTGTAATAGTTACAATCCATACAGATGTAAGCTCTTCATTAATTTCTATATAAAATTTTTACAGCTATGCCAAGACACAAAAAAATAAAGTGTACGTAGTTAATGTATGAAAGCCACAACACAGATAACGTACAATTGATCTAACTTTTATTCTTACTTCAAAATATGTGATTTTGTTTTTCAATGCTTCACCAAATTTGCTGAATTCTTCTTCATTCTCTGGAAACATTCCATCTATACCAGAACCTTTAGACATACCTGTAATAATTAATTAATTATAGATAAAACAAGATATGATTATAATCTAACGATTATGACGTCTCGCAAACGGGCCACTGACAAACGGTTTAAAAAATAAATTAAAAGCTACCTTTGAAATCGAACAATGTTGAATTTTTGCGGTATTGTGGCGGCAATTTTGAAAATGGAGACCGGTAGAAATTTTTCGATGTTGGGAATCAATTCAAGATGTTGAAAACGAACAATGTTGAATTTGTGTGGTATTGTGGTGGCCATTTTGAAAATGGCGACCGGTAGAAAATTTTCGATGTCAGGAATCAATTTGGGACATCATAATCTACCCACATGTAAAATGGCATTGAAATCGGACAATGTTGAATTTGTGCGGTATTGTGGCACCATTTTGAAAATGGCAACCAGTAGAAATTTTTCAATGTCGGGACATCATTATCTACCCACATATCAAATGTCGATGATATCGGACAATGTTGAATTTTTGCGGTATTGTGGTGGCCATTTTGAAAATGGCGACCGGTAGAAATTTTTCAATGTCGGGACCTCATTATCTACCCACATATCAAATTTTGATGATATTGGACAATGTTGAATTTTTGCGGTATTGTGGTGGCCATTTTGAAAATGGCGACCGGTAGAAATTGTTCAATGTTGGGACATCATTATCTACCCACATATCAAATTTGAATGATATCGGACAATGTTGAATCTTTAATGCCCATATTTTATGCCGTGTTTTGGCAGCCATTTTGAAAATGGAAGACATCTCGAAAATTTTGAAAATGCAGAATTACTCCTCTAATGGTGACCTATCACTATGTCAAATTTTATGTCTCTATCATTATTCATTTAGAAGTTATCAACATTAATGTACGAAATTTCAACTTTCCCATAGGATTCTATAGTAACCTCCACCCCCTTTGAACCCCTCAAAATATGACTTTGACCCCCTTTACCACAAAGCTAGAAACATATATCTATAACTCCACCAAGTTTCATGAAATTCTGTCCAGTAGTTCCTGAGATCTGCCATGGACAAGTTCATGGTCCACAGAAAGAAAGGAGAATAAAGAGGAGAAGAAGAATAATAATAATAAAAATAATAATAAGAAATGGAGCAAAAACAATAAGTCTCCCAAACAAAGTTTGGGAGACTTAATTATAAAAACAAATAAACAAACAAAAAAACATCGAGACAATTTACTTCCTGGTAGAAACAAATCAATCTTTGTTAATTTACTATACCATTTGTTGTTACGGGATTGGTCTGTGTTACAATTATTAACTAGACTTTTAATCCATTATGATAGTTTCTGATATGGTTAAACATTCATTTGTCTTATTTATTTGAGATATTAAGTCAAAGTGTAAATATTTAATGTGAAAACAATAGAATATCACAACAAAAAAGGTATTTAACAATTGTCGAAAAGACTACCAGGTCTTTTAATAAGGGGCAGTACTTTTACTCGCCTAAAATGGTCTTTGGTACCTCCTGATTTTAAAGAGTGTTATATAAGATATTCATGAAAATTGTTCAAATTTTAATAAAAAGTACCGCCTGTAAATAGTGAACTACTGGTAGACTTAAAAAATATTGAATGTCCTGGACTATAAAATATCTTGTATGTTATGACCAGTCATGAAATTGATCATAGTGGATACTGATTTTGCCTATTTAAATTTCTGGAATTGTCTAGAAAGTTTTTTTTGAGAGGAAGAACTGCAATAAAAGTTTTTCTCAATCAAAAGGTAAGGTGCAATACCTCTATTGCCAGAGTTTCAGATTAACCTTCACTTTGGGCCTATGTGGCTTATGACTAGTAGTCAAACACCACTGTTACCCATTGCAGGTGTTCATGTTTCCAGTCTGTGTATTATTTCTATTTGTACTTTCCTCTCCAATTAAGTTTGGGGTAACAATCTGCTCTACTACACTTTCAACAATGTGTTATTTAATTTATCAGACTGAATGTTCTTTTTTTCGTTTTTCACCTTCTATTTATGTCAATATTCATTAATATATATTTTTTTCTTTTTGCTACTATTTTGTACAATGGATACTTTTTACAAAATGTTTACTGTTCAACGAGTGTTAGAATAGAATGTTACCCAAGTCTAAACCAATGAAAGGATTGGATATTCACATAAAGCATAATAAACATATGAATCATCCTTTTAATGGTAGTCATTTTTCCTTTTGCATTGGGCCCTATAATTATGGACAGTAGGGTTACCGAAAAACAATTGTTTAAGGTTTTTTTGTATTACCAAAGGCTTCTTTTGCTAATTCTAAATCTGACTGTTCTTGTAATCGCTGTCTTTTCAATTTTTCTGCCAACTCTTCCTCTGGTGTTAATATTCTATTTCTTTCCAACTCCTGTAAATATTAAAACACTCAGCTTGAATGTTTTTCTTCATTGTAAATACGTTTTCAATTAATTAATTTAATCTACCGTAGAACAAATATAAATCTTGATGTCAAAAATAACACATACGTTAGACAGACAAGAGGTACTTCAAAGCTGGAAACAAGTTTTATTATACATCTGATTAACAGGATTCAAATCAATCATAGATTTTAACATGATTTTTATGTAGCAAGAAAAATATTGACACCCTACTGTAGCCAGAAAAATCTTGACATCAATTAAAACAAAACATTAACACATTTTCATCTCATGAGAACATGTCTGTGTAACGACACAAGGTTTGATTGTGTTTCATTTTCATCTCATGAGAACTTGGCTGTGTAATGAAGTTTGATTGTGTTTCATGGCCTATATTTACCGCTCCTTCTTCTGCTAACTTTGCTGCTTCTTTTTCAGCAATTCTATCTGCTAATTTCTTTTTCTTTCTTTGGTGAGGTTTGGATTTATCATCACCTATAATAAGGTCAAATATGTTTAAATTTCATGCTTCTTCAATATTTTGAAAAACTAGGGCGATAAACATTTTATATCATTTAAATCATATATGTTAATCATGTTAATGTTGATAGTCATTGCTGGTTTTAGATATGTTAATTAGACCATAGGATATAATTAAGACGGCAGACATGGATATCAAAGGACTGATGAGAAATAACAAGACAGGTATTAAAATACAAGAAGTGCAATAATTGTGCTTAAGTTTTATTGAGAACAGAAACAAAATAAAGTTTACACTTAAGTGGTGATAGGCACTAATTGCACAAGAAGATGTAAAACCAACTGCCATACAATAACGACCCCTTGACCAAATTTAGAAAGATCGTAAATGTAATGAAATACCATTTTTAGGTAGTTTTTACATACTTGTCCAGAATCACTTTCCTGATTGCATACTACTTGGTTTCTTTTCAAGAAAATTGTTAAAAAATTATAATGAATAAAAATCAGCCTAGAGTATTTTTACTGCCCAAAGGATTTTAGTCTTAACTTGGTCAATTTGAACCTTCGGTCAAGGCATCATGCAAAGGCTTTCAGAAAAAAATATCAGTCTACGGTGCAAAAAATACTGTCACACCTTTCAATAAGGGATGGTACCAGGTACTTCTCCAAGCCTAAAATTGTCTTTGGTACCTCCTGATTTTAAAGAGTGTTATACAAGATATTCATGAAAATTGTTCAAATTTTATCAAAAAGTACCGCCTGTAAATAGTTAAGTACTGGTAGACTTGAAAAATATTGAAAGCCCAGTACTGTTCATAAAATAATTTAAAATGCTTGTATAATGATTCGACCTCAAAAAGATGTTCACAGTAGCATTTTGTTCTTGAAAGCATATTTTTATTACTAGCCAAATGTTTGATACAATCACAGCCCAATATAATAAATACTAACCTTTGTTTTCTTCACCAGTTTTGCCTTCTTCTTCTTCATCTTCCCAATTATCCTAAAAATTAAAATTATGTTTCTTATTTAGTAATCTACTACAATCATATCATTGTCATTAGCACATGGTTGATTGGTTGTTGCTCCTCCATCACCTAAGGGTCATCAGACAAAGCATAGGAAATGACAGGCATGCTGGAAGGTAGGATACTTGAAACCTGATCAAAGTCATCTCCAACATATATTCTCTCCCACAGCATCAAATCTGAAAACTGTTGATTGAATTGGATGATGTCATCAAACTGATCAGTTTATGTTTCTGATGATTGGTGCACCATTAGTTAATATATGCACGACTCTCACTACTTTCAAATTATTTGGGGAAGTACTGACTTCTGTTCCAGGGAGAAGTGAAAGCCAACAGAGAGAAGTGGGGAGACCTCTAGGAAAAGTTAATGGCAATTACTTGAAATTTAATTGTAAAAGTAGCTTTGCAGGGCTCTACAATTCATACAAGCTCCCACTAGCCCTTGGCTACTAAGGAAACATTTTTTTTACTCGCCAACAAAAGTATGTTACTTGCCAGCCAATTTGTACCATATAACTCCAATAATATGTATTGATACCAATTCATACTATATAGCTCCAATATGTATTTATTTGTGCATAATTATTAATGTCCTGAATGAGACAGAATATGCTTAATCTCTTGAACTTGAACTCTGTTTGTCTGTCTGTGTTGCAACTTGTTTTTTTTTTGTCTTGTACTTGTCTTATTTTTTTAAACTTGTATTTAAAGAAACATAAAATACCGTATTTTACGAACTATAGGTCGATGGGTATGATAGGTCGAATTGCTGCTTTTCGGCTAAATTTTGGGGGGAATACTAAGATAGGTCAAAGCATTCCATAGGTCGAGGATGCAGATGACAACTTGAGTAAGTATCGTCACATCGAACCTTTTTTTTTGTACATCGGCAAACATTTGTCCTATAACGATGTTCTTCGGTAATTATAGATCAATAACTATAAGTATTAGCTCAAGAATACAATTCTTATGTGTCATAAACGAAATAATTATGAATGTTAAATTAAATAAAATTTAGTTTTTAAACTTGTGTTTGTGTGTTTTTTATGAGGAGTCTGGTTCGTAAAGCCATACATCGATGACATTCATATATCAGGCCATCTGTGGGTGTCAAAATAGCTGGTAAACGGATGTTCATACAATAAAATAATGAAGCTAAGACTTTTATTTTTCAAAGCTATCAAAACAATGTATCATCTTGTGCAGTTTTCTTGACATACCTTCAAACTGTGTTTAATTAACCGTACACAAATTATGTGATCGTCTCGGTCCCGTAAATTTTCAGCTGATCAAGGATATTTAAGTGCCGACTGAGGTTCACCTGTGTTGATTGTATCATGGTGATTATTTTATTTGTTCCTAATTGGCCAATTCAAATGTAGAACATTCTAGTTTAACGAAATCAATAATCATTTTCCAGTATATTTAGTGTAATAAGCTTGTTCTCCACGTTTATTGTGAGATGTAATGCAACTGCCATTTTTGACTACAACCTTGTGTGCATGCTCGTGTTTGATGGAAAAGCTATAGCTATATTTAGATATTTTGTGATAATAATTTTATATTATAAACGACCCACCCTGTGATTTTTTTTCAACAAGATACATTTTTTATAGTATATATTTTATAACACAATACAATATTATAACTGATTTTCACTAACACTTTGATTATTGATTTTTTTCGGATGTTGAATTTTTTTTTCCACAGAATTCCACCCCTTGTTAGTATACTTTATTTTTAAAAAAATTAAGACAAGAACATCGATGATATCAGTCTTCTAATTCAGAAATAAATTATAACAAAACAAGGGCAACGCTACGCAAAGCGTGGCGTATCCCCTCGCCTAAAAATTTGACCTGGTGACCTTGACCTTTGACCTTAAAAATCAATAGGGTTCCAGATTCTCTTAAGGACTAAGTATGTACCAAGTTTGGTCAAAATACATTGAAGGATGTTGATTCTAGTGTTCACAACGATGTTATGAGGTAAAAATTTGACCCGGTGACCTTGACCTTTGACTTTGAAAATCAATAAGGTTCCAGATTCTCTGAAGGACGAAGTATGTACCAAGTTTGGTCAAAATCCATTGAAGTATGTTGATTCTAAGTATGTTGATTCTAGAGTGTTCACAAGGATCATCCGATGTTACACGGTAAAAATTTGACCCAGTGATCTTTGACCTTGAAAATCAATAGGGTTCCAGATTCTCTTAAGGACTAAGTATGTACCAAGTTTGGTCAAAATTCATTGAAGGATGTTGAATATAGAGTGTTCACAAGGATGTTACGGAAGGACGGACGGTAGCGTTACTATATCTCTTCGCAACTTCGTTGGTGAGGGGATAATAAAGGTGTACTGTAAACAAAATCATCATTTTTATTGAGATTTTTTTTAGGGATTCCAGATTATTTTAACTTCATCCTTGTATAGGCTGATGTGGACTATAGGTCGAAGCCAACGTGTTGAGGAAAAAAATATCGACCCATTGTCCGAAAAATACGGTAATTAAAAGAGTTAATATCTTTTTAATCCAAATTTTGAAATAATAAAGTCTAAATATCTGGACCTGCCTTGCTGCAAAAATCACAATTCATAACGTCATTACTGGAATCATAAACGAGCCACGAAAACTTGGACTTCCAGACATCTTGGAATTTACGCTTTTCAGCTTTAGAACCTTCATCAGTATTTTCGATTGATACTTCCGGCGATGCTGCATTGGGCAGGCCAGTTTCATTATCAATTGATTCACCGATTTATTTTTAGCGAAGAATTTTGTAAGGTTTTGTTTTTTGATCATCATGGTCACTTGCAAGCGTTAAAAGTACATGATTTTAAGCTTTCATGTCCGAGTCAATTGTGTGGTTCAAAAGAACGGATAATCAAATTCAGAATTTAAATTGGAAAATATGATCAGTGAGGGAACGAAAATTTTCCAGATATATAAACTTGCCGTCTGGGAATCAGTACGGAATTTTTACTGTTATTTTACAAAAGTAACTCACAAATTAAAATATTTAAAAGAGTTAATGTCTTTTTAATCCAAATTTCAAAATAATAAAGTGTAAATATCTGGACCTGCCTTGCTGCAAAAATCACCATTTATAACGTCTTTCCAGACATCTTGGAATTTACGCTTTTCAGCATTAGAACCTTCATTAGCATTTTCGATTGATACTTCCGGCGATGCTACATCGGGTAGGCCAGTTTCATTATCAATTGATTCACCGATTTATTATTATCGAAGAATTTTGTAAGAAGGTTTTGTTTTTTGATAATTGTGGTCGCTTGCAAGCGTTAAAAGTACGTGATTTAAAGCTTTCATGTCCAGTCAATTGTGCGGTTTAAAAGACTGGATAATCAAATTCAGAATTTAAATTGGAAAATATGATCGGTGAGGGAACGAAAAATTCCCAGATATATAAACTTGCCATCTGGCGATCAGTACAGAATTTTTACTCATATTTTACAAAAGTAACTCGAAATGGTTTACTTTTCAAGAAAGTAAAAAAACATTCAACATACTTAATGAATCAGAGATATTTCAATTAACACGTGCACGGTATCAACATTTTCATACATGACACATAGCAAAAATACTTGGGCGACATATGGCGACTACTTCGCTTTTTAACAAGAAAGCGAAGTCAACCTACACAAGGCAATTTCTTCATATGAATCGCCCTGCAGATGTATACTTCAAACAAGCCTACACAAAATAAGATACGATGACGTAACCCTCAGTCCACTTGTGCTCCAGTGAGGGTTACGATTCGGTCTCATTCAACGCAATGGAGCAAATTAAAATTTTCGTTCCGTGAATATTTCAACTTTCTTTTTGCATATGTGGTCATAACTTATTATTCCCTACAATTTTTAAGTAATGGTGATATGAAATAAGTGTTACAATACCTGTTTCTACCTTCACGATCGATTTTGTATTCGAAAATTGTTTCTTGTCCGCCATGACACCTTACGTAGACTCTCGTGATGGGCAGAGCCAATCCATATATGGATCTGAATGCCAAATATGGAAAACTTTTATTACGATGTTTATGGCAATCGATCCAAATAAGGATACAGTCAAACCTGTCTTATGTGACCCTTGAAGGGAAGTCAGGAATACGGTCACATAAGACAGGTCAAGCTTTTCTTGGTGTCATATGTATGGATGTTGAAAATGTATTTGTCTGTGTATATGTAACTTATGTTAGCATATCAATATATTGTACTAATAAAATATACCACCTTTATTCAATACAATTTATTAAAACACAGTGTACCCCAAAATTTACAAATGCAGTATTATTCTTTTGATGTTGACTGAAAGAAAATGAAATCTTTGATGTCACTTTGCCTTCATTGTTTGATAAGCATAAACTTTTAACCCGTTCGTGTGGAGGACAAATGCATGGCAAGAAAAAGGTATAAAAATGAAATAAAAAATATGTTCAATTATGGTTAAATATTTCCATCCTTTGTGGGTGAAATTAAAAGAAAAAGAATAATTATATTAAATGATCGAGTTTTTTACTTTCTTTCAACAGCTATTGTTATCTTAATTGTTATCATAATTAGAATTAATTATTATGATTACAAGAATGAAATTTCCTGACAAAACGTTAAAATTCAACTTCAATAACTCGCCAAAAGCTATAAATAGCCTAATCACACAATCAGCATGTGTTTACCTTGATCTGTTACCGCACGTTAAGCGAATGTTGACAGAAATATATGCTGGGAACCAGTACTTCATAATTCAATAATTTTCAAAATCACGATTATTTATTTATAAAACTGAAAGTTTAAAACGGTATTTTCTATAGTATGCAATTTTAAATATTTAACATAAATAAGAAATAAACCCAAATAAACCAAAACAACAATAATAAATCATCACGTGAACAACTTACCTTTAAAAAAAATGAGTGATATGTTGTCAGTAGATCATGCAGATATCAGCAGTTTTACGACTTCCGGTTCGGCTGTTTTCAATAATGAAAGTCGGTTAACACAGGATTTACCTTTCAAACAGCGGAAAAAAGATGTTCGTTAGTCGCGTAAGGCAGGGGGTCGTTGAATACAGTTAAAGTATATAGTAAAATTTGTTGGGAGGAATGAAAACGGTCGGAAAAGACAGGAAGTCGCTGAATACAGGTTTGACTGTATCTCCAAAACGAGGCAAGTGCATGTGAAATAGCAACTAGTAAACAAAATGTCGGACAGAAAGAAGATTTCATGCATTCTAATTTTCAGATGGATATCAGTCTACCATTGATTGATGCAGCGCTTACTTAACACCTCAAGCTTTACCTAAATATATTTATCTTTCACTGCCGTTAATTTTTCCAACCACTTCAACGGAATTAGGACAAAAAACCGCCCCATGTGAATCACTCCGGGCGCTGCTCCATTATGTTGAATGGGACCGAATCGTAACCCTCACTGGAGCACAAGCGGACTGAGGGTTATGTTATCGTATCTAACACAAAATGTGTTTCACATACAATAAATGTGCAGGAACAGATGGACAACTTGTCAAGTTAATGTACTCTCTTAAAAATTTATAAAGTAGTATGGCTTGCTCCATATAACTCTAGATTAACCATGAATGTTTATACAAAATGCAGTGAAAGAAAAACACCTCTTATCAGTCATCGACTTTAGCAGTAGTCTGGTGGTCCACGGCCAGTGAAAATTGATTCAAGACAAGTGACTTTTGCCTAATTTTTTCAATAGAATCAATATAAATATTCTAATTTTGCAGTTTTCGGGCTAGTAAATTTGAAAGTCTAATTTCAAAGAATGCTTAATCAGGGTTCACGAAATTACATATGGGTTTGGTGGTCCTAGTGAAAAAAATGTCAGTACTCATTAATTTTCTATTGCAAAATATCAATCTTGTGTCAGTCCTTAGCAAAATCTGCCCAAATTTTGCTGTTCATGTCTGACAGGACTGACACATTTCGCTAACTCTGCTCTATCAGTCAACATCGATTTGTATCCTTCCAACCCTCCCCACTTTTTCCTTAAGATAATTTAATACTGCTGGTCAAAGTATTTTCTAAGTGGTATTGCAATTTAAATGTGTTCATTTACTTAACATGGCATAAAAACACAGAATGAATGTCTTATTAGTCATCCTTCCTGTATTACGCCATTTACGGATGACAGATGAAAAAAATAATAAACCGTATAAAATACCTTAACGTCGTCTTCGTCCTCTCCTTCCCATCGATCATTCACTTTTACTGGAACTTCTGGTTCAAAGTCTTCGGCATCTGAAATAGAAATACTTTATCAATGCTATTTAATTCATGGACAGGGAAAACTATGATAAATGACTGAAATATGGTAGCCACATGTTTACCCCATGCATCCGACATCTTGGGTTCTAAATTTAGAAACATTTTGCGCGGTAATGCAACTTGTTAGAAATTCGACAAAAAAATACTTGTATTGAAATTTCGTGTAGAAAATTATTATTAATTAGTCTTAGCACGAGACTTAAAGTACTATATTATAATTTAATAAATTTAAAAAATCTACTGGTTTTTATGAACGAATTGTAATGCATGCCGAAATTAAAACGAATACAGGGAACCAGAATATCCAAGGTGCGAGACTACTTTGTTTACAAATGGTTGAATCACATTGTTCTTGCATTTAAATTTATTTGAGTACCGACAATTAACAACACCAGTAAATTTTTATCCACATTTATGATAACTGAAAGACATTGGAAAATATATTAAATAGGCAAGATTTGAATTTATTTTTTCCAATCAAAAATTAACAGTGGAGTGGTGCCTCCTCCAACTGTCTGGTAAAAAAAATAAATAGTGCAAGTAAAAACAATTTTTGTCCGAAAAAATATATATTTTTGTCCAAGTTGACAGTTGAACGCAGCCACTTTGTCTTCAAAAGATGCTGATGCTGGAAAAGTTTGATAAATATAATTTATTGACACATATTCAGTATGAAAGCAAGTTCCAGCCTTAGGCTTTGCAACTTTTACAGAAAGCGGTATGAACTCAAAAAAAGATTGTGACTTATGCCGATGGATATCCAGGTCCTTCAGCTTGGAACAGGCATGATAATTGGTAGGGGTAAGCCAATTATGGGATCCTCTCCTCAATAATTGGATTTCAAATGGCAATTCAAGTACATTGGTATAAACAAGCAATAAAAAGGTCTGCATAGATTTGTTTCCAGTAAACAAAAACATGTTATCACATAAATGAACATTGATAGTGCAATATAGGGGTGTAACGATACGCCTTCCTCACGATATGATACATATCGTAAATTTTGCTCACGATACTATTACTTTTGATACGATACATTACTTCATATGTAGCATGTAGTTGTCATTTCAGATGCTCCATATATATGTCACTATATTGAAATGTTTTTGTTTTATTTAAGTTAACAAGGCCTCATGAGTCATGTCCTTTGAAATGAATCCTACAATAGCTTCTGTGCTCTAGGGGAGTTGAAAGACAGTGGACCCTTCGCAAGCATAGTGTCACTTACCCTCAGCTAACTAGTCTTTGTCACTGAAATCAGCAGATTCATTTGAGCCTTAGCTGTTTCTGTGGGTCCACTGGAACTGCAAGAACTAGAAGTAATCCCATGTTTTGGTCAAAGGTGGGTTGACGTGTTGCTGGTTTTACAGGTCTTACAGCTCATGATCGTCATTCATACATATTTTACATACGGTTTTATCTTTGTCCGTAGTTTCTGTTTCATTTATGTTGAACATTTTTAATCGAACATATTTCTGTGAGATCAGTAGTCTGCAAGTGAATCTTATAGTATTTTACGTTTATTATTCTCATCGCCGACACCAGGAGATGCCAGGTCTGTATCTCACCTGGGGATGCAGACACGATTTTGTGCCTCCATTTTTATTTTTTCTGTGTATCTTCCTCCATTCCAGGAGAGTTACATTCAAAGAGACGCCTAATATAAGTATTTAGTACACAGGCCGTACCGAACCGAGGATGACAACAAAGAAATCAAACACAGAAATTGACAAAAAAATCAAACTTTTTCAGTACTTCAGAGTATCATTACACCCCTAGTACAATAGCAGGGCCATTAAAAGTGTGTGTGTGTGTGTCTTAGTTGACTAACTATTACTAGCTACATGTAAGAAGGTAAAATCTATTGGTTAAAAAAACATATGAATAAGAAAATAATTTTAACATAGCATCTTTTGTTTTTGTTTTACCATACTATTACAGTATCTTCTTTTACAGGTTTAATAAAAAAGTAGAATCACAAAATGAGTCGACAACAAGCTCAGGCCCCAAAATCAACAGGTGCAAAGCCAAAACAGGTACATTTTAACATGAACAATCAAGATCTGAATTTTGTATTTAGTGAATTTTTTTTTATCATAAAACCATAAAAAGTGTAATTATTTTTTTACCACTCTACATAAGTTGAGAGGAGGTTTATGAAAGTTGTATATTTGTCTGTTCTGATCTTCATACTTTATTGATAGAATAACAGTTAAATGTAAAAAAAATAAAATGGTATTGGACTTTTATTTTATGTGAAAAAAACCTTATTTTGCGAATTTATATTACTTTGTTTGTATAACTGTTGTAATTACTATTCAATTCTAATATTATGCTAAAGGAAACATATTCTTTCCAAGACATTCCTCAGATTTAAAACTTAGTGACACTTTAAATAATTAGTTAAATTTAAATTTTGATATGAGATATATAATTATTTCTGCAGAAATTAATTGAACAATAGGTTTTTTTCATCTTTTAAACCAAAACTTACTTTGAAATCATGATGCTATGTCTATTTCAGTTTTATTTTGTAACTATTTATAGTAATTTTCATTATGACGTTTGTTTACTTGTTTGTTGATGATTTATTATATATACCTTTACACATGTATATTGTGACGTTTTACCTTACCTAATGCCAAATGTGATGTATTGCTATTAATTGAAGTCTTTCATCTATTGTAGAAAATTACCGAAACATTCTACTCTGAAGGCTTTTGGCCAATTTAAACCAAACTTGATTAGTTTGATTGATAGTCTTCTTTGAAAATTATGTCTAACAGTCCTGATTTCCTTCTGATTTTATCACTGTTTTCTATATTCAATGAATTTCTTAAAATATCCATAACTTCTTCATTCAAAGAATTCAAACATGGCAGGAATGGTTGCCTTTCAACATGCAGTGTGACAGCCTTACCTTCCATCAAAAAGGCTACAATAGTTAGAATTGTTTTGAAATTGTCAAGTTTTTCTACTAAAGTTAACAATGGAATAGGTCATAGGTCAAAATATGAAATTGTATCTTCATAAAAGTAAGAAAAATATTGTATCATCCTATGAACCACTATGGCATATTTGAAGCTAATTGTAAATTTTTTCTGACTTTTTTGACTGGTATTCTTTTCTAGTTACTACATGTAATTCATTCATTCATCTGTGTATAAGTGACATATTATTTTTGAAAGGAAACTTTTAAACAGCTACCCAAAATAGAATGTATTGAAGTAATATTAATTTATACTGGTAATGCTCTTTCTGGTACAGATGTATGTTTATCATACTTCATATTCTGCCAGAATGAGATTTCCAGCATCCTATCATGTTCACTGTTCTACATATATGTACAGCCACCCTCTGTGCTGGATTCACACTACTTTCAAATTAAATCATTAATGGATAATTGACTTCTTCTGAAAGGTGAAGTGAATTTAACAGTAGATAATATATAATAATGGTTTGGAGATTAACATGAAAGAATTACCAGTACTGAAAAAGATGAACATTTAATTTTGATTAAATTGCACAAGATGTGCTCCAGTTACAGTCAAACCTGTCTTATGTGACTTTCCAAGGGGAAATTGAAATAGGATCACAGAAGACAGGTGGTCACTAAATACTGGTGTAACTAATATGAAATGCACTGTGAAGGGAAATTGAAATTAAGGTCACAAAATACATGTACTAGTTATAGGTGAACACTAAAGAAAATACATGTACTAGTTATAGGTGAACACTAAAGAAAATACATGTACTAGTTATAGGTGAACACTAAAGAAAATACATGTACTAGTTATAGGTGAACACAAAAGATAATACATGGTACTAGTTATAGGTGAACACTAAAGAGAATACATGTACTAGTTATAGGTGAACACTAAAGAAAATACATGTACTAGTTATAGGTGAACACTAAAGTAGGTTTGACTGTATTTATATCTTTTTATAATGTTGTTGTTACTTAATGTTATTTTAATTTTATAGACTGTTGGGAGTGGAGGTCCTTCTGGTAGAGGTACACCAGGGAGAGGGGCTCCTTCAGGGAGAGGAGCACCTTCAGGGAGAGGAGCACCACCAGGGAGAGGATCACCATCTGGAAGAGGAAAAGAACTTCTACCTCGTGGAATGCAGCCTATTGCTATGAAAAAACAAGATGGAATGTTGGTTCCAGAAGGTAATTGATATACAGAAGCACATCTTTATTATCCACACATATTGTCATATACACAGAGTTAAATGGTGAATGCAGTGATTCTTCTCTCAAATTGTTGTGAAGAACTTTATAAAAATTAGTTTAATTATTAAAGAATTTCCTGAAGATATTTTGATAAAACTGGCAATTGTCCTGAAGATTTCAAAGTCTAGCTGAAACACTAGAATATGGAGAATTTTTGTTCAAAGGGCAATGATTATAAGTTTTAAAACTCGATTATTGTTTACTAATACAGAAACAACTTCACACTTTTGTGAGACTGTCTATTGGTATGATATTTAGGAAGTTTCTACCATACAATTGCAAACAAAATTAGTACACTCAAGACCTTGGTTATTCTTGTGTACAGTAAAGTTTTTCACTCTTTAATTAATGGTAATTCTGTGTGATCATACCAATTAATGGTAATTCTGTGTGATCATACCAATTAATTGATGAACCTACAGTCCTTTAACTTTTTACTTATTTTTGACTTGGGACATTTTTTTCAGTACTTTTTCTACTCACCCTGTTTTAAAACTCATGGGTACTTGCTTTTTGAGTATCAGCAGAGAAATTGAATCCTGTTATTATACCACAAGTTTCCCTTGGGGATTTATTAATTTTCACTATGCTCAAATGTGTTCTCGATATATTTTCTTTTGGTTTCATAATTCGATATGAACAGATAACATGTATGATGTAGAATTTGTTTTTAAAGTCCTCTTCAAGAGTGATTTGGTGCTGTGTTGACTACATTCTTATAGTAGTTGAGTTTATCTCTTCTAATTTATACATTCAGTGTCTACCATTAAAGTTGTGAGTTTTAAAACAGCCCATGATGTATACTCATTGCAACTTTATGTGGTAAAATTTGTCAGTGATTTTTGACAAGTTTACTCCACATATAAAACTGACCACCATGATATAATTGAAATATGATTTAAAGTGGTGTTAATCACCCATAGCACACACTCAAAACCTATTATATAAATATGACTTTAGTTTTATATCGGTTTTCAGTTTTCTTAATGTACAGTATTGAGTGTAATGATCTTTTAGGTTACACAATGAGAAAGATAGAACCAGCCAAAAATTATGATGTTGTATCATTTGCAAGAGCCATGAACCAAGATTTTGCTCCAAGGTTAAAGAAACTGTTTGATCCAGAAGTAGAGTCAGCATTGGCTGCCCAAAAAACAGGTAATATTTTCCTTTGACCTAAATATGTCATTCAAAATTTTAAAACTATAGTACCGGTAATATATTTTCTAAAGTTAGTTTAAAATGAATTTTGCACAAAAGGACAAGTTAAGATGCCATAGATTAAATTTAGTGCTCATGACATGTTTCAGGAATAACCCTCATCAGGTATGCTCAGAGTAAAAAAATTGGAAAGTCCAATAGTTAAAGATTCCTCGGGATAAAGTATTCCGCTAAACCAAAGGTATAAACAGGAATGCCAAAATGGGCTAAGGTTAAAGGTTACCCAGTGCTTGATGTGCTAAAACGTGTGAGTTAAAATCGTAGTCAACAATTTTGTCTGGCTTCATAATATTATCTGGTACTTATTTGTACTTGTTTTTAACTATTCATGGGCCATTATTCATTAATAGATTTTTATGTATATACATTTTTGTTTGTTTGTAGGAATTTACATAGGTTGGAGATGTCCTGAATTTAAACATGATTGTCAGAGACTAAATGATTTCTCAAAATGTTTCTGTGGTCATTTATTAGATGGTCATGCCAATTACACAGGTATTTATATTCCTAAGAGTATAGATTCTATGCTTAAGATATAGTTATGTTGTTAAATTGTAATTACAGTGTAATTAAAAACAGAAGAACATTCTTGCCTATTGAAAATATAATTTAACATGACATGTCAGATTTTTCTTTTGCTACCTCAAAGTCCAATACGGTATTCAGTCAGTCTTGATTGCATTGTATACTTTTTGTTTCTTGTAGAACATATAAGGCCATGCCAAATAAATACTGTGTTTTTGTGTGACACATTTGGTTGATTGTTTCTATTGCCAATCACATACATTTTCAGGCTAAGTAGGTTAGGTACCTTAGGTAATAGGAAATGTGGACAATTATGTAATTATCTCCCTTACCTAATTTGATTAAAGGGAGATAATTTATTAATGTTTCTCATTGTACAGTAAGCGTCTATAGATATTTTCCTATATGTTTACAATGATAAATACTAATGTGATGCATAATTATATTTTTATCTTAAGGGAAGAGTGTACAGGTTCCATGTCGGCAAGGTGGGTGTAAATGTAAAGGGTTTGCCTGGATACCATCTCGTCCTGAAGACATTGGTGAATTCTGGCATCAGCGACGAAGAGACTTTGACCCCAGTACTTGGCGAGCTAAGTGTCGCTGTAAACATACACATGAAGAACATGACCCAACTGGAATGAGAAGATGTAAATTTAGAGGTTTGTAAATTAGAATTTGAAAGTTTTTACTATTTTTTATCAACTCTTTTCAGAAAAAAACAATCATTTATAATTTATTCCCAACATCTCTATTTATTTTTGCCATTTTAAAGCCTGTCCTTTGATCTACATCTTCTGACTACCCCTTTGGTTTTTTAAAATTTTTCTGAAAGTAAATCTTGATGATAAAATTATGGAATTTCATATAATGAGCGTGACATTGATTATTTTGAGTTATCTTTCCTATTTGCTCAATTTATAGTGATATCAGAGTGTAAAAAATACCATTTGTTATCCAAACTTAATATCAAAATTAAGTAGAAACAAACAGAAAGTAAAGAAAAATATTTGTTGTCATATTACGCCATTTTGTTGATATTTATTTAAGACAGTACTTAAACATATCTGATAACAAGGAGTTATCATATACATGTATTTATCTTTTTAGGATGTTCTTGTGGCCATTTTGATTCCAATTTTCTGTGTGCTGCCTGTGATAACCATTGGGAGAGACATGATACATTTTTTGAAACAGAAGATATCAGGGTACAAAATGGTCTTCCTGTTGGTAAGTTTGAGCATAATATAATAATGATATTTTTAACATAAACAATAAAGTATGTAAACAAATTATCGAAACTTTGAACAGTTACAAAAGATTTTAATAACTCAGTTAGTTTTTGATAAGTACCCCCAGTTTTGTATTTGTATTTATAGATTGCTCATAGTACTTTCTTGATGCTTTTTATTCTATATAGTTAGTGTTGACACTTAACATATACTTTACAAAAAACATCATGGACAACATATTTTCTTATAGGACACTATTTTACATAAAGCCATTTTATTTATATATTTATATGAAATAAGTTGACCTTTCATTTAAAGGGTTAGTAATAAAGATTCATGGTAATACAGGTCATATTGTATATTTTTGTAGGTACTGATTATATACCTTTTGCTGAGATGCCAGATTTAAGGAATATTGCCTTAACAGGGGATGAGACAGATGATTCTAAATATCTAGCCTTGACCCAAGGTGAAGGGTCAATTCCAAGGTCAAAGGGTCCAGTAGGAAATAATACTGCAGTGAATTTTGGTGGAACAAAAAGTGGTTTCAAACCTGTTTATGACTGAAATATTTTCAGACAGCAATCTTGTTACTAGTTTATTTATTTTACAAATTGTTATTGCCTTTATATAGTTTTTACAGTTTGATACAGCTTAGGTAGCTATATATATAGACAACTGGTAATAATAACAAATACAGTCAAACCTTGTTAACCAAAACAAATAAGTTGTTTCTATAGATTACTAGTGATCTGTTGGTACAGTAGTCTTATAAGGCCAACTCTTCTACAATTATAAAATGATAAAAGAATTACCTTTGTAGAAAGGCACTTTATAAGAGGGTGACTACTGATAAAAGGATTACCTTTGGAGGGAGGCACTTTATAAGAGGGTGACTACTGATAAAAGGATTACCTTTGGAGGGAGGCACTTTATAAGAGGGTGACTACTGATAAAAGGATTACCTTTGGAGGGAGGCACTTTATAAGAGGGTGACTACTGATAAAAGGATTACCTTTGGAGGGAGGCACTTTATAAGAGGGTGACTACTGATAAAAGGATTACCTTTGGAGGGAGGCACTTTATAAGAGGGTGACTACTGATAAAAGGATTACCTTTGGAGGGAGGCACTTTATAAGAGGGTGACTACTGATAAAAGGATTACCTTTGGAGGGAGGCACTTTATAAGAGGGTGACTACTGATAAAAGGATTACCTTTGGAGGGAGGCACTTTATAAGAGGGTGACTACTGATAAAAGGATTACCTTTGGAGGGAGGCACTTTATAAGAGGGTGACTACTGATAAAAGGATTACCTTTGGAGGGAGGGACTTTATAAGAGGGTGACTACTGATAAAAGGATTACCTTTGGAGGGAGGCACTTTATAAGAGGGTGACTACTGATAAAAGGATTACCTTTGGAGGGAGAGACTTTATAAGAGGGTGACTACTGATAAAAGGATTACCTTTGGAGGGAGGCACTTTATAAGAGGGTGACTACTGATAAAAGGATTACCTTTGGAGGGAGAGACTTTATAAGAGGGTGACTACTGATAAAAGGATTACCTTTGGAGGGAGGGACTTTATAAGAGGGCGACTACTGATAAAAGGATGACCTTTGGAGGGAGGGACTTTATAAGAGGGTGACTACTGATAAAAGGATTACCTTTGGAGGGAGGGACTTTATAAGAGGGTGACTACTGATAAAAGGATTACCTTTGGAGGGAGGGACTTTATAAGAGGGTGACTACTGATAAAAGGATTACCTTTGGAGGGAGGCACTTTATTAGAGGGTGACTACTGATAAAAGGATTACCTTTGGAGGGAGGGACTTTATAAGAGGGCGACTACTGATAAAAGGATTACCTTTGGAGGGAGGGACTTTATAAGAGGGCGACTACTGATAAAAGGATTACCTTTGGAGGGAGGGACTTTATAAGAGGGTGACTACTGATAAAAGGATTACCTTTGGAGGGAGGCACTTTATAAGAGGGTGACTACCGATAAAAGGATTACCTTTGGAGGGAGGCACTTTATAAGAGGGTGACTACTGATAAAAGGATTACCTTTGGAGGGAGGCACTTTATAAGAGGGTGACTACTGATACAAAGATTACCTTTGGAGGGAGGGACTTTATAAGAGGGTGACTACTGATAAAATGATTACCTTTGGAAGGAGGGACTTTATAAGAGGGTGACTACTGATAAAAGGATTACCTTTGGAGGGAGGGACTTTATAAGAGGGTGACTACTGATAAAAGGATTACCTTTGGAGGGAGGGACTTTATTAGAGGGTGACTACTGATAAAAGGATTACCCTTGGAGGGAGGGACTTTATAAGAGGGTGACTACTGATAAAAGGATTACCTTTGGAGGGAGGGACTTTATAAGAGGGTGACTACTGATAAAAGGATTACCTTTGGAGGGAGGCACTTTATAAGAGGGTGACTACTGATAAAAGGATTACCTTTGGAGGGAGGGACTTTATAAGAAGGCGACTACTGATAAAAGGATTACCTTTGGAGGGAGGCACTTTATAAGAGGGCGACTACTGATAAAAGGATTACCTTTGGAGGGAGGGACTTTATAAGAGGGTGACTACTGATAAAAGGATTACCTTTGGAGGGAGGGACTTTATAAGAGGGTGACTACTGATAAAAGGATTACCTTTGGAGGGAGGCACTTTATAAGAGGGAGACTACTGATAAAAGGATTACCTTTGGAGGGAGGCACTTTATAAGAGGGTGACAACTGATAAAAGGATTACCTTTGGAGGGAGGCACTTTATAAGAGGGCGACTACTGATAAAAGGATTACCTTTGGAGGGAGGCACTTTATAAGAGGGCGACTACTGATAAAAGGATTACCTTTGGAGGGAGGCACTTTATAAGAGGGTGACTACTGATAAAAGGATTACCTTTGGAGGGAGGGACTTTATAAGAGGGTGACTACTGATAAAAGGATTTCCTTTGGAGGGAGGCACTTTATAAGAGGGCGACTACTGATAAAAGGATTACCTTTGGAGGGAGGCACTTTATAAGAGGGTGACTACTGATAAAAGGATTACCTTTGGAGGGAGGGACTTTATAAGAGGGTGACTACTGATAAAAGGATTACCTTTGGAGGGAGGGACTTTATAAGAGGGTGGCTACTGATAAAAGGATTACCTTTGGAGGGAGGGACTTTATAAGAGGGTGACTACTGATAAAAGGATTACCTTTGGAGGGAGGCACTTTATAAGAGGGTGACTACTGATAAAAGGATTACCTTTGGAGGGAGGCACTTTATAAGAGGGTGACTACTGATAAAAGGATTACCTTTGGAGGGAGGCACTTTATAAGAGGGTGACTACTGATAAATGGATTACCTTTGGAGGGAGGGACTTTATAAGAGGGTGACTACTGATAAAAGGATTACCTTTGGAGGGAGGCACTTTATAAGAGGGTGACTACTGATAAAAGGATTACCTTTGGAGGGAGGCACTTTATAAGAGGGTGACTACTGATAAAAGGATTACCTTTGGAGGGAGGCACTTTATAAGAGGGTGACTACTGATAAAATGATTACCTTTGGAGAGAGGGACTTTATAAGAGGGTGACTACTGATAAAAGGATTACCTTTGGAGGGAGAGACTTTATAAGAGGGTGACTACTGATAAAAGGATTACCTTTGGAGGGAGAGACTTTATAAGAGGGTGACTACTGATAAAAGGATTACCTTTGGAGGGAGGCACTTTATAAGAGGGTGACTACTGTAAAGGTTTTTTAGGTTGGTATGTCATGGATGACTTAAATTTTCAAGTATTTCAAAGTAACTTTATCAGTCCCATCAACTTAAGCATAACAAGGTTCTACTGTATCAGATATACCAGTTATTTAATGTGTGGCACAACATAGTTCCATAATATTTGTTATTTGTAAATTGCTCAACATTCCTTATTTATTTTATATGTTCTGTAGGAAAAGCATGGTAAGAAAATATTTTCTCACATTGTTTTGCAAATACATATACATCTTTTTTATCTTTTTCATCATGCTTCAGACAACGTATAAATGTAGTAACAATACTATAATTCATTGAAAAACAATTATCATCATAATCTGCATTAGAGAAAATATACTTATCAGAACTAAATGCAACCACAGGTCGGTCGGTGGCTTTCTCTGGGTACTCTGGTTTCCTCCACCAATAAAACTGACTGCCACAATATAACTGAAATATTGTTGAAAGTGGTATTAAGCTTCATCGAACCAAACTAAACCGATCAAAATCAAGGTGTAACATGACATTGATTACTTTAAATTCAAAAATTAATGTGTAATCATTTAGAATCAGAATTATTATATGTTACTCATTTCAATAGGTCAGAATTGAGAATCTCTTTCAGTTGTCATCATAAACTATTGTCAAGCTTTTTATTTTACTGTGTAATTTAGTTTGGACAATATGCAAATGTGTTTTAATGACTATTTCCTCTATAACTAGTCTTGAGAAAAGATTTGACATATCAGCAGACAGAAAAACATTGTAGATAAACCATTTTATCATCTAAAACAAGAGTTAAATAATAATTCTAATATGACGTCCTTCTTTCGCTTTGCAAAAAAACGAGCTATTAATTAGATTGCAAAATCTCATTATCGCATGCACGGTGCACACATTTAAGCCAGGTGATAAAATCAAAAAATATAATTATTTACACAGTTGTTAATGTTTTAAACATCTATATTCACTGAAAATAATCAACATATCCAAAATTAATAATATGCTATGTGCAATTAACACATGCAAACACAATACTAATATTTGCCAACTCATGTTAAAATTCAAAACACATTCTGGCTTCCATGATTTATTTCTTAATTATACCCCATGTTCAGACATGTTCATATGGATTTTATTGTTGTTGAAAGTGATGTCACCAATCTCAAAAATTAATACTGCTCATTAATCACCAATTATGGTACTTTGTTGAAGTTGTTCACTAACTTGATGTTTTTATAAATAAGAAGACTGTGATATTATACTTGCCAAATCTGTGATAATATATTACATATGCTTATTACAAATATTTATATTATTGTTTGTGACACATGTAAGTACATTTGTAGTTTGTTTAATGCACCAACCCACCTGTAAACAGGGATACTTTAAAGGTTTTCGTTTTGAAAATTTCGAGTATTACCATTCACAAGCTATTCCCCTGTATTCAGTTTGTACTTGTTGTTCATTTGACATAGTTTTTTGTCTTTGCTTCTTTCAGTAATAATTAACATATATTACTGTACACACCATGTAAGTGTAATACTTTGCATGTTGCTCTTATAAAGAAATATCACTGTACTGGACTTCTGAAAATATGTGCTGAGCTTTAATTTTACAGTTGTGATGACGTAATTTTAAAGACTTGTATATTCAGAAGGTTAACAAAATATACAGGATTGTCTCCCTTGGTTAACTTTTTCTTTTTATAAGCTCTATTTACAATGTTTTATTTATACTATAATAAACTATTTATTTGCTTCTCTATGTGTAGATTTTCTTCAAGTAGCCAAAACATCTATATGTTCCCTCTACTGGAATATACTAGGGTTTGAAATCTTGATATATGATGATGAATTGTTTTGAGGTGTACCAAAGAAGAAAAAAGTTAGGCTCTTGCCTCATATCATTGAACATAAAAAAGGGCCATGACATATGACGTATGAAATCCAGGTCCTGGCTTAGGACAAGCACAAAATGAGGCAGGGTTAAATCGGTTAATGGGATCCCAATTTCCCCCCTCTTGATAATTGTAATTGGATTGACAACAAAAATGTATGCTTTATTTTTTATTTAATAAAAATAATGGAATCTCTGTGATAATAACTGCTCTCAAAAGAATATTAAAATCTCAAAACGAAAACAACATTATTAAATATAAAAAACAAAGAAATAAGGTAAATAATATGAAAAAAATAGCAAAGGAGAAATTTGAAAATAATTTAGACAACTTTTTATTAAATAACTCTTCAAACCCCAAAATGTATTGGAAAATAATGAAGATGTTAATCAAATCTAACAAAGGAAATTATTGTATACCCCCACTCCGGAATTCAATTAATGATCAAAATATTGATGATATTGCTTATGACGATTCGGACAAATGCGAGTTATTGAATAAATATTTTAGCTCAATATCAAAACTGGACGAAGAAAATGTTACTCTCCCACAGTTTGACTCAAAAACAAATAATATTATTCACGAAATACATATAACAGAGAACGAAATTATTGATGTTATTCAAATTCTTGACCCAAACAAAGCAACAGGACCAGACAAAATAAGTAATAAAATGCTTAAAATTTCTCCTGAGAAAATTGCAAAGCCCCTTCTAATAATATTTAATAAATCTTTACAACAGAGCAAATATCCTTCTAATTGGAAGAGTGCTCATGTTGTTGCAATTTTCAAAAAGGGTGACACATCCCTACCCTCCAATTATCGCCCGATATCTTTAATAAGTTGTGTAGGTAAATTAATGGAACGAATAGTTTATAAGCATGTTTACAATCATCTTGTTAATAACAATCTCATATATAAATACCAATCGGGGTTTTTGCCAAAACATTCCACTGTCCATCAACTATTAGAACTATACAATTCGATCCTAAACTCTCTAGAAAAAAAAGAATTTAGCTGCTTCGTCTTTTCGATTTTTCTAAAGCTTTCGACAAGGTTTGGCATAAAGGTCTTATTCACAAAATGAATTCATACGGAATTCAAGGAAAGTTAATAAAATGGTTCGAAAACTATCTGTTCAAAAGAAGACAAAAAGTAATTAATAAAAACTCTTGGTCAAGTTCCGAACCTGTCTCAGCTGGTGTACCCCAAGGGTCGGTATTGGGTCCCCTCATGTTTCTAATATACATAAATGATATAGGAGAAAAACTTATATCGTTGAGTAGATTATTTGCTGACGACACATCACTCGGATATTCTAGTCAAAGTGTTGATCAAATAAAAACTGTAATCAATCATGATCTACTCGAACTAAATGCCTGGTCTAGTAAATGGCTAATGTCATTCAATCCCGAAAAAACAGAAATCTTGTTTTTCTCCAATACCGGTAACATAGACAACATCGAATTTTCTTTTAATGGCAAAAGTATCCCTTTATCTACTAGCCATAAGCATCTGGGAGTTATCCTCTCTCAAAATGCAAAATGGAATGAACATTTAGAAAATATGATAACAAATATAACCAAACATTTAGGTATATTACGGAAATTAAAATTCAGTCTAAATAGATCCAACTTAGAAAAAATGTATTTAGTCTACATTCGCCCCCTTTTTGAATACGCTTGTGAAGTCTGGGATAATTGTGGAATTGGCTATTCAGACAAATTAGAAAAACTTCAATTAGACGCTGCCAGAATTGTAACAGGTTTACCCATTTTTACAAAATCGGAGTATTTATATGCTGAGACAGGTTGGGAAACACTATCAGAGCGGAGATACCGCAGAAAACTCCAATTATTTTTTAATATAAAATGTGGAATGGCACCTGAATACTTGCGTCATCTAGTTCCCCCAACTATTCAGAGTACTACTATATACCCTTTGCGAAATGGTGATAATTTAATAGTTCCTTTCTGTAGACTCTCTATAACCAATTCGTCATTTATTCCTTCCACAGTTAAAGAATGGAATAAACTTGACATTGCAATCAGAAAATTAGATTCATTATCCAAATTCAAAAACGCTATTCCTCTTAACAGCCAACCAAATAAGATCTCAGTTCCCAAACTTTATTACTATGGCCCTAGAAAGTTAAACGTAATCCTAACACAAATTAGATGTACAGCTTCTTTCCTCAACCATGATCTACATAAGGTTCATATTTTATCTAGCCCAGCGTGTAGCTGCGGTGCCCCCCAAGAAGATGCGAACCACTTCTTTTTTGTTTGTACCAAATATTCTTTAATAAGAAATGAACTGTTTCTCAGCATAAGCGATTTGTCTCAATCGATCAATACTTCACTTCTCACTTCAGGAAGTGAAACCTTAAGCTATGCAGATAATTGCTTTATTTTTTATTCAGTTTTCCGATTCATAAAAAGGTCTAATAAAGGTAATAACAAAATTACCGAACTCCGAACAATCTTACAAAGGGAAAGTCAAAACTCATAATTATATAAACAGACAAAATCAGTCAACAACCGGAAAACTGTGAAAACCGTAATGACCCTGACTTGGTACAGGCATTTCTAAAGAAATGGTGGGTTGAATCAGATTTTAAGGCGCCAAACCTCCCGCTCTCATTACGGTTCAAAGGTTCCGGCTGTCACTGTAACAGTATTTAAATACAGGAACAAAATAGGTAAAATAGTTGTCAAAGCAGTACCATATTCGGTGACGTAAATGTCAAAAATGATTTCTAATCGTTTAATGTACTAACCAAACATCATCCAGCATCCATACACACACACACATACTTTTTCTTCATTTCTTTTTACTCGTCTACTATTTTCAGCTATATTATATGATAAAATTGTATTTTTCTTGTTTTCTTGTGCATTCTCAATATAATGTAATAATGATTGTATATATAGGAGAAGACTCCATAAGTTGGTAAAACTTGTGTCTGATCCTCTTTGTATCATTGATCAAATAAAATAATTATAAACTAAAAAAAAAACTCAAAAGAATTAAATTTTTCTTTTTGTTCAATTTCTATTCTATGCATTTTTATTTAGGAAGAGAGCCATTAAAAGCTAATATTGATGTAAAAGCTGTTTTATTTTGAAATGTTGCATGCCAAGGTCACTGTGACCTTAAAAATGAAGATTCCAGCAAATCTGTTTTAAAGAATTACACTTTTTTCCATACTGAAATATTTGCATTTCCAACCCTATATTTTGATATTAGAACTCAGATATATTATTACCTCATATCTAATCATCAAAAACCATTGGACTGGTTGAACCTTTGCAGGAATCATCTATGAAGTCTATTCATAAGGTCATCTAAGGTTTTTGTTTTGATGAGAAATGAAATCCAAAATAAGACTCTATTGGAAAAATCAGGCTTCTGCTTCAAAACTACAAACTTGATTAAACTCAAAATATTATTGTTTATATTCATTAAAAAAAACACCAGAGGCCCACTAGAGCCTGTATTGCTTACCTGCTCATTCATACAGTTTATGTTCATTCAAGTCCAGATTTTTAGAAAAACTATTTGAATTCAGTTCACCTGGGGTCCTATGTTAATCTTTAGCCCATTAAACTTTGTCTTTTGGAACTCTCACATATCTGAAGCTGTAAAAGCTACAACAAATATGCGGGGAACCTTCAAGACCCCTTTCATCTTGAAATCCAAAATAGTTAGGCCCATTCTGCAGGAAATTTCATTAGGAAAAAACATCATAAAAATCGGACTTATAATAAAAAATAAAAATTTTGGGCATTGGTCCAGTTTTTTTTTAACCCTTCACATCTTGGAAAGGTCAGAGCTACAACAAATCTGTTGCCTCCAGACAGGCATTTTTCAAAGGAATTCAATGACACAAATTCATACAAATCTGACTTAAACTTTGAAAATTATCATTTTGGGTGTTGGTCACTTTTGAATTCCTTTAAATCCTTTTATATCAGAAACCACATGCAGGAGCAAGATTGAATCTTTTTAAAGAACACAGACATGAAATGTATAAGGAATCGAAAGGGGAAAACCATCAAATTCAGACTTAAAAAATTCAAAATTTTGGGTGTTGGCAACATTTCGAACATCTTATATCTTGGAAATGGTAAGAGTCATAAAAAATATGTTGGTACACTATATAAAAAGAATTTTGTAAGAAATCTGGAAAAAAATTGTGAAGATTATTTGAAAAATAAATGCTCCACATATAAAAACAGAAAACGCCCTTTTGTATTCTTGCTTCTTTTGTGTATTTACGATCAACAACGAATTCTTAGAGGACCACCAAATGAATATTCCTACTAAATTTGGTTTCAATTGGCCCAGCGGTTTCAGAGAAGAAAATTAAAACGTAAGTGTTTACGGGCGACGACTACGACGGGCACAAAGTGATGACAATATTGTCATGACCAAACGGGTCAGGTGAGTTAAAAACAGACAACACAAAAAATGGTTATCATGGGTCACAAATGTTAAAAACGACAGATTGTTTCACCTGAATGAACCCACACCAGAAAATTGGTTACATCAGGGTTGCACCAGACAGGTTAAGGCTGTTCACCATTATATCTTGTCGATGTCCAGACTGACGTAACCCTACGAGGGTGAGAGCCGTCCCCAACCGCATATATACCAACCAGTTGCTCAATATAACGTATTTCATTTTCTCGAACCTTCTTGCCAGATTTTCTTAATAATACAGACGAAGTAAGGGATTTCAGAGATAGTCCCATACTCGTATTAATGACAGGACATGTATATAGCTTAACCCTGTATATAATTCAAGCATGAACTGTACAACAACGAGATTTGTCTGTTCCGAGGGATGTGGAGTTTTAAGGCATGACTGTCCCAAACTTATAAAAAGAACAAGCCTTTGGAGAAGCTGTACACCACAGAGGAGATCTAGATCCAATTTATATATCCGATGGTTCACATAGATAGGGAATGACGACACAGTTGTTTTCTATAAATATTTTCTTCGTGAAAATATGTGTAAACACCCGCTTAACTTGCGTTACGGCTGCCACATACTCACCACTGGTAACTAATTAATACCCCAATCTGTTATTGGCATATCTTATATATGTCCACGAAACTGTTCGCGAGGAAACTAGGCGGATTCAAGGTTGAAACTAAAATTGCTTTTCATATGTTCGTAAATGTCTTTAACTTCAATAGCTCTTCATAAGTAATAGCTAGTAAACATTGAGTGGTGACGGCATGTTACAATACAAGGACAAATATTCCGAGCTTATCACTGAGCTATTGTTGGTTGCATCCACTCAAATCCGTCACCGTGTGACCATGAACATCCGGTTAACGCTGCCAAGTGTGAAGAGGAGAGCGAGACCGTTGCTAACGTAGATGTTTGAAACAATGCTCAAAATTAGTTACTGAGTGCAGTGCCGAATTTACCATTGTGCTTAGGTGTGCTTAAGCACAGGGCCCATCTTCCTGCCAAAAATTGTTTACGATGGAATTTTCCTAACAAAAAAACTAAAGGGGTAATTATTCCCTTTTTAATACAAATGTGAAACCTAAATAAGTAATTTGGTCGTTATCTGATGTATGCAACCTTTGAAAAGTATAAAAGTAAAAATGGTGATAATAATAATAAAATAAAGTGTAAATAAGAATAATGCCATGTGCGTAGCTTGAGTTGGAATTATACCGAGGCAGGGTTCCGGTGTCTGGAGGATGAGATGGTTATGAATGAATAGAAAAATGATTGGTGAAGCGATTTATATAAGGGTTTCGGATAGAAAATAAAATCCGATAGCCACGAAACGTGGAAATGTGTCGACCCAGAGTTGGAGTGTCAGATCCGCTGTTTTCTTTATGGAGAGCGCTCTCATCCCATGGCTCCAGCAAGTCGAAAAAAAAACCGTCGGACGGCAGAGGAATCTCGGACTATGATAAGGTATGGTTAATCCTTGATTCATTCCCACACATTTATAGATTGATTAGGTTGAGTCTTATTTGTTGTAACTTGTGTAATTGAATACATTGCAATTACTTTTCAATTTTCATGATTAAATTACAATTACATTAATTTTCAAATGTAATTGATTCAATTACAATTAGGTATGAAATGTAATCGATTACATTACTGATTACATTTAAAGCCTTGACAACCAATTTAGGTTTGCTATGTTCTTTCTCATTTAATATGGTCATGTTTCAATTTTTTAATTTGTATGCTTAAGTTGGTATATGTACAATGTTATAGTTGTAGCTTTGATATCTATTTTTTCATATTTTATTTATGCAGTAAGAACTCTTGTATTGGTTTAGAACCTAAGAGGCGACGTACATTCTGTTAATTCTGACAATTGTTAAGTTTGACTAAAAACTTATTGATGCTGTTTCACTTTTACTCTAGCCTTTCCACTGGCAGTATTTTTTGTTGATTTAAAATCATATTGACTCCTGTTCATTTTTACATTAACTCAGTATATTACAATGGTTTTTTTATAGGTTTGAGAGATGTTCTTATGTCAGTTTAATGTGTGAAGCCAAATTACCGATTAGTCGATATCTTCCAATATAGTTATTTAAAATGTCAGAGATGCCATTATTTCACAAATCATTCCTATTTTTCAGGATGAAGCTTGGAATCAGCGATGTAAAGTATTTAGTGATGATATTGACAGAAGATTAGATCGTTTGGAATTGAAATCTCTAAAGGAGTGGTTGCTGAGAAGACTAAAGGCACTCAATGATCAGTTAAATGAACAGAATCAAGGTCATGTGAGAGGACTCAAGGCATTCAATGAAAAGTTAAAGGAACAGAATCAAGGTCATGTGAGAAGACTAAAGGCACTCAATGATAAGTTAAAGAAACAGAATCAAGGTCATGTGAGAAGACTCAAGGCACTCGATGATAAGTTACAGGAACAGAATCAAGGTCATGTTAGAAGACTCAAGGCACTCAATGATCAGTTAAAGAAACAAAGTCAAGGTCATGTTAGAAGACTCAAGGCACTCAATGATAAGTTAAAGAAACAGAATCAAGATCATGTGAGAAGACTCAAGGCACTCAATGTGATAAGTTAAAGGAACAGAATCAAGGTTATGTGAGAAGACTCAAGGCACTCAATGTGATAAGTTAAAGAAACAGAGTCAAGGTCACGTGAGAAGACTAAAGGTGCTCAATGATAAGTTAAAGAAACAGAATCAAGGTCATGTGAGAAGACTAAAGGCGCTCAATGATAAGTTAAAGGAACAGAATCAAGGTCATGTGAGAAGACTCAAGGCACTCAATGATAAGTTAAAGAAACAGAATCAAGGTCATGTGAGAAGACTCAAGGCACTCAATGATAAGTTAAAGGAACAAAATCAAGGTCATGTGAGAAGACTAAAAGCACTCAATGATAAGTTAAAGGAACAGAATCAAGGTCATGTGAGAAGACTCAAGGCACTCAATGTGATAAGTTAAAGAAACAGAATCAAGGTCATGTGAGAAGACTAAAGGCGCTCAATGATAAGTTAAAGGAACAGAATCAAGGTCATGTGAGAAGACTCAAGGCACTCAATGATAAGTTAAAGGAACAGAATCAAGGTCATGTGAGAAGACTCAAGGCACTCAATGATAAGTTAAAGAAACAGAATCAAGGTCATGTGAGAAGACTCAAGGCACTCAATGATAAGTTAAAGGAACAGAATCAAGGTCATTTGAGAAGACTCAAGGCACTCGATGATAAGTTACAGGAACAGAATCAAGGTCATGTTAGAAGACTCAAGGCACTCAATGATAAGTTAAAGGAACAGAATCAAGGTCATGTGAGAAGACTCAAGGTGCTCAATGATCAGTTAAAGAAACAAAATCAAGGTCATGTTAGAAGACTCAAGGCACTCAATGATAAGTTAAAGAAACAGAATCAAGGTCATGTGAGAAGACTCAAGGCACTCAATGTGATAAGTTAAAGGAACAGAATCAAGGTCATGTGAGAAGACTCAAGGCAATCAATGTGATAAGTTAAAGGAACAGAATCAAGGTCATGTGAGAAGACTAAAGGCACTCAATGATCAGTTAAAGGAACAGAATCAAGGTCATGTGAGAAGACTCAAGGCACTCAATGATAAGTTAAAGAAACAGAATCAAGGTCATGTGAGAAGACTAAAGGCACTCAATGTGATAAGTTAAAGAAACAGAATCAAGGTCATGTGAGAAGACTCAAGGCACTCAATGTGATAAGTTAAAGGAACAGAATCAAGGTCATGTTAGAAGACTCAAGGCACTCAATGTGATAAGTTAAAGAAACAGAATCAAGGTCATGTGAGAAGACTAAAGGTGCTCAATGATAAGTTAAAGGAACAGAATCAAGGTCATGTGAGAAGACTCAAGGCACTCAATGATCAGTTAAAGAAACAGAATCAATGTCATGTGAGAAGACTCAAGGCACTCAATGTGATAAGTTAAAGAAACAGAATCAAGGTCATGTGAGAAGACTCAAGGCACTCAATGATAAGTTAAAGAAACAGAATCAAGGTCATGTGAGAAGACTCAAGGCACTCGATGATAAGTTACAGGAACAGAATCAAGGTCATGTGAGAAGACTCAAGGCACTCAATGATAAGTTAAAGGAACAGAATAAAGGTCATGTGAGAAGACTCAAGGCGCTCAATGATAAGTTAAAGGAACAGAATCAAGTTCATGTGAGAAGACTAAAGGCGCTCAATGATCAGTTAAAGAAACAAAATCAAGGTCATGTTAGAAGACTCAAGGCGCTCAATGATAAGTTAAAGAAACAAAATCAAGGTCATGTGAGAAGACTCAAGGCGCTCAATGATAATTTAAAGGAACAGAATCAAGGTCATGTGAGAAGACTAAAGGCGCTCAATGATCAGTTAAAGAAACAGAATCAAGGTCATGTGAGAAGACTCAAGGCGCTCAATGATCAGTTAAAGAAACAAAATCAAGGTCATGTGAGAAGACTCAAGGCACTCAATGATAAGTTAAAGGAACAGAATCAAGGTCATGTGAGAAGACTCAAGGTGCTCAATGATAAGTTAAAGAAACAGAATCAAGGTCATGTGAGAAGACTCAAGGCACTCAATGATCAGTTAAAGGAACAGAATCAAGGTCATGTGAGAAGACTCAAGGCACTCAATGATAAGTTAAAGAAACAGAATCAAGGTCATGTTAGAAGACTCAAGGCACTCAATGATAAGTTAAAGAAACAGAATCAAGGTCATGTGAGAAGACTCAAGGCGCTCAATGATAAGTTAAAGAAACAGAATCAAGGTCATGTGAGAAGACTAAAGGCGCTCAATGATAAGTTAAAGGAACAGAATCAAGGTCATGTGAGAAGACTCAAGGCACTCAATGATAAGTTAAAGAAACAGAATCAAGGTCATGTGAGAAGACTCAAGGCACTCAATGATAAGTTAAAGGAACAGAATCAAGCTCACGTGAGAAGACTCAAGGCACTCAATGATAAGTCACCCACAGGGTAAGTATATAATGGTTTGATTTGTGATGTGATGTGGTAGGTTTAAAGAACTCTATGATAGACCAGTTGATATTGAACCTACAGGGCAGAGTGTTATCATGTGACTTGTCAGATGACATGTGAAAGGTTTAATGAGTCATGTGATAGTTATGACAAGTTGATATTGAACCTACAGCATCAATTGTTATCATGTGACTTATCAGATATCTTGTGATAGCTTATAGAGTACTATGAGTTTTGCAGCTTGGTAATATTTTTATGTAGCTTGGATTAAAGCCAACACTGTGATATATATAATATATATAGTTAAATTTATTTTGGAGATTGTTTTAAAAAAAACCTTTGAATTTAAATTAGAAATACAAAATCAATTTGCATAATTTAACATGGAGATAAAAAAAAATTAAAACGTTCTCAGAAAGCATTGAATTCATTAAATCATAATTATACTTGTATGATCTATGAGCAAAATATTTAAATAGCAGAACTATTTTTGCCTTAATTTTCAATTAATATATACCTGGTTTATGTGAGTTCTGCAAGCTGTTGTGAGCCAAATTTGTTTGTTTTTAATTCACAACACAATATCGATACATACAAGCTATTATAGATTTCATCTGTTTATTTTTAGATTGGTACCATCTCCTATGCCATCTGTGTCAAGTCATCAAGCATTACATCCAACCATATCACTTCAATTTCGAGATGGACCAGATACTACAACATACAAAGAGGTATGAAGATGTCACACAAATATTTATTTTTAGTGTGTACACTATAGTGGCTAATGCTAGGTTATAGTACATATATTGTACTCAAAGGTTAGACGTTAACTTAACAGAAAATTTTATAAGATACTAATAGTTATCAGGGGCGGATCCAGGGGGGGCGGATCCAGGGGGCGCACCCGGCGTGTGCCCCCCCCCCCCCTAAAATTGGAAAAAATATGATTTTTTTGCGTAAAATCGTGATTTCTCACACGAAATACCCCAAAAATTTTCGCGCCTCCCTCCGCAATTGGAATAAATATGATTTTTTGGCGTAAAATCGTGATTTTTCACACGAAATACCCCAAAAATTTTCGCGCCTCCCTCCGCAATTGGAATAATTATGATTTTTTTTGCGTAAAATCGTGATTTTTCACACGAAATACCCAAAAAAAAATTAAGTGCACCTCCCCCCCCCCCTAACTTGAAATCCTGGATCCGCCTCTGGTTATGTGTTTTGCTTCTTTGTTCATAACAAACATTTCTTTGCATTTTTTCCTTATTTGTTTTATGCTATAATACTTATTTTATTAATTGCTTGACTAATATTATTGCATTTCCTGTTGTTTTTCTCCTTTAACAGAATGTATGCTGGTACCTGGATCTCATGTATGTATTACATGTATTCGCCACTACTAATACTCTCCTACTTGTAGCACATGCTTGTAACAACCAGAATAGCCTCCCTTTTTTGTACAGAACATTCCTGATTGATTCGTGTTTCTTACAGATTGTTTTGGCAAATGAAAACACTGCATGATATCACTGTGCACTTTTCAGATCACTGTATGGAAGTCTCATTTATCATCTTATTTGTTTATTTCATTCGTTTCATAACATATATTGCATGGACAGTATGACACCACTTTTGTTGGCATCTTAGGTAAAAACCTTCCATCTGAATTGTATGATTTTAATTGATTGATTTATCAACACTGTTGAAAAATCAAAAATCCTAGTTAGACATAATCTCCAGACATTTATGTTTTTATTCTTTGTGATCTTTTTGTTAAATAATTTGATGTAAGAAAATGGACCTATGAGTTATTAATTGTTTTATCTGTATCTCTTTATTTAATAAGGATTTTGTAAGGTAAGACTTTCTAATGATTTTTAAAATGTAAAAATAGTGGGATATTAACTTGATTTAAAAAAAAAATTTAAACAACTTAATCAATTACATATGTTTTAATTACTATCAACTGAAAGGGTAAACCAGGTTTTAGGACAACAGGATTTATTAGGTATAACTAAACATTTAAACACTTAAGGCAGTGAGGTATGAGGTATGATTTACAGATATGGCATGGTCATTGTTTTCCCTCCGTACCAATTGAAATTAGTTATAATGTTAAATTAATTTGACTGTATTGAAAGTGTTCTCTGAGTTGCAGACTAGTCAAGTTCGTTAATATTGACATATGTCTTCATTCGATTTAAATAAAGGATATTAAATTATAAATTATTGATGAAAAGTTGAAGAGTTGAAGTGAAACACCTTTTAAATAGATAGATATTGCTCACATAACATCAACTTAAATATTAAATTTTCTCATTGATAAAAATTAGAGTGCAAGTACAGTCCCTTAAGAATCATTTTAGTTAAACTGCTTTTCCATAGAATTTTAACATACCAATATTGAACATTTTATCTTATACTCTTGATCTCTTGTTGGTATTAATTTCACGCCCAAATATTGCTGTTGATTTTAAATTGTGGCTGCCTTTTATGTTATTTGAAAAATGTTTCAATGGAAGGCATTATTTTTAGCCATTTCTGACAAATATTTGTAAGTAAATGATGGATTTGGTATTTTGGAAAAAAAATTGAGGATCATGATAGGTTGACCATCGGCAGCTGTATTATTACACATTCATTCTCTCAATACAGAGTAGTTTATTAAATGTTCTCTGCCTTAGCTTTAATAATGGTTTCTTGTATAATTTATGCCCCGACATCAAAATTCTGAAGGTTTTTAAATGTTTCAATATCATTTGATATATTATATTATTTTCAATATATTTTAAATAGAAATTAACTAGTGTATTTAAATTTATATCAAAACAAGGTAATTCTTTAAAATGTATATAAAGGATAAAAAATAAAAACACATTCCATTTAAAGTTGATATATGCCTTTGTCAAAGATTAATAGTTTACACCAGTCATTCATTAGATAATAAAAACTGATTTTTCATTAAATCATTTGGATACAATTTTGCTGGAAGGTAACATTTATTATTGCATGCTTTTTCTACTAACATAGTACATTTGTACTTGATTTTTAGTGGAGTTATGTTTTGTTATACCACCGTTTCATAGAAGTTCTTGTCTTTCATTTTTCTTCTGTTCTTATTCTTTACCTTTCTTTCTTTCTTTCCTAGTGATACTAGTACATACTCCACTGTCAAAGAAAAACAGAAGGCCAAAATGCATAAATCTGGCCAGAAAGTTTTCAAGTTCATTTCAAAAACGATGATGAAGCCTTTCAGAAAAGAGAAATCCCAGTAATGAGACAGTTTGGAAATATGACTTGAGGAAAAATGTTATAGAAGATGAAAAAACATTCTGGTATTTTTGTTATTTATAAGTTACTGGTATTAGATGCCTTATACAAATATTATTTTCTTATTGTTGTTTGTTATTTTATTCAGTATTTATATTAGTGCAATCGACTAAAACACAGTATTTGTCTCACCAGGGTGAAAACATGAACTTTCAGACAAGGGCTTGAAATTCTGAATATCAAAAGTTCAATACTTCCGACGGTCAATCAAATTTATTCTTGTTTCACTTTAACAACTTTTACAAATATATTTTCATGGAGTCTTTTAAGTACAGGTCACCTTATGGTTACAGACACTACAACAGGCATATAACAACTAATATTTTATTGGAAACAAGACTCTTTTATTCATGTTTACACAGAAATGTCAAAAATGGAATGTAAGCAAAATAATGAAAATGCACTCTACTTGACATAAGATTCCAAACAAAAAAATCGTTGCCTTTTCTTAACAGACGTAAAACTTCATACAGATATGAAAACACAACTTTTAGGATAACATTTTTCTTCCACATAACTCAATGTTCAAAACACATTTATTGTCTAGCATAAAGACTATTCTTAAAAGTACAGTCAGTTTTAACTGTTAAACGTTAACAGGATAAGCTTTTTGTACCTAACAGAAATATATATCACTGTAGTTACGGACACTACACCTGTATACTCTCAATACAGGTTCCACTTATTTGCTACTTAAAACATACATGTTTGTGTATCTTCATAAGATCAACCTTTATGTTATTTAATTCATCTGTTTTGAATTTAAAAATGCCCCTTTCATTAACAAGTTGAGGGTTTTCTAGTTTTGAAATAATATTTTCTGTAAGCTCCTGTGACATGTCGGACTTCTCTGGCCATAAGTACCGGTAGGCATTTCAAGAATTCTTCATATATTTGAACCCACATCCTGCTTCATAAACATGTGTAACTTCTGTTATATAAACACTGATTGGACCCTTTCTCTGTTTCAATCACACCACCCCCAAATCCCCAGGTGTATAATCAGCACGGACTGACTGTTGAGATGTTGTCGCTGTTGTTTCTTCTACTTTCCTTCTCTTAGCTCTCAGTGGTTTCTTTGAGTCTGATATCCTTTTTGAAGACATTCTTTGCTGGTTCTGAGGTTGCTTTTTACTGGTGAGGTGATTTTTCTTTGCATTTTGACTGTCTTTGGATTTACCCATGCTGTCAAGGTTTCTTTGCTTCCAGTTGCTACCGATATCAACATTCTCACATTCTGAATTTTGTCCATTTACACAAGCGTCACTGTAGCAGCTAACATTTCGTGTGTACAGCTCATAATCTTTGCCTAAAGACTAAGCTGAGTGCAGTTTTCGTGTTCCTGTTAATGTCTGAACATTAGTTTCTGGTCATTCACATTTTCAATGAATACAAATTTTCCTCTGGACATTGTGTTCCGTTCATTATCAGCTGCTTCCATTTTAAGATTGATGCGCAGGATATGTTATCTTTGTTTGTTCTATTTTCTTCATGGCTGTCATTTTCATGTAATGTGTTTGGCATTGTCTGCGATTTACATAGCTTAATACACATTCTCCGTGCTTGTGTTCGCTTCACAGCTTCTTTCTTTTTCTGAATCGAAGGAGCTGCTTTACTCTTCTTACCATCTGAACTTTCTGATACAGCACTACTACATGGCACTGCTGTCATAGCTTCCAACTATTTTCTCTGCCGGTATCTTTTCATTTCTTCAGCCTTCTTCCTTCTTAGGGAGGCTTTTAATTCAGGATCTGAAGTGGCCATCAGTTTAACTTTCATTCTTTCCTTCTTTTTTCTGTCTTTGTCAGTTTTTTTCAAAGCAACATAGTTTTCTGTTTTTTGACGATTTCTTCATTCCTTAACTTTCAGCCTGGTTTGCTCCTTTTTCTTCTTGACATTGTCAGCATAGTTGTCAGCAACTCTTTCAGGTCTTTTGTGTCACAGTGATGATTTTCTGCTCTCTTCTGCAAAAAAGTTACTTCTTTACTACATTTATGGCCTGGCTCAATACAAACATGTAACATGTATGAAAGTGATATGCTATGGAAAGAAACAATCAAAATATGTTATAAATACCTTATTTTGTTATATTTCATCGATTATGAACACAAAAGTTGTGCATGAGTTATAATTATATTTGCCTTAGAAAAATTGTAGTATTCTGTAGTGTCCGTAACCCCACTAACAGTACAACAAAATATACTAAAAACCTAAAAACTGTGCATTCCACAGGCATGTACTTTGTCAATATTCTGTATTAAATGACATTTGCATTATTAAGTGGTGTAATAAGTGGCTTACATGTTCGTTTCTTATAATATCTGCCCAATAAAAGGCTTTCACCATATAAATTGTGCATCAAACCTAATTCAGGTCAATTTCTTCATATTGTATGTTTGGCTTCAATATTTCAACAAGGCAAGCATCAGTTCTTATGTAATTCATGTGGATATTTCATGAATACGGGAAAACAGGTATAGGCATATTTTGGGTTACGGACAATACATAATATAATAAGCAATGCTTCAATACATTCATACATACCTTGGTCATCAACATGACTTAAAACTTAACTTTTTTTTCATTTCTCAGGACTTCTTGATTCATTCTAACATACTATTTATATAATAATTATTATTATTATTATGCCGACTGTTATATGTAGACAAAATATATTGAGAACTATTACAATAAAGGAGGTTCTGATATTGGTGACTAATATATTGGATCAGATAGTCTTGAAAGTGTGAGAATATTCTTTGTTTCATTTAATGCTTTAAAAATATAAAGATTTTTGAAGTTTGAAATTTAATTAACAACAATCACAAGTATTAAAAAACAGTAACATGAATAATAGACGACTATGATAGATTGACAGATTGGATCCACCCCCTTGCACGTGGACTAGCTATATATAGCTTGACAGACAGCTGAAAACCCAACCTTCCCCGCGTGGAACTGGCATAGTAGATGTACTAATTTAGTATAGTATATCAACGCTATATAATTCTTTGTGATATATGCCAAAATATCGTATGGACTTATATTACAGAAGAAATTTACAGAAAGCATAATAATACACAATATGAGTTATATATTCATGAACTATGTAGTTAGTGATGAACAGTCAAATTTCTTGGAAAGGCAATCCTTTGGATGATGCAATATTACATCATAACATTGTTGCATCAGCCAAAGCATACAAGTATTTTCCAACAGTAAATATATGGTGCAATATTGCATCATAAAAATTTGCTTTTTTCTGAAATAAAATAAAAACGAAAAGCTGATTAACACAGATGAAATTTAATATCAATATTTTAGACAATTCATGTAGTGTCCATAACCTTTATATATATATAGCTGAAAAATTGCTCGCTGGACGTTAAACACCAATCAATCAATCAACCTTTAAAATGTAAAAATATCAAACTTCAAATTAAAACAAATAAAAAATATTTTAGATTTTAAGCATACACGTTGAGAGGCATAACATTGTGGAAGACCACATTTCTATTGTAAATACACCTTAAAATATAACCCCATGGTTACGGACACTACAGATTAGTCACCTTGCACAATTCTGCTGTTCAATGCCCTGATTTTTAGGGCTGTAATTCATGAATGCCAAGATGTTTCAAACTTTGATCTTAAATGAATCTTACAAAGCAATAACCATTTTGCAGTGATTTTCAGGCATATAACAAAACATATGCATGCCCACTGTGATTTTGAAAATTTGTCAGAAGCACCTCTTTATGTTATTTAGTCATAACTTTCATTATTACCCTTATTTCCTTCATATGTTGTCTTTTCATAATGCAGCTACCAAAATTTAATATAGGAAATGTTCTGTAAGCATACATTAATATAATTTCCAAATAAATCACAACAAATATGCTAATTTGAGTTTTCAACATAAAATTTTTGAAGTGGGACAGCATAACGCAAAAAAGTAGCCATTTTGGGGACATGTTTATTGCCATAACTCAACAACAGAGTAAAATATTGACTTGAAATTTGATGGCCATCAGGAGTGGTCATTACTACAAGCGTTGAAAGTAAGAAACAAATTGTAAACACTACTAGTTGTCTTCAATCAGTATATGACATCAAAAAAGTAACTATTGGACAAATAATGTGTTTTAGCCAAATATATATAATTTGTTCATTTCAAAATAAAAACTTTCAATTAATTTGATTGAGTTTTAGTCTTTATTACATAATAAAGTCTGTGATACATGAGAAAAGTTGAAAATACCAAAGGGGTAATCAGAAGCCATAAATCGAAGAAGGACAGACAATAGAATTGCACACACGAAAAAAAGACAAAAAGACAAACAATAATCTACAAAACACTACACAGAAAACTATAGATTGAGCAACATGAACCCCACAAAAAACCAAGGATGAACTCGGGTGCTATAAATGGATAAGTAGTTCCTGCTCTGCTAGTGGCACCCGTTATGATTGATTGTTGTTTTACGCCAAATAGCAATTATTCAGCTATATCATGGTGAGAAGTATACCTTCGATGAGATGATGATGTCCACTTTATACTAGGCCAACGTCAATGTGTGACGTAAAAGTGTCTTTGACATTAACAGCTGAGCTTGGTGCTGCTTTGACAACTGTTTTACCTGTTTTGTTCAAGTATTGTTATAAATACTGTTATAGTGACAGCCGGAAACTTTGAGCCGTAATGAAAGGGGGAGGTTTGGCGCTTTAAAATCTGATTCAACCCACCATTTCTTTAGAAATGCCTGTACCAAGTCAGGGTCATTACGGTTTTCAGTTTTCCGGTTGTTGACTGATTTTGTCTGTTTATATAATTATGAGTTTTGACTTTCCCTTTGTAAGATTGTTCGGAGATCGGTAATTTTGTTATTACCCTTATTTAGTTAGATCTTGATAGTGCCAGTTCACTGAAACAACAGTCCTCGAGTAGACATGTCGCTTCACTTGGACTCATGAACCTGATTCTGAGAAAACCAGTCTTTGCTCTGTATGATATGGCAGGAAGTCAAACTCTCTTATGGCAGCAAGTCAAAAACTCTTGAATTTCAAAAATAACAAATAAAACATCAAAGGCATAGTCACACAATTTGTTAAGTGGTTTCGGAGAGAAATGGTGAAATATGAAACATCTGATGGAAGTAAATGATGACAACAGTATAGTTTGACGTGTGACTTATTTGATATTGAACAATACAATAAAGAATTTTTTTTACAAGCAACTGGTTAAACCCAGCCACATATTTGTGCCTGTCCCAAACCACGTCCTGGATTTCCAACTCCATATGTTTTCTTTTTTTTTATTCGTTTCGTTGATATTGGTGGAATTGCTTTCCATCTTTGTTAAAATTTCTTTTTGTAAGAAGAGTTTGAAGATACCAAAGGCGTAATCATAATCCGTAAATCGAAGAAAGCCAGACAACACAATGGCAAAACGAAAAAAGGACAAACAACGATCTACAAAACATTACACAAAAAACAAAAAATTGAGCAACACGAACCCCACTAAAAACCGGGGTGAACTCAGGTGCTCCGGAAGGGAAACAGTTCCTGTTCCACCAGTGGCACCCGTCCGTCGTTGTACTCTAAATACAAACCTGTTGATATGTCATGAATGAGGAAAGGACAGGGAAGTGATTACGACGGGTGGAACATATCAGTGGTCATTTGTAAAAGACCGGAAATTGAGAACATGGGGTACATATGTTTTTGTGTGAAAAAAAGCAGCTTTTAATTACACAGATTTCTCAAAGTTTAACAGTTATATTCATTGTAAACCGGAGAAGACTTCATAAGTAAGAATTACTCGCATCTTATCCAATACGCATGTTTATTTGCAAATAGGAAATGTTTGAAGATACCAAATTGGTAATCAGAAGCCGTAAATTAAAGAAGAACACACAATACAATGCCCAAAAGAAACAGAACAAACAATGATATACAAAACATTACAGAGAAAACTAAAGATCAAGCAACGCGAACCCCATTAAAAACTGGGAGTGAACTCAGGTGCTCCGGAAGGAATAGCAGTTCCTGTTCTACATGATACCCGTTGTGTTGCTGTTAAACAACACGAAACACGAACATCATCTGACATGGAATATGTTTAAACAAATCAGGAATTTAAAAAAAAACATTTTCTTTATAAGAGCAAGTGATGGAAATGCAATTATACATGGTAGATATCATAATGATCTGCAGATTCAATCTATTACAAATGAAGGTCCCAGGGTATATGTAGGCTGCAAGTGAACATTTTAGATAAGTAATTGTGATAAAATGCAATGGTGAGTGAGTGTTGTTTAACACCAAATAAACAATTAGTCAGCAATACCAAGGCAAGAGTAAGTTACATTTCGACAAGATGGAATTTTATAGTGCTAACTCACTGAGCAGCTGAAACAATAAATACCAATTTTATAGGTCTTGGGTTGACCCAACCAGTGCTTGAAGCCACGATCTTGTTATTGTTGCCGTTTTGCAGATCTATATAAAAAATGTAAACTTGACATGATCATTCATGTATGGTTTGGATTCCAAAAAAGTTTGTTGTTTCTGAGAAACTACGAATTATTTATTTTCTCAAGAGTACCCCATGTTAAGAAAAGGTTGAAGATACCAGTGGGCTAATTAAAAGCCGTAATCCGAAGAAGAGCAGACAATACAATGATCAAAAGAAAAAGAACAAATAATGATCTACAAAACACTACACAGAAAAATTAATTATTGGACTGTACAGTCCGTGGGTAGACATGTTTCTCTGATACATTATCCTGATTCTAAGCCAGGTAAATAAACATGAGAGACTATCCAATACAGTCCGTGGGTAGACATGTTTCTCTGATACATTATCCTGATTCTAAGCCAGGTAAATGAACATGAGAGACTATCCAATACAGTCCGTGTGTAGACATGTTTCTCTGATATATTATCCCGATTCTAAGCTAGGTAAATGAACATGAGAGACTATCCAATACAGTCCGTGTGTAGACATGTTTCTGTGATATATTATCCTGATTCTAAGCCAGGTAAATGAACATGAGAGACTATCCAATACAGTCCGTGGGTAGATATGTTTCTCTGATATATTATCTTGATTCTAAGCCAGGCAAATGAACATGAGAGACTATCCAATACAGTCCGTGTGTAGACATGTTTCTCTGATATAATATCCGGATTCTAAGCTAGGTAAATGAACATGAGAGACTATCCAATACAGTCCGTGTGTAGACATGTTTCTCTGATATATTATCCTGATTCTAAGCCAGGTAAATGAACATGAGAGACTATCCAATACAGTCCGTGTGTAGATATGTTTCTCTGATATATTATCCTGATTCTAAGCCAGGCAAATGAACATGAGAGACTATCCAATACAGTCCGTGTGTAGTCATGTTTCTCTGATATATTATCCGGATTCTAAGCTAGGTAAATGAACATGAGAGACTATCCAATACAGTCCGTGGGTAGATATGTTTCCTTGATATATTATCCTGATTCTAAGCCAGGTAAATGAACATGAAAGACTATCCAATACAGTCCGTGGGTAGACATGTTTCTCAACTCTGATACATTATCCTGATTCTAAGCTAGGTAAATGAACATGAGAGACTATCCAATACAGTCTGTGGGTAGACATGTTTCTTTGATACATTGTCATGATTCTAAGCCAGGTAAATGAACATGAGAGACTATCAAATACAGTCCGTGGGTAGACATGTTTCTCTGATACATTATCCTGATTCTAAGCCAGGTAAATAAACATGAGAGACTACCCAATACAGTCCGTGGGTAGACATGTTCCTCTGATATATTGTCCTGATTCTAAGCCAGGTAAATGAACATGAGAGACTATCCAATACAGTCCGTGGGTAGATATGTTTCTCAACTCTGATACATTATCCTGATTCTAAGCCAGGTAAATGAACATGAGAGACTATCCAATACAGTCCGTGGGTAGACATGTTTCTCAACTCTGATACATTATCTTGATTCTAAGCTAGGTAAATGAACATGAGAGACTATCCAATACAGTCTGTGGGTAGACATGTTTCTTTGATACATTGTCATGATTCTAAGCCAGGTAAATGAACATGAGAGACTATCAAATACAGTCCGTGGGTAGACATGTTTCTCTGATACATTATCCTGATTCTAAGCCAGGTAAATAAACATGAGAGACTACCCAATACAGTCCGTGGGTAGACATGTTTCTCTGATATATTGTCCTGATTCTAAGCCAGGTAAATGAACATGAGAGACTATCCAATACAGTCCGTGGGTAGACATGTTTCTCTGATATATTATCCTGATTCTAAGCCAGGTAAATGAACATGAGAGACTATCCAATACAGTCCGTGTGTAGACATGTTTCTCTGATACATTATCCTGATTCTAAGCTAGGTAAATGAACATGAGAGACTATCCAATACAGTCCGTGTGTAGATATGTTTCTCAACTTTGATACATTATCCTGATTCTAAGCCAGGTAAATGAACATGAGAGACTATCCAATAAAGTCCGTGGGTAGACATGTTTCTCTGATACATTGTCCTGATTCTAAGCCAGGTAAATGAACATGAGAGACTATCCAATACAGTCCGTGGGTAGACATGTTTCTCTGATACATTATCCTGATTCTAAGCCAGGTAAATGAACGGTAGACATGTTTCTCTGATACATTATCCTGATTCTAAGCCAGGTAAATGAACACGAGAGACTATCCAATTTTACACTTAGACCCTGTATTTATTTTTTATTTTTTTAATTTTTTTTGTCAAATATTTTTAACCTGTTGTATTGATTGTAATGTCAACCATTGTATTAAATTGAATGTGATTTTTCTGCCTGTAAAAGCATCATAGTTGACAGATTCAAGTTGAAGAAGAAGAAGAAGAATCGTCTAGAGGCGCTATACTAGACACATGTTCCATATTATGTAGGCATATATTCCAATTTTCTATTTTAGGTCACATAAATTTTGTTTTATTTATTTGGATATGTTCACCGTCGGCGTTATACCCGAGTAACCTTTTATTTACCACTTTTCATGATCACGGTGTATATCCATAACGGAACCTTTCCGCTCAAATATGCGTTACGCGATACTTTGGGAATAGACCAATTTCACGTTACCGCCGCCACTATGGTTCAAAGGTCAATCGGAGTAAAAAAACGTAAACAAGACGTCATTGCATTTGTAAACACGGTGACGCAGTTTATTCATCGTGGCAGTTATGCACATATCGTCACGGTCGTAAGGAAGTTTTTGTGAATTTGTTGGTTAGGAAAATAATTTATGACTACATGTATCCCGTAGATCTTGAAAATAATGAGAAATCGTGTGAATATTCAGCTATACAGTATGTGGCCAAAAGTATTGCCACATGTAAAAAAAAAAAATCCCTATATAATCAACCAAAACCATATTTAAAAAAAAAAAATTGTGAAGTCATTTTTGGATAGATTTTAACAAATTTTATACCAAAACATTCAGAATTGTCTATATTTTGATTGTTTATTTGCTCATTATGTTTATATGAGTGGTTTTTATTTGTACATAATTTAAACACGATGGTGAATTTTTAGGATTTATTTTTAGTTGAAATATATAGGAAAATCAAAGTCAATTTTTATTTGTTATGTTTAAATTATGGAGCATCAAATAAAACTTTTTAAAAGGCCCAACTTAAAACTGGTATGCCCCTTTTGTTAGAGAATGTATAAAGTCTGTGTGTGTAAGACACTTTTGATGTACTAACTTAAAAATGACTTGGTTCAACTATATATCATTTTATGATTTTTTAGAAGTCAAAATCCTGTAAGAATGCACACCTTTATTATTTGTACATTAAACACACTACAAAATATTACAAAAACTCTAGCTCAAAACTATAGGGAGGGACAGACAGGAGTTAAATAGTATGCCCTGATACAGGGCTATACATTAACATTCATGTTCCATTCTTACATGTATGTCAAGCACATTATTATGGTGTGGTTTCTGTTCGTGAGGCGCTCCATCCTTTCTTGTTTATGCCAATGTCAGGAGACCAATAATAACATATAAGGATTAGTATGGAAAAAGTGCTATATTCAGGAACAAGTCAGTCTTTGTTGGGCAAAATATGTACATGCACATCAGGGGCGGATCCAGAATTTCAAGTTAGGGGGGCGCACTTAAAAAAATAGCGCCGAGCGGAGGGAGGCGCGAAAATGTTGGGGGTATTTCGTGTGAAAAATCACGATTTACGCCAAAAAATTATATTTTTTCCAATTGCGGAGGGAGGCGCGAAAGTTTTTGGGGTATTTCGTTTGAAAAATCACGATTTTGTGCCAAAAAATCATATTTTTTCCAATTTTAGGGGGGGGGGGGGGGCGCGCCGGGTGCGGCCCCCCCCCCCTGGATCCGCCCCTGCACATGTACTTTGTAAATGATTCAACTCGATAACTTTTGTAAATCATAGAGCACAAAAATTAAACAAATACTCATTAACAAGAAATATTTATTGCAAAAACAAACATTATTAAAAGGTCAGCTACATGTATAATAACAATGTTGTAAAATAACAACACTATGAACTCGAACATTGAAGAATGGGTAATAAATTAAAACACATTCCCCTCATCCTGGTGAAGTCTTAAGTTAATGATTGAATGAAAATTATATTGCTTTTAACATCAAAAAGTTAATATTGGGACACTATACAATTCACTCTATCTTTAGTTATTGAATTGAGAAGTTAAAAAATCTGACTAGAGTTCCACCCCCCCCCCCCCCCCCCCCCCAAACCATACTACATGTAATAAGGTTCAAAACTCCTTTAATTTCAAAATATTTGTCTAAGACTTTCTCAGGTAAATGAACAAAGCCCAAAATATTCAATAATTTTACATGAAAAACAACACTCATATGAGGGATAAAAACATTCTATTCATAGAATTTTTAAACAATAAACAACAAGAAACATAAACTATAACATGTGATGTGTAAACTATTTAAGCATGAGCAACAGGAAACACATTTAGTTACAAAAAATGAAAAGACCAACACCCTTAGTTGGATTTTTAGAGTGCTAGTTCATTGAAACAACAGTCTGTGGGTAGATATGTCGTTCCACTCTGAAACATTATTCTGATTCTGACCCGACCATTCTTTGTTCTTACTCCTTAATGCTGCATTCTTACCAATTTTATAATCTTTGGTTTGACTAGACAGGGGCTAGAACCCATGGATCTACCACATTCAAGGTGAGCATGCTAACCATTACACAACATTTTTGCAGTCGTGTAAAAATCACACTGAAAAAGGAGCACAAGTTCTTCAACACTTTCATTAGGCTAGGGACTTGTGTCCGGGTACCGGTAAACTGAGAAACGAAAAGAAACGAAACGAAACGAAAACAAAATCCAACGAAATCTGTAAAGTAAGAAAACGAAATCCAACGAAATGAAACGAAATCTGTAAAGTAAGAAAACGAAATCCAACGAAATGAAATGAAATCTGTAAAGTAAGAAAACGAAATCCAACGAAAAGAAACGACGAAATCTGTAAAGTAAGAAAACAACATATAACGAAAAGAAACGAAATCTATAAAGTATACCTCCCATAATCTATACTAGACTATTCATTAAAAAATAGGCTTTTGACTAGCGGTTTCTAGCGCAACATCAGTTTTTTTGTTTAAAAGTGTCAATTTATCAATTTTGCAGAAAACAATTAACAAAACTAGTAAATCTCCTCATGCATTCGCAATGTGCTCTATCAGAACCGATCTCCTCAAGCAGGAAAACGAGAAAATTGACAGTTTGTAGATTCATCTAGACTTCAATTTACTTCTAACGAATCGGAATTTATCCCCGATTACATTTAGACTCCCATGATGAAAAAATATTGAAAATTTAACTTGCATCTTTGTCAAGAACAACTTAGAAATGTAAGAGTGTCACAATTTTCGTCATGTTTTTCGTGGGACGATTGATTTTGCGAGAGTTACACTTCATATACAACAATAAACTATACATGTTTCTAATCGTGAAAGCATTCGCCACAGCGTAGCATTCTCTGATTTTGCAATATTCGAGCAGTAAAAAGCAAATTTCAATTGTTGACATGTACATACCTTGCGAAGCGTCTTCGTGAACTCTCCTCCACCAAAACCGGAAGTTATCCTCACGAATTTCTTTGCAGAACCGACTGTTCTGCTTGTGCCGATTACCAGCCGTGATTAAATAAAATAATTTTTTTGTTAGATGCAAATTCTGAACTTTTGGCAGAAGTAGGAGACTTTATAAAGCAATCTACAGAATTGCAAAAATGAGGTCCTTGTCGGTCAAAGGTGTGACATGTGAAAAATATAATATTAATTAATAGGATTTATTTTGTGTATCCTATATTATGATAAAATTGTAATTTTCTATGTTTTCTATGTTTTGTTTGTTTGTATTTGTATTTGCTTGACCCACATGGGTGTATTATTATGCAAATAAAGAATTATTATATTATAATCAAGCCATGTTGAGCGGGCCGGCACAAAAGATGTCGAGAGAGAGACTGAGAGAGATAAAAAAAAAAGGATGACATCTCGGACACGTATGTTGAGCGGGTCGGCACAAAAGATGTCGAGAGAGAGACTGAGAGAGATAGAAAAAAAAGGATGACATCTCGGACACGAATGCTGAGCGGGTCGGCACAAAAGATGTCGAGAGAGAGACTGAGAGAAATAAAAAAAAAAGGATGACATCTCGGACACGCACAAGTCAACTGGCCAAAGTAGGCCTACAATAGTTGTTGGTATCAAAAAGAGTTTCTACTAAATTTTGGTATATTGACCTCAGTTCAACTTTAAACTGATTAATATTCTTACGAAGGCAAGTGGGTAAAACGAGGCACGAGGGTTCCTCTTGGTAATTTTTTTCCAAAGCCTCGGAATCCTATCTGAGTAAATTTTCTGCTGAGATTGTTTTTACCCTATGCTTTTTCAAATAAAAATGTTGTAGACTTAGACTAAGACGTGTTCTGAGAAAGAGTGTGGAACGAGACTATGTTACGAACTTACGATTGCGAATATTGAAATATATGAGGTTATGAAGAGACTTGTAAGGTAAAAAAAAACATTTTACTTATTCAGCTGCCTAGGGCATTAAATTAGTGAAGATAGTTTATAAAAATACATCTATTAATAAATGTACCAGATCATTATAATTAAGGGTCCCGAGACAAATAAACAAGTAGAAAGCTGTTTTCTAAATCACAATTCATCAATTCATTTTTGTTGTACTGATTCCTTGCTTATGACACACCGTTGTGGGTTTAGTTTGAGTATCATTATTTGGAGAATTGGAGGAGGGGGGCTAAGATTCCTTTGCTCTGGGACCCAAAAATTCTCTTGGCGGCCCTGCCTATCACCACAGATGTTGTGGGTTCGAATGTCGCCCAGGGCGAGGTGTACAATATTATGTGATAAAGTTTGTCAGTGACTTGCGACAGGTCGGTGGTTTTCTCCGGGTCCTCTGGTTTCCTTCACCTATAAAAATGACCGCCACGCACGATATAACTGAAATATTGTTGAAAGTGGCGTTAAACACCATCAAACAAACAAGCAAATAGTAGACGATCATTGACCACAATATTTTTAGTTTGGAGCCGACGGTATGATCTCGAAAATTTCAGTCTTTGCTTATATTTATACTTTATACACGCAAAATAAGTTCTCATGAAACATTGTGATTGTTGATGACTGTTCTGCTTAGCAAAGGAATGCTGAAAGTGACTTTTTAGCTCACCTTGCCAAAGGCGACGTGAGCTATTGTCTTCACATGACGTCCGTCGTCGTCGTCCGTCTGTAAACTTTTCACATTTTAATCTTCTCCTCTGAAACCCCTTAGCCAAATGAACTGAAACTTGGTAGAAAGCATCTATGTAAGGTCTTCTATGAAGAATGTTCATTTCGTCCCGATCCGTTAACGAACATGGCAGACACAAGCAATTATTGGTACTGGTTGGCCAAATGAACCGAAACTTGGTAGGAAGCATCTATGGCAGGTTCTCTATAAAGATGCTCATTTCGGTCTTCTCCGTTAACAAACATTGCCGCCACAGGCAATTCTTGTTTCTGATTGGTCGATTTCTAAAAATCTTCTCCTCTGGAACTGCTTGGCCATATGAACCGAAACTTGGTAGGAAGCATGTATGGTAGGTTCTCTATGCTGATTGCTCATTTCGTCCCGATACGTTAACAAACATGGCCGCCACAGGCAATTCTTGTTTCTGATTGGTCGATTTCTAAAAAATCTTTTCCCTTGAAACCGCTTGGCCAAGTGAACCGAGACTTGGTATCAATGGAAGGTCCTCTATACAGATTGCTCATTTCGTTCCGATCCGTTAACAAACATGGCCGCCACAGGCAGTGCCGGATTTACCATTGTGCTTAAAGTGTGCTTAAACACAGGGCCCCGTTGGCCAGGAATCCCATCTTCCTGCCAATTTTTTTTTCTACGATGGATTTTCGCAGTGTACATGTCTGACCTAATATAGCGTAATATTTTAACTATTCCTAAATTTTCTGAGCATGTATGCCTGACTGCCCGTGTAGGCCCACCTGGTCTACCTCCTTCAGGGCCCAATTAAGGGGCCTCATCAAGCCTCATAACTGAACTAGTACAGGGTCTCATTTGTCCTAAATCCGGCACTGACTGAGTGTGATATTCCCGTCTTAATTCTTATGTTAGAAACCGCTGTCTTTAATATGACGAAAATCTGTAGGAAATCAGAAAGATTTGTTAGTCATGATTGTTTCAAAAACTACAAGTCGAATAGATCTAATTCGTAACGATCATGCAGTGTTTGAACATTGTTATGGTTATAAACATATTTATAATAAATGTGGTTTACTGTAAGACAAGTCGATCATTTCACATAGATAAAATGGAGTTTTCAATTCGCTTTTTTATTTAATAAATATAAAAAGACTTTTATATAAAAAAAACGAGTTGAAAACTATCGAAAACTGATCTACAGTTGTCTACAGTTGAATGGACGAATAAACAATTTATTAAATGCAACTGGACTGAATGAACTTACAACAAGGAGTATTAGTTATAATTATAAATGTTCAGTAAGCCATATATGATGATGCAATAAATGTTTATTTTAAGGGCCTATTAGAAAAATTGGGGCGTGGCTTTTTGGGGGATAATTAAACAATATTATTAAGAAAAAAACATTAAACAACATTATTAAGAAAAAAACAACATTATTAAGAAAAAACTGCTGGAACGTGCTAATCTGGGTCACAGGTCACTGTAATCGGGCGGCTGTATCGAGAAACAGATACGGTGTTGAAAAAACTGTTGATACTCATAAAATATTGATAAATGCAAAATAAATTATGTTTGTCTTCAAGAAATATGATAAGACAAAACCATGTGTGAAGTTTTATGACGAAATATCTCCGATTTCTATGTAAATTTACGAGTTGAAGTTGCGGATGTATCGAGAAACAGATACGGTGTTGAAAAAACTGTTGATACTCATAAAATATTGATAAATACAATAAAATTTTATGTTTGTCTTCAAGAAATATGATAGACAAAACCATGTGTGAAGTTTTATAGCGAAATATCTCCGATTTCTATGTAAATTTACGAGTTGAAGTGGGGAAACACACACAGGTAATTTTAGCGATGCATTTTTATCTTGGACAAGAATAATGAGCGTCCTGATTGGATGACCGATTTAAAACACACTGACTCCGCATGGTAAAAAGAAGCATGTACAAGAAATCTATGTTATATTTATTCATTTGTTTGATTCTGGAATATTGTTGATCATTGATTTAAACAAGAAAAAAGGGAAAAGGGGGGGGGGGGTGAATTTTATTTGTGAATTTTACAGTTAAATAAATGTTATGTTTCGACAGTTTAAAGAGAAAAATAAAAATTTGGTGCGACTAAAGCTTCAATCAGCGTTAAAAATTGAACAAATATCAGTGGTTTTGGAAATGAGATTTATTCTAAATAGAAAATCTGAATTTATTATTTATTAATTTATTATTAATGATACAATGTTATATCCCTTGGGAGGGGGGGCTATGATGAAAATTTGAAATAAAAACACAGGACTGGACTTTAAGCAAAAATAATAATCCTGGATTAGTTTTTTATTAAAAAATCCAGGACACCTGTATCCACGATTTTTTTTTTTTTTTTTAAAGTTAATAATATGAAATATTGATATCCACACTTGTCTTTTGGACAGCACATTTCTGTGTCCACACTTGTTTTATTATAAAAAAAAAACCTACCAGTCTTCACGCTTAACTTTTTACCTTACAAGCCCACCGGGCCTGTAAGTTCAAATATTTACAGGTCTACCATCAATTCTACAGGCCCGAATTTGAAAACTACATTAATGACCATTAATTCAAACCACCAAAACTCAAAACATGATGATGTACCAAATATTATGTGGACATGTCAATTATGCATTAGGTAAGACCATAATGCAAGTAAAAAACACAAAAAGACACTTTATTTTTTGGATTCATGTTTATATTAATCTCCTGAAAATTCTAAAATCATATTGTCAATAGCATCCTCAGTATATTCCATATCATCACTATCCACCTCCTCCTCCTCATCATCATCACAACCAATATTGTTATAAGACTCTTATAACAAAAACTTGTGATGTCATCATTGCGTAAGACATATAATTTGGTGATAATTTTTAATATGTACCCCCCTTTTTTTTAAATATCGCTATGCTTTGAATTAATACCACACAAAATGCAAAAAGTCGTATTTGTGTAGCCTTCAGCAGAAGAAATATGTACAGTACATGTGTATATGCCAATTTGCTCAACGGTCCAACTATATATAGAAAGCTAGGGAATGCAAATATAGCACGAACGTATATTGGTGTCAAACCAGTAATTCAACCAATCAGAGCTAAGAACAGAAAAAAGTTCCTTTCACTTTGTTGTATTGTGACAAATACTGAATGGAATGGAATAATTAAATTGATAATTGAAGTTAAATGTATAAGGATTATTTTGAGCCCAAATTTGATTGATATAGTTGTATTTTAATATGGATATCAGGCGCGTAGCTCCCTATACGCCAACACGCAGTTGCGTGCACATCGGCGTGCTGAAGAAAAAAAAATAAAGAGCAAAAAAAATAAAATAAATAAGGAATAATAATTTTTTTTTAAAAAGTGGAAAACAAAGTCTCGTGGCTTTTTGTGAAAATTCAATGTCATAAAAATTACGGCATTTCAAATTGTATTCAAATGACGTTACGGCCGTATCATTAGTATGAGTTACATCGAAAATATGGACAAGCGGACCAAAATGCGCACACTTTGCGAAACGCGATGGACGAGTCGAGCCGACGCACTGTACACATTTAAAACATCATTTCCTGTAGTGGTTCATGCGTTGGAACGATTACCAGGACTAGAAGATGACAAAGCCGGACAATACCTTGCATCTATTACCAGATTTGTATTTGTTATAGCTCAGGTAGTATCAGAACACATTTTACAGAGTACGGTGTTTCTGTCGAAATTCCTGCAAGGTATCGAATGTGACCTGCTGGAGGCTACAAAAGAATGTAAAACTGTCATTGAGTTGTTACGAGCTGAACGAATCGATGAATCAGTTTGGGATGAATTGTATCAATAGGCATTAGATTTATCAGAACCTTTCGATATCGTTGAAAATATGCCGAGGCGATGTGGAAGACAGATTACCAGAGCCAATCACCCTGCAAACACGCCAAAACAGTATTGGAAAGTTTCTTTGTACTATGCGTTTATAGACCACATGATAATGGAATTGGAGTCGCGTCTGATAAAATCAGAAAATCGCTTTTATGCACAGTATCTGCTTCCTCGTGTTATAGGAAATATTACGAACGAACAAATCGCGACATTGTATGAGACATACCAGACTGACCTGACATGTAATTTAGACGAATTCAAGAGGGAGGTCGCTCGATGGCGAACACGCTGGAGTATAACACCTCGCGATCAGATGCCAATTTCACTTTGTGAGACACTTGATGCAGTAAACCCGGTGCTATATCCTTCTATCGATACCATCTTGTGTATCATGTTGACAATGCCGGTAACAAGTGCTACCGCAGAGCGATCGTTCAGGGTACTACGTCGGTTGAAGACATATGTACGATCAACAATGAATAACGATAGGTTGTCATCGCTAGCATTAATGCATATCCATCGCGAATTTCAGTGTGGATTTAGACAAAGCTATGGAGAAGTGCGTGTCTGCTAAGACACGAAGAACAGATTTTGGGCAATTCTAAGTAAATTCTGTCTAACAAAATCATGAAATCAATGTGTTGCTTATGTATTCAATTTACCCATGAAAACACCTCAGAACGCACCATTTTGCATCTAGTAAAAAAAAAGACCCCCTCTCCAAGGCATGGTTGCTTGCACTGCAAAAAAGGCTAGCTACGCCCCTGGATATGGAGGATTTGATGCATGACCTATAAATAGGGAATTTCTGGGGGATGACAGAGCTATTTTTAGAGTAGGTATTTTCCATAGCCTGGCATTTCACTGCAAGACTTTAAACATGGCCTGATATTTTGACAGAACGTAGAGGAATCATGGACGTTTCAGAAAATGTATGGTCTTCGAAAGGTTAAACTTAAGATAAAATGGCCAGGTAGGCTCGAAAAAACACAAATTTAGTAGAAAACCTTAAAGAAATTAATTATAGGTTTCACACCTTAAGACACTCGCTACCGGATGTTTCATCCTATAACCAAAACGGACCATAACCAAAACGGACCATTACCAAAACGGACCATAACAAAAACGGACTATTGAAATAAAAAATGTAAATTTCTTGAATAAATATGATATTTTATGAATTATTTCTATGATTTTATATGTATTTAATTATTTGTATTAATTTGTTTAGTGTGTTTTAATTATAAACATATGTTCGTTTGCACATAAAGAGGGAGAGGCGTTAATTATCGAAAATAACAAATCAAGGAAATTAAAATAATTTAAATCGAAGCTTGAAACTGCGCTTTGGTTTGTAGAGTCATATGGCCTTGTACCCCAGTACTTAAAATTAGAAAGTACTGATGGGCAGACTGTTAAAGTCGATTTCAATCCGTGGTCCAGCAAATCTTCATACCAAGATTTGTCTGAAGAAGAAAGACAAAAAATTAAAGATTGTTATTTATTTTGGAAAAATTTAATGTTAGCGAGAGCGCTAAAAGGGAACTGACAGTATTTTGTGATGGGCTACCACGAACATATCTGGTTTCATCAATGCCAGGAAGATATTAACAGTTTATATCATTTTGAAAGAATTTTGGGAAATATCCCTGGCGCATATGTTACATCACATTTTCATAAATTATATAAAGTTTCCCCTTTTGCGCCCAAATTAAACTTTTAACTTCTATCAGTTCCATTCTCTTAAATCAACCTCCAATGGACAAATGATGGATCAAAAGTTTGTGTATGTAGTGCATTGAAAATGCGTTCTGTCATGTGCATAAGTTATTGTTTGCATGATTGACAGACACTATTCATCATATCGTTTTCTGGCTTCTGAACTGTCGATCGAGAAAAAAAAATATTCTAGACAGGCAGCAAATAGCCAGTAGTAGTATAGAAGCACCATCCATCTATTATTTGTGGGGGTGCTGTGTGGGGGTGCCGGAAGTGATCGCGTGCGCAGGCGCGACCGGAAGTTGTATCACCGGATATGAAGTCACCGGAAGTTGCATCACCGGAAGTTGCATCACCGGAAATGACGTCACCGGAAGTCGTGAACCGGAAATGAAAGGGAGATAATTTCCCGCGTTTTTTCCCCCGCGGTTTTTCCGGAACTCCTCTAGAGTCTAGGTGCGAACAATGGAATTGTGAATTCAACCAATCGTAGCCCTTCTGATATTTGAATCTCACCAATCGTACCCCTTCTTGCTTCGAATTCAAATCCAACCAATCGTAGCCCTTCTGATATTTTAATCCCACCAATCGTACTTCTTCTTGCTTCGAATTCAAATCAAACCAATCGTCAACCTTCCATTGTACGCTCGCCTTTTTTGAAAAAATCATTTCTACTCCAGCTTTGCTATTGACAGGACGTATTTATCTTGTGGAGAATTTATATTCGAACAAAGGTAAGCATCTCAATCCTATTATAATATTTTAATCAAATTAATTCATGTAGTTGATTTTTAATTCAGAAAACATTTTATGAAAAAATCAATAGTATGATGATCGTGTTGTGACATGTTTCCCGTTTACACGTTTTAATCAATTTACTTTAAAGTATCTTAACCCTATCCTTTTCAGAATACAAAGAATAGATTGAAGAAAACGAGGAAAATTTACATATTGCTAAGAGGTAAACTTATTTCATGTAAGATTGTAACGTGTTTTTTTTTTTTACTTTTAGTATGAATTTTTCAGAATTTAAAAGAATTCAAGTCCGATTTATTATTAATGTCAGTTCTTATTCGATTTTGTTTGATAGAAAGTTTTAATATTAAGGTTGGAAAAGGAAATGTTTTAATGCGTAACTTAAAGGTTCTGGTCGGAACTGAGGATTTTCTTCACAGATTAGAATTAACGTTTCATCTGTTTTTACATTTAATAAACTTTGCGTCATTTTTTGTCGATATGTTGTTGACTATTCCTTGTCTACGTTATACATATTTGTCATCCAATTTTTAAACTTGGATATTTATCATCCACTATTTTCTTTCTATTTCAGAAATACAGTTTTGTTATACAACGCAGTGTGTGTGTGTGATCACGGAACATTTATTTCAAGGTACAGGTAAGGCGATTTATTTTCTTTTTGAATAATTCTCTTGAAATATTCATTATCAAAATGGTTATAGTTTGTCGTTTTAACAAATAGTTATCAACACAAAGGATTTTCAAATTTTAATGGCATCAATCGATTTTCGAAGACAGGTGCTGTTCATTGTTGACTGCCTCTAAACCCAAACAAAGGATGTATTCATGTATTTTCTTCACACTATGCAAAAAAGTTATTAGTCGATGGGGTAGTCGCGTGCTACAACGCTTCATCGATTTCAAAACCAAACAAAACTTTTTTAATATTTTCTTTTATCTTTGCTACAGTTTTTTACTTTTAGTATGAATTTATTTTTTACTACATATTGTTATAATTTTAAAAGAATTCAGTGATTTAATGCAAAGCATTTGTATCAATTTTATAATCTAGGCAGGTGGTATATAGTCTTATTAATTTCATTCAGTTCTTTTTCGCGTAAAGTAGAGCAGGTGGTCTTATTAAATATCCATTGTGTTTCAGATTCAACGAAGATGGATAAAAGCAACGTAAGTGTTTTTTAATTATGTGTTTACATTTGAATCATTGGGTTTGATAAATGAAACATAACTATTAAATATAGTATGAAAAAATAACGAGGCTCTAGAGGGGGATCGATACCTACGAATTTAGCATTACTATTATGATTAATGAAATAAAGAGGCCCCGGAGGGGGGGAATCGATACTACGTATTTAGATACACGAGACAAGAAACACACAAACTAAAGAAGGAGCCATTCCACTAAATATATATGCATCACACAAACAAAAGACACAATAAAATCTCAAAACAGGAATAAAATAATATTGAACTTTTTTACCCAAACATAGCGTATGTTTCTATTGTATCGTTTCAGAAGTACGTGTGTGACAAATGTGGGAAACAGTTTACGGAGAAGAGCAACCTCACCCGCCACATGAAAACCCATGTAGATTCTTCGCAGACCTATCCCTGTAACATCTGCGGAAAAGAATTTAAGAGGGCAGACCACAGAAAACGCCACGAGGAATCCCACGACTACACGATCACCTGTCCCGTTTGTGGTCAATATTTTAATAGAAGGGAAAGCATGCTCCGTCACCGGGCTCTGCACAAAAGACCTGAAGTGATGAAGAGACCTCCATCTCCTGGACCATCCAATAGTCCTCCAAAGCAACCACGAAGTCACAGTCCCCAGTCTTCCAACAGTCCGTCCGTTGAACCTGATATATTACCAGAAGACCCGGAGACCCATATCCTATATTTAAGACACTGGAATACCATCCGTACAGAGGAGGTGACCGGCAATCGTGTCCAAGACAGGTATAATTTTACCTTGCATGATATGACAGCGTCCACTTTTCCAGAGATGGTGCGCCGGATCTTTCGACAGCAGACCACAGCCTTTAAAATCAACCTGTCGTTTGGTTTTATTTTGAGAAGCGTGGAAACTGGAGAATTACGGTACTACCACTCCAGCCAGAATAACTCCAGATTTTTTGATGCTCCACACCTCATCAGAACAGAAGAAGACTTGGAGAGGTTTCTAGAGGAGTTGAGCCGACATGACATGTTAGAGTATATTCGCCAACAACGTCCTGACACCAAATGGGTGGTGCACCTCCTGACCAACGTGACCTTCTACGTTAATAAAATCAACAATCATCCAATCGGAGGCGGCGTCCTGCTACCGGCCTACGTCTCCAACAACCCTGGATTAAACAACTTGACCGATGGATCGAATGGTGCCTACACAGACAATCTCTGCTTCTTTCGCTGCCTGGCCGTACATCGTGGAGCTCCAGTGGCGAACCTTGAAACCCCAACCAAGGCATATTTTCACCAATATCTAGACCATACCGAGCTTCCCTTACGAGAGTTTAAAGGCCTGTACCTGGACGAACTACCCCTTTTGGAGCGTTTATTTAATTTCAACGTCTTCGTGTACGAATTGAAAGAGACCGAAGAAGGTAAAGTAAATGCCGAATTGGTCCGCCGATCTCCCTACAAATTCGACGACACCATGAATTTGAACCTGTACATGGATCACTTCAGCTATATTAAAGACCTGAGGTCATACAGCAGGAGCTATGCCTGTCGTAACTGTAACAAGTTATGGAAACACGTCGGTATGTTGCACCGACATGAAAAAAATTGCAAAGGAGGTGTCCGTTACAAACACCCCGGTGGGGTCTATCATACAACAAAGACCGTTTTTGAAGAACTGGAAGACGAGGGCATCATCGTTCCACCCGGGGATCGTTACTATCCTTATCGAGCCACATACGACATTGAAACCATGTTCCACCCTCCTGAAAAAGAAAGAACAACAAAATTAGAATGGGTCAATCAGCACGTCTTGTTGAGCATCTCCGTCTGCTCCAACGTTCCCGAATTTACGGAACCAAAATGTTTTGTATTGGAAGGAAACAGCGCTGAAACCGTCGAAGACTGTCTTCAATATTTAACAGAGATAAGTCAAGCTGCTTATTTTCATTTGGAAAGAAATTATCTCTCCGCCTTTGGACAAATCAACTCAAAAATAGATGAAGATTTGAAAGAATTTTCCGACGAGGAAAAGGAAAAGAAACAGAAAGATCACCACCTGTACCAACTCGGCCAGAAATTAGAACGTTTTTTGCACGAACTCCCCGTCATCGGTTTCAATTCTGGGCGTTACGATATCAATGCCATGAAAATAGACTTCTTTTCCCACCTGGCCGAGCGGAACCTCGTCAAGTACGCCGTGAAGCGCAACAACACTTTTATGGCCGTCAAGACAGAGAAGCTGAAGTTCCTTGACATCGCCAATTACCTCGCTGCTGGTTTTAGTTATAGTCAGTACCTGAAAGCTTACGGCTGTTCCGAAGAAAAGGGCCATTTTCCGTACGAATGGATGACGTCCCTGGACAAACTCAACGTCAGCCAGCTCCCCCCTCACGAAGCCTTTTTCAGTACATTGAAAAACGAAAATATCTCTGCCGAAGACTACCAGCTGTGCCAGACAGTATGGGAAGACAACGACATGAAGACCATGAAAGAGTTCCTGGTCTGGTACAACAACAAGGACGTAGTCCCGATGCTAGAGGCCCTCGAAAAGATGTTCCAGTTTTACAAGAATCGCCACATCGATATGTTTAAAGACGGCATCAGCGTTCCCGGACTCACACTGAAATACATGTTCCAAGACCTACCAGACTATTTCACCTTGCCCGATGAGAAGAATAAAGATCTATACGACCTATACAAGAACAACATCGTTGGGGGCCCGAGCATCGTGTTTCATCGTTACCACGAGAAAGATAAGACCTTCATACGACCTACCGAGTACACAGATCCCAAGCCATGCAAGTCTATCATCGGCTTCGACGCCAATGCACTTTATTTATGGTCAATCATGCAGGACATGCCGACTGGACATTTCGTTCTCCGAAAAGAAGAAACAGGCTTCCGGCGGGAAACGCCCAGAAGGTATGAGTGTATGGCCATCAATTGGTTGGAGTGGGAAGCTCTGCAGTCTCGTCAGTCCATTCGTCACCAGGGTAACGACTCCGAAAAATTGATCGGGATGAAACGTTTACCCGTGGACGGATTTTGCAGAGACACCAACACCGTCTACGAATTCCAGGGATGTATCTGGCACGGACATCGATGCTGGATGACCAAAAAACATAACGGCGTCAACCCCGTCAACGGAAAGAACTTAGACGACTTGTACCAGCGTACGCAGGACAAGATACAATACATCAAAGAACAAGGCTACAACGTCGTGGAGATGTGGGAATGCCAGTGGCGCGCAAGTATCAAAAGAGACCCGGAATTGAGTCGTTTTATCGAACATCGAAAACGACCATGTGATGGTTTGATCACCATGACAGAGGACCAGATACTGGCGTCGTCTTGAACGATCAACTGTTTGGTGCTTTGGAAGTCGATCTTCACGTCCCCGACCACTTAAAACCGACGTTTGCCGAGATGTCACCCATATTTAAAAACGTCGAAGTATCCAGAGACGATATTGGTGACCACATGCGGCAGTATGCCGTGGACCACGACATCATGTCTCAACCCCGTAAAAGTCTGGTCGGAAGTATGTTTGGAGAAAAGATCATGATAATCACCCCGCTATTAAAATGGTATTTGATCAAAGGACTCGTCGTCACCCGTATTTACCAGGTCGTTGAATATAGTCCTGCAAAATGTTTTCAAACCTTTGGAGAAGCCGTCAGCGATGCCCGCCGAGACGGAGATGCGGATCCACATAAAAAAATTATAGCCGAAACCAATAAGCTAGATGGAAATTCCAGCTACGGGAAAACAATCACCAACAAAGAGAGACATACAGACGTTATATACTGTAAGGATAGATATGTCCATAAATACCTTGTAGATCCGTTTTTCCGTAAATGTAACCAGCTTAACGAAGATACATTTGAAGTCGAAATGAGTAAGAAGACAATAACTTTAGATTTACCCATGCAGATTGGCTGTTTTGTCTACCAGTACGCCAAGCTCCGGATGTTGGAGTTTTATTACGATTTCATGGACGTGTTTGTGAATCGTTCGGACTTCCAGTATTGCAGCATGGACACGGATAGTGCATATATGGCTCTTTCCACAGACACCCTGGAAGAAGTGATCAAACCCGAGATGCAACAGCGTTTCCGGATGGAAAAGAAGAATTGGTTTCCCCGTGATGACACCCCCGAACATGCTGCCTACGACAAGAGGACGCCTGGGCTCTTCAAAGAAGAGTACAGAGGAGATGGAATTGTTGCCTTGTGTAGCAAGACCTACTACTGTTTCGGGAAGGAAGACAAGTTCAGCTGCAAGGGGATCAATAAACGTCTAAACGACATCCACAAAGACAAGTACATGGACGTCCTGCTAACCAAACAGTCTGGATCCGGTACCAACAGAGGTTTCCGTGTCATTGACAATAAAATGTATACGTATTTACAAGAAAGAGCTGGATTTTCTTACTTTTACCCTAAAGAAAAGTGCTGGCAGATGGAGTGTCTACAATCCCGTTAGATATTTAAATCCGTGATATATAAACTGTAAATAATAGACTGTTTAAGATTTTAAATAGTGTAAATAGTTTTAAAAAATGTTTACCTGTAAAGTTCTAGTTGAATATAAAGGAAAAAAATAGTTAAAAATGAGGTCAATAACCTCGTTGATTTTCTTTTAAATTGATTTTCTTTAAAAAATTCATTGTTGTATATATTTGTATTTATTAAATAATTGAAATTGTATAACGGTGTTGGGTCTTTCATATAGATGATCAAAGATTGTATTTGGTGTTGAACGCTACTTTCAGTGATATCGTGATCAAAGATTGTATTTGGTGTTGAACGCTACTTTCAGTTATATCGTGATCAAACATTTCATTTGGTGTTGAACGCTACTTTCAGTTATATCGTCGTCAAAGATTACATTTGGTGTTGAACGCTACTTTCAGTTATATCGTGATCAACTATTTTATTTGGTGTTGAACGTCACTTTCAATAATATCGTGGTGGAGGAAACTATCGACCTAACGCAAAGTCACTGACAAACGTATTTCAAAGATGAGGTGTCTAGACGTACATTATTTGATCTTATCTTGAAAACCGATCACACAGAAGAAGAGTTTGAAAAAATACCAAAGGGGTAATCAAAATCAAAGGACAACAACATACATATACAACAAAGGACAGCACATTAAAGTAAAGAGTATGAGCCCCACAGGGACGCACATTAAAGTACAGAGTATGAGCCCCACAGGGACAGCACATTAAAGTACAGAGTATGAGCCCCACAGGGACAGCACATTAAAGTACAGAGTATGAGCCCCACGGGGACAACACAACGGTCACGTCAAGTTTAAAACAATGGCGTGATCAAAAGCCTATGAAAACAGAAAAAGGGCAAATAGATATCATTCAGACATGGACAACGATAGAGTACAGACATATAGAAGGATTGTGTCTACCATGTTCAATGACGGTGTTATCAACATGGGTCGAGTGCTAGTGTTATTTGCCTTCACGAGTCAAATGGGGCAACAGTACCCCACCGATGCATGGAAGTTTTGGGACATTTACCATGCCGTTCTTAAAGGGACAGAATACGAATACTTCAATCGATCGCTCATCCACCAATCAGAATAGAGGAAAAGGAACCAATCAGAAATCTCCATTTCATAAACAACTGACCAATCGAAACACAGAATGACTGTCCAATCAGATACGACGCTACGAAAGAAATCGACCAATCAGATACGTCGTTACTATTATTCACCTTGGATATAAGATGATGTAACTAAACCTCTGCGTCATTTACTGGCTGGAACCCGCAACATGCCAAGTCAAAAAGGTAAAAGAGCCAAAGGCGTTCAGATGACAGAACAGCAGCCTAAAACCCCGCAGATAATTGATATCGTAGAGATGCAACCAACTGCAGATATCGTACAGAGTCCACCGACACAAAACGGCTCACAGACGCCTGATACCGCACAAATAGAAGACATATTGCAAATGGCAGCCCAGATGGTCCACATTCAGCCGCTCAAACGAGCCCTGGGAGGAAACATATACTTGGAGTTAACAGAATGGAACGGATCCAAGAGAGTAGACTTACGATTCTGGAAAGATGCCACAGTCCCTACGAAAGAAGGAGTGAGCTTACATTTGGATCAATGGAAAGCCCTGTGCAACATGTCGGACGTCATAGACGATTTGCTTACCAGAGTCATAGAAAAAGAACCAGTAGAGTGGCGATACCATATCGGAAACGACGTTTTCGTGACGATCAAGGCACCGTTTCCCTTCGTTCACATCAGAAAGCACTTTATCCCCGCCGATGAATGGACCTACCGTCCTACCAAGAGAGGTGTGGCTTTGCACTTTGGAGAATGGAAAGAACTGAAACAGAGCATCCCATTGTTGGAAGAAAGAGAGCCAGAACTGAGACAGTTAGTTCCCTTGTATAGAACAGACTTGTAAAATAAAAGTTAGAAATGTATTATTTGTTTGTTATAAATATGCCCCCATCTACCCTAATTCAGTCAGTCGTATCCCGACACCCGAAACGACAACATGAGTAATACTTGTGGTTTATGCAATAGGACCTATGTGTGGCCTGCCGATTTAAAACGCCACTTAAAAAGCAAACACGGTCAACAAAAGTCTACCCTTAAGCAGCAACAGCCATACACACTTACCCCAGAGCAGCAGCCATACACGTTTACCCCAGAGCAGCAGCAGCAGCAGCCATACACGTTTACCCCAGAGCAGCAGCAGCAGCAGCCATACACGTTTACCCCAGAGCAGCAGCAGCAGCAGCAGCCATACACGTTTACCCCAGAGCAGAAGCCACCACCAACAGCAGCAGCAGCCGCCCACGAGCAGCAGCCATACTCACGGAGTAATGAAGAAGAACCCTATTATATTTTGAAAACCAACAATCCTTACACATTTTACGTTCCAGACGGATACGATCCCAATCATTTCATGCCGTGGGTCCATCCATTTACCAGTGTAATCTCGGGACCAACCGGAAGTGGAAAATCCGTCTTTGTCAGGAGATTCGTACACAATATCAAACACATGATGACCCCAATACCAGATCGCATCTTGTGGTGTTATGGAGAATACCAGACTTTATACGGAACCGTAGATGGGGTGGACTTTCACCAAGGATTGCCGGACTTGGACACCCTCGACCCTAGAGAAAAACATTTAATCATCCTAGACGATCTCATGGACGAAACGGATCAAAGAGTAGCTTCTCTGTTTACGAAGAAGAGTCACCACAGAAACATCAGTGTCATGTACATCGTTCAGAATTTGTTTCATCGAGGAAAACACCATAGAACCATAAGTCTCAATGCCCATTACATGGTCGTCTTCAAAAACCCGAGAGACGTATCGCAGATCATGGCCTTGGCGCATCAAATGTATCCCCAAAGGACGAAATACTTTTTGGAAGCCTACACAGCAGCCACTGCTCGACCCCACGGCTATTTAGTCATCGATATGAAACAAGAGACACCGGACATCTTGAGACTAAGAAGTCATATCTTTCCCGGTGAGGAACAGAAAGCGTACGCCGATATTTAGTTATATATCCCAGTCTATCCAAGATTAATTCAGTTTTACGAGAGATGCGGAAGCAGTAACATGGTCTCTCAGCGCTTAAAGAAACACGCCAACGAGTTAGTGTATTTACAAAAAGCAAGACCGTGTATTCGTAAACACCTCATCACCAAAGCCGATCGCAGTCTCGTCGACTGTCTGTGTGAGTGTGCCGATAACATTTTAAGAGGAAACGTCTCGTTAACTAAACCGCAGAAGGAAAAACTCGCGAGAAATAAGGCCGGATTGAGAGCACTGACGAAAAAGTCGGTCTCTCTCAAAAAGAAGAAAGCGATCTTACAGAAAGGTGGATTTTTGGGATCCCTACTAGCACCGATTGCCTCTGTAGTAGCACCGTTGCTCTCTACTTTGCTTCAATGAAGGAACTAACCTTAATGAATAGATACCATCAGACTCAAGGGCGGCCAAAACCTCCAGTGGAACAACGTGTGAAAGTCATGGACACCTTGGATAAAAAGATGGAATCCATACTAGAAAGAGAAGATCTGTCGACAGACGAGCGTCTCAAGCTATACGACCAATCGCTCACTCGATATTTGAACGTCCACGACGATTACAGGCCCAGACCCGTGGTATCTAAAGTGTCGACATCACCACCCGCAGTGATCGAAACGGAGACAAAGGACGTGATAGAAGAGGAAATATTGGAAAGCGTTCCGAAAACTATGAAAACCAAGGCCGAGCTATTGGTACGGAAAATGAAAGCAGACCCTAGCATTGCCTGGAGCGAGAAAGGGGAACTGAAATACAAGGGAGAAACCGTCAGAGGGAGTAACGTGGTAGATTTAGTGAACGACGTGCTGCGCAAAAGGAAATACTTCAATCCACAAGGATGGGAAACATTCGGAGAAGCCTTACGAGAAGCAAATGTTCCACAAGATTTGATTGGTCACGAGGACCGCTGGAAATACATCACTCAGACGAAAAGAACACCGAGATCTCGCAAGCGACAACAGAGTCCCTCCCCTATTAGACCGTACTCCCCAAAAACACCAAGAAACAGAAGGAAAGAAGTCAAGAACTGGGTCGACTTTTAAAACGGAGGTTGAGACCACGAAGGGGGCAGTTGTAAACATGGAGTCGACCTATTATAATGTAGTTGCTCCCGCTAGTTATGGAGGATTGAGTAAATTTAAGCCGAAAGGTTATACGAAGAAAGAAGTCAGAGAATGGTTACAGTCTCAGGACACGTACACGTTGCATAAACCAACTAGACGAAGATTTCCCAGACGTCAAGTGGTCGTGTATGGAATTGACCACCAGTGGCAGGCGGATTTAGTGGATCTGGCAAAATTGTCTTCTTACAACAAAGGATTCAAGTACTTGTTGACATGTATAGACGTGTTATCGCGATATGCATGGGTTGTTCCATTGAAAGACAAGACGGGGAAGACTTTGAAAGACGCCTTTCAGGTCATTTTCAAATCGGGGCGGCGCCCGATACGTCTACAGACAGACAAAGGAACTGAATTTACCAACCGAGTATTTCAAAAGTTTCTCAAGGAACACGACGTGCACTTCTTTACCACTTACAACGAGGAGACCAAAGCCAGTATCGTTGAGCGTTTTAACAGAACATTGAAAACCAAGATGTGGAAGTATTTCACACACAGAGAAACCCTAACCTACGTAGACGTTCTATCCGAGATGGTCGCATCTTATAACCACACCGTTCACAGAACCATAGGCATACCACCGGCAGAAGTCACGTGGGCTAACCAAACAACGGTGTCCAAGAGGCTATATGGAAGAAAGGGACCCAAAAAATCGTGCAAATTTTCTCCCGGAGATAGAGTGCGACTCAGCAAAGCCAAGCGTACGTTCAAGAAAGGATATTTACCCAACTGGACTGAAGAATTGTTTACTGTAGTGAAATGTATCGAAACCAGACCCCCGGTATACTTAGTCAAAGACGACCACGGTGAAATTCTAGAAGGAACATTTTATGCCGAAGAGATACAGAAAGTCATTAAACAGGACGACGTATACAAGATCCAAAGCGTTCTGAAAAAACGACGGAAAGGAAGACGAGTACAGTATTTAGTAAAGTGGCTCGGATATCCAGAGTCCTTCAACAGTTGGATCTTTAAACAGGACCTACAAAAGCGAGGCGTCGCGGTTTGAAACCTCAGTCTTGCAAATGGCACCGAGTGACACAGACAGCACATCGTCTTGGATCGCCTTTGGAAAAAAGATACCTCGATCGGAGATCGTATTTCTGTGTCAGGTACTCATCCTGTACACGGTTATCGTAGTCAGCATTTACAACTTGACGGTCGAATCGGAGAACAGTACTTTGTGGACGGCACTGTTGAGCAGTTGTTTGGGATACTTGTTACCTAATCCCACCATCAAGTCCAAACATGTTTTATCTGACCTTACCCAGTAACAGTTCCATGGACTATTTTCCGAACAACACCCTGGCCAGTTTCACTACACGATTACCGGAGATGTTAGATTTGGATGGATCCTGGGAGATAGGACTGGCAGAGATACAATATCCGCACAGTTGGTACAACGTACGCATAAACGAAGTATGGGTACTGTTCACGGATAGACATCACGAGAAACACATATTGGTACTGCCCGAAGGTTATTATGCATCCCCGAAGAGAATCGTCAAAGCATTAGAAGCCATGAAACACCAGAAGGGGATGAAGAAGGGATTTAGCTTGGGTATGAGCGAAGTGGACCACAAAGCGACATTATGGTTAGAGACTTATCGCAAGTGATCATCAGTCCATTGTTAAAGTCGTTCCTGGGGTTCGACAAGCTGAATTTTCCACCCGGAGATTATAAAGCACCGTACGTGGCAGACGTAACCAGGGGAGTAAATTCTCTGTACGTGTATTGCCCCCTGGTCGAACCGAGGATGGTAGGAAATGCTCAAGTACCACTGTTGAGAATTGTACCGGTGGCAGGAAGAGACGGAGAAATGATGACTCGCGCCTTCGACCACATACAGTACTGCCCTCTGGTACTAAGACGCTTTCAGACCGTTGAAATAGATATAAGGGACGATACGGGAGTCAAAATACCATTCGAACGAGGACGCGTGGTGGTGACACTTCACTGCAGAAAGAGAAAGGAGTCGTATCTAGAATGAAGCAAAGACACAATCCAGACGCTAGAGCGTATCACGAGTACTACTTGAATCAGGCAGGAAGGGGATATCCCGTGTACGTTGGAACACGTTATCAGAGAGGACATGGACTAGGAAGTATTTTTGGAAGTCTGTTCAAATCGGCCGTTCCTTTATTAAAGAGAGGAGCCAAAACTTTGGGTCGCGAAGCTTTGAAAACAGGTCTGAACCTAGCATCGGACGTCATGGAAGGACAGAACGTCACACAAGCAGCCAAATCCAGATTGAAATCAACTGGACAAAACTTACTCCAGAAAGCTATGGACACCGTGGGACCTCCCGGTGAACGATCTATAAAACGAGCTGCAAAACGGAAAAAGCCCAGACGTCGTCAGACGAAGCTACGGAACACATCGAAAGACATCTTCGGTTAAAAATGGCTCTAGTACACCAAAACTCTTGCGAATGTACGAAATCGGAATTGGATTTGTTTGGAGTACCACCGACTCAGACCAGTGTGGAACATGGCTATTGGGAGCAAAAAGGGCTGACATCGACCCTAACGGACCAAGGTCCTTATGAATTTGCAGTCAGTGGAGCTGGAGACGATTACATCGACCTGTTCAACACTTACTTGTTTGTGGAAGCACAGATCGTGAATACCGATGGTTCTAACTTAGAACCCGATACGGACGTTGGACCCGTCGATTTGTGGATGCATTCACTGTTCAGTGACGTCAGCGTTAGCCTAAACGAAAAATTAGTTTCGCCACCGACCAGCATGTATCCCTACAGGGCGTACATAGAAACTCTTCTCAGTTACTGACCAGCGGCTAAAGAATCTCAGTTGACGGGCGTGATGTGGTACAAGGACACTCCGGGACAGCAGGACAAGAGAACGACGGATAACAAGGGATTCACGTCAAGGAAAAAATTGACGGCCCTAAGCAAGTCGGTACAAATGATGGGAAAACTACATTTGGATCTGTTTTGTCAAGACAAATACTTACTCAATCACGTGGATCTGAAGATTAAACTGAGAAGAAGTCGGGACGCTTTTGCTCTCGTGGCAGACGCGGCCAATTATAAAATCAAGATCAAGGAAATGGCTCTGTATGTGAGAAAGGTACAACTGAGTCCCGCCGTTAGAATGGGTCACGTGAAAGCATTGGAAAAGACCAGCTGTAAATACCCCGTCAGACGAGTAGAAGTAAAAGTGGACACGGTACCCACCGGCAACATGAATTACGTTCAGGACAATATGTTTTTGGGACAGCTGCCAAAGAGACTCGTCATTACCTGTGTAGACAGCGATGCACTGAACGGCGCTATTGGGAAAAATCCGTTCGATTTCAAACACTACAAGATCAATTTTGTGGCACTCAACGTTGACGGACGACAGATTCCAACCAAACCGTTACAGCCCGACTTCGAAAACAATGGCTACATCCGAAGTTATATGGGACTCTACACCAGTACTGGAAAAATGGATCAAGACGAAGGAAATACCATTTCGAGAGAAGATTATGCCAAAGGAAACACCTTGTTTGGATTTGATCTCACACCCGACATGTCTGAAGTTGGAGCCTTTCAGCTGATAAAACAAGGCAACTTGAGAGTGGAGATTCATTTCGCAGAAGCCCTTACAACTACCATCAACGTGATCATGTATGCAGAATTTGACAACGTCATTGAAATTGATAGAAACAGACAAGTCTTGTTTGACTACAGTGCTTAGATGAACACCTTAGAGATCGACCACGTACTGAAAACACACCCAAGTACCAGAAACGTTTTCAAAGGAGTATATGCCAGAAATAGACTACCCAGAAGATTAAACGTACCTTCGGCCTTGATAGGGAACACGGACCCGGACGATCGACCGGGAACACACTGGGTAGCCCTATACATCGATGCCAATTCTAGAGGAGAATATTACGACCCCACAGGAAGACCACCCTTTTTAAGGGCCTACGTAAACTTTATGAACAAACATTGTACGAGTTGGACTTACAACGCCATTAGAGTTCAAGAAGAAGGCTCCACTGTATGCGGACACCACTGTATATTTTATCTGATACACAGATGTGCCGGAAAATCCATGGGTGCTGTTACGAGAACATTGAGACATCCGAGAGAAGCCACAGACATAGTCAAGACTTTTGTGCATCGTCTTATCAATAAAGCTTAGAAAATGTACTTGGCGTTTTGTTATAATGTAAAGCCCCGTATGATGAATAACATTTTATTTACGAAAAAACCAAACAAACAAAAGAACATAGAAAATGCAGTCATATATTGCATACACATACCACTGAGTCAATTAATCACGCTGACTGCACAATTCAAGAGGGAAAAATGGTTTAACATAGGGGGTAATAGGTCTATAGTGACCCGATACAGGTTGGATTCACAATTCCATTGTTCTTACCTAGACTCTAGAGGAGTTCCGGGAAAACCGCGGGGAAAAAAAACGCGGGAAATTATCTCCCTTTCATTTCCGGTTCACGACTTCCGGTGACGTCATTTCCGGTGACGTCATTTCCGGTGATGCAACTTCCGGTGACGTCACGATCCCCATCGATCCCCCACAAATACGAGGTGGATGGTGCTTCTATACTACTGCCAGTCAATGGGGTTTGCAATTAATATTTCGCATGCACAATAGCGACCCCACACCACAAGGTGTGGAAAATAGAAATATTATTCTGTGGCTTAAATGCGTATTAACTGCATTACATGTAAACTGTATGATTCTGTTTGATAAAGTCCTTTAACTAGAACAGGAAAAAATGTACACTTGAGTGAAATAGTGTTGTAATAAAAGATCGTGAACGTGAAATAAAAGTATGAAAGAATGTCAAGGTATATTTTAAATGAGGTTGAAACAAGACACCATTTGATATTAATTCGGTTGTATTTCATTTTGACCATTTTAATTACGGAAGATGATCACAACCATATTGTTTTTGATTGGATTAAAATTATACCTGTATAATAATGTATAATAACCTATTATTATTAGAATCCTAACATGACTGCGAATTTGGCATAAATGAAATAACAAATGGCTTCCTAGGGCGACTCTTCAAAATTACAAGGCTACTTGAACTTCGCTTTTGACCAACGAGAAATCGAAGTCAACCTTCACAACGCAACTACTTCGCCCTCTAACGTGAGTCCTGCTTCTTGTCCTTTTTTAAAACCTACATGATGGGGAAAAGATCGACCAATCAAATTGCAAAAAACAGACACACCTAAATCTATTTCGAATATCGGAAATTCTTAAAAGGCCTACCCATTTTTTGCATTGACTCGGCAGCAACTGAAAACGGAGAACAATAAACTAAACATCTACACACAATATCTTATGAAATCAACTTTTGAAACTATATGACTTTTTTTCACAGGCCCGTCGGACTTGTGGAACTACTCATTTTATACGCCCGTGTACAATTTTACACGCCACGGGCTTCGGACTACGGCCTTATTTCGAAGACTGCCCTACATTAAAATGTGCATATTGTCTATATTATTCTTGCCGTAAATACAAGATTTAAATACTCCGTCATATAAATGTTGACTATCAATACTTTCAGGACTTGTATATGCTAATTACTTGACCCTTTCTGTCATACAGGTAAGTATTATTCGGTCAGTTGAAACATGGCTGTACTTTTGCGGAGCACTGCACGAAGACTATTCAACAATGCTGTTAAATACCAAACGGCATGCATGTCAAGTGTTCCAGAACCTCAAACACAGCCTGACATCAAATATGCAAAGGTAAAAATTTACTGACAATGTCAGTGATATCATGACCATTGTGATATTTGTTTTTGATCAAGTGTGAAAGTACTTTGTTTTGTATAGGCTACTTCTAAAAAGTTCTTTTTATGTCGTTATCACATGTTACTGTAAATAAAACACATTGTTTAAAAGATTTGTTGACATGAAAGCAGGGACAAGTTTTATTGACAATCACCCCACCATGTGCACTCGACTGGACCTATGACCTGGTGGATAGGATAAGCTTTATTATAGTTTGTATCAATCACAGGGACATACTCCCGGTCACTAAATTTGTCCCGCCTATTTTTTTGTTTACTGTCAATGTACTACCCATTTTTAAGTGGGCAATGCATTGACATGCAGGTAATACATTGACAGTAAAAAAAATCAGTGGGGCAAATTTAGTGGCCGGTAGTATGTCCCTGTGTATCAATTAAGTAATTCTACATTTTTAAAAGTTTAATTTTCAAAGATGTTAAAATAACACTTAATATTGTAATGCAATGTTGTTTTTAAGTTCAACTGACCATAATAATTAATATTGATTAAATTTCATGTTTTTTGAAATTTTGTGGTCTATCGAGCGAGTTCAAGGCCAAGGGGTTTATGTCCAATTTTAACTGTTCCAACATTATATCCACCTGTATACACAGGTAGTCGGGTACTAAGGGACAGGATAGCCCTCTTTTACCTCAAAACTACAAAAATTTTGTATCGTATCCTTCAGCTATTATTTACGTTAATCTGATGTACATCATCACAAGATGACCCTTTCTATACCAAACAGTCATTTTAAAAAATCCATCTTCGATTTATATAAATAGGTTTTTTTTTAAACGACAGTATAGAAACGGTCATTTTGTTATGATATATATCACATTAACATATAAGGTACCGACCATTTAACTTGAAAGGGGGGGGGGGGGGTTATGGTTTTTTGTTTCGTTCAGAATTTTTTTTTTCTGACAACACAAGAGTTAGATTATTTATTTTTTTTGTCGGACAAAGCACAAATTTTTTTTCCAGAATTTAACATTACTTTATTTGACAAAAACTCTGAATCACATTTTTTTTTTTTTCCTCCACCAAAATCAGAATTTTTTTTAGAAAAAAACCATAACCCCCCCCTTCAAGTTAAATGGTCGTTCCCTAATTAAACTGAAAATATTAGCTGAAGGATACATACAATAGACAATATTTATTTGCACAAACACATTTACGATAAATGGTTATGGCGAACATTGACAATACACAATAACAAATGATTATGGCAGGAGTACTTTTTACAGCAGAGATTTTATCGATGGGAATTGAAGTCGGAGATAGATGCTGCCATTTTTAATATTAGTAATTTGATTGATGAAAACGGACTGGACGGACAGGCATACAATGTGAGACGGTATCAAAATTTGCCACATGATGCAAATTCAACTAATGTCAAAAGAGCCGAGAATACTAAAGAATTTATTTCAAACATGCTGACTCAAACCGACTGTTTGAAGAAGAAGAAGACTGAAGGTATCAAATCTGAGGTTCAAATTTATTTAATCCTGAATTGCTGAAACATTGACTGTAAAACCATATCAAACATCAGAATTAGAATTTCATGATAACCTTTTGAAAGGAATTGAAGGATCAACAAAGACTTTGACACGGAAGTTAGATAATGTTGTCTAGGTCGCACAATAGCTAAAAGCTAAATGTTATCCAGCTGTAGTAATGAATGCTGAGGAAAAGAGTAGTAAAAGGAGGAAAAAAGAAAATACTCAAAAAAATGAAAAATAGAAAAAAGAAATCATTAATGAAAAATGTCCATAAATTATCCTAAATGCTGGGAGAACCAAACGTGTCATATGACATGTTTGGGGAAAACTGTAAGAAGGAGACACAGATTACAAGAGAAAATATGAAAGTTTTAGACAGAAAAATGCTAACTCCGCGGTACCATTTAAAACCCTTGGAATATATGTTACAGCACGAGTTTTACGAAGAATCTAGTAAAGAGGGTATGATTAGCATTATAAGTGTACTAACAGAAAGACAGGATTCGAAAGTCGACAATCCGCAAGACACCAGCAGAAACTCTGAGGTCCGACCAGCAGTCCCTAATATCATCCTTTTTTGTTAAGAATAGGTCTACTGAAGAAAAACAAACTTCACAAACACAAAGAAGAGAAGAGAGTGATGTGGAGTTGACATCTGAATCCCACACTTCTGGAGATCAGTCTGATAGAACTGTTTAAACAATTAATTGAATATTTTTCCTAATTACAAAAATATTTTTATTCAAAATTTTGTTATATTTTTCAAATCCCCCCTCTGAATTACCAAAATATTTCAATGCCCCCTTTGGACTTCCAAAAAAATTTCAATGTCCCCCCTTTATTCCCTATCAGTTACAAATGACTGGCCCCTAAATAAAGTCAAGGTCATCTGTTGTTTCATAGTTTTTGTGGGAGTCTCTTATTATTCAGTAGTGATTTTTTAATTATTATTTTGTACTATTATATTTGGTTACTTAACAACAGTGCACCCTTAACAACCAACAGCAAATATTTCATGCATCCTCAGGACAAGAACAAGCTCAGCAATATCTAAAAATATTTAGAGTATGAAAAAACATAAAAAAATAATTACGAAATGTATTAGTATTATGCCACAATATAACAGAACTACTGCTAAAGTTGGCATTTAACATCAATTAATAAATCAATGTATTAGTATTTGAACCAAGTGGCTAATCAACACAAATGTCACAATTGAAGTTCAATGTTACCATGATTTGTATTAGATAACATGACCAATTTGATTTGTAAATGTGATAAAATGATAAAGCAATTGAAACATGTACAAAATGTACTAGTCAGCAGAAATGTTGACATGATTTTATATTTGTTATGGTTTAAAGTGTTCAAAATAGTAAATTCTATTATTTGTTTTAGAAAAAAATACTTTGCTTCAGTTCTGCTGAATAAAGATCCTCAAATTATGTTGAAGGAATTTGTTGTATAATTGCTTCATGAAAGCTTGTCTCTCCTTTTCTGTTTTGCAAAAATCCCAACCTGTGGACAGTGGAAGGTGTCTGGAAATCTTAACACTTGAGGTGGAGATCTATAATGACCTTAACCTAGCAACCACACAACCCCATATTACTTTTTGGAATAATACAATATTCAAAATGGCCACTACTGATATCCTTTGTTTAACGTAGGTTTCAGTGGGAGTTGTCTAAAGCAATTATCTTTTCAATGAATACTTTTTTTTTTAAACTTCCATTGATTGTATGTTAATGTTTTAGTTTATAAAACTGCTTACTCGACTTTGAGAAAAGCCACATGACCTATACAGGCTATCAAGGATATCAGAAAGAATGCCTGATATCCTTTAAGTGTAATAAAGGATATAAAAGCCACATGACCTATACAGGCTATCAAGGATATCAGAAAGAATGCCTGATATCCTTTAAGTGTAATAAAGGATATAAAAGCCACATGACCTATACAGGCTATCAAGGATATCAGAAAGAATGCCTGATATCCTTTAAGTGTAATAAAGGATATAAAAGCCACATGACCTATACAGGCTATCAAGGATATCAGAAAGAATGCCTGATATCCTTTAAGTGTAATAAAGGATATAAAAGCCACATGACCTATACAGGCTATCAAGGATATCAGAAAGAATGCCTGATATCCTTTAAGTGTAATAAAGGATATAAAAGCCACATGACCTATACAGGCTATCAAGGATATCAGAAAGAATGCCTGATATCCTTTAAGTGTAATAAAGGATATAAAAGCCACATGACCTATACAGGCTATCAAGGATATCAGAAAGAATGCCTGATATCCTTTAAGTGTAATAAAGGATATAAAAGCCACATGACCTATACAGGCTATCAAGGATATCAGAAAGAATGCCTGATATCCTTTAAGTGTAATAAAGGATATAAAAACCACATGACCTATACAGGCTATCAAGGATATCAGAAAGAATGCCTGATATCCTTTAAGTGTAATAAAGGATATAAAAGCCACATGACCTATACAGGCTATCAAGGATATCAGAAAGAATGCCTGATATCCTTTAAGTGTAATAAAGGATATAAAAGCCACATGACCTATACAGGCTATCAAGGATATCAGAAAGAATGCCTGATATCCTTTAAGTGTAATAAAGGATATAAAAGCCACATGACCTATACAGGCTATCAAGGATATCAGAAAGAATGCCTGATATCCTTTAAGTGTAATAAAGGATATAAAAGCCACATGACCTATACAGGCTATCAAGGATATCAGAAAGAATGCCTGATATCCTTTAAGTGTAATAAAGGATATAAAAGCCACATGACCTATACAGGCTATCAAGGATATCAGAAAGAATGCCTGATATCCTTTAAGTGTAATAAAGGATATAAAAGCCACATGACCTATACAGGCTATCAAGGATATCAGAAAGAATGCCTGATATCCTTTAAGTGTAATAAAGGATATAAAAGCCACATGACCTATACAGGCTATCAAGGATATCAGAAAGAATGCCTGATATCCTTTAAGTGTAATAAAGGATATAAAAGCCACATGACCTATACAGGCTATCAAGGATATCAGAAAGAATGCCTGATATCCTTTAAGTGTAATAAAGGATATAAAAGCCACATGACCTATACAGGCTATCAAGGATATCAGAAAGAATGCCTGATATCCTTTAAGTGTAATAAAGGATATAAAAGCCACATGACCTATACAGGCTATCAAGGATATCAGAAAGAATGCCTGATATCCTTTAAGTGTAATAAAGGATATAAAAGCCACATGACCTATACAGGCTATCAAGGATATCAGAAAGAATGCCTGATATCCTTTAAGTGTAATAAAGGATATAAAAACACAACATGGAAAGAAAAAAATGCAAATATTATTGTGTCAAATTGAAAATGTTTCTTTGACTTATGGCCTGTATGATATTTATAATATTCCATTATTGAATTTGCTGTTCATATATTTTGCATGAAATTCAAGTAATATTTAATAAGACAAGATAATTGATGCAAAAAATTAATGTTATACAGTTGACTCTCGTTATCTCGAATTCGATGGGACCATGGAAAAAATTCGAGTCAACCGTAGTTCGACTCAAGAGGAGCTACGAAGATACCGGAAGTGTGGTTTGTTTAACAACGAAAGGGAGACAACTCGAGTGAAATTTTGAAGAGCTAAAACCAGCATCGCATGTCCCTATTCTCGGAACGATTTTAAACATATTCGGTGTTTTTGTTGCTTTTTTTTTCTCTCCGTTAAATTCTTTGAATCTTGTGAAACGACTGATAACTTGTAAATATCTTTTTTTGAGTGAATGAATATGTTTATCCGTTTTGTTTTTGTTTTTCACCTGTTGCATTGTCATTAAACTTCACCCATCATGACGTATTTTTCTTTGTGCAATACTGTTTATTTACAATGTACAATAAATGGTGTGTTTTTATTATTCAATAAAGTGTAGAAGAAAACTATTCCTATTTAATCAAAATTAATTTCCGACAAATAATTCAATAGATAAAACGCTTCCTTTGTGTACTTTTCATAATCATTGATGTATGCCGACCCAAGCGCACTTATTATGAATCGATAATTTTTGATTGTATACATCTAACCTGTGTCATATTACCAAGCCAATTCAAATATTATCACTAATTAATTTGACAGATTGTGAAATAAACATGTGAAATAGCCTAAGGTAAAAATGTCAAATTCAATGACCGGATGTTTCACCTGTGATCCGATTTTAATCCTAAGGTAATACACATGTTTTGACAGGTAAATTTGACTTAACGAATGTAAATAATATGGCTTTCTACATCTCGGGACCAAAACTTTTATTCGAGACAACCGAAATTTCGACTCATCCGAATTCGACTCAACAGGAGTCAAATTATATATATTTATACACAACGAAGTTCGGGACTTCGATAAAAATTCGAGTCAACCGAATTCGAGACAATGAGAGTCAACTGTACTACAAAATGTGGTTTTTTTTAATTTTGAAAACAAAACATTTTCTACCTACCCTCTTCTCAAATTGTGGGACAGAAAATAGCAAGCCAATTATTTTATAAGTATGGCTTAATACCGGTATATTAAGTAAACAGTTATGTTTTTTTCCAAATTAACTTTATTTATAGGAGTTTTTGGAACAACATAATCCAACTCGGCCAATTAAGAAAGCATAAATGTGAATTGTTTTATTTTTAGGTTTTCATCAACAATAAATTTGTGGATGCTGTAAGTGGAAAAAGTTTTCCATCCATCAATCCATCAACAGGGGAGGTAATTTGTGAAGTTGCAGAAGGTGATAAGGTAATTATAATCATCTAGTATTCTTTACTCATCATTCATTTACACTGTCAGTTTGAGACAATCCATTAAAAGGGGAGGTAATTTGTAAGGTTACTGAATTCATACCTAATCTGTTATTCAATTATTAGTTACAGGGACTGGTAGAAACAACACACTGTGGTTAATATATCTTTTCAGACGTTATACTACATTTAGTATATAAATTTGTAGAAAATTTGTACAGAAACATTGATATTTACTGCATTTGAAAGGAATATAGAAGAAAAAGGGGAGACAACTCAAAATCTGAAATGTAAATATTTATTTCATATATAGAAGTTCCCCTTGTATAAGGCTCCTCTCACCAAAGTCCCACTCTTATCAGACCAGATTTAAGATGCACTGAGATAGTAAAGTACCCCCCCCCCCCCCCCTCAAGAGAGGCCACCCTCTTATAAGTACACTTTTCACTGCAGAAAGGGTGGTATACTGTATATGGTATCATTAATAATTTTAGATTCATGAAACATATTGGACTAACTGATAACTATATTGGGGAGGGAGGGGTGTGTGGAGTTCATGAAATTAAACAACATCACAAATATCACAAAAAACTTTAGTATGAATGCTTTGTTACTTCAATACTATTATTAATTTTGCCTAGAAATTGCAAAGGAACTTTTGAGATAATCCTAAATTAATTTGACATGTTTTGTATGTTAAATTTTTGACAGGCTGATGTTAACAATGCTGTTAATGCAGCCAAACAGGCTTTTAGACTGGGATCAGAATGGAGACGTATGGATGCAGCAAAGAGAGGTTATTTGCTAAACAAGCTGGCAGACTTGATGGAAAGAGATAGAGGATATCTAGCTGTAAGTCAAGTTAACTGTATTATATTTGAATATTTGTAGGCATCAATCAGTGGTTCTATGGTTTCAATTTAATTTTGCTGGCATCATGAAGGTATAATCAGTGATATTTGGGTCAGTAAAGTCAGAAGAAAACGTTTTACAAAAAGTTGAATCCCATACATTAATGTTCCAATCGTACTGGTTGTTAACCAACAAATTCTACCTTCTTATCTAGTAGTCAGTTAACTATGAGCATTCACTGACACTTGTACAGTTAACTACGAGCATTCACTGACACTTGTACAGTTAACTACGAGCATTCACTGACACTTGTACAGTTAACTACGAGCATTCACTGACACTTGTACAGTTAACTACGAGCATTCACTGACACTTGTACAGTTAACTATGAGCATTTACTGACACTTGTACAGTTAACTATGAGCATTCACTGACACTTGTACAGTTAACTATGAGCATTCACTGACACTTGTACAGTTAACTATGAGCATTCACTGACACTTGTACAGTTAACTATGAGCATTCACTGACACTTGTACAGTTAACTATGAGCATTCACTGACACTTGTACAGTTAACTATGAGCATTCACTGACACTTGTACAGTTAACTATGAGCATTCACTGACACTTGTACAGTTAACTATGAGCATTCACTGACACTTGTACAGTTAACTATGAGCATTCACTGACACTTGTACAGTTAACTATGAGCATTCACTGACACTTGTACAGTTAACTATGAGCATTCACTGACACTTGTACAGTTAACTATGAGCATTCACTGACACTTGTACAGTTAACTATGAGCATTCACTGACACTTGTACAGTTAACTATGAGCATTCACTGACACTTGTACAGTTAACTATGAGCATTCACTGACACTTGTACAGTTAACTATGAGCATTCACTGACACTTGTACAGTTAACTATGAGCATTCACTGACACTTGTACAGTTAACTATGAGCATTCACTGACACTTGTACAGTTAACTATGAGCATTCACTGACACTTGTACAGTTAACTATGAGCATTCACTGACACTTGTACAGTTAACTATGAGCATTCACTGACACTTGTACAGTTAACTATGAGCATTCACTGACACATGTACAGTTAACTATGAGCATTCACTGACACTTGTACAGTTAACTATGAGCATTCACTGACACTTGTACAGTTAACTATGAGCATTCACTGACACTTGTACAGTTAACTATGAGCATTCACTGACACTTGTACAGTTAACTATGAGCATTCACTGACACTTGTACAGTTAACTATGAGCATTCACTGACACTTGTACAGTTAACTATGAGCATTCACTGACACTTGTACAGTTAACTATGAGCATTCACTGACACTTGTACAGTTAACTATGAGCATTCACTGACACTTGTACAGTTAACTATGAGCATTCACTGACACTTGTACAGTTAACTATGAGCATTCACTGACACTTGTACAGTTAACTATGAGCATTCACTGACACTTGTACAGTTAACTATGAGCATTCACTGACACTTGTACAGTTAACTATGAGCATTCACTGACACTTGTACAGTTAACTATGAGCATTCACTGACACTTGTACAGTTAACTATGAGCATTCACTGACACATGTACAGTTAACTATGAGCATTCACTGACACTTGTACAGTTAACTATGAGCATTCACTGACACTTGTACAGTTAACTATGAGCATTCACTGACACTTGTACAGTTAACTATGAGCATTCACTGACACTTGTACAGTTAACTATGAGCATTCACTGACACTTGTACAGTTAACTATGAGCATTCACTGACACTTGTACAGTTAACTATGAGCATTCACTGACACTTGTACAGTTAACTATGAGCATTCACTGACACTTGTACAGTTAACTATGAGCATTCACTGACACTTGTACAGTTAACTATGAGCATTCACTGACACTTGTACAGTTAACTATGAGCATTCACTGACACTTGTACAGTTAACTATGAGCATTCACTGACACTTGTACAGTTAACTGAGCATTCACTGACACTTGTACAGTTAACTATGAGCATTCACTGACACTTGTACAGTTAACTATGAGCATTCACTGACACTTGTACAGTTAACTATGAGCATTCACTGACACTTGTACAGTTAACTATGAGCATTCACTGACACTTGTACAGTTAACTATGAGCATTCACTGACACTTGTACAGTTAACTGAGCATTCACTGACACTTGTACAGTTAACTATGAGCATTCACTGACACAGTCCATGTTTATGTTGTCATAGTGATAGTATGTTTTCTTAGAGGTTTTTTATTGTTTGTTTATATCTGTTTTGTCGTTGGATCCAATTATAAAAAAGGAGAAGGAATAGCACCCTATTAATCTGGTTAAACCCTGCTCATTTTGTTTTGCTTTTCCTAATCCAGGGTCATATGTCACGGTCTTTTTGTGTTCAGTGATATGAGGTGAGAGGTGTTATACCTTTTGTTTATATTGGTTGAACTGTCTTTTCATGATTATTTTATTCTTATTCAACAGTTTTATTATCAATTATGATTTTAAAATTACCAGAGCTGTCACCTGATCAACGGTTCAACAGGTATGTCTGTATTTCACTAGTTTAAATAGCTAATAGACACACTGGTGCTATTTGTAAATTAATCCAGTTACTTACAGCTGGTTCAAAAGGCCGCATGTACAATAGTCATTTTATTTCCATCTATCTGTACGTAATTAGGCAGAACTTATGTTTTCATTCAAATTAGAAAATTGACACGTCCATCAGGTGCAATGGTGCGATGTCACAATTTTCAGGAGCCCTGTGGTTAATTTTGTTTATTACTTGGTATGTGTGTTCCTTTCTTTCTGTCCTCAAATTCAGGGTCAGTGAATGTTAGTAGTAAATTTACTACTAGCTAAGAAGGTCGAGAAATAATGTTATGACAGTTTAAATTAGTGTGCAAAGCAATAAAGAATAGATCTAATAAAATCAGAACTTGTAAGGAACACGACGAGGATAATGTTTTAAGCCAGTCACACAGCAGCATTTTCCGATATTCATGCATGAATGACCTTTTACAAAATGTAGTTTTAAAGTACATGTATAATCTGCAGAATTTCTTTTTAAATGTTTTTTTTTAATATATTTTTATTTGAATTGCAAAAGGACAGATTTAAAGAGACAATTCATGCAATGTTATTGATTTAAATTTCTAAGCAAAACAACAGAGTACATTTATACTAACAGATATGTCATAGTAGTTCTGTCATATATAAAGGAGGTTTATATACACCTGAAGGAATATCAATGGTCACTGCCAAAACTGCTTATAATTACAAGTGATCATATCTATGCTTGACTGATTTCTGCACTGGGAATTCGTTAATTGTTTTTAAATCACTATAACACAAAGTACAAATTTTGTCGTCAATTTTAGCATTTCTATATAACATTGGAGCAGTTAGAGAGGCTATAGATCTGCAACATATTTTTTAATACTTTGTAAAAACATATTATTAAAAACAATCGTCGAAATATGAAAGATGTTTGATTCTGTGAAGTCAACAGATTTCACAGAATGTAGATGGCAAGCAATTGATTAATAGGAGGATATTGAAATGAAAAGTTTCACAAACTTTGGCAAGATACAAATTAATATCCAGATCTAAAATGTAACAATAGTGTCTATTGAATCCCCCCTTCCTTCTGGGGAGACATTGTTTTTGTCCTATCTGTCCATGCGTCACAAAAGTTTGCAACTATTACATTTTAATTGGGAATTCCTCAAAACTTTGCATGTATATTTATTACAATATGAAGATTTGCATATCCTTAAGTCAGTTTGATCAGACCATTTTTGAAGGATTCATTGCCATTTATCAAAAAGTTTGAACACACTACACCTTCCTCAGAACTTTGCATGCTTAAATATATATTTCATGAATATAACCATAGATGTTAGAGAAAGCCGAAGGGGCAATCAAGAATGGGAAATCTAGAGACACTGACATCATTGAGCACACAAGACAGGGACGAAGACAAAAATAAACACACAACACAACACAGAAAACTCAAAAGATGAGCAACATGAACCCCACCAATAAACAGGTGTGAACCCCACCAATAAACAGGCATGAACCCCACCAATAAACAGGTGTGAACCCCACCAATAAACAGACATGAACCCCACCAATAAACAGGCATGAACCCCACCAATAAACAGGCACGAACCCCACCAATAAACAGGCACGAACCCACCAATAAACAGGTGTGAACCCCACCAATAAACAGGTGTGAACCCCACCAATAAACAGACATGAACCCCACCAATAAACAGGTGTGAACCCCACCAATAAACAGACATGAACCCCACCAATAAACAGACATGAACCCCACGAATACACAGGCATGAACTCCACCAATAAGCAGGCATGAACCCACCAATAAACAGGCATGAACCAACCACCAATAAACAGGCATGAACCAACCACCAATAAACAGACATGAACCCCACCAATAAACAGGCATGAACCCCACCAATAAACAGGTGTGAACCCCACCAATAAACAGGCATGAACCCCACCAATAAACAGGTGTGAATCCCACCAATAAACAGGCATGAACCCCACCAATAAACAGACATGAAACCAGGTGTACATTACGATTATCAGACCATTTGTAAGATGTTATTTCCCTTTATTACTTAGACTATTTTCTACATTAATCTGTTTTACACAAGGCTTACTACAAAGTAGTCTGGAAAATATTCATGGCAAAGAAAAAGAAATTGTATATAAATATTTTAGAAATGGAGTTTGTCGATTGGAAACTGTATGTATTCTCAAATGCTAGGTCTTCTATATTTATAAATCAAATTAGCATTTTACATCTCAAATGCTTGGTCTTCTACATTTGTATATTTATAAATCAAATTAGCATTTTACATGTCAATTTAATGATCAAGATTTAAAAAACAGTAATTACCTCTAAAGTATATTTTATTCGCAGTCATTAGAAACTCTTGACAATGGGAAACCATACCAAGTAGCTTTTGCTGCTGACCTGGAGCTGTCAATCAAGTGTTACAGGTAGGCCAAGGGAGCGTTGACTTCAGAATAATACCAGGTTACCTGCTAAATTATCCTTCTGAATTATAACTTTTTAATGGGATGAAATAATACTTATGAAAAATGTATCTCAAATACACCTTATCCACATCGGTGGTGTAATGGTTAGCATGTTCACCTCGAGTGCGGTAGATCGTGGGTTTGAGCCCCGATCGGGTCAAACCAAAGACTATAAAATTGGTATTTGTTGCTTCTCCGCTAAGCACACAACATTAAGGAGAAAGAGCATGTCTATCCGCGGACTGTTGTATCAATGAGCTCGCTCTATAAAAATCCAACTAAAAGTGTTGGTCTAGTACAAAGCAGACCTCATCATCATTTCATTGAAAATTAACTTGTTCTCGTTCATGATATAGCTGAAAAATTGCAGAGTCAGCATTAAACAACAATCACTCACTCACTCCAATACACCTTAAAAGGGAGAATGGTTGATGTTGATTTTGGTCTTGACTTGTACAAAGAAATGATATTTGGATGGTCAAAAAATGTATGGTTTAAAATATTTATAGTAAAAGTTTCTAATTGGCTGAAATATAAAAATTATGTATGTCAGAAACCATTAAACTATTTGACATTGTTTGGGCTAAGCATAAAAATAGAAAAAAACTTTTCCCCATAAACCAGTGAGAAAATATTTTAAAATTATTCTTATCTGAAACCACTGAGCCTTTCAACAGCAAACTTGGATGGAATGAAGCATTTGATGGTGCAGTACAAAATTTATGATTTTTGTGTCAATAAGATATCCATCATGGCTGCCACCACAGGAAAACTATTTTAGCATAGGACCCATTGTCATCTGACTTTGACACCATTTACATTTATGTACACATATTCAATACATATACAGGACAGACATCTTCATGTGTCGTCACATGTTTTTTTTTAACATTTTAGCCTACATTTATGTTCTTTATTGTATAACTGAGTATCAAATTGCTGAAGTTCCTACAAATTACTATGTGATGCAAGATATAACTTGATTTTTTTTGTACAAATAATATTTTTTAATACATTTATAGGTATTATGCAGGTTGGGCTGATAAAAACCATGGAAAAACCATTCCTATTGGTAAGATTATTACTGTTGTAGCTGTATTTAAAAAAATGGCTTTGTTGTGAAATATAACAAACTTGCTTACACCATATGAAAATTCTAGATATATTTTTTATTGAAGATTCTGTTAAAAGTTTGTGTTTGATAGAACATAAGAAAAAAAGCAGACAATGAAAAAAATGTGGAAGAAAGAACAACTCAGTCAAACCTGCCTTAAAGGGGCACCTCTATATAACAAATCACTATTTATAATAGGAACCTCATCTTTCTCATTAATGAATAGTACATATAGTTTTTACCTGTATATAAAGGGCAACTACTCATTTAAGGCCACATTTTCAGGTTCTCTTGGGTGACCTCTATATACATGTTTGACTGTACTGATAAACATTTTAATTGAAAGAAAATAAAAGAGTAAATATCACAACTTAGCTGGAATGGAACCTTGGTAGAATATGATAACTTAGCTTGAATGGAACCTTGGTAGAATATGATAACTTAGCTTGAATGGAGCCTTGGTAGAATATGATAACAGCTTGAATGGAACCTTGGTAGAATATGATAACTTAGCTTGAATGGAACTTTGGTAGAATATGATAACTTAGCTTGAATGGAGCCTTGGTAGAATATGATAACAGCTTGAATGGAGCCTTGGTAGAATATGATAACTTAGCTTGAATGGAGCCTTGGTAGAATATGATAACTTAGCTTGAATGGAGCCTTGGTAGAATATGATAACAGCTTGAATGGAGCCTTGGTAGAATGTGATAACTTAGCTTGGATGGAGCCTTGGTAAAATATGATAACTTAGCTTGAATGGAGCCTTGGTAGAATATGATAACAGCTTGAATGGAACCTTGGTAGAATATGATAACTTAGCTTGAATGGAACTTTGGTAGAATATGATAACTTAGCTTGAATGGAGCCTTGGTAGAATATGATAACTTAGCTTGAATGGAACCTTGGTAGAATATGATAACTTAGCTTGAATGGAGCCTTGGTAGAATATCATAACTTAGCTTGAATGGAGCCTTGGTAGAATATGATAACTTAGCTTGAATGGAGCCCTGGTAGAATATGATAACAGTTTGAATGGAGCCTTGGTAGAATATGATAACTTAGCTTGAATGGAGCCTTGGTAGAATATGATAACTTAGCTTGAATGGAGCCTTGGTAGAATATGATAACTTAGCTTGAATGGAACCTTGGTAGAATATGATAACTTAGCTTGAATGGAGCCTTGGTAGAATATGATAACAGCTTGAATGGAGCCTTGGTAGAATATGATAACTTAGCTTGAATGGAGCCTTGGTAGAATATGATAACTTAGCTTGAATGGAGCCTTGGTAGAATATGATAACTTAGCTTGAATGGAGCCTTGGTAGAATATGATAACTTAGCTTGAATGGAACCTTGGTAGAATATGATAACTTAGCTTGAATGGAGCCTTGGTAGAATATGATAACTTAGCTTGAATGGAACCTTGGTAGAATGATAACTTAGCTTGAATGGAGCCTTGGTAGAATATGATAACTTAGCTTGAATGGAGCCTGAGTAGAATATGATAACTTATCTTGAATGGAGCCTTGGTAGAATATGATAACTTAGCTTGAATGGAACCTTGGTAGAATATGATAACTTAGCTTGAATGGAGCCTTGGTAGAATATGATAACTTAGCTTGAATGGAACCTTGGTAGAATATGATAACTTAGCTTGAATGGAGCCTTGGTAGAATATGATAACTTAGCTTGAATGGAGCCTTGGTAGAATATGATAACTTAGCTTGAATGGAGCCTTGGTAGAATATGATAACTTAGCTTGAATGGAACCTTGGTAGAATATGATAACTTAGCTTGAATGGAGCCTTGGTAGAATATGATAACTTAGCTTGAATGGAACCTTGGTAGAATGATAACTTAGCTTGAATGGAGCCTTGGTAGAATATGATAACTTAGCTTGAATGGAGCCTGAGTAGAATATGATAACTTATCTTGAATGGAGCCTTGGTAGAATATGATAACTTAGCTTGAATGGAACCTTGGTAGAATATGATAACTTAGCTTGAATGGAGCCTTGGTAGAATATGATAACTTAGCTTGAATGGAACCTTGGTAGAATATGATAACTTAGCTTGAATGGAGCCTTGGTAGAATATGATAACTTAGCTTGAATGGAGCCTTGGTAGAATATGATAACTTAGCTTGAATGGAGCCTTGGTAGAATATGATAACTTAGCTTGAATGGAGCCTTGGTAGAGATGATGAATTTGTTCCTCTGTATAATTTTTGTTTATCACATTTGTTTTTTAATAGGTGGTGACTTTGCCTGTTATACAAGACATGAACCTGTAGGCATATGTGGTCAGATTATCCCTGTAAGTTTAAAGCAACTTTCACAAAAACTTTATATTAAGAAATGCAAAATGTTATGAATAATATATAAATTTATAAGCCACTTCAAATATTTCTGTGGGAATTCAGTCTATTCAATGAGTAAAAAAAAGTATCTGATGTTTACTGATCAGTAATCACATAAATAGAATTCACAAACAAATATATGAATGTTTATTAATGAATATTGAAGAGAATTTCATTTATTTTTACACATAGAGTTGATTTATTGTAGATAACATTAAGTTAACAATAGAAATGACTCCAAAAGTCAAAAGTTGAAGAAAGGCACAAACTAATATATATAGACCATAGATCTTACACACAAAACACAACTACCCAGAATTCTTTGTTTACTTGGATCTTATTCATCTGGAAGTTTGTATTTTATGACAATCTTTAATATATTCTTGAAATGAGCATGGAAGGATAATAATTACGGTGTTATTTTTTTCAGTGGAATTTCCCACTGTTAATGCAGGCCTGGAAGTTAGGTCCAGCTTTGTCTATGGGTAACTGTGTTGTAATGAAGGCAGCAGAACAGACCCCACTCACAGCTTTGTATGTGGCTCAGCTCACAGCCGAGGTAAACATTAGATATAAATGTATTTTGTTATTTAAGCAAAATATCACAGATATTTAAAGTACAGTCACACCTATATTAACAGGTCACGTTTGGGACAATGAAAAACTGGCCTCATAAGACAGGTGACCTCTTAAAAGAGGTTCAATTCATATGAAATTTGTTATGACATGACAATAAAAAGGTGACCTTCTAATACAGGTGACTAATTATTAGAGGTGACTGCATGGGCAGGTTTGACTACTATATTAGAAAGCAGCAGAACAGTAACAATAGATGTTTTAGTAAGAAAGGATATGGTTGTAAATGAACATAAAAGACTATCCAATATTACAAATTAATATAAAGGAATAGGGCATTTATTGCTGTTTTACATTTTAGTCACAGTCATATGTTCCTGTTACAACTTATGGCTTCAAAAATAATATATCAGGCATATCAGGCACCAAAAATATATTGGTGAATACAATTAACCAATACGGTTGTTTCGAATCATGTCAATTCCGATCACGTTCCGTCTTTTTCGTGTCATGACGTCTGAAATGTTAGGCAGACTACTTCCGGTGTTTACGTTGTTACTGTGACAACGTCAACATATCATAGTCATAGATGCGGTAGATTATAAGTGATTGTAATATGGAGACTCCAAGAAAACGGCTGAGTAAATACTGGTGTTCGGTATCCCACTGTCTGTCTGATAACAGAAATATATCAAGACAGGTCGTTTTCCTTTCATGATGCTGACAGCAGTAAATAAAGAAATAAAACAAATTCAATTTTAAAGAAGTAATTGTCTATGCATTGAAGTCTTTGATACAAATAAAATAATTTAATTGATATCTGTCTTTTACAGAAAATGTAAAAATATTCTTTAAGTTGAGTAAGTTAAAACGGCACTTATCGATTGGAGTTTTCGTTGTGTACATTGACACCGGAAGTCCATTGCCTAATATTCCATCAAAATCACGTGGTTTGGCAGACGAAAATAACAAGTTTTTGACGGAATAGAAATGATTCGAAACAACCGTATTAATAGTAATTGTAGTATGCCCTGCTTTCTTCATGCTATGTCTTGTCTTGAAGCTATTTAAGTAACCATTTTATCTTCCATTTTATCATACATAAAAACCAATCCTTCAGATCTATTAACCTATTCAAGTATATATAGCTCATTTCCTTGATCTCATCCATAATGAAATATTGACAAAAACTGCATTAGGTTTTACTTGATTTATCCATAATAATAGATTGGAAAAAAATAGGGTGGTGCTTTACTTTTGTTACTGTGTATATACCGTATAAACGGTAATTTCTGTGGTACAGTGAAACCTGATGAAACCGGACCCTGAGTAAACCGGAATACTGTCCATTCCGATCTAAATTTCAAGTCCCCAGTTTCTTCCTTAATAATCTTTGCTAAAAATCATTGAATAAACCGGACACTGCACATTCCGAATTCCGGCCTTGACTTGCGGTCCCAATACACTAATTAATGTTATAATTTATCTCCGTAAACCGGTCATGATCAGATCAATCAAGCGTGTGTTTACATATATGTGAATATCGATCGATAGTAAGGGGAAACGTATTGAAAGTGTTTATCGAAGTGTGTATATTAGCACACCTGTAATTAGTGATCACTGGTAACTCATGTGGTTAATGTTTAAATGTTTATTAAATGTTAAACAAACATGGAATCAACAACTAAAAAGCAAAAGCTTAATCAAGAGGAAATACCTCATATAACTTATAAGTGGTTTTTTTCGCCGGGACGCTTTTAAAATAGCCAACATGGCCATAGGGGAATCCTTCCCGAAAACAATGCATATGTTGACAATGATCATAAATGAACAACAAACAATGCCTTTATTATTTAAGTGATGAAATAGCATTCAAGCCATTCAATCATAACTTGAGATAATTTATTGTTAATCGGATTATACTTTATAGTCTTCACAGCTGGGAGTAATCAAACTTCCAGACTTGACATCAAAAAAGACAAATACATTTGATTCCTATTTTCTTTTTATTTCAATCATTAAAAGCTTGAGTAAGCACAGTCTGGCAGTCTAATTATACACTAAGTAATTATGACACCTTTCATACATACACACATTCAATCTTATCGACAGCATTATTGATTATTTTACCCACGGTTAGATATATAGTCACACTTTTTTTTAGTTTATTTTCGTATCAACGTTTACTGGTTCAAAACACAACTCCACTAGAGAGTATTACAATAAATGTAATTCTCTGAATAATTAAAAAGTATTATACGCATTTAATGATTTTGTGGAATAGTGTCCAAACAAGTAAAGAAATACGAAAATATTAGACAGTAGTAAATGTGCACCCTCCTGCAAAATAAAGAATCTGAACAAAAACCCGTGCATTATGCATAAGAAATTACGATACTCAATTATTTCAAAACAAGTCCTATTTTGAATTGTTAGTTAAGCAATTCAGACAATCTGAATGTAATTCTAATATAATGGTCTATCCGCTAAAATTTGATTTTGGTTAAAACTCAGGATCGCAAAAATTAAGTACCGCTAAAAAAACATTCACCCAATTTGGAAGAAAATCGTGAAATTTGGCCCCCGTGAAAAAACCACTTATACGGTAGTCAGAGAGTAGACACTGAATAAACCGGCCCACTATCAATACCGGCCGTGAAACGTGGTCCCAATGGTGGCCGGTTTACACAGGTTTTACTGTATTCTGCGGTTAACTCCGGATCGCAGAAATTAAAATCGCAGAATATAAATGTTTAATGTCTGGTACAAAATACCTTTTCAAACTCTAATTGTAACTCTGTAACTAACTGTTAAAGCTGTAACTCCAATTCTGCCGTAAGTGTCAAATATGTAATTAGTCCTAATTACTATATCCAGATAATAATAAAAAAAACTGGTACTATATACATGTTTACACAACAATTAAAGGTTATTTAGCTGTGGCATGATGATTTTTAACTGTTAATTATAATTAATCCAGATAAAGAAATATGATTGTACCAAGCTGACACTGAAAATAATTGAAACAATCACATGATTAAATGTTTACAATCATCATAAAGTTTATTAAAACAATATTTAAAATTGTTATTACATAAATTAACATTAGTGGTTTTTTTTTAATTGTTGTAATAGCTTCGAATTCGATTGAATAATATCAAACTGCATGATCTCAGGATTCATCTAAAAACCAAACAAATAGAAATGTACTGGTAGTAGAATTCCGGTTAACCTGAGTTTTTATGTCTACATTATACTAAAAGAATTGAATATAATTGCTTCTAATCATAATTCTTAAAAAAAAAATATTATATGATAAAGTATGAAAATTCGACAAAAAATATATATCCGAAATATCAAACATTTTACCGATATCGATCCAACTGTTGACTTCGTATTTCCTGTCAACAAAATAGATCGCGAAAAAGGTGAAAAGACAATTCGAAGTTAACTAAATGCATATTCAGAAGCTGTATCCTTTGAAAAGATTCCAAAGAACTAAATATGTTTTTGCTTCTAAGGATCACTGTAATGTGCACCAGTTGTTTATCGTAACATCACTTCTGTTGTTGCTTCCTGTAATACAAAAAAAAAATTTTCGGTGCCAAGATTTTCAATCCGCAGAAAAAAAAATCCGCAAAAATTAAATGTCTTCATTTTAGACCAAAACCGCAGAAATTACCGGTTATACGGTATTGCTGCATAATAATAACCAATTATGAAATTTTCTTACTCCCTTTAAGCTGCCCCATGTCTCGAGACTAGTTAAATGTTCATTTTACCTGCCCTTTTATCATTCATAATTATCCATCCTTTAACCACACACTGCCCCAGTCTACCGTCAAAATCTTATGCCCATTTCACTTTTTACGTTATTATATGTAAATAAAATATTTAATGACATGATTGTGATTTTTACAGGCTGGTTTCCCACCTGGAGTGTTGAATATTGTACCAGGGTATGGTCATACTGCTGGAGCAGCCATTGCTGAACATCCAGAAGTTGACAAAGTGGCATTTACTGGTTCTACTGAGGTAAAGTGACACAGAGAAATATATAGTGCATTAGGTAAGGAGGTATAATATAAGCTGTGGGATGAGAAATAAATAGTGGATGAGGTAGGGACATATAATATAAGCTGTGGGCTGAGAAATAAATAGAGGATGAGGTAGGGAGGTATAATATAAGCTGTGGGCTGAGAAATAAATAGTGGATGAGGTAGGGACATATAATATAAGCTGTGGGCTGAGAAATAAATAGTGGATGAGGTAGGGAGGTATAATATAAGCTGTGGGCTGAGAAATAAATAGTGGATGAGGTAGGGAGGTATAATATAAGCTGTGGGCTGAGAAATAAATAGTGGATGAGGTAGGGACATATAATATAAGCTGTGGGCTGAGAAATAAATAGTGGATGAGGTAGGGAGGTATAATATAAGCTGTGGGCTGAGAAATAAATAGTGGATGAGGTAGGGATGTATAATATAAGCTGTGGGCTGAGAAATAAATAGTGGATGAGGTAGGGAGGTATAATATAAGCTGTGGGCTGAGAAATAAATAGTGGATGAGGTAGGGAGGTATAATACAATCTGTGGGACAGGTAGAAATGCATTATATTAGGGTTTGGTACTGTCACCTTGGAGTTGTAGCAGATCATGCGGAGACAGAAACTTGGTCTCGTCTTGATATAGCTAAAAATTGCTAATTTAACGTTAAAACAACAAGCAAGTATTGAGACACAGTTCTCTTTACTTTATCTGCTGATGAAGGAAGGTATGAAGATAAGGGTTAGGTGATAAAGGGAAACATTTTACCATGGCATGGTCCTATTTTTTTGGGCAGCAATGACATCTAAATGTTTGGAGGTAGACAAGATAATGATTATTGGGACTACACTGGTAAGTTTGTGTCAGAGAGTTTCATTCAATGAGAGCTTATTGAAGGCAAGAGATTTTAATATACAGAAGGTGAGGAAAAGGTTAAATTAGTAACAGTGAGTTATCAAAGCTGAGCAGGTTAATTCCTGCCATAAAATTACACTGAGTTTACTGTGATACCTGTGTGGCCAACCTATTTGTATCTTTATGAATCAGCTTGTGTCATTGGCCATGTTGTCTACAACTTTCTCATGTTATTTTAACAGTAGAGCATGTTTAACCCCGAAAAATGCAATGTCCCCCGATGGGATTTGACCCCAGGACGTCTCGCACTGTAAGACACTGCTCTACCAACTGAGCTAAAGGAGATCTCCACTAACACAGTAAGCAGAGGTGGTTATGAACCTACTACGGTTCCTATAACCTTAGGTAGGGAAGCGTTCTCGTTACACTATCATTTATTTACAGAACATTTTACCACACTTAATACAATTTATCCTAACTGTACCACATTTGTTCTCACAAATACCTCCTATATTATTGATATTAATTTTGTTAGTTTCAATGTATCAATTGTAGTCAAGACCATTTTATTTATCATCAAGTGACAGGAGACAAACATTATTTATCATCAAGTGACAGGAGACAAACATTATTTATCATCAAGTGACAGGAGACAAACATTATTTATCATCAAGTGACAGGAGACAAACATTATTTATCATCAAGTGACAGGAGACAAACATTATTTATCATCAAGTGACAGGAGACAAACATTATTTATCATCAAGTGACAGGAGACAAACATTATTTATCATCAAGTGACAGGAGACAAGCATTATTTATCATCAAGTGACAGGAGACAAACATTATTTATCATCAAGTGACAGGAGACAAACATTATTTATCATCAAGTGACAGGAGACAAACATTATTTATCATCAAGTGACAGGAGACAAACATTATTTATCATCAAGTGACAGGAGACAAACATTATTTATCATCAAGTGACAGGAGACAAACATTATTTATCATCAAGTGACAGGAGACAAACATTATTTATCATCAAGTGACAGGAGACAAACATTATTTATCATCAAGTGACAGGAGACAAACATTATTTATCATCAAGTGACAGGAGACAAACATTATTTATCATCAAGTGACAGGAGACAAGCATTATTTATCATCAAGTGACAGGAGACAAACATTATTTATCATCAAGTGACAGGAGACAAACATTATTTATCATCAAGTGACAGGAGACAAACATTATTTATCATCAAGTGACAGGAGACAAACATTATTTATCATCAAGTGACAGGAGACAAACATTATTTATCATCAAGTGACAGGAGACAAACATTATTTATCATCAAGTGACAGGAGACAAGCATTATTTATCATCAAGTGACAGGAGACAAACATTATTTATCATCAAGTGACAGGAGACAAACATTATTTATCATCAAGTGACAGGAGACAAACATCTGATGTAAAGGATCTGTAAATTTTACAGAAAAATATCTGTCTGATCAGTAATTTTTATATGTCTTCTTTTTATTTCAGGTTGGTAAAATAGTGGCAAAGGCAGCTGCTGAGTCTAATCTGAAGAGAGTATCATTGGAATTAGGTGGAAAAAGTCCAAACATTATACTGTCTGATGTAAATAGTAAGTTATCTCCCCTATCAGATCTAAATAATTGTATTGATTAAATCACTCCTATGAAATGGGGGGGGGGGGGACAATTAAAAGTACCCTGGGCACATATGAGCAATACTCTATATTTGTCGTCATAGAATTCATTACAAATTGAACTGAAAATAAGGGGACTTTAGAACAGCTTTATGCATACTTTACTGTGTTGAAATGTCTTTTCAATTGTTTACAACAGTCTTCTTTTCTTATTTTGAACAGTTGAGAAAGCAGTTGAAGATGCCCACTTTGCCTTATTTTTTAACATGGGACAGTGTTGCTGTGCTGGAACTAGAGTTTATGTAGAGGAGAAAATTTATGATGAGTTTGTTGAGCGTAGTACAGAGAGAGCTAAAAGACGTACTGTTGGTGACCCATTCTCCAAATCAACTGAACAAGGACCACAGGTGATACTAATTATAATGTACACAGATAGAATGTGATTATGTGGTGTCATTGTTGTGTCATTTGATTTAGATACAATGAGGAAAGTATGAAGTTACCAAAGGGCTAATGAGAAGTCATAAATCAAAGAAGGATACACAATACAATGACCAAAAGTAAAAGGACTAACAACAATATACACAATATACAAAACATTACACAGAAAATAGATCTAGCAACACGAACCCCTCTAAAAATTGGGGTGAACTCCGGTGCACTGGAAGGGTAAGTAGTTCCTGCTCAACATGTGGCACCTGTCGTGTTACTTTAGTTACAAACCCTGTGATAAGAAGAGTTTGAAGATATCAAAGGGGTAATTAGAATCTGTAAATCGAAGGACAATCAACACAATGACCAAAAGAAACAAGACAAAAGGGCAAACAACGATCTACAAAACACTACACAGAAAACTAAAGATCGAGCAACACGAATCCGACTAAAAAGTGGTGGTGAACTCAGGTGCTCCGAAAGAGTAAGCAGTTCCTGCTTCACTAGCAGCATGCGTTGTGTTACTGTAGTTAACCAAGTCATGATGGCAACTGTAAAACTTTAGAAGTGATGACTTAACATGTAGGAACCCTTGGATCTTCATTGGTAACAGCAACCCTCAATCAAGGAAATCAGGATAGGAACCACAAGCTCTGGAATATCAGATCAACTGAGAGATATATACTCCATATGCAGGTGCTGCTGGAGTATTGCTACATATAAATGGAAAGTTCACAATGGGAAAATTGAAATCACCTCTTTTGTCATTTTTGACTGGTCCTCACTGTCAATTTCGAGGTGTAGGTCAAGACCTAGGCTGTATCTGTGGTATCCTTTATTTCAATCTCAATGGGATAGATGCGATCAACAAAATCACCAATCACCAAACTTAGAATTATTTAGTGAAAGGAAATCATCTATATAGCAGAAGGTAAGAATGAAGTCTACCTCATATGAATAAAGGAACAAGTCAGCGAGAAGGGAAGCACAGTTGGTACCCATGAGAATGCTGACTGTCTGTTGAAAAACATGCTCACCAAACATAACAAATAATTTGTCTAGACTAGACTGTAACACGTCTGAAAATAAGATTTGTTTCTAGTCTTGAAAATAAAATATTGCCATAGAAATGATGAAAATTGATCTTGAGAAAACAAATTACTTTTCTTTTTGTGATTAATTTATTATACAATTTAATTTAATAACACAAAACATAATAACATTTTATGCACCATGGCATCCACAGTTTTAGACAAGAATTTATAAAGATTTAGATAAATTTTTGTTTAAATTGAAAATAGTCTGAAGTTGCATTTAATATTGATATAAAATGTAGTGTTGACAATTAGGGGAGTAATGTTGTTAAACAACCCATTTGATATTATAGATTGATCAAGACCAGTTTAACACAGTACTCAAGTACATTGATCTTGGTAAGAAGCAAGGAGCTAAACTGACAACTGGAGGGGCACGCTATGGTGACAAAGGCTACTTCATCCAACCAACTGTCTTTGCTGATGTAAAAGATGACATGGCCATTGCAAAGGAAGAGGTAGATTTATACAGAAGATAAAGAAAGAAATTTTATGTATCGTGTCGTGACATCTGCTCGGCCATGCAATAAAGTCGGTCATTTGTTTTGATTTACAATTCTCGCGCAGCACGAGACCGATGACGTCATTCTGTATATTCATAGCATACATAAACACAGAGGGAATTCTTTTAAACTTCAAAATTACAAGATAAGATTGAATTGAATAAATTCCATGCAAGTAAAAAAGATCCTTTTAACTAATGTCTTTTTTTCCTGATCATTATGCTTGTTAAATATGTTTTAAGTGATGGTATTTCCCAAGCATTTTTACCTTTCCGGTTTGTTGATGTAATCGTCATCACAGATCATGACCTTTTCTGGAATGTAGGCCAAGCAAAATGTATTTTAATATACTTTGAAAATATGATGATTGATCATTCAGATTCCACCATTTTCTAGAAAAGGGCTGATTTTAGTGCTCTCCATTAGTCACAAAATGGCAGATTATTTTGCATTTCCACTGCTGCTTTGATAACAAATATACCCCTTACTTCTTGATGTAATGAAATGATATTCACAGAGAAGATAGAAAAAGAATTAATTTAACAGAAATAATCAACTTTTTTAGCATAAATTGAACAGAATACCGGTATTAAATTAAACCAGACAAATAAATGAGATTATCTGGGGGGGGGGGGAACTGTCATTATTACAAATAGCATCAACAAAACTGTATTGTTACCATTCTGTGATAATAAATGTGATTAAAATAAACAGAAATCAGTCATTAATTGTTTTACAAAAATATGGTAGTATGTATGTAGTCAGTCTAATATATTGCATTGACAAAAACAAAAATGCCAAATTCACTGGATTAAATATTTTATTATATGGGTAAGCAAGTTCAATGTTTGCATCAAATAATTAATTTTTGATTCTTCAATTTCAAACTATTTAAAAAAAAACATCTTTTGAAATTCTTCAGACAAAACAATTGCACAGAAAAAGCTAAAATACTGTACTTTCTTAATCTGGTTTACTTTTTAAGTTTGGTTGGCCTATGACAAAATCATGTGATTTATTTACCACTGACCGGCCTTATGTCAAGTTATATGACGCCATTTACAAAAAGGGTAGTAAACAAATATGGGTCATTGCGTCATTGTTATTGATCTTTTTTCTATGGAACTTTACACAATAGATGAGGAACATTATTATAAAGAAAAAATGTTTACTTTTCAAACATGAAAAAAATAATCAAACATTGTCCAATGACTGGCCGACTTATTGTCACACAGGGATATAGGAAAAAAATGGAAAAAAGATTTGAGCTGAAATAATTGGAAACCTGCAGGTGAGTGATTACAGGGGCCTCTAGTTTGTATAGGATAAATATTGAAAATGTATGTAAAGGATACGGATTGACATTTTATATATAGAATAGTAAACTTTTATTTAGGACAAGAATGAAGTTTTGTTTTGGCCGAATAATAACTAAATTATAGAATATGGTTTATTATAGATCAATTAAATCATAATACATTTTATAGAATATTATTTTATTTATAGATTTTTGGTCCTGTTATGCCTATTATGAAATTTAAAAATATGGAAGAACTGATAGAGAGAGCCAACACAAATCATTATGGCTTGGCTGCTGCCGTCCACACCAAGGATTTAGATAAAGCCAACTACCTGTCTAATAGCCTTAGAGCTGGAACAGTATGGTAAATACTTAACTAGGGAGAAGGGGATATATAAAGAGTGTTAATCAAATCTAATATGGTTTGTAGCTAATATGATAAGACTATCTGCATGTCTAATACCCTAAGAGCTGGGACAAACTTTACTTTACTAGGGTTGATTCAGTAGGTTGAGGATAGATAGATAGTAGGTATCCAGTTAACAAAATCTGATATTTTTTCATGCTAATATGAGTGCAACTACCCATCTAATAGCCATAGAGATGGGACAGTTTGTTCAAGATTTAGCTAGGTAGAAGGGGGATAAAATAGACTGAGGAGGGGTAACATAGGATCAGAAAGGGTATAGAGGTGTTTAACAAAATCTAATGATTTGTTGTTAATATGATAATGCAAACTACCTATCATGCTGGGAAAGTACTAAACTGAGGGTAGGGGACAGAGTAGGTAGTGTTAACAAAATGTAAAATAATTGTTAGAGAGAAAACCGAGGGGGCAATCAAGAATAGACAATCGATAGACACTGACACTTGGGTACACAGGACAAAGACAAACAAAACAAAAAACACAGAAAACTAAAACGATGAGCACAAGGACCCCAGCAAATATCGGGGGTGAACCCAGATACTCACAAAGGGTAAGTAATTCCTGCCTCTTATAAAACACCCGCCATGTTACTCATATAGTCGAGACATATTTGACACCGCTATACACGAACAAACACAAAATACATAAAAGTCTTGACAGTGTTAGAGGAAAGAAAACATCTACATAAAAAGTAAAAGATCCATTGTCATTTGAGATATTTCATAAAGGTCAACCAGATCTTGATGTCGACCTTAGAAAGTCCTAGTCTAGCATGGTTTGTTGCTGATATGAAATATGAAAAGGATTATTACTTAATTATATCAAATTAATGTAGGATTTGACTATAGAAATTGTGTGGTAAATCTGAACTAGGGTCAATAGAGAAACTTATAATATTGTGATCACTTATCCTTGAAAACAAATGAAATAATTAAACTCAAACTGTACTAAGATCAGTGTTTATTAGATAGTCCTTTTGAAATTATATGTCTTTCATATTGATTTGATAATTTTGAAGGTTTTTTTTTTGTTTGACTGTCTTTATGTGTCTTTTAGTAATACAACTAGGTGAGGTATACACAAAAGTAAACTCCTGTTGGGATTTTACAAATATGGTCTGTATATCTATGGTTTGTTGCAGGATAAAACAGCATTGAAAATATTGCATTTTAATTGAACTAATCCTCTTGTAAATTCAGGATAAATTGTTATGATGTATTCGACGCTGCAGCACCATTTGGAGGTTATAAAATGTCTGGACAAGGCAGAGAGTTAGGAGAATATGGACTTCATGCTTATACTGAAGTTAAAACAGTAAGTGGAAATAAACTTTTAATTGGGTAGTGTGGGCTATAGGTGTATTGTCACTTTCATGATTTTTTATCCCTTCGCCAACGAAGTTGCGAAGGGATATAGTAACGCTACCATCCTTCCGTAGCATCCTTGTGAACACTCTAGAATCAACATCCTTCAATGGATTTTGACCAAACTTGGTACATTCTTAGTCCTTAAGAGAATCTGGAACCCTATATTGATTTTCAAGGTCAAAGGTCAAGGTCACCGGGTCAAATTTTTACCACATAACATCCTTGTGAACACTCTAGAATCAACATCCTTCAATGGATTTTGACCAAACTTGGTACCCACTTAGTCCTTAGGAGAGTCTGGAACCATGTTGATTTTCAAGGTCAAAGGTCAAGGTCACAGGGTCTAATTTTTACCCTGTAACATCCTTGTGAACACTCTAGAATCAACATCTTTCAATGGATTTTGACCAAACTTGGTACATACTTAGTCCTTAAGATATTCTGGAACCCTATTGATTGTCAAAGGTCAAGGTCACCGGGTCAAATTTTTACCACGTAACATCCTTGTGAACACTCTAGAATCAACATCCTTCAATGGATTTTGACCAAACTTAGTACATACTTAGTCCTTAGGAGAGTCTGGAACCCTATTGATTTTCAAGGTCAAAGGTCAAGGTCACAGGGTCTAATTTTTACCCTGTAACATCCCTGTGAACACTCTAGAATCAACATCTTTCAATGGATTTTGACCAAACTTGGTACATGCTTAGTCCTTAAGAAAATCTGGAACCCTATCGATTTTCAAGGTCAAAGTCACAGGGTCAAATTTTTACCCTGTAACATCCTTGTGAATACTCTAGAATCAACATCTTTCAATGGATTTTGACCAAACTTTTTACATAGTTATTCCCTCGCCAACAAAGTTGCAAAGAGGATATAGTAACGCTACTGTCCGTCCTTCCGTAACATTTCTTGTGAACACAAGTCAACATGTTTCAATGGATTTCAACCAAACTTGGTACTCAAGTAATACTAACAAAGATCTGGCATCCTATTGATTTTCAAGGTTAAAGGTCAAGGTCACAGTTGAACTTTGAATATTTTAGGGGTTTAACGGCGAGGGGATACGCCACGCTTTGCATTGCCCTTGTTCATCTTTTCATGACCTGATTTTATGGGGGAGGAATGCCCAGACTGCTATTACGAACTGAACCAAAAAACCCATGACATATATAGGTGGGTGTATGCAAACCTTAGCACTTAGGTGGGTATTCACAAACCCACGTCAATGGTGTTCCCTTCATGTGGCATCAAACAACAATCACTCAATCAACATTATTTTTCTGAAGTCCCTATATGAATTAATATTGTCCGAGTTCTGCCTATTACTATTATGAAGAGAAAGTTTAAACAGTGCTAGTCAACAATTCTACAAATGTCAACAAAACGAACTATCACCTCTCACCTTCACTCACTGAACACAAAAAAGACCACAACATATGACATTAGAGATCCAGGTCCTGGCTTGGGACAGACACAACAATGTGATGGGAGGCTTGAGACAGACACAACAATGTGATGGGAGGCTTGAGACAGGCACAACAATGTGATGGGCTAAACCAGTTAATGGGATCCTTCCCCTCTTGATAACTGGATCTACAACAACAACAATGTGATGGGAGGCTTGAGACAGGCACAACAATGTGATGGGCTAAACCAGTTAAAGGGATCCTTCCCCTCTTGATAACTGGATCTACAACAACAACAATGTGATGGGAGGCTTGAGACAGGCACAACAATGTGATGGGATAAACCAGTTAAAGGGATCCTTCCCCTCTTGATAACTGGATCTACAACAACAACAATGTGATGGGAGGCTTGAGACAGGCACAACAATGTGATGGGCTAAACCAGTTAAAGGGATCCTTCCCCTCTTGATAACTGGATCTACAACAACAACAATGTGATGGGAGGCTTGAGACAGGCACAACAATGTGATGGGCTAAACCAGTTAAAGGGATCCTTCCCCTCTTGATAACTGGATCTACAACAACAACAATGTGATGGGAGGCTTGAGACAGGCACAACAATGTGATGGGCTAAACCAGTTAAAGGGATCCTTCCCCTCTTGATAACTGGATCTACAACAACAACAATGTGATGGGAGGCTTGAGACAGGCACAACAATGTGATGGGCTAAACCAGTTAAAGGGATCCTTCCCCTCTTGATAACTGGATCTACAACAACAACAATGTGATGGGAGGCTTGAGACAGGCACAACAATGTGATGGGCTAAACCAGTTAAAGGGATCCTTCCCCTCTTGATAACTGGATCTACAACAACAACAATGTGATGGGCTAAACCAGTTAAAGGGATCCTTCCCCTCTTGATAACTGGATCTACAACAACAACAATGTGATGGGAGGCTTGAGACAGGCACAACAATGTGATGGGCTAAACCAGTTAAAGGGATCCTTCCCCTCTTGGTAACTGGATCTACAACAACAACAATGTGATGGGAGGCTTGAGACAGGCACAACAATGTGATGGGCTAAACCAGTTAAAGGGATCCTTCCCCTCTTGATAACTGGATCTACAACAACAACAACATATATAAAAAAAACAATAAAACACCTGCACATACTCGTCTGCACTGAAAAAGACCACATACTATCATAACAATGAATGACAACAACAACATAGACAGTACCATTGCAGGGTCAATGAATTCTTAATGAATTACTGTAGTTCTTTTTAAATTTTTATGGGATATGGAAGATGGTCATGTTTTGCAACTGATTTGATTATTCAATGAAGTAAAAATTAAATATTGAATATTTTTACCTAAAATAATATACATGTAAATGAAATTTTTGTAATTACAGGTGACGATGGCCCTTTCACAGAAGAACTCTTAAACGATGACTTAAAACAGTTTTCAAAAGTTGTTGATATACAAATTTTTCATGATGTGACGTCATACTATGCAAAATTTGAACTTAATCATCAGTTTGTAGTTCCTTCATCTGCTTACATTTGGTAGTATTGTCATGTGGTTTTGTAATCATGATATAAACTGTGGTACTAGTTTTAATTATTGTTACGTTTATATATTTATCTGTTCATCTTTATGATGTTAAAAAAACTTATTTTTTCATATTTGAATATCTATCGATATGAATTGTTACACACGACATTACATAAAAGTTCGGAAAGTGTTTACCGGTATTTTAATTGATTATAAGTCCTCAAAGTAGCTTGACCTTTATTGACTCAAGTTTACACTTGTTATATTCATTAAATTATTTTAAATTATATTTGAAGAAAAGTCGGATACAATTTTGTAGACAATCATATATTGGTATCAGATATATTTTTTTTCATTCCCTTTTTATATAAATTACACATGAATAAAAAATTATACTCAGATTGTAAGTTATTCTTGATGAATGATTATTAACAATTGTCATTTTTTTATATGTCCACAAACAGGGCTGGTCTTAGGAGGTGTGGGACCCAATGCTGTTCTCTGTAAAACCTGCAGTGTGTTGTTGTGTGTATGATAGATAGTTATCGTGTTTATCTCCACTTTCAACAATATTTCAGTTCTACATTTGTTGTATCATGGTAGTCAGTTTTATTGGTGGAGGAAACCTGAGTCCCTGGAAGAAACCACCGACCTGTCACAAGTCAATGACAAACTTTATCACTTAATGTTGTATTGAGTACACCTCGCCATTAGCGGGAATTGAACTCACAACATTGAATAAGTAGAGTATTTAAGTTATCTATTATACATTATAGTGTCAACTAATGTATGTATCCCATAATTTATGTTATCCATGAAAATGAATGTATATAACGTCCATAATAATTTATATGATATCAAGTGGAGATGGTTTGAGTTCAATTAACCAGTTTAACCCCTGCCACAGTTTTGGGCCTGACTCCATTCCAGGATTTAGTTTTCCATCAGTCTTTGTCATTGTCTTCTTTGTACATAAAATGTATTTAAATGATACAATTAACCCAGAGGAGTTATGTATATTTCTTATACCGTAAATTGGGATATTTTGGCAGTTTTCTGTCAAAATGTGGATGTTTAATTTTGGTGTGTTTAATTTGCTATGCTTTCCAAAAGATGATTGTTTTATTTTGGTGTTTTTCAAATGGTTAGGAAAAAATAAATGCTCGTGACCAATATATCGTAGATCAAAAACTTGAAGTCAAATACCACCGGTATCTCACCGGAAGTTTGTTTAAAAAAGTAACTAAGAAATTGGATACGGGCGAAATACAAATACTTTTTCCGGATGGCATTATCTGTGGATGAAAATTAATAAATAGTGATAAAATATTTATTAGCTAAGATGATAAGATGAACTTTAAAACAACATAAAATTCAAATTCAAAATATAATGAATTTTCTTTTCTTTACCATAGCGATACCGTTATCAAACCACTGATCCGTAATGGTCTACCTGCATAGGCTACCTTAATTAACCTGTGTCAATAGGTGTTTTTACAACAGGTGTGAAATCCGTAACAATTTATTTGACTGACGACTGCTGGTATACTAATCGTACAATAAAAATGTCAATGATTAATACCTTGAGCTAAATTGACAATTAACAATTATTTTTTGTGAAAATTATTATACACATATTGTTAAATTATAAGCTTTATTTATGTCTGGAGTAGATCTGCTTTAAGTCATTATAACTGATATTTTATGTGTCTTGTTTTACTTGGACTATCTGATTTGATTTATAATTTTTTTTCGCAAAGTTGAATACAAATGAAAGACTCACCTGTGATTTCGTGTTTATGACTTTTATATTTTTTTATAAAATATTGGTATTTTTTATTTTAGCAGATGGCGTGTTTAATTTTGGCACTTCCAAGAGAGGCACCAAATAAACAAAAATAAAACTACGACCAAAATATCACAATTTATGGTAGTTACTTGATTTAACAATTATAAACCTGGTAGACTTAGTCATAGCATAAGATAATAGGACTTCCTTCAAATATGAAGAACTGCATTGACAGTCATTGTATCCATGGTAGTTCAGTTTACATCTTCCTATGCAATCTGTGCTTGTCACTTCTATTGTTGTGAGCTTGATGCCTGCCCATGTCACTTCTATAGTTGTGAGCTTGATGCCTGCCCATGTCACTTCTATAGTTGTGAGCTTGATGCCTGCCCATGTCACTTCTATAGTTGTGAGCTTGATGCCTGCCCATGTCACTTCTATAGTTGTGAGCTTGATGCCTGCCCATGTCACTTCTATAGTTATGAGATGGATGCCTGCCCATGTCACTTCTATAGTTGTGAGCTTGATGCCTGCCCATGTCACTTCTATAGTTGTGAGATGGATGCCTGCCTATGTCACTTCTATAGTTGTGAGATTGATGCCTGCCCATGTCACTTCTATAGTTGTGAGCTTGATGCCTGCCCATGTCACTTCTATAGTTGTGAGATGGATGCCTGCCCATGTCACTTCTATAGTTGTGAGCTTGATGCCTGCCCATAGCGACGTGTACTCTTGTACAATCACGAGAGCTCTTGAAGAGACTACAATCAAGGATTTTGATTAAGGAGTCCAATCTAATATTTACCCTGAATAAATAAACATTTTGATTTCCATATAGGAATGATTGTTATCAAAGCCTTATGAGAAATCCATCTGATTCATACTTTAAATGCTGCAAACACAAGGTAAATTGTGACAAGAAGACTGACGATGTGACCAGTGTATGTCTACAATATTATACAGGTGATTCAAAATAAACAAACAGTACATCTATTGTTTTTATATTCATTTTAATAAACTAAATATATAAAAATAAAATCCAAATATATCACAATTATTAAAAACAATCTACAAGTAACAACTATATGTAAAATTAAATTTAGCACCATTTATTTATCAAATTCTTACATCCCAATCAAAATTACTTAAAATCATGGGTATTCAATAGAGATAAAATAGTCGGGTTTAATATTAATTTACCTTACATTCTAATTCTAATAACATATTATAAAATTCCTTTATCCAGATAATGATTTACAAAACAAAAACTACGAGGCAGATAAATACCACCGTAATTTTACATTATATATTTGTGTAACTTGTGAATCACACTGTTAACGTTGCCCTCTTAATTATGAAATGTAATAATTAAGTTCATTGAGAGTTTTAAGGAATTTTTATACCATTGCAATTCATGTAAAATAACTACATAAAATATATAAGTAGCATGACCAGTTTGATTTTGTGCAAATAATTTATGACAGTGTTCAAAGTTCAATATTACATTTATGTCTTGAGGTAATATTTATTCTGCACAAACTCCCACAATCCCACTTTTATATAATGTCCCCTTAAAAGTGAACAATTATATGCAGAACAGTAAAAGATACAAATATATTTTTATTTGAGTTTTTCTTTACCTATAAAATATTCCCAACTTTCGATTGATTGATTGGTGTTTACCATATTTAGGGTTGCATAATGCGCATTGGCCTTGTAAATCTCCAGAAAAAAACTAGTTCGTGTCTATAATGCACATGGACTTTTGAAAAAAATCGTCGTCGGAAATGTAAGAATTAAATATCAGTCGTATATATTTTTCAGTCCTTTGAGCATGTTTCATTTGCTGGGAGAATTTTAGAACCATTTATCACTTTTCATCTTCAATAAAGTTGCAAAATATTAAATGTATTGGGTTTTATTGGCATTTTCATAGACAGTTTTAATTCTTCAATAATTAAAACTTAGTAGATGCAATTAATTATTTTGTGGAATAGTGTCCAAACATTTAAGAAATATTTAACTTGTTGACAATAGTAAATAAAAAAAACATGGCAGACATGTGATTTCCCGGTCTGGGAAAGAGTGAAACACATTGTTCCTGTTTATAATGTGCACACCTACCAAATAAAGAATCTGGGCAAAATCCTGCGCATTATACAACCCTAAATACGGTAATGTGATGTTCCACCATTTTACATATGGCCTTTCATAAAATTTTAAGAATTAAGATTTAGAACTTCAAAAGGTAGCAATGATAATAGACAATCAACCACTAAAAGCCACAAACCACCATCTTGGCTGAAATAATTTGCTACAAATGAAAGACATATTTGATGACCAGGTAATTTGTGAAAAAAAGCATTGACTAGCAAATAAAATAAATGATTTTGATTATAATTTATGGTTTAATGGTTTTCTGTGGCGGTATTGTATTCCTAAATGTTTAGTGACGGTCATTACAGCGCCATTGTTGTCATCAACTTCCAACAGCTTCATAAAACCTTTAACAACATCTTCATCTCTGTAAATAAAACAATTTGAAAGTTCAGTGAAACAGTTCTACACCTGTTAATAGCAGAAGCTTGGTGTGCACACTAAATTGGATATCTACATATTTATTACTACATACTCTTCATAAATCACATGGAATGTTACTACATACTCTTCATAAATCACATGGAATGTTACTACATACTCTTCATAAATCACATGGAATGTTACTACATACTCTTCATAAATCACATGGAATGTTACTACATACTCTTCATAAATCACATGGAATGTTACTACATACTCTTACTAAATCACATGGAATGTTACTACATACTCTTCATAAATCACATGGAATGTTACTACATACTCTTCATAAATCACATGGAATGTTACTACATACTCTTCATAAATCACATGGAATGTTACTATAGATCTTAATAAATCACATGGAATGTTACTACATACTCTTACTAAATCACATGGAATGTTACTATAGATCTTAATAAATCACATGGAATGTTACTACATACTCTTCATAAATCACATGGAATGTTACTATAGATCTTAATAAATCACATGGAATGTTACTACATACTCTTACTAAATCACATGGAATGTTACTATAGATCTTAATAAATCACATGGAATGTTACTACATACTCTTCATAAATCACATGGAATGTTACTATAGATCTTAATAAATCACATGGAATGTTACTACATACTCTTAATAAATCACATGGAATATTACTACATACTCTTACTAAATCACATGGAATGTTACTACATACTCTTACTAAATCACATGGAATATTACTACATACTCTTCATAAATCACATGGAATGTTACTATAGATCTTAATAAATCACATGGAATGTTACTACATACTCTTACTAAATCACATGGAATGTTACTATAGATCTTAATAAATCACATGGAATGTTACTACATACTCTTAATAAATCACATGGAATGTTACTACATACTCTTACTAAATCACATGGAATGTTACTACATACTCTTCATAAATCACATGGAATGTTACTACATACTCTTCATAAATCACATGGAATGTTACTATAGATCTTAATAAATCACATGGAATGTTACTACATACTCTTACTAAATCACATGGAATGTTACTATAGATCTTAATAAATCACATGGAATGTTACTACATACTCTTAATAAATCACATGGAATGTTACTACATACTCTTACTAAATCACATGGAATGTTACTATAGATCTTAATAAATCACATGGAATGTTACTACATACTCTTCATAAATCACATGGAATGTTACTATAGATCTTAATAAATCACATGGAATGTTACTACATACTCTTACTAAATCACATGGAATGTTACTATAGATCTTAATAAATCACATGGAATGTTACTACATACTCTTCATAAATCACATGGAATGTTACTATAGATCTTAATAAATCACATGGAATGTTACTACATACTCTTACTAAATCACATGGAATGTTACTATAGATCTTAATAAATCACATGGAATGTTACTACATACTCTTCATAAATCACATGGAATGTTACTATAGATCTTAATAAATCACATGGAATGTTACTATAGATCTTAATAAATCACATGGAATGTTACTACATACTCTTAATAAATCACATGGAATATTACTACATACTCTTACTAAATCACATGGAATGTTACTATAGATCTTAATAAATCACATGGAATGTTACTACATACTCTTACTAAATCACATGGAATATTACTACATACTCTTCATAAATCACATGGAATGTTACTATAGATCTTAATAAATCACATGGAATGTTACTACATACTCTTACTAAATCACATGGAATGTTACTATAGATCTTAATAAATCACATGGAATGTTACTACATACTCTTAATAAATCACATGGAATGTTACTACATACTCTTACTAAATCACATGGAATGTTACTACATACTCTTCATAAATCACATGGAATGTTACTACATACTCTTCATAAATCACATGGAATGTTACTATAGATCTTAATAAATCACATGGAATGTTACTACATACTCTTACTAAATCACATGGAATGTTACTATAGATCTTAATAAATCACATGGAATGTTACTACATACTCTTAATAAATCACATGGAATGTTACTACATACTCTTACTAAATCACATGGAATGTTACTATAGATCTTAATAAATCACATGGAATGTTACTACATACTCTTACTAAATCACATGGAATGTTACTATAGATCTTAATAAATCACATGGAATGTTACTACATACTCTTAATAAATCACATGGAATGTTACTACATACTCTTACTAAATCACATGGAATGTTACTATAGATCTTAATAAATCACATGGAATGTTACTACATACTCTTAATAAATCACATGGAATGTTACTACATACTCTTACTAAATCACATGGAATGTTACTATAGATCTTAATAAATCACATGGAATGTTACTATAGATCTTAATAAATCACATGGAATGTTACTACATACTCTTCATAAATCAGATGGAATGTCACTATAAATTTCAAACTACACATGGAATGTTGCTATAAATTTTAAACTACACATAGAATGTCACTATAGATTTTAAAATACACATGGAATGTCGCTATAAATTTTAAAATACACATGGAATGTCGCTATAAATTTTAAACTACACATGGAATGTCACTATAAATTTTAAGCTACACATAGAATGTCACTATAAATTTTAAACTACACATGGAATGTCACTATAAATTTTAAACTACACATGGAATGTCACTATAAATTTTAAACAACACATGGAATGTCACTATAAATTTTAAATTACACATGGAATGTTGCTATAAATTTTAAACTACACATGGAATGTCACTATAAATTTTAAACTACACATGGAATGTCACTATAAATTTTAAATTACACATGGAATGTTGCTATAAATTTTAAACTACACATGGAATGTCACTATAAATTTTAAACTACACATGGAATGTCGCTATACATTTTAAACTACACATGGAATGTCGCTATACATTTTAAACTACACATGGAATGTTGCTATAAATTTTAAACTACACATGGAATGTCGCTATACATTTTAAACTACACATGGAATGTCACTAAATTTTAAACTACACATGGAATGTCACTATAAATTTTAAACTACACCTGACTACAAAAGCTACTCGATATTGTATCGTATACTTCATTAATTCAACAGAAAATATTGAAACTTAAATTGAGATTATTGTAGAACAAATGGTACTTGAATAAGGGTAATAACAAAATTACCGAACTCCGAACAATCTTACAAAAGAGACAAAAAACTGCTGTGGTTTTCTGATTTTCACTATCTTAGATGTAGCTGAATTTCTGGGATCTTCATTGATCATAACAAAGTTAATTATTTCTATATAGACCCATGAGGAAATTTCTCTTGTATAGAAATAAGACCCAGATCCTCCATTACAAGATACAACCTCTCAGAAAGGGGCACACACTCGTTGTGAGAGAAGAATCAAATATTCAAAATCACCTTAAGGTGACTCGTGTTGGAGAAGTCTATACTCCTTAAACATAAAAAGACAAATTTTACAGAAATATTTATTGCAATCGAGAGATCTGTCTATAGACCTGTAATAGTGCTATCTTCTTGTCTGCACAATGTTTTTGTTTTGTAAATTAGATCGGTGTGAATACATTGTATATCTGAAATGCTGCTGGCTCAACAATAAACCAACTAACAAACAATATTTCTACACAGAACATCACTACATAAGTTAAAAAAAACCAACAACTCAAGAATGCAGATGTTTGTCTAACTTGTTGTTTGCAAGTATCACTATTTACAATATGTTGGATATATATTTTTGTTAAAAAATACAAATTTATATATAAATTATTTACTGTCATTAGTCTTAGCGTACATTGGTTTTCAAGATTGAAAATTAAATACTTTGTTAAAATTACTTTATTGAATTATTTTAAAGAAATATTTGGAAGAGAAACTTACGAATTAACTCCTATTTTAGATATGTGTTCGATAGCTGCTTTTTTACTTGTCTCGTCAATTCCTGGTGGTGCTTCTTTATCTTCATCTGACCATCTACTATCAAACATTGTTGTATCAGTGAAACCAGGACAAAGACATAAGTACCTTATACCCCTTTTATTATTCAAAGGATTTTGCTGCAAGAAATAGATTATAAAAGCATGATGTAAATATTACAATAAGAAAGTTTGAAGATACAAAAAGGGGTAATCAGAAGTTGTAAATCAAAGATAACAAAGGGGTAATCAGAAGCCGTAAATCAACGATAACAAAGGGGTAATCAGAAGCCGTAAATCAAAGATAACAAAAGGGTAATCAGAAGCTTTAAATCAAAGATAACAAAAGGGTAATCAGAAGTCGTAAATCAAAGATAACAAAGGAGTAATCAGAAGTCGTAAATCAAAGATAACAAAAGGGTAATCAGAAGCTGTAAATCAAAGATAACAAAAGGGTAATCAGAAGTCGTAAATCAAAGATAACAAAAGGGTAATCAGAAGCCGTAAATCAAAGATAACAAAGGGGTAATCAGAAGCCCTAAATCAAAGGATAACAAAAGGGTAACCAGAAGCCGTAAATCAAAGATAACAAAAGGGTAATCAGAAGCCGTAAATCAAAGATAACAAAAGAGTAATCAGGAGCCATAAATCAAAGATAACAAAGGGTAATCAGAAGTCGTAAATCAAGATACAAAAAGGGTAATCAGAAGCCGTAAATCAAAGATAACAAAAGGGTAATCAAAAGCCGTAAATCAAAGATAACAAAAGGGTAATCAGAAGCTGTAGATCAACGATAACAAAAGGGTAATCAGAAGTCGTAAATCAACGATAACAAACGGGTAATCAGAAGTCGTAAATCAACGATAACAAAAGGATAATCAGAAGTCGTAAATCAAAGATAACAACAGGGTAATCAGAAGTCGTAAATCAATGATAACAAAAGGGTAATTAGAAGCTGTAAATCAACGATAACAAAAGGATAATCAGAAGTCGTAAATCAACGATAACAAAAGGGTAATCAAGTCGTAAATCAAAGATAACAAAAGGGTAATCAGAAGTCGTAAATCAACGATAACAAAAGGGTAATCAGAAGTCGTAAATCAACGAAGAACAAACAATACAATGACCAAAAGAAAAAGGACAAACTATGATCTACAAAACACTACACAGAAAATTAATGTTCAACAATGCACTAAAGAGAAAACTGAAGATTGAGGAACAGGTACCCAGCTAATAACTTGCTTATATGGAATAATCTCTGGTATATCAAACAGTCATATAGAAACATGCTAGTTATAACAACAGTCATGTAGAAAAATTTCACTGTTCTAGTGCAGGAGTTATCGAGAGTTGACAATACAGAATTGCTAAGACTCATTTTAAATACTAAGCTTATGGTCCCCAAATGTGCTGTCTTCAGTGAATTTGGACGGGAACCTGTTACGCTTTTATTGACATAGTGTTTCATACTTTGCACTGCTAAATATGTTACAAAATGATAGACTTTGTAAAGTTGTCTTTAACGAATTACAGTCAACTGAACTGACAAACTGGAAATACTTTAGTCATTTCAAACTTTCAGTCTGCTTGTGTTGACCATTTTATTGGAGGTCATTTTAATATTTACACTTTTAATAAGTTCTTTGGTGAATTCACATTAAACATACTGAAAGATATTAATCTTAAAAATAGCAACTCTACACAAAATTGTATATGTCAAACAGGGGGCAATATTACATATCTAAAGTCATTACAAAAGATCTGGGCTTGTAGATTAATAACTTTGACCAGGACAAATTGTCAACCCTAAACCAAACTATTGTGAGAACACATTTTGTCAATGAAAGCAAATGTGAATTATAGATGAAATTCTATACAATTTCTTACTTGATTGATGTGGTGATTGGTATCCGGCTAATAACCCCTTTGTAAAGGGGTATATTCTAAATAAAATATATATATAATTTAAAAAATTCATGACCAATTCATATTCAAATCAGAATCATTCATCATCTGAATAACTTAAAAATGAAAATAAAATCATATTCCATTAAGCTGTATGACATATATAATTTACTCAAAAGTTCAATTCAAAATAATATTTTCTCTCAAAAGTTAGGACATGTACTATATTATCATTAAAAATATATAATAAAGAAAAATATACAAATCTAAAATGATCTATTTTTCATTGAGGTACATATACTACTTACTGAAACACTCCTTGTAAAACCAACAATTCCATACTTAGAGGCAGCATATATTGGCATGTAAAAAACTGGAGTAAAACCTACAAATGTAAAATGATCTTAAGTTTTGTTGCTATTTAAATGACCTTGTCGTATGTATGTGTGTTAGGAGTATCAATTTTGCCTCTTTCTATGATTTTTGTTCCGACAATGTAGTATTTTTTGTTTTCATCTTATTTGGCATACATAATATATATTAAACTAGAATATTATTTTGTCATAATAATATACTGCCACAGGAAAGAGAGGATATAATGGCTACGGTTGGAAAATGTTGTTTGCAGCCATAACCGCTCCTAACAAACTGTTGCTTAGGAACTGATTCAAGTTGTCTTTAATGAGGATGTCATTCACAGAAATTAAGCAAGAGATATAGATCCCGATACCATTTATAATAGCAATCATAAAACACACATGTTCCCTCCACTAACTCATAAAAACCTACCTGCTGTAGAAGCTATATTAACAACCACACCACCTTGTCCTCCGGTCTCTCTACTTAAATATTGTGTGGCTCCACTAACCTATAAAACCTACCTGCTGTAGAAGCTATATTAACAACCACACCACCTTGTCCTTCGGTCTCCCTACTTAAATATTGTGTAACTCCAATAATCTATAAAAACCTACCTGCTGTAGAAGCTATATTAACAACCACACCACCTTGTCCTCCGGTCTCCCTACTTAAATATTGTGTAGCTCCAATAACCTATAAAAACGTACCTGCTGTAGAAGCTATATTAACAACCACACCACCTTGTCCTCCGGTCTCCCTACTTAAATATTTTGTAGCTCCAATAATCTATAAAAACCTACCTGCTGTAGAAGCTATATTAACAACCACACCACCTTGTCCTCCGGTCTCCCTACTTAAATATTGTGTAGCTCCACTAACCTATAAAACGTACCTGCTGTAGAAACTATATTAACAACCACACTACCTTGTCCTCCGGTCTCCCTACTTAAATATTGTGTAGCTCCACTAACCTATAAAACTTACCTGCTGTAGAAGCTATATTAACAACCACACCACCTTGTACTACGGTCTCTCTACTTAAATATTGTGTAGCTCCACTAACCTATAAAACGTACCTGCTGTAGAAACTATATTAACAACCACACTACCTTGTCCTCCGGTCTCCCTACTTAAATATTGTGTAGCTCCACTAACCTATAAAACCTACCTGCTGTAGAAGCTATATTAACAACCACACCACCTTGTCCTCCGGTCTCTCTACTTAAATATTGTGTAACTCCAATAACCTATAACAACGTACCTGCTGTAGAAGCTATATTAACAACCACACCACCTTGTCATCCAGTCTCTCTACTTAAATATTGTGTAGCTCCAGTAACCTATAAAAACGTACCTGCTGTAGAAGCTATATTAACAACCACACCACCTTGTCCTCCGGTCTCGCTACTTAAATATTGTGTAGCTCCACTAACCTATAACAACGTACCTGCTGTAGAAGCTATATTAACAACCATACCACCTTGTCCTACGGTCTCTCTACTTAAATATTGTGTAGCTCCACTAACCTATAAAAACCTACCTGCTGTAGAAGCTATATTAACAACCACACCACCTTGTCCTCCGGTCTCTCTACTTAAATATTGTGTAGCTCCAGTAACCTATAAAACGTACCTGCTGTAGAAGCTATATTAACAACCACACCATCTTGTCCTCCGGTCTCTCTACTTAAATATTGTGTGGCTCCACTAACCTATAAAAACGTACCCGCTGTAGAAGCTATATTAACAACTATACCATCTTGTCCTCCGGTCTCTCTACTTAAATATTGTGTAGCTCCACTAACCTATAAAAACCTACCTGCTGTAGAAGCTATATTAACAACCACACCACCTTGCCCTCCGGTCTCCCTACTTAAATATTGTGTGGCTCCACTAACCTATAACAACGTACCTGCTGTAGAAGCTATATTAACAACCACACCACCTTGTCCTCCGGTCTCTCTACTTAAATATTGTGTAGCTCCACTAACCTATAAAAACCTACCTGCTGTAGAAGCTATATTAACAACCACACCACCTTGTCCTCCGGTCTCCCTACTTAAATATTGTGTAGCTAATTTGGTACCTTCTATTACACCTATCTAACAGAATAGCAAATTAATATATGCTGATGATATAAAAAAAAAAACACATTTTTTTTGTGGCAAATAAACAAAATTGGATACCTCACCACTAAGCATAATTTAATCACAAGAATAAACCCTGTCATCACATACAGCTTAACATGACTTAAAACAAACATTCCATCAATCAATGGAAACTTAGAAACACTTTTTCATATGTCTTGTTTGTCTCCTTACTGCCTTGAGCAAATAAGAAATTAAAAAATGTACGACTCTCAAAATACATTACAATACACACAAAAAAACCAGAAAACTTAGCCTGGGTATGAATCAAGAATACCAATTTAGAAGTTCATTAAATTTAAACTGAATGAATGGAGAGACATGATATTGATGATGAAATTTTCAATATAATAAGAAACTGATTCCCATCTCCATGGCAATCCAATTCCTAAATAATAAAATCACAAAATTAACATGCAGCATGCTAAATAAAAATTTCATTATATTCCAAATACAGATCAGTTGTAATTACAAGGTTCCAACTGAAAATCAGTACCAAAAGAGGGCTATAAGTAGGCATATGAAATTTTCAATTTAGGACAAAACCGATAATATAATCTCAATGAGAATGAAACATAAATAAGTATATTGCTGGTCTAGTCTAGATTTGTCTCTAGCTGTGGAATGACAGCTCTTATGGACTTTTTTGTGACATGACATGGTGACAAAAAAGAGCACAAGATCTAAGGTTGTGCAGATACTAGACTGATTCTTGTCTATTCCAGTCAAAGATGGTGATGTTGTGGGTTAAAACAGGTTTCACTGTACAGACAGCAATTCAACACTGTTTGTGTCTGGAAACATAAACACACATGTATCAGCTCCTCAAGACACTGTTGTAATATTAATACCAACCATGATAAAACTGTATAAAAGTCACTGTTGTAATATTAATACCAACCATGATAAAACTGTATAAAAGTCACTGTTGTAATATTAATACCAACCATGATAAAACTGTATAAAAGTCACTGTTGTAATATTAATACCAACCATGATAAAACTGTATAAAAGTCACTGTTGTAATATTAATACCAACCATGATAAAACTGTATAAAAGTCACTGTTGTAATATTAATACCAACCATGATAAAACTGTATAAAAGTCACTGTTGTAATATTAATACCAACCATGATAAAACTGTATAAAAGTCACTGTTGTAATATTAATACCAACCATGATAAAACTGTATAAAAGTCACAATGTAATGCAATTATATAACTAAATTATATAACTAAATTATATAACTAAATTATATAATTAAATTATATAACTAAATTATATAACTAAATTATATAACTAAATTATATAACTAAATTAGTCACATATCATTGTTGTACTTGTTTTCTATTCATTAATAGTTCTGTTGTATTCAAACTACATAATATATACATCAATACTTACTAAATTTATCATTATAGTTTTTCTAACATTGTCCTCAGCTACTACACCAGCGTTATTTACAACAATATCAATTCTTTTGAATTTTCCTATAGCTTGCTTAAATACATCTGAAAATTCAACACATGATTACTACATTTGATCACAATTACATTTTCATTTGGTTTATTCAAATTTTTAGTGTGTTGCAAACCTCACCAGCCATTGCTAAATATATACATTTCTATAATGATAAAAAAAAATGCTATGTAATGCTGTATATATATGACTGTTAAACTTTTATCATATTTTCATGCCTTTTCCCTTGAATTTGTATATGTAACTTGCAGTTTTTATGCTTATGTATACATGTATTTCCGTTTAAATTCAGCTGAAAATACTACATAAAATGAAATCAAATAAACGTCTTTGTTACATATATATAAAATGTTCTTGAAGCTTGAAGAAACCAAAGAGATAATCAAAAGATGTACATGAAGGAATGACAATACAATGGTATAAAGAAATAGGACAAAATACGAAGGAATGACAATACAATGGTATAAAGAAATAGGACAAAAGACGAAGGAATGACAATACAATGGTATAAAGAAATAGGACAAAAGACGAAGGAATGACAATACAATGGTATAAAGAAATAGAACAAAAGACGAAGGAATGACAATACAATGGTATAAAGAAATAGAACAAAAGACGAAGGAATGACAATACAATGGTATAAAGAAATAGGACAAAAGACGAAGGAATGACAATACAATGGTATAAAGAAATAGGACAAAAGACGAAGGAATGACAATACAATGGTATAAAGAAATAGGACAAAAGACGAAGGAATGACAATACAATGGTATAAAGAAATAGGACAAAAGACGAAGGAATGACAATACAATGGTATAAAGAAATAGAACAAAAGACGAAGGAATGACAATACAATGGTATAAAGAAATAGGACAAAAGACGAAGGAATGACAATACAATGGTATAAAGAAATAGGACAAAAGACGAAGGAATGACAATACAATGGTATAAAGAAATAGAACAAAAGACGAAGGAATGACAATACAATGGTATAAAGAAATAGAACAAAAGACGAAGGAATGACAATACAATGGTATAAAGAAATAGGACAAAAGACGAAGGAATGACAATACAATGGTATAAAGAAATAGGACAAAAGACGAAGGAATGACAATACAATGGTATAAAGAAATAGGACAAAAGACGAAGGAATGACAATACAATGGTATAAAGAAATAGAACAAAAGACGAAGGAATGACAATACAATGGTATAAAGAAATAGAACAAAAGACGAAGGAATGACAATACAATGGTATAAAGAAATAGGACAAAAGACGAAGGAATGACAATACAATGGTATAAAGAAATAGGACAAAAGACGAAGGAATGACAATACAATGGAATAAAGAAATAGAACAAAAGACGAAGGAATGACAATACAATGGTATAAAGAAATAGGACAAAATACGAAGGAATGACAATACAATGGTATAAAGAAATAGGACAAAATACGAAGGAATGACAATACAATGGTATAAAGAAATAGAACAAACGACGACGGAATGACAATACAATGGTATAAAGAAATAGGACAAAAGACGAAGGAATGACAATACAATGGTATAAAGAAATAGGACAAAAGACGAAGGAATGACAATACAATGGTATAAAGAAATAGGCCAAAAGACGAAGGAATGACAATACAATGGTATAAAGAAATAGAACAAAAGACGAAGGAATGACAATACAATGGTATAAAGAAATAGGACAAAAGACGAAGGAATGACAATACAATGGTATAAAGAAATAGAACAAAAGACGAAGGAATGACAATACAATGGTATAAAGAAATAGAACAAAAGACGAAGGAATGACAATACAATGGTATAAAGAAATAGGACAAAAGACGAAGGAATGACAATACAATGGTATAAAGAAATAGGACAAAAGACGAAGGAATGACAATACAATGGTATAAAGAAATAGAACAAAAGACGAAGGAATGACAACACAATGGTATAAAGAAATAGAACAAAAGACGAAGGAATGACAATACAATGGTATAAAGAAATAGGACAAAAGACGAAGGAATGACAATACAATGGTATAAAGAAATAGGACAAAAGACGAAGGAATGACAATACAATGGTATAAAGAAATAGGACAAAAGACGAAGGAATGACAATACAATGGTATAAAGAAATAGAACAAAAGACGAAGGAATGACAATACAATGGTATAAAGAAATAGGACAAAAGACGAAGGAATGACAATACAATGGTATAAAGAAATAGGACAAAATACGAAGGAATGACAATACAATGGTATAAAGAAATAGAACAAAAGACGAAGGAATGACAATACAATGGTATAAAGAAATAGAACAATAGACGAAGGAATGACAATACAATGGTATAAAGAAATAGAACAAAAGACGAAGGAATGACAATACAATGGTATAAAGAAATAGGACAAAATACGAAGGAATGACAATACAATGGTATAAAGAAATAGAACAAAAGACGAAGGAATGACAATACAATGGTATAAAGAAATAGGACAAAATACGAAGGAATGACAATACAATGGTATAAAGAAATAGAACAAAAGACGAAGGAATGACAATACAATGGTATAAAGAAATAGAACAAAAGACGAAGGAATGACAATACAATGGTATAAAGAAATAGGACAAAAGACGAAGAAATGACAATACAATGGTATAAAGAAATAGGACAAAAGACGAAGGAATGACAATACAATGGTATAAAGAAATAGAACAAAAGACGAAGGAATGACAATACAATGGTATAAAGAAATAGGACAAAATACGAAGGAATGACAATACAATGGTATAAAGAAATAGAACAAAAGACGAAGGAATGACAATACAATGGTATAAAGAAATAGAACAAAAGACGAAGGAATGACAATACAATGGTATAAAGAAATAGGACAAAATACGAAGGAATGACAATACAATGGTATAAAGAAATAGGACAAAAGACGAAGGAATGACAATACAATGGTATAAAGAAATAGAACAAAAGACGAAGGAATGACAATACAATGGTATAAAGAAATAGAACAAAAGACAAACGTCTACAAAACACAAAGACTACACAGAAAACTTAAGGTGAACTCCATTAGAAATCAGGGGTGATACTTGGATGCTTCCGAAGGGTAAGCAGTTCACTGTACACATTTAATTTTCACAAATATACACTGTAAATATTTCCACAAATTTACCAATACACTGTATATAATGGATTATGATGTGTTTAACCTCATCTTTGACTGTCTGGAGAAAACCCAATATTAAAGTAAGCTGCTTATAAAAAGGTTGTCATAAAAACGTAGATATCAAATTTAGTGCCACCACGTGTTTCTGGAATAACCATCAGGTAGCTAAAAATCGAAAGAGTGGAAAGCCAACTAATATAAAAGTGCTTGGGAGCAATAAAACTAAAGGGCATAAACAGCATAGTTAACATCAGCTACGGTCACCGTGCCCGAGGTAGAGGTACATTGGTTTTGATAATGAGAACAGTAAATTTCAATAAATATATCTAATAATCCATATTGATACCGAAACACTGACTACTGTGAGGTTCATACTATCGGGGACTAATAGTCCACCAGCTGAGGTATTGACCCAGTTATAGTAATAAAAAAACAACTAGTTATGTAATGTGTGTACCCAACCAAGAGTAGGCATTAATCTCAAAACTCCAAGCGGTGATATCCAGTGGCTGCGTCCTACAATATGATATAGCTGCCACTATGTACTATTAATATTATGACCAGTTGAATAGTTTTCTAAAATGACCATTTACTTTCATGATATCTAAAACTTACTGTTAAAACTATTATGGTCTGTTACATCACATCTAACAAACATGACACGGTCATTGCCGAATGTCTTCTGTAATATTGTTAATGTTCTGGAACCTTCTTCCCCGTCTATATCACAAAAACAGACCTGAAAAACAAACATTACACCTCATTACCGAATGTCTTCTGTAATAGTGTTAGTGTTCTGGAACCTTCTTCACCATCTATATCACAAAAACACACCTGAAAAACAAACATGACACGGTCATTACCGAATGTCTTCTGTTATATTGTTAATGTTCTGGAACCTTCTTCCCCGTCTATATCACAAAAACACACCTGAAAAACAAACATGACACGGTCATTACCAAATGTCTTCTGTAATATTGTTAATGTTCTGGAACCTTCTTCACGATCTATATCACAATAACATACCTGAAAAACAAACATGACACGGTCATTACCAAATGTCTTCTGTAATATTGTTAATGTTCTGGAACCTTCTTCCCCGTCTATATCACAGAAACAGACCCGAAAAACAAACATTACACGTCATTAACGAATGTCTTCTGTAATCTTGTTAATGTTCTGGAACCTTCTTCACCATCTATATCACAATAACACACCCGAAAAACAAACATTACACGTCATTAACGAATGTCTTCTGTAATATTGTTAATGTTCTGGAACCTTCTTCACGATCTATATCACAATAACACACCTGAAAAACAAACATGACACGGTCATTACCAAATGTCTTCTGTAATATTGTTAGTGTTCTGGAACCTTCTTCACCATCTATATCACAATAACACACCCGAAAAACAAACATTACACGTCATTAACGAATGTCTTCTGTAATATTGTTAATGTTCTGGAACCTTCTTCCCCGTCTATATCACAGAAACAGACCCGAAAAACAAACATTACACGTCATTAACGAATGTCTTCTGTAATATTGTTAATGTTCTGGAACCTTCTTCCTCATCTAAATCACAAAAACACACCTGAAAAACAAACATTACACGTCATTACCGAATGTCTTCTGTAATATTGTTAATGTTCTGGAACCTTCTTCCCCGTCTATATCACAAAAACAAACCCGAAAAACAAACATTACACGTCATTAACGAATGTCTTCTGTAATATTGCTAATGTTCTGGAACCTTCTTCGCCATCTATATCACAATAACACACCCGAAAAACAAACATTACACGTCATTAACGAATGTCTTCTGTAATATTGTTAATGTTCTGGAACCTTCTTCACCATCTATATCACAATAACACACCCGAAAAACAAACATTACACGTCATTAACGAATGTCTTCTGTAATATTGTTAATGTTCTGGAACCTTCTTCACGATCTATATCACAATAACACACCTGAAAAACAAACATGACACGGTCATTACCAAATGTCTTCTGTAATATTGTTAGTGTTCTGGAACCTTCTTCACCATCTATATCACAATAACACACCCGAAAAACAAACATTACACGTCATTAACGAATGTCTTCTGTAATATTGTTAATGTTCTGGAACCTTCTTCACGATCTATATCACAATAACACACCTGAAAAACAAACATGACACGGTCATTAACGAATGTCTTCTGTAATATTGTTAATGTTCTGGAACCTTCTTCACGATCTATATCATAATAACACACCTGAAAAACAAACATGACACGGTCATTACCGAATGTCTTCTGTAATATTGTTAATGTTCTGGAACCTTCTTCACCATCTAAATCACAAAAACACACCTGAAAAACAAACATGACACGGTCATTACCGAATGTCTTCTGTAATATTGTTAATGTTCTGGAACCTTCTTCCCCGTCTATATCACAGAAACAGACCCGAAAAACAAACATTACACGTCATTAACGAATGTCTTCTGTAATATTGTTAATGTTCTGGAACCTTCTTCACGATCTATATCACAATAACACACCTGAAAAACAAACATGACACGGTCATTACCGAATGTCTTCTGTAATATTGTTAATGTTCTGGAACCTTCTTCACCATCTAAATCACAAAAACACACCTGAAAAACAAACATGACACGGTCATTACCGAATGTCTTCTGTAATATTGTTATTGTTCTGGAACCTTCTTCCCCGTCTATATCACAGAAACAGACCCGAAAAACAAACATTACACGTCATTAACGAATGTCTTCTGTAATATTGTTAATGTTCTGGAACCTTCTTCACGATCTATATCACAAAAACACACCTGCAAAACAAGCATGACACGGTCATTACCGAATGTCTTCTGTAATATTGTTAGTGTTCTGGAACCTTCTTCCCCGTCTATATCACAGAAACAGACCCGAAAAACAAACATTACACGTCATTAACGAATGTCTTCTGTAATATTGTTAATGTTCTGGAACCTTCTTCACGATCTATATCACAATAACACACCTGAAAAACAAACATGACACGGTCATTACCAAATGTCTTCTGTAATATTGTTAGTGTTCTGGAACCTTCTTCACCATCTATATCACAAAAACACACCTGAAAAACAAACATGACACAATCATTACCGAATGTCTTCTGTAATATTGTTAATGTTCTGGAACCTTCTTCCTCATCTATATCACAAAAACAGACCTGAAAAACAAACATGACACGGTCATTACCGAATGTTTTCTGTAATATTGTTAGTGTTCTGGAACCTTCTTCACCATCTAAATCACAAAAACAGACCTGAAAAACAAACATTACACGTCATTAACGAATGTCTTCTGTAATATTGTTAATGTTCTGGAACCTTCTTCACGATCTATATCACAAAAACACACCTGAAAAACAAACATGACACGGTCATTACCGAATGTCTTCTGTAATATTGTTAATGTTCTGGGACCTTCTTCCTCATCTATATCACAAAAACACACATGAAAAACGAAAAAATTGTCAAATATAGTGTTCAAATATATTTGTACATTGTAAATAGTTTGCACAGAAGGAATGATAAAACTGAGAGAAAATCGTATATTATATTCTCCTCCCTCAGGTATAGATGACCATAGCCGATTTTGGCGATCCTGTTTAGGCCCTGTGATTTACTTGCTCCCAAAACTTTTCAAAATTTGTGGCTTTCTAACCTTTCGATTTTGAGTGTACCTGATGAAGGTTATTCCAGAAACGCGTCGTGTGCACTAAATTTGATATCTACGTGTTTATTATACTTATTTATATAATTCAGCGGCAAAGACAAGAAGAAACATTAGGACACAAGCCATAGAAGGACATAATCAGCAAATTAAGACAATCCAATGATATACTGACAGTAATTCTTATACAATCTAGATGGAATCACGTGATTGTGATTGATAAATTATTTGTCTAGCTAACTCTACTGACAAACAGTCATAACTCCAAATTGTACATGACCTTTTAATACATTTATATTTCTACACCGTAGTTGATGAAGACAAATGTTTACTATGAAGAGGACCTATAGCATAATCTTCTATTAAAAATATACATTTGTATACATACGCAGTAAATTAATAGTGCTAGTTCGAATCCCATCGAGGGGATTAAACCCAGCAGTGTGTTAGAATTAGATCTTTGAGCAGACAAATATTGACGGGATTCGCACTCATACTATTGATACACTGCAGTGCCAATCACTTCGCCTCATGACTATGTCTGAAACATTTTGCACTTAGATAACAACATTAAATGTAACAAATAGTTACACCTTTGAAATGGGAAAATTGTCGTTTCTCCGAGAGACTTTATCAATGTCAATCTTCAATCTGTAACATCGATTTAATAGCGAAAATTCATTTGGTTTTTTTCTTGGGAAAAACTTTGACGCTAAAACCTGTGTATAGGATACTTGTATCGGAACACAATTTTTCATTTATCTATATAAATATCATATTATATTACAAAATTTATGGAAAGTGTTATATGTCACACAAAATAATACAAAATGTTGTCTGTAAGACCCAAATCAACGTGGTATAGATAAGGGATCTAATTTATCTGCTGCTGGATACCACTCCGGAAGGCATAACTTCTTCTTCCAGTGTAGGAACCGGATTTCCGCGAAAACTGTGCACTTGTTGTCTTCTCTTGGTCGAACTTGTGTTGACCTATTGTTCTACTGGATGTTAGATATTGGTTTTTGTCAATATCTATAAAGTTGTTCTGTATTTTATAGAGCATGCATAGTCTGTTGGTTTTTCTTCGATCTTGTAGTCTTTCCCATTCTAATGTTTTTACCATATTTGTAACGCAGTCTGGTGAGCGATTCTTACAATCGTTACATACAAATCGTGCCGATCGTCTCTGCATCTGCTCCAGTGATGTTTTCCTGGTTAACTGGGTGCCAGACTGTACTGCCATATTCCACTAGGTCTAACCATGGATGTGTAAGATGTTTTCCTGGTTAACTGGGTGCCAGACTGTACTGCCATATTCCACTGTAGGTCTAACCATGGATGTATAAGATGTTTTCCTGGTTAACTGGGTCCCAGACTGTACTGCCATATTCCACTGTAGGTCTAACCATGGTCCCAGACTGTACTGCCATATTCCAATGTAGGTCTAACCATGGTCCCAGACTGTACTGCCATATTCCAATGTAGGCTAACCATGGTCCCAGACTGTACTGCCATATTCCAATGTAGGTCTAACCATGGTCCCAGACTACACTGCCACACTGTAGGTCTAACCATGGTCCCAGACTGTACTGCCATATTCCAATGTAGGTCTAACCATGGTCCCAGACTGTACTGCCATATTCCAATGTAGGTCTAACCATGGTCCCAGACTGCACTGCCACACTGTAGGTCTAACCATGGTCCCAGACTGTACTGCCACACTGTAGGTTTAACCATGGTCCCAGACTGTACTGCCACACTGTAGGTCACCATGGATGTGTAAGCTGCTGTCTATACTGTTCTTGTAGTCATTTAAGTTCCTTCGACCCCAAGAGTCTTATTTCCTTTGCCTACTATGTTGTTGATATGTCTGTCCCAGGATATGTCGTTGGTGATGGTTACTCCCACGTATTTACTGACATCTTCTGTTTCTAGTGTATGACAATGGAGCTGATATGATGTTGGTATAAGCTGTTTCTTTTTTATTTGGTGAGATCCTTATAACTGTGTATTTTGATGGATGAAATCTCATTTGCCATTTACGTTCCCATTTTTCTAGTGAAGATATCCGTCGGTTGTTGGGAAAGAACTACTAATATACAAAAAATGTCCCCCAAAGATGGGATATTAATCAGCGTTTCATTTCATGTTAATCAATTCAATACAATATGAAGCAGTTTCTAATGAGCAACATGACTAACATTGCTCATTTGTGTGTCATTCATACTGTGCCACAGAGTCGCACTAGGGACGAAGATTCTAACCCAGAATTCATCCAAACTAACAAGTATATATGTGGAAGTTGTAACTTGTCAACACCGGACTTGTCCAATCACAACACCAGTAAGCCACAAACCTATTTCTTTAGATCTTCCAAATGGCAATCAGGTACGCACTGATAATTATGGTCTTAAGTGTCATTGACACAAACAAATTTGATGCCACTTGCATTGAAAATGGGAATCATGTGATTGACGAACCACTGTCACTGAAGACAGTGAAATACAACCAATGAATATCAACACACATTGATTACAAGGTCATCATCAGTAATTATATGTGCAGAAATAGCTCAGAGAAATAAAAACAACAACATACACTGATTACAAGGTTATCATCAGTAATTATGTGTGCAGAAACATCACAGAGAAATAAAAACAACAACACACATTGATTACAAGGTCATCATCAGTAATTATGTGTACAGAAATAGCTCAGAGAAATAAAAACAATCATGTAAGATTCCATCCTACAGAAAATCAAAATCAAGTAAATAAATTAACAGCTCAACATGCATTACTAAAATTGTTATGTAAGAACAAAAGAACTAATTAACAGCTCAACATGCACTACTAAAATTGTTATGTAAGAACAAAAGAACTAATTAACAGCTCAACATGCATTACTAAAATTGTTATGTAAGAACAAAAGAACTAATTAACAGCTCAACATGCACTACTAAAATTGTTATGTAAGAACAAAAGAACTAATTAACAGCTCAACATGCATTACTAAAATTGTTATGTAAGAACAAAAGAACTAATTAACAGCTCAACATGCACTACTAAATTTGTTATGTAAGAACAAAAGAACTAATTAACAGCTCAACATGCACTACTAAAATTGTTATGTAAGAACAAAAGAACTAATTAACAGCTCAACATGCACTACTAAAATTGTTATGTAAGAACAAAAGAACTAATTAACAGCTCAACATGCACTACTAAAATTGCTATGTAAGAACAAAAGAACTAATTAACAGCTCAACATGCACTACTAAATTTGTTATGTAAGAACAAAAGAACTAATTAACAGCTCAACATGCATTACTAAGATTGTTATGTAAGAACAAAAGAACTAATTAACAGCTCAACATGCATTACTAAAATTGTTATGTAAGAACAAAAGAACTAATTAACAGCTCAACATGCACTACTAAAATTGTTATGTAAGAACAAAAGAACTAATTAACAGCTCAACATGCACTACTAAAATTGTTATGTAAGAACAAAAGAACTAATTAACAGCTCAACATGCACTACTAAAATTGTTATGTAAGAACAAAAGAACTAATTAACAGCTCAACATGCATTACTAAAATTGTTATGTAAGAACAAAAGAACTAATTAACAGCTCAACATGCACTACTAAATTTGTTATGTAAGAACAAAAGAACTAATTAACAGCTCAACATGCACTACTAAAATTGTCATGTAAGAACAAAAGAACTAATTAACAGCTCAACATGCACTACTAAAATTGTTATGTAAGAACAAAAGAACTAATTAACAGCTCAACATGCACTACTAAAATTGTTATGTAAGAACAAAAGAACTAATTAACAGCTCAACATGCACTACTAAAATTGTTATGTAAGAACAAAAGAACTAATTAACAGCTCAACATGCACTACTAAAATTGTTATGTAAGAACAAAAGAACTAATTAACAGCTCAACATGCATTACTAAAATTGTTATGTAAGAACAAAAGAACTAATTAACAGCTCAACATGCATTACTAAAATTGTTATGTAAGAACAAAAGAACTAATTAACAGCTCAACATGCACTACTAAAATTGTTATGTAAGAACAAAAGAACTAATTAACAGCTCAACATGCACTACTAAAATTGTTATGTAAGAACAAAAGAACTAATTAACAGCTCAACATGCACTACTAAAATTGCTATGTAAGAACAAAAGAACTAATTAACAGCTCAACATGCACTACTAAAATTGTTATGTAAGAACAAAAGAACTAATTAACAGCTCAACATGCACTACTAAAATTGTTATGTAAGAACAAAAGAACTAATTAACAGCTCAACATGCATTACTAAAATTGTTATGTAAGAACAAAAGAACTAATTAACAGCTCAACATGCACTACTAAGATTGTTATGTAAGAACAAAAGAACTAATTAACAGCTCAACATGCACTACTAAAATTGTTATGTAAGAACAAAAGAACTAATTAACAGCTCAACATGCACTACTAAAATTGTTATGTAAGAACAAAAGAACTTTTCAAAACATAAAACCAAGTAAAGTTACGATGTTCCTCATATTTAATAATGTCCAATGATATAGAATTAAATCCAGGTCCTAGCAATGACAGTACCAAATTTTTGTGTTGTACTTGTGACAGATCTGTAACATGGGACCAAAAGGGAATAAATAGCATGCGAAACTTGTGATCAATGGTTTCATACTAATTGCCAAAACATACACAGTCTATCATATGACAACCTTAATGATAGCATGGTTAGTTGGCACTGTATCATATGTAACCACCCAAATTATAGCACAATCCCTCTGGACTTGCATGGTATTAGCACATCAAATACTTTTGAAATTGATCCCAACTTCGACTATGACGAACATAGTATCATAAGCATAGCATCAACATCAAGTTCAGTAAAACCAGTCCATGCGTCAACTCCCATTAATAAAAGAAATGCGCATAGTAAATCAAATCTTCCACTCAGAGTTCTCAATATAAACTTCCAGTCCATCAAACGGAAACAACATATTGTTAATAACATCATAGAAAGTTCAAAACCAGATATCGTAATAGACACTGAAACCTGGTTAAAACCCAACATCCATAATAACGAAGTCTTTCCTCAAAATTATAACATCTATCGTAAAGACTGAATAGACCAAGAAGAAGGTGGTGTCCTCTTGGACTTTATTAGTGATGAAGTTAATGACATGCACGTTGACGAAAAAAGTGAAATGATATGGGTTAAAATAGAAATAGTGGGTAGCAAAACACTATATGTATCATCCTTCTACAATGCAAAAAACATCAAATGAACAAAATCTTAAGTGGTTTGACCAGTCAGTAAGACAGGCATGCAAAGTTAATAATGCAGCAACACTCATAGGTGGTGATTTTAATCTCCCAGAATGGGACTGGGAAAATAAAATTTTAAAACGAAACACTAAACATCAAAAGAATCTCTACAACCTTATTACAACACTTGAAGATACTGGCCTCTGCCAACTCATAGAAAAAACCCACAAGGAATGACAACATCCTTGACCTAATGATCACCAACTTTCCCAATCGAGTCTCACGCACAGAATTTCTACCAGGTATATCTGACCATGACATTGTCTTTCTTGCGTTCAACATTGCTCCTAAAAAACTAAAGCAAAAACCTAGACAAGTACCCATTTACAAAAATGCAAACTGAGACACAAATAAAAGTGAAATAAATACACTCAATGATCATATTGTCCATTCACAAACACATTTAAATGCAAACCAACTTTGGGAAATATTCAAAAACATACTTAAGCAGCTAATTAAAGAACAAGTTCCACACAAAATTGCCAAAGTAAAGGATAGTCTACCATACTGAAACTAAAAAACTTATTAGAAAGAGAGATAAGCTTTATAAGAAAATGAAAAAAACTGGAAATCTTGATACCAAGATAAAAAAAAATAAAACACCACATCCAAAAATTATTAAGACAGAGCTATTGGCAATATATCGAGGACATTGTCACACCAAAGGAAACGGAAGGAACATTTAACTCTGTGAAAAAGTGTTGGACCTATATCAAACACCAAAAAACTGATCATCAAGGAATCTCATCATTAAAACAAGATGACAAATTAATCACTGACCCCATTCCCAAGGCAAATGTTATGAATGGCCAGTTTAAATCTGTATTTTCGAATATTGACAAAATAACCGGAAAAAAATTTGAATCTAACTGTAAATTGTCTATAAAATCAAATTATCAAACTATGTCTGATATCACCGTCACCTGTGAAGGCATAGCTAAACTTCTTCTAAACCTGAATCCAAACAAAGAAGCTGGCCCAGATGAAATTAAACCTAGGGTACTTAAAGAACTTGCTACCGAAATTGCTCCTATTTTAACAATAATTTTTCAAATATCCCTTGAATCAGGTGTTGTCCCATCAGACTGGAAAACTGCCCATGTTGCTCCTGTTTACAAGAAAGGTCCAAAGTATAACCCAGAAAATTATAGACCTATTTCCTTAACTTGTATTTGTTGTAAACTGTTAGAACACATTGTAGTTAGTAACATCATGTCGCATGCTGATAAATACAACATACTATACCCCTTCCAACATGGCTTTCGCAAATTTAGATCGTGTGAAACTCAACTTATAGAGTTCATCGACGACGTGACTCGAAACTTGTATGTCTTGGAATCTGTTGATAAGGCAAAATATCTGGGAGTAACAATCAGCGAGGACCTCAAATGGGAAAGCCACATCAACAACATCTGTGGTAAACTAAAGCCAATAAGACTCTTGGCTTCCTGCGTCGCAACCTGAACATCGGTTCCACCTCCGTTAAAGAACAGGCATACAAATCATTAGTCAGATCATCACTGGAGTATGCCTGTTCTGTATGGGATCCCCACCTTAAATCTGACATCAACAAAATAGAAATGGTTCAACGGAGGGCTGCGAGATATGTCACCAACAGACAACGTAATACTTCTAGTGTTGGTGACATGCTACAACATCTAAAATGACACAGTCTCGAAGGTCGACGTAGAGATGCACGCCTTGTCATGAGGTAAAACATCTCCCATGACAAGGTTGCAGTCAGTAAAAGTAACAGACTTTCACCACCTCTGAGACACTCCAGAAACATGCACTCTCGATCATATCAGGTCCCACTATGTAGAACACAACAGAGAAAGGCTTCATTTTCCCCTCGAACCACTGTAGACTGGAACCGCCTACCTCAGACAGCAGTGCTGAGTGATTCAGTCGAGTCATTCAGGACTACCATTACCACATCTCATCCTTAAATTCATTCCCTGCTTTGTACATATTTTTAAACTTATTCTCTTATTGTATTTTTTTCCCTTTTCTTCTACCGTTTCCGCATCGCAATTCAATGACATAATCTTCAAACTGTTGAAGTAGGTCATTATTTGGTAGAAGTAGAAGTAGAATATGTTGTAAGTAAGGATCGTTTAGGACAAGATGAAAGATAACACCTATTTTACCTGTGTAATCAAAACGTTGGTTCCTAAATCATATAAATATTATTAAAACTAAGGTACTCCTCCCTCAGGGATAGGTGACCTTAGCCGATTTTGGCTATTCTATTTAGGCCCTTCGATTTTCTTGCTCCCAAAGATTTTAAAAATATTTGGCTTTCAAATATTTTGGCTTTGAGCGTACCTAATGAAGGTTATTTCAGAAATGCGCAGCGCGCACGAAATATGATATAGATCTATCTACTATATACTCCACCTATGTATATGTAAATGATAACTCATCTTTTGTAATCTTGTGTTTTATCATAAATATAGCCGCAATAAGTACATGTACTGATAACTAATGTAAAACAATAATAAATAAATCTATAAATAGCACATATTATTAAGTTCAAATATATTGACCCAGTGTTGTGAAAATGAAATATATATATTTGACTGTGACTATAATCTCTATATATAGATTTGATCTTATCAGAACCTTTCCGCCTGCTTTTAGTATTGCCTCTGTGTATGCTCGTCCAAGACCCCTGGCACCTCCAGATATTACAGCTATTTTCTCCTGTAAATACATTTTCCACATTTATTAGTAACCGGACCGTGGTTGTGCTATATTCTGACCTCTGGTATTTTAAATGCGTGAAACATATCTGGTACGAGAATGAAGTGCTTGATTTTCACAACAAAAATATAAAAATAATTATTATAACTTATAATTTATTCCTTTTCGTTGTAATTGGAATACAGATTATTCATCTCGGTCACAAAATGTTTTAGATTTCTCCAACATTACACATAAAACATAACAAAAAACCAATACGAAATGCCTCTTCAATGTTTTTCTTTTTCGAGTTTTAAAGTATTATGATGTTTAATGTCAATTTATATGTTGATTGTCTGAAATATAGAATATATCTGGTAATCTATGGAGACGAATTAAATTTTGTTCTTCATGGAATTGATTAACACGACGGATGCCACTAGTGGAACAGGAACTGCTCACCCTTCCGGAGCACCTGAGTTTACCCCCGGTTTTTAGTGAGGTTCGTGTTACTCGGTCTTTAGCTTTATGTGTGTGTTTTGTAGATCGTTGTTTGTCCCTTTGTACTTTTCTTTTGGCCATTGTGTTGTCTGTTCTTCTCCGATTTACCCCTTGGTATCTTCAAACTCTTCTTAAATAATGATTGTTTTTTTTTTGTCATTTCCAACTTTTTCCTACCTCTAGTCAGTGACGAATTTGAAGAATCGGACGGTTTTTTTCTGTAGGCACCACAGTGTTTGTATCATTATTCCAATAATTTCATGCTTGACTTGCGCCGAGTAATATTTAATATTCGAAACAAAAACTTATCAATCCATCACACAAACAACAAAAAATCCAACCGAGATACCAGTTAAAAAACAAGACTATATAAATATTCACCACATGCAAACACGTGACTATTGTATCCTGGATCCTACTTAAGTATGCCTCTGGTTGTTGATGGTTACATGTATAAGGTTATTAGATATTACTGTCAAAATGTGCTTGTGTTATAATAATCTTTAAGTCATAAATTACCATTCAACTATTCTTCCACACGAGCTTATAGATAAAATGCATTGTTTATTTGAGTCACAATTTTGTACATACATGTACAGAATCATGTGTCAATACTGTAGGACTTTCTTCACATATTATATATGAGAAGCACAATATGCATGATCATATGGCAGTTGGATCGGTGCTCATGGCGAGATGTACACTATACGACTTTATGTATTAAAAGATGGTCAGGGATTCGCACCAAGTTGGTGTTTTTATTCTGATACTCGTATACGACTTTATGTAATAAAGTTTGTCTGTGACTTGTGGCAGGTCGGTAGTTTTATCCACAGGGGCTCGCAGTTATATTTTCACATCGCCAGGTATATGTTAAAAGAGAAGGGAGGACACTTTTTTTGCTGCCCAAAGTGAAAGTAGAATTTCGGCACCTTTTTTCGCTTCAAAAACGGTTTAGTCTTTGTTCTTACCATAATATTAATGCAAATATCGTTGTTTTTTGCTGATTGACTGGTTTACAGTGGAACAACACTCGTTTTTAAATTCCAAAAAGTGTCCTCCCTTCTTTTTAATACATACCTGGTGATGTGAAAATATAACTGCGAGCCCCTGTGGTTTTATCCTGATACTCGTATACGACTTTATATAATAAAGTTTGTCAGTGACTTGTGGCAGGTCGGTAGTTTTATCCTGATACTCGTATACGACTTTATGTAATAAAGTTTTTCAGTGACTTGTGGCAGGTCGGTAGTTTTATCCTGATACTCGTATACGACTTTATGTAATAAAGTTTGCCAGTGACTTGTGGCAGGTCGGTGGTTTTATCCTGATACTCGTATACGACTTTATGTAATAAAGTTTGTCAGTGACTTGTGGCAGGTCGGTAGTTTTATCCTGATACTCGTATACGACTTTATGTAATAAAGTTTGTCAGTGATTTGTGGCAGGTCGGTAGTTTTATCCTGATACTCGTGACGACTTTATGTAATAAAGTTTGTCAGTGACTTGTGGCAGGTCGGTAGTTTTATCCTGATACTCGTATACGACTTTATGTAATAAAGTTTGCCAGTGACTTGTGACAGGTCGGTAGTTTTATCCTGATACTCGTATACGACTTTATGTAATAAAGTTTGCCAGTGACTTGTGGCAGGTCGGTAGTTTTATCCTGATACTCGTATACGACTTTATGTAATAAAGTTTGCCAGTGACTTGTGGCAGGTCGGTAGTTTTATCCTGATACTCGTATACGACTTTATGCAATAAAGTTTGCCAGTGACTTGTGGCAGGTCGGTAGTTTTATCCTGATACTCGTATACGACTTTATTTAATAAAGTTTGTCAGTGACTTGTGGCAGGTCGGTAGTTTTATCCTGATACTCGTATAGGACTTTATGTAATTAAATTTTCCAGTGACTTGTGGCAGGTTGGTAGTTTTATCCTGATACTCATATACGACTTTATTTAATAAAGTTTTTCAGTGACTTGTGGCAGGTCGGTAGTTTTATCCTGATACTCGTATACGACTTTATTTAATAAAGTTTTTCAGTGACTTGTTGCAGGTCGGTAGTTTTATCCTGATACTCGTATAGGACTTTATGTAATAAAGTTTGCCAGTGACTTGTGGCAGGTCGGTAATTTTATCCTGATACTCGTATACGACTTTATTTAATAAAGTTGTTCAGTGACTTATGACCGGTCGGTAGTTTTATCCTGATACTCTTCCACTTCGGTATCGGCCCAATAGTCCGAAGGCCCGATAGTCCGAAAGCCCGATAGTCCGATAGTCCGAAAGCTTAATGGCTACAATTTAATTTATTTAGAATGATTTTGAATCTGACTGGTTTCTTGTAATTAAAGATAACCCAGACAGATATGACGACCACCAGGTTTTTCTAACGATTGGATACTATCTAACAAAATTCTTCGGATTGTTATATAGATAAAAAAAAATAGCACGTTGTCCACATAAAGTATACATCCCCATTTCACAAGGAAATACTTATTGCCAATGGTATACTTCCTTTTTACTGGTAGAAAGAGTTTTAATTTCCCTGCCCCGAATATTGGCACTTAAGATATAGCCATTACGTGGAGTCCTTCGTATGTCCGTTAACTTTCACCTTTTAAACTTCTTGAGAATCAATGAATAGATTTTTTTTTAAATAGTTTGAACTTGGCAAAGATATTGTCTAGGAGTTAATGTACATATGATGGTATTTTTTGTTGATTCGTCGACAAACATGAACGATGCAAGAGTTTTTCTTGTTGATCAATCTTGAGGGGGGAGGCTTACTCTGAAGAAACCATTGAGAGATTGAAATGAAACTTGATATTTATGTTCCATTCAATGTTGGTACTTTGATGTCTCTCGGAAATGACCGGCAGTAGAGGTCATGGTTTACATAGAAACTCTGTGCATGGGAAAACAGGTTCATCTTCTTTAGAACCACTAAACCACTGAACAGATTTTAATCATATTTGGCAGAAATTTTCCCAACGAGATCTGGCACAGCAGTTACATGACTTCGGATATTTTGATGGTCAATATTAGAAGAATTTTTTTTCTCAACAACATCCTAAGAGTTTTGAATGAAGTTTGTAATACATGTTGCTATTTGAGGGGGTTCCTATTAATGTTCTACGGAAGCAAACACGGAGGTGTGAAAATATATTTTGTTATATATATCTGGAAAAATTTAAGAAACAAAGTCATACCGAAATATTTTTGGGGTAACAAAGTCGTGCGCACAAGTTAATAGTTTATTGGAGGAGATCGATGGTTATGGTATTTAACGGCACTTCCAACAATATTTCAGTTATATCGTGGCCGTCAGTTTTATTGGTGGGGAAAACCACCGACCTGCCGCAAGTCACTGACAAACTTTATCACATAATGTTGTATCGAGTACACCTTGCCTGAGCGGGATTCGAACGTTAGTGGTGATAGGCACTGCAATTGCATATATCCAACTACCATACGATCACGACGGCCCCTAATAGTTTTGGTGTCGATCAGTTTACATTGTAGCTTTATGGGAAATTCATTACCACCTCTCAGAGTAACCCGAATAATCCAGTCGTTATATTACTCTCCCGCTAGTCGCTGCATTAACGCCTGGATGCATTCATTGAAAAAATCCGTCAAACCGGAAATAGTAATTCGCTATGACTTATGGGTATTACGACATAAAATAGGAGGAGCTAAAGTGTTTGTAAATAATGTCCAATGGAGCGATCAGATGATGTAATGTTGTATGCAATACACATATCCGGATAAATACAACCAAACATGAAATAAAACATAAATGAATAATTACTATTTTTTAAATATTAAAACATAATGATTTTTATTTCAAAGTTGGAAAGTAAATAAAAGCTTGAATTGAATTCACTCTTATAATGATTTTTTAATTTCATTTAAAATAAAGATTTAAAAAAAATGTATTTTATGATACTGATGGCTGATTAAAATTGTTTGTCATGCATTAGCTGTCAGTTGTAATATACAGGATGTAACCAATATACAGGAAGAGCTCCTACTGTGAAACCATCTATTTTGAGGTGCCATTCAATGAAAATAACAACCTGACCATATTGTTACATAATAAGAATAAGAATTAGTTAAGAAATTAAAATTGATAGAAGGCAAGGATTTATATAATTAATACATTAAGTCACATTTCATTTATTTAGGCTAACTTGGGTCAGTTAACAATTAAAGACAAAAATGGGTTTAAAAAAATCAGTCTAATAAGTATTTACCTAAATAAGGATATTGTGATGGGTATTTCTTTATAAATTGTATTAAAAATCATTTTAATTTATGAAATAATCAACTTTCTGTTTACATATTTATTTTCAATAAAATTTCCTTATTATTTCATCCCATTTTCCTTAATTTAACTTGTGCATATCCATATTTATACAATCTTATGTTAACTGCAAGTTAGGTGTATCGACCCTATTATCCACAATAAATTCACTTTTATTGCCCCACATACATTACAAAAATACATGTTAGATGTGTATTGCGACATTCTAGCAAATTTAGATTAAAACATTAAAACTTCAAAAAATGATTACACAGTGTTTTATTTTTTTAAATCTTTAAAGATTTGTGAATCTATGGCAATTTAAATCATAATTATGAGAATAAAGGTGTATTTGTTTTCTAAATATACGTGCACAATCATTCTCCGTGTTTGTTTTGTCAATATTTACAAACGGAAGTAAAGGGATTCACTAATGTGCATACGCGCTAATATCTGACATTTGATTGGTCGGCTGTACCAGCCAGCAGCCTGACGGATTTTTACCACTAAGAGCGTTCAAGCCCTCGTCCAGCGAAAGTGCCGATAGAGGGCGCAGTATTATTCAAGTTACTCTCAGAGAGGCACTGAAGAGAATGATTTAAATTAAATTTGGCAGAGATATTACCTGTCAGATCATGCACAAATGATACAACTTAGTTACAAATGTGTACACAGATATGGAAGCAAAGATATCAATTGAAATTTCTGATAATTTCTCATGAACGATTCGGGATCTTGTAAGCCTCTCTGTGACTTTTTCCATCTATGTTATAATTATAAATGTATGTGTTGCAACTTAAATATCAAGTGGCGTAACCATGGCAAAAGTGGATGCTTTCTATTGCAAAAAATGATTCCGATTTTAAATTACTTTAAAAATAAACAAAAGAATAGATCAAATTAACGGTAGAAGTATATTTTTTAATGAAATTGTAGACTAGTTAAAGAGTCGATATACATTTGTAACTGTCACCACCTTGATCCAAAAAATTCGCTATTGTAGCTAAACTGTGTTTTTTAATCAACTGTACTACCGTGAAGTTAGATATCAAATTTCTAACAATGGGAATCCATCTTTTATCAACCTTGATATTCATAGACGATTCACTGAAAATGCTTAAAAACGGGGGGTGTAAACCGTTTATCGAGCTCCTGTCGGAATAAAAATTAAAAAAAATTAATTTTCTATTTGGGTTTCGGACTATCAAACCTTCGGACTATCGGATCTTCGCACTATTGAACCTTCACACTATCGGACCTTCGGACCGTCACCTCTACTTCTACTGTATAAGTGACCTCCTTAAACTTATAGAAGATTCCGCCAAATATTGCACTTCTGGTGCTATAATTAACAAATTTATAAAATGAAATTTAATTTAATTTTTTTAATTTTTTTTTATTTTAAGATATATATGTGTTAGTGACGAACTAATGGTTAATGTATGAAAAAGCTGATTTGAATGACTCAACAGCCACTCTTCACAGTGTTCAGGGGGAGACTGTTCCAGTTGTTTCGTATTGTTCGGGCTATAATCAATGATTGCTGTCTGAGTTGTAAGCGTGTGCAGGTATTTGGTATGAGAGAGAGAGAGAGTGCAGTATGTGACCAAAAGTATTGCCACATGTAAAAAAAAATCCCTATATAATCAACCAAAACAATATTTTTTCAAAAAATTATTGTGAAGTCATTTCTGGATAGATTTTAACAAATTTTACACCAAAACATTCAGAATTGTCTATAATTTGACTGTTTATTTGCTCATTATGTTTATATGAGTGGTTTTTATTTGTACATACATGTAATTTAAACATAACAAATAAAAATTGACTTTGATTTTCCTATATATTTGAACTAAAAATAAATCCTAATTAACAATCCTGTTTAAATTATGTACAAATAAAAACCACTCATATAAACATAATGAGCAAATAAACAATAAAAATATAGACAATTCTGAATGTTTTGGTGTGAAATTTGTTAAAATCTATCCAGAAATGACTTCACAATAATTTTTTGAAAAAATATGGTTTTGGTTGATTATATAGGGATCTTTTTTACATGTGGCAATACTATTGGCCACATGCTGTACAAAACACTACACCAAAAACTAAAGATCGAGCAACACGAACCCCGGGGTGAACTGAGGTGCTCCAGAAGGGTATGCAGTTCCTGCTCCACATGTTGCACACATTTAGATGGAGGTGATCGAATCATATGAAGTCTGCTGATGGGTCAAAATAAGTTGTATGATTAATTCATCTCATTTAGAAATATTTTGTGACCAGATAATATTAGTTATATAGGCTTTAGACAGGTAATACGGGCTCATATAACCCGTCTGTGTTTTATATTTCCTGAGCCGATGGCGAGGGAAATATACAACACAGACAGGTTATATGAGCCCGTATTACCTGTCTAAAGCCTATATAACGAATTTGTCATACTGCAATACCATGGGTCCATATTACCTGTGTAAAGCCTAAATAAAGAACATGACTACTATACATGTATTGTCTCATGAACATTTAACCCCAGATATGACTTTGCTTTAAAGAAGAAATTAATTCTTCAACATATTTAATAAACAACTTAACAATTTTAACAGAAATATAACAAATGATTTAGAATTGCCTCAATATCGGTGTCAGAGTGACAGGCGAACCTGGGAGTCGCCATCTTGATTACGTATGATTTCAAAATGAGTTATCTTTCTTGGCACGTGCTTTCATATTACCGGCTAGAGCCATATAATATGGATTAGTAAAATCGAGTAAATAACCAATCGGATCACTTAGATTTTATATTGCAGTATGACAATGGTCAATGTGAACAATGTCTGTCTGCCATGTGGTTCAAAATAAATAAATAATTTTTATTATTTATTTTAATAAACTGATTATAAAAAAAATGTTCCAAATATATCATAATTATCAATAAAACAATGAAGTTAAAACAATATATGTATTAATATATAAAATATAATTTAGCACCATTAATTCATCAATTTTTTACATTCAAACAATAATTATGCAATCAGTGCCTATCACCACTAAAGTTGTGAGTTGAAACCCTGTTCATGGCGAGATATACTCGATACAACATTATGTGATAAAGTTTGTCAGTAACTTGCGACAGGTCAGAGGTTTTCTCCAGGTACTCGTTTCCTCCACCAATAAAACTGACCACTACGATATAACTGAAATATTGTTGAAAGTGGCATTAAACACCATAAACCATAAATCACAACCATACATTTTACATTATATATACCACTAAATTGTTAATCTCCCAGCTTTCTCCTAATTTATTAAAACATTATATATACCACTAAATTGTTAATCTCCCAGCTTTCTCCTAATTTATTAAAACATTATATATACCACTAAATTGTTAATCTCCCAGCTTTCTCCTAATTTATTAAAACATTATATATACCACTAAATTGTTAATCTCCCAGCTTTCTCCTAATTTATTAAAACATTATATATACCACTAAATTGTTAATCTCCCAGCTTTCTCCTAATTTATTAAAACATTATATATACCACTAAATTGTTAATCTCCCAGCTTTCTCCTAATTTATTAAAACATTATATAACTACACTGCATGTACAATAATTATGTGAAATGTCTAATATCTTCATTAGTTTGATTTGGTGCAAATCATTTCTGACATTGTTATAATTTCACTACCATATTTGTGTCTTGGGTCATATTTATTCTGCACAAACTTCCACATTCCCACATACTGTCTGCTCTTATAAAAAGCCTGGGAAAAAGACAACAAGTATATACAGTACAGAAAAATAGATTCATATATATTTTATAATTTGTTTAACAGAAATATCTTGATAATGCATTGCCAGTTGTGGAATGGAGCAGGTAGACAGCATGAATGGAGTAGGTAGACAGAATGAATGGAGCAGGTAGGCAGAATGTTAATGTTTTGGTGCAAAATATATCACAGAGACCACTCTCGGTGAAACTTTAGGTTTGATAAAATATCCAAATTACCAACTTTTTGAATTTCCACCATTAAAAGTATCTCGAGATGCATTTAGCATATCACTCAACATATCTCATTTTAACTCAAGTTATTTTTCTCATAAGATATGTAGATTTCTAAATGTTGGAAATTTAAACCTATACTATACCTCATTGGTTAGATAAGAAATTATAATTATGTACAAATGCTAACTTTAACCATGTGACTTGGCATGACCTTATATGGCAGAAATATTAGTTTTTCATAAATTCAATAATTTCTACAAATGTAAAACAGATTTCATAATAAAAATAAATGTTTTTGATTATAATTTATGGCTTAAAGGTTTTCCATGCCGGTATTGTATTCCTAAATGTTTAATGACAGTCATTACAGCACCATTATTGTCATCGACTTCCAACAACTTCATAAAGCCTTTAACAACATCTTCTACCCTGTAAATAAAACATGTGGAATTATTTATTTAATGATCGCTTTTTAGACATAGCTGATATTATGTACCGGTAATCAACATTGATAACAAGGTGATTTTTTTTCTATATAGAGTCACAAATTTAACCCCTAGGTATAGAAATAAAACCTTGTTTCTACTCCACTTAGTATAGCCACACGAAAAAGGCCATCTATTGTTTGTATATGAGACAAATAAAATCAAAATTAACAATTTGCCCTGGGATGAGACTTTGTTTGGAGAATTCTGCAATCCTTTGAACTAATAGACAACTTATAGCATTTCATAATGCTCATCCGTTTGGAGTGGTCGTTGGTGGTGCTTTGCAAGGCAAATTTTGCCTACCCTATCCATTATCTCCTGTTTTACTTCTAATAATCAAAACATCCCTCCATTATATTAAATAATATCAAAGCCATCTTTTATCTGCACAATGTTTTTGTTTGTAACTCAGAAATACTGATGATGTTCAACAACAATCAATCAATATTTCTACATGGAACATCACTATATAAAAAACTCAAAATAGCCAAAAACCAACATTCAGATTTTTGTGAAATTTTTCGTCTGCATATATTAACATTTTCGGTAAATGACTGATTGCACACAAAAATTACAAATAGAAATAAAATGATCTACTGTAATCATTTTTAACCTACATGTGTATTTTGACTTTTGAAAATTACTTTAGAAGAGAAACTTACGAATTAACTCCTGTTTTAGAAATGAGTTCTGTCACTCCTTTTCTACTTGTCTCATTAATACCTGGTGGTGCCTCCTTATTATCATCGGTCCATTTACTATCAAACATTGCTGTATCCGTAAAAGCAGGACAAAGACATGTGTATCTTATCCCCCTTTCCTTGTTTGAAGGATTTTGCTACAAGAAATAGTGTATAGAAGCATAAAGTAAATATTACAATAAAATTTGGCAATAACTAACTACCGTAGTAATATACCCAAATCTCAGGTATATCAAACAGCTAAATAGACAAATCTGAGTTATAACAGACAGTGATATTGAAAAATCTTAGGTATATCAAACGACAATATAGAAGAATCTCAGAAATAACGAACAGTGAAATTGGATTTTTTTTCTTATAACGAACAGTGATGCATCAAATTTATGGCTAATTTTTTTTTTTTTTAGTTCATTCTGCCAACAAAACATCTACCGGTAAATCTATCTGGATAAAAAAATTGCATTAGAGATCTAAAAGAAGGTTCCAAGGTCAGTTATTCAGTTATCTCAAGGATGAAAATGTTGGGTACTTAGCTTACCTGATTTTTACAAACAATTAACACTCAATGTAGAATTAGAATCACTCAATATATAATAACTTGCTGAAAAATTGAAACACTCCATGTCCATATAGTTGTACGATATCTTTAATTTAACAGAAGTTTCAACCAAACTTGGCATTTTCTCCTTAAAATTAGATACTTTACTTAAAGTTTTAATATGATAAAGAACAATTATCTCTTTTTCATTAAAGTACATACAGAAACACTCCTTGTAAAACCAACAATTCCATATTTGGAGGCAGTATATATTGGCATATAAAATACTGGAGTCAAACCTATAAATGTAAAATGACTATATCATACATAATATATACTGAAACTAAAGTTACTTTGTAATATATATTTTATAAGTTACTTTGTAATACATATTTTATAAGTTACTTTGTAATATATATTTTATAAGTTACTTTGTAATACATATTTTATAAGTTACTTTGTAATACATATTTTATAAGTTACTTTGTAATATATATTTTATAAGTTACTTTGTAATACATATTTTATAAGTTACTTTGTAATACATATTTTATAAGTTACTTTGTAATACATATTTTATAAGTTACTTTGTAATACATATTTTATAAATTACTTTGTAATACATATTTTATAAGTTTTAACACCAAATAAGCTATTTTTCATGGCGTGAACAATTAACATTCATTAAGATGATTTCATGGCGTGAACAATTAACATTCATTAAGATGATTCTGTTTTGTACTGGAAACAAATCTGATACTGATACTTCTAACAGATTTAATGTCAATTAGTCATAAACATCTGAAGAAATTAATGGTCTTCGTGGGAGACCAGAGTAAATAGGTCACCAATATGTTGGAACATATATCAGAGAACATAATAAAGGGTGTTAGAAAATGAGTGGCTGTCTGTTGACTAGCTGTATAAAAACTCAGTACTTCGTGTTGTTTTATATAGTTATGAATGTTTGACCAATCGTTTAAGGAGGTAGATACAACAGTTTTATCTCTACTAGCCTTACTGCCAAATAAAACAGAAGAAGAGCAATAAACAACATCCTTTGAAGGAGTTTTTTTAAGCCACTGAATAGAATATTTCCTTTTGGCTCCACATATTTACAGCATTTGATGAAACTCGTACAATAAGTCAATATAGAGGTTTGTTGGTAGTCTTACTACAAAATGTAACAATATTTTTTTGGCTGCATTGTTTGTCCACGCAAGTGCGTTGTTGCGTTAATGGGAGCTACGCCTCTGATAGCTATTTTCACAATGATTCTGTCTGGTTAAAATAGATATTTTAAGGTGTATTGTGTGTTTGCCAAGTAATTTGGTCATGGAATCTTGATTTAATGTAATAGAATACAATGACACAAATGAACATAGAGCTTAGTTAAAATATGTGGTCATTTCATGTCCTCTTTGCTGCCATGAATCTATTCCAACATTCTTGGTTGTTTGTCCAATCAAAAGCTGGCTTATATCTACAAACTGTAATGTATACTTTACACTACTTTGTCATATATTATAATTGTATTGTTTTTAAACTTGTTCCCATCACAAAAATAAATGAAATACTGCCATTTGATGTTAAACAACGAACGATGGACTGTTGCAAGTTGTCTTTTAGTTCAAAGAAGCATGGCCTCCATAGAAATAAAACAGTAGATACATGTTCTGATATTCCTTATGATACCAATAATAAAACACATGTCCCCTCCAACAACACATAAAAACCTACCTGCTGTAGAAGCTATATTAACAACCACACCACCTTGTACTCCGGTCTTCCTACTTAAATATTGTGTAGCTCCACTAATCTATAAAAACCTACCTGCTGTAGAAGCTATATTAACAACCACACCACCTTGTCCTCCGGTCTTCCTACTTAAATATTGTGTAGCTCCACTAATCTATAAAAACCTACCTGCTGTAGAAGCTATATTAACAACCACACCACCTTGTCCTCCGGTCTTCCTACTTAAATATTGTGTAGCTCCACTAATCTATAAAAACCTACCTGCTGTAGAAGCTATATTAACAACCACACCACCTTGTCCTCCGGTCTTCCTACTTAAATATTGTGTAGCTCCACTAATCTATAAAAACCTACCTGCTGTAGAAGCTATATTAACAACCACACCACCTTGTCCTCCGGTCTCTCTACTTAAATATTGTGTAGCTCCACTAACCTATAAAAACCTACCTGCTGTAGAAGCTATATTAACAACCACACCACCTTGTCCTCCGGTCTTCCTACTTAAATATTGTGTAGCTAAATTGGTACCTTCTATTACACCTATCTAACAGAATAGAAAATTAATATATGCTGATGATAGTAATTTTATTTTTTTATTTTATTCAGTTTTTGGCGAAATGCATTATATATACAAATGTATTAAATATTCTAAAAAAAACCTAGTTTTTTCCAACTTAGATATATCAGGTGATGTACACAATTTGGATTTCCATGGGAACTATGTACTCCACCACTTAACTTTGTCGCCACGATAAACCTGGCCTTCAAGAATCAAGATACAGCTGCACATGACCAATACAAAAATTCCACCAATCAATGAAAACATAGAAAGTGTGTAGTCTGTACTGTCCACTATCTGCCTGACAATACTTCTGATTATTTTTAGATCTTAGTGTAAGAATAGTTTCTCAGACTCAGACATACTGTCAATCAAAATACTAAATAAGAAAGTCATGAAGTTAACCTTTATGAGTTATGAGATCACGGTTCCTAAGGAGTTTTATTGAAACATAGTATAAAAAAATACCATATTAACTGATTGTGACTATCCTGTTTAGACCTTTTGGTTTTCTTACTGATTGTGACTATCCTGTTTATGTCTTTTGGTTTTCTTACTGATTATGACTATCCTGTTTAGACCTTTTGGTTTTCTTACTGATTGTGACTATCCTGTTTAGACCTTTTGGTTTTCTTACTGATTATGACTATCCTGTTTAGACCTTTTGGTTTTCTTACTGATTATGACTATCCTGTTTATGCCTTTTGGTTTTCTTACTGATTATGACTATCCTGTTTAGACCTTTTGGTTTTCTTACTGATTGTGACTATCCTGTTTAGACCTTTTGGTTTTCTTACTGATTGTGACTATCCTGTTTAGACCTTTTGGTTTTCTTACTGATTATGACTATCCTGTTTATGCCTTTTGGTTTTCTTACTGATTGTGACTATTCTGTTTATGCCTTTTGGTTTTCTTACTGATTGTGACTATCCTGTTTATGCCTTTTGGTTTTCTTACTGATTGTGACTATCCTGTTTAGACCTTTTGGTTTTCTTACTGATTATGACTATCCTGTTTAGACCTTTTGATTTTCTTACTGATTGTGACTATCCTGTTTAGACCTTTTGGTTTTCTTACTGATTATGACTATCCTGTTTAGACCTTTTGGTTTTCTTACTGATTATGACTATCCTGTTTAGACCTTTTGGTTTTCTTACTGATTGTGACTATCCTGTTTAGACCTTTTGATTTTCTTACTGATTATGACTATCCTGTTTAGACCTTTTGGTTTTCTTACTGATTGCGACTATCCTGTTTAGACCTTTTGGTTTTCTTACTGATTATGACTATCCTGTTTAGACCTTTTGATTTTCTTACTGATTATGACTATCCTGTTTAGACCTTTTGATTTTCTTACTGATTGTGACTATCCTGTTTAGACCTTTTGGTTTTCTTACTGATTATGACTATCCTGTTTAGACCTTTTGATTTTCTTACTGATTGTGACTATCCTGTTTAGACCTTTTGATTTTCTTACTGATTATGACTATCCTGTTTAGACCTTTTGATTTTCTTACTGATTATGACTATCCTGTTTAGACCTTTTGATTTTCTTACTGATTGTGACTATCCTGTTTAGACCTTTTGGTTTTCTTACTGATTGTGACTATCCTGTTTAGACCTTTTGGTTTTCTTACTGATTATGACTATCCTGTTTAGACCTTTTGATTTTCTTACTGATTATGACTATCCTGTTTAGACCTTTTGATTTTCTTACTGATTGTGACTATCCTGTTTAGACCTTTTGGTTTTCTTACTGATTATGACTATCATGTTTAGACCTTTTGATTTTCTTACTGATTGTGACTATCCTGTTTAGACCTTTTGATTTTCTTACTGATTATGACTATCCTGTTTAGACATTTAATTTTCTTACTGATTATGACTATCCTGTTTAGACCTTTTGATTTTCTTACTGATTGTGACTATCCTGTTTAGACCTTTTGGTTTTCTTACTGATTGTGACTATCCTGTTTAGACCTTTTGGTTTTCTTACTGATTGTGACTATCCTGTTTATGCCTTTTGATTTTCTTACTGATTATGACTATCCTGTTTAGACCTTTTGGTTTTCTTACTGATTATGACTATCCTGTTTAGACCTTTTGGTTTTCTTACTGATTATGACTATCCTGTTTAGACCTTTTGGTTTTCTTACTGATTATGACTATCCTGTTTAGACCTTTTGGTTTTCTTATTGATTATGACTATCCTGTTTAGACCTTTTGGTTTTCTTACTGATTATGACTATCCTGTTTAGACCTTTTGGTTTTCTTACTGATTGTGACTATCCTGTTTAGACCTTTTGGTTTTCTTACTGATTATGACTATCCTGTTTAGACCTTTTGGTTTTCTTACTGATTGTGACTATCCTGCTTAGACCTTTTGGTTTTCTTACTGATTGTGACTATCCTGTTTAGACCTTTTGGTTTCTTGCTCCCAATTTTTTTTTAAAGTATTTGGCTTTCCAATCTTTTGACTGTGAGCACCTGATGAAGGTGTAGCATACCTGATGAAGGTTATTCCAGAAATGCCTGAGGGACCGACCATTTAACTTGAAGGAAGGGGTTATGGATTTTTGTTTCGTTCAGAATTTTTTTTTCGGACAACACAAGAGTTAGAATATTTTTTTTTTGTCGCGCAAAGCGTGAAATTTTGTTCCAGAATTTAACATTAGGTTAAATGACAAAAACTCTGAATCAGATTATTTTTTTTTTCCTCCACCAAAATCAGAATATTTTTTTCAGCAACATTGGGAATCAGAATATTTTTTTTAGAAAAAAACCATAACCCCCCCCTTCAAGTTAAGTGGTCGTTCCCTAATGTGCACTAAATTAGATATCTGTGTTTTTAACAACTGAGGTAATATAAAAGATGAAGGTTATTCCAGAAACTTGTGGGCACTAAATCTGATATCAAGTTTTTATTAACTGAGGAAAAAATATAAGATCCACAAAATATTCTGATTTGCATATTTCCATATTTGCATATATAATGCAGTCTAGTATTATAAATCAACATGTTTTCGTCAAGCCTAATTATATAAATAATAGCCTAAGACATAGCAATGCAAAAAATTTAATTATTTTTGTAGGTAGCATTTGTGCATCAGGAATATTTAGCAATATCACCAAGTAAAATTATGAAAATACATTTACCATGAAAATTGTAATAACTGAACCCTAAATATATCAGAATCATGTATAAAACAAGTAAAGGTACCAAAAATGTATCAAATTTGGTCTGTTCGTCCTTCTTAGATTTACAGCTTCTGATTATCCCTTTGGTATCTCCAAACTACTCTTGATCTAATATTTGACAAGTACTGCTGGTTTAATTTGAACACCTGCCTATTCCAATAAAAGGTGATGATCACAAGGCAATTATCTAATATGGATTAGGCACAGCCTACAGGCGAGCATCGCATCTACGCATAGACATGTACATGTATTTTACTAGTCTATGATTATGAGTCCACAATCTCTTGAAGTTCCAAAAATAAAAATAAGAAAAACATTTTTTTCTTATTTTTATTTTTATTTTTGAAACTTCAAGTGACTGTGAAGAGTCAAACATCTATCATTTAAACTAGAGGCTCAGCCCACTGAGCCTGTATCGCTCACCTGACAATAGAATGATACTGAAGCAAATTTCAAAGGGAGATAATCATTACCTTAAAAAACAGCAGCCATCTTGAATGGAGGGTGGGGCTGTCGGACACAAATTTGAAAGGGACACACCCAGGGACCATCTATGCCAAGTTTGGCTCCATTTGGCCAAGCTGTTTCAGAGGAGAAGATTTTTTTAACATTAGCCAATCAGAAAAAAGAATTAATCTTGGCGGCCATGTTTGTAGGTCGAATGGAACCAAATGAAGAAGCTTTATAGAGGATCTTACATAGATGCTTCCTGCCAAGTTTGGCTCCATTTTGCCAAGCAGTTTCAGAGGAGAAGATTTTTTTTAACAGTAGCCAATCAGAAACAAGAATTGCCCTTGGCGGCCATATTTGTTGGTGGAACGGAACGAAATGGAGAAACTTTATAGAGGACCTTACATAGATGCTTACTGCCAAGTTTGGTTTCATTTGGCCAAGTTGTTTCAGAGGAGAAGATTAAAATATGAAAAAGTTAACGGATGGACGCCAAGTGATGGCAATACCTCACATGGCCCTTTGGGTCAGGTGAGCTAAAAAATGATGAAAAAAGGGCAATAACTCCTAGACGGGTAATCAAAATTGCAGGCCATGTAGATCTTGACAAGCTGAACATGTTTTCAGTTTACACTCGACATCTATCTCTTATAGTTTTTGAAATAAAGGATGAAAAGTATTAACATTTTTAAAATTTGATGAAAAAAGGGCAATAACTTCAAGATGGGTAATCAGATTTACTTTATAATTGCAGGCTAGGTAGATCTTGACATGCTGAACATGTTTGCTGTTTAAACTTAACATCTATCTCTTATAGTTTTTGAAATAAAGGACAAAAGGTATTAACATTTTGAAAATTTGACGAAAAAAAGGGCAATAACTCCAAATTGGGTATTCAGATTAACTTCAAAATTCCAGGGTAGGTAGATCTTAATATGCTGCACATTTTTGCAATTTAAACTTAACCTTTATCTCTAATAGTTTTTGAAATATCGGACAAAAATGTTTAAATTAAAAAAAATAAAATAAAAAAGGGCAATAACTCCTAGACGGGTAATCAGATTTACTTCAAAATTGCAGGGCATGTAGATCTTGACATGCTGCACATATTTGCTGTTTAAACTTAACGTCTATCTCTTATAGTTTTTGAAATAAAAAACGAAAAGTATTAAAATTTTGAAAATTTGATGGGGAAAAAAGGGCAATAACTCCAAGATAGGTAATCAGATTTTCTTCAAAATTTCAGGGTAGTTACATCTTGCTGTGCTGATCATTTTTACCACTGTCAGATTTCTGATATTATTAACGGTTTTTGAATTATTACCAAAAACGTGTAATTTTACCATATGTTCTATTTTCAGTAACAGTGGCCATGTTTGTTGGCCGAATGGAACTAAATGAAGAAGTTTTATAGAGGATCTTACATAGATGCTTCCTGCCAAGTTTGGCTCCATTTGGCCAAACAGTTTCAGAGGAGAAGATTTTTTTAACATTAGCCAATCAGAAACAAGAATTGCCCTTGGCGGCCATATTTGTTGGCGGAATGGGACGAAATGAAGAAACTTTATAGAGGACCTTATATAGATGTTTTTTCCCAAGTTTGGTTCCATTTGGTCCAGTTGTTTCAGAGGAGTAGATTAAAATATGAAAAGTTAACGGACGGACGACGGATGCCAAGTGATGGCAATACCTCACGTGACCCTTTGGGTCAGGTGAGCTAAAAAGTATCCTTTTCATCCGGCGGTCATGCACAGGCCCTACGGGTCGTGTTGCTCGTATGTGTTTATGTACATGTTTTGTAAAATAAATGATGAAAATTCATAACGTTAAATTTTGACATGATTATTTGTAAAAATGTGGTTCAAAGTCCACCGAAATGTCAATGATATAAGAAAACAAATAATAGCTTTCATAAAGAAACATATAATCATCCTTTTCACACACAAATCAATTCATAACTCCGACAGAAAAGGCATAAAATATCGAATGTCTTATCCCCGCTGATCCACTTCTCTTGTTGTAAACAAACAATTTTGATCAGACCAATCGGCAGTTGATCAAAATGAAATAAGTAAGAGAAACCAGCTACCTCACGATTCTACGAGCAACCCTGGAATACGCAGCAATGGTTTGTGATCCCACCACCTAAACCCTGATACAGACATTAGAAAATGTACAAAGAAGAGCTGCCCGCTTCGTTATAAATGATTATACCAGCAGAACACAAGGATGCGTGACAAGCATGTTAACATCACTTGAGTGGCAGACTTTAGAACAACAGAGGAGGATAAGCAGACTCGTTATGATGAATAAGATCCAGCATCAACTCGTGGACATCGACCGAGACATTTACCTCAGACCTGGTGACAGCAGAACCAGAGGTCAACATAGGTTCTTCTAGGAGAGGTCCAATTATGACACTCTCAGAAACACCTTCCAAAGAACAGCACGAGAATGGAACCACCTACCAGACACCACAGTTGGGGCCAGCTCCATAGAGGAGTTCAGGGCTAACCTCCAACAACAGGTTAGCCACACCAACCAGTGTAAATAGTTTTAACTGTGTCATAGTGAAGTGTTTAGTTGTACATAGTCTTGGGGACATCAGCTGTGTGTGCCTGGCATGCCTAGTCCCGCAGAACTTAAAACAGTCGGCGACGACTCCTGTTCTACACTGGAAGAAGAAGAAGATACAATGTGGTTGTACGTGTGTGTACGAGTTATTGATTGCGTTTTCAAAATTTCTTACAGAAAGACATGTACATATTAGACAACAGTCTGAGTCAGTGGGTCTTTCAGGTCCGAACCTCAACCTGTCCATCCTACATATATTTAAGAGCATGATTTAATGTAGCTGCGGAACCATAGCTCTTAAGGTCCTTGTGAAATTTTCTGATAGGGCGGACCCCGAAAAAACCAAAAAGGACCTAAATATCTACGGTTCTACAGCTAGATTTAACATAGCTGAGGGTCCGTAGCTCCTATAAATCCTTTGGAATTTTTTTTATTTTTGTGGACAAAAGGACCACAATAAAGAGCTACGGTTCTGCAGCTAGATTTAACGTTAGGTTTGGTAAATAAGGGTAATAACAAAATTACCGAACTCCGAACAATCTTACAAAGGGAAAGTCAAAATTCATAAGTATATAAACAGACAAAATCAGTCAACAACCGGAAAACTGTGAAAACCGTAATGACCCTGACTTGGTACAGGCATTTCTAAAGAAATGGTGGGTTGAATCAGATTTTAAAGTGCCAAACCTCCCCCTTTCATTACGGCTCAAAGTTTCCGGCTGTCACTATAACAGTATTTATAACAATACTTGAACAAAACAGGTAAAACAGTTGTCAAAGCAGCACCAAGCTCAGTGAAGTAAAATGTCAAAGACACTTTTACGTCACACATTGATAAAAAAATATTTTTGACATTTTTGTTGACACGTTATCTTTATACATTTTCACCATATGAAAATCCATCGTTTATAATCTTTTCTGCCGAGACGGAATATATTTCGACAAGATCTTGGTATCGGAATATAAACTTTTTAAGAGATCGAATAAGGCCAATCTTTTTATAGCCCTGGTCCAGTAGCCTGTTTCTCAGATGAAGATGACGTTTCAGGAAATCAGAATAATTGCTACTGGCCCTTACATAGCGAATCAATTGCAAGATGTAAACACCATATGCAGGAGAAGCTGTTATATTGCTGCACATATTTGGAAAATTTATGATTTTAAAATTGAAGTCGTTCCGTTTATCATAAATTTTAGTACTGATTTGACCACTGTCGTCAAATTCGAGGTATAAGTCCAAAAATGATGTGGACGAAGCGGTATCTGTGGTACCCACACTCAAAAATTTATTAACTTCAGTATTATTAGGAATATCAGTAATTCTGGTGTCACATACCAGATTTTAGGGGCATTTGGGAGCCCCTGCTAATATATTTCAAACTTTGAAGTCATGTTACATGTATGTCCGAAATATGTTCTTTTTTGGTAAAAGAAAATGAAAAGGCTGGTAATCGCTCTTATAATTTTTGTTCTACTCGTTTACTGCCTATAAAATATAAGTTAACTTAAACCGTTTGTAGTACTCCATAAATGGCCATATATTGTCGATTTGTAGGCCTATAGCTGCAAACTAGGCGTATCGCAGAAAAATGCAACATTTTTTGCACGGAAGGGCACTTGATAGGTAGATTTAGAATTAAAGAGAAAATCATAGATATGCTGTGAAGATAGCAATTACCTTTAACACTTTCACTGATTTAAAGCAGTTTTCTAGTTATATTTTTTTTAGCTCTTTTCGTCATTGTGTCTTGTAAAGCTAGATCATAGCAAACGATATTTTTGCATCACACAAACGACAAGACTTTGAATGTTTTTTTCCAGTCTCATGTGTACAAAAATGTATTTAAACAGGTTGCATGGCAACTGAATCAATATTGTTTTAAAAAAAATCATCTTTATATTCCTTTTTTTCTTTGTTTTGAAACCATGAGCGACATGATCAACAAAATCGTGTGACGACAGCTTTAGGGGCGAAACAAGTAGGTCTAACGATTGTCCATTTATTAAATAAATTAATCATTTCATGTAAAGAAGCTGTACGGTTTCCTTTCTATTTTTTTTTGGGGGGGGAGGGGGTATTTTTAAACTGGATAGTTAATTTTTATTCAAATTAAAAGGCTGTTTCCTGTATTTCACTTTGTAATGATCATTTATCTAACCGTAAGTATGTATTCTATAGAAATACATCTATTTTGCTAATAGATACAACCTATGTGATACAAGATGTACTTTAGTCGGAACTAGCTTTCGTGACGTCATAGGTTAGGAATGCGAAAAAACCCCAGTGACATCTTTGTAAACATTGCGGAATCTCCGTCAGGAAAATCGCAAAGTACTCAAGATTTATCTTACTAATTTTAAATATTAAAGACATTCTTTTCACATTGCTGCATGTGCTGGGAACTGCACCGTTCAATACATAAACAATTATTCGGCAACCAACTGTAAATCGCCACCAACAAACGCAGGGCAATGATTGTTTACTCTGACAGTGACAGTGATCATCAATGAATGACGTGACGTAACAATACTTGTGTGACGTAAACTATAAAAATCGTGTGACGACAGCATTTTTAGGGGCGAAAAAAGAAGGTCTAGCGATTGTCAATTTTTTCAATAAATTAATCATTTCATGTAAAGAAGCTGTACGGATTCCTATTTTTTTTGGTTATTTTTAAACTGGATAGTTATTTTTTATTCTAATTAATAGGCTATTTCCGGTCATTCGCTCCGATTGTCCATTCTATGCTGAAACTTAGAAACCACTTCCGGTTGGTATTGTTAGTATATTGATTCATCTCCTTACACACATGTTGCTGTTTAGCTCGCATCTTGCGATGCTCGCTATTATAACTCTAGTCAATGATTGAAAAGTCCACTGGCACAGATAATTACAAAAGCCAAAGTATGAAGTTGACAGTGGAAGGTCATGCACCTCAGACCTACATAATTTTAACCCATGATTTATCAAGATTTCTCTTAGATTGAAGCAGAGTAAATTATTCATTATTACTTACTAAGTTTACCATTATAGTTTTTCTAATATTATCCTCAGCTAAAAGGCCAGCATTATTTACAACAATATCAATTCTTTTGAATTTTCCCATAGCTTGCTTAAATACGTCTGAAAAAATTATTTACATGTATTAAATACATCATAAGACCAATGAAATATAATAGCTAAGATGTTTAAAACACATCATATGTGACATTTTATCACATACCATATTCATGTTACTTTGGTCTAGCTTTAAATTTTTTTCTTGTGAGCATAATTGTTTCATTGTGTTGTAAAGGTTACCAGCTATTACTAAATATGCACAATTTTGTAAATGGTCAAATAAAAATGTATTCAATGTTGTTGATGGGTGGAAAATCAACCCTCTGTAAACAAGATGAACTGTGAGCTAATGCTCACCTATGATACCCCCGCTCTTTGGCAAACAGGAAATGTGTAGAAAAATCAACAGTCGGCAAACAGGAAGTAGGAATCTGATGGGTCCAAAAACGCTTCCCATGATATGGGGTACCTATATGAAGCTTGTGACCAAATATCAGATCTCTGCCATCAATAGTTGCTGAGAAAAATGTGACGAAAAATGTGCATATATGTTCAATGTGTATAGAAACCAACTAAGTCGGCAAACAGGAAGTAGGAATCTGACGGGTCCAAAAACGCATCCCACGATATGGGGTACCTATATGACGCTTGTGACCAAATATCAGATTTCTGCCATCAATAGTTGCTGAGAAAAATGTGACGAAGAATGTGCATATATGTTCAATGTGTATAAAAACCAACTAAGTCGGCAAACAGGAGGTAGGAATCTGATGGGTCCAAAAATGCTTCCCACGATATGGGGTACCTATATGATGCTTGTGACCAAATATCAGATCTCTGTCATCAATTGTTGCTGAGAAAAATGTGACGAAAAATGTGCATATATGTTCAATGTGTATAAAGACCAACTAAGTCGGCAAACAGGAAGTAGGAATCTGACGGGTCCAAAAACGCTACCCACAATATGGTATACCAATATGATGCTTGTGACAAAATATCAGATTTCTGCCATCAACAGTTACTGAGAAAAATGCGACGAAAAATATCTTGGACGGACGGAAGGACAGACGGACAGACGGACAGAGGTAAAACAGTATACCCCCCTCCCCCTTCGGGGAGCGGGGGTATAATTATATTATATTTTGTTATTTTCCTTTTCTACAATTTGTACATTAAAAATACAGAGGCAGAAGACACCAAGAGTGATAAAAAAAATCATAGATCAATACAGAAAGACAACATGAGGTCCAATAAAATAGAAAAAGAGAGAAAGAAAAACATGAGGTCCAATAAAATAGAAAAAGAGAGAAAGACAAACATGAGGTCCAACAAAATAGAAAAAGAGAGAAAGACAAACATGAGGTCCAACAAAATAGAAAAAAAGAGAAAGACAAACATGAGGTCCAACAAAATAGAAAAAGAGAGAAAGACAAACATGAGGTCCAATAAAATAGAAAAAGAGACAAAGACAAACATGAGGTTCAACAAAATAGAAAAAGAGAGAAAGACAAACATGAGGTCCAACAAAATAGAAAAAGAGAGAAAGACAAACATGAGGTCCAATAAAATAGAAAAAGAGAGAAAGACAAACATGAGGTCCAACAAAATAGAAAAAGAGAGAAAGAAAAACATGAGGTCCAACAAAATAGAAAAAGAGAGAAAGACAAACATGATATCCAACGAAATAGAAAAAGAGAGAAAGACAAACATGAGGTCCAACAAAATAGAAAAAGAGAGAAAGACAAACATGAGGTCCAACAAAATAGAAAAAGAGAGAAAGACAAACATGAGGTCCAACAAAATAGAAAAAGAGAGAAAGACAAACATGAGGTTCAACAAAATAGAAAAAGAGAGAAAGACAAACATGAGGTCCAACAAAATAGAAAAAGAGAGAAAGACAAACATGAGGTCCAACAAAATAGAAAAAGAGAGAAAGACAAACATGAGGTCCAACAAAATAGAAAAAGAGACAAAGACAAACATGAGGTCCAACAAAATAGAAAAAGAGAGAAAGACAAACATGAGGTCCAACAAAATAGAAAAAGAGACAAAGACAAACATGAGGTCCAACAAAATAGAAAAAGAGACAAAGACAAACATGAGGTCCAATAAAATAGAAAAAGAGAGAAAGACAAACATGAGGTCCAACAAAATAGAAAAAGAGAGAAAGACAAACACGAGGTCCAACAAAATAGAAAAAGAGACAAAGACAAACATGAGGTCCAACAAAATAGAAAAAGAGAGAAAGACAAACATGAAGTCCAATAAAATAGAAAAAGAGAGAAAGACAAACATGAGGTCCAACAAAATAGAAAAAGAGACCAAGACAAACATGAGGTCCAACGAAATAGAAAAAGAGAGAAAGACAAACCTGAGGTCCAACAAAATAGAAAAAGAGAGAAAGACAAACATGAGGTCCAATAAAATAGAAAAAGAGAGAAAGACAAACATGAGGTCCAATAAAATAGAAAGAGACAAAGACAAACATGAGGTCCAATAAAATAGAAAAAGAGAGAAAGACAAACATGAGGTCCAATAAAATAGAAAAAGAGACAAAGGCAAACATGAGGTTCAACAAAATGGAAAAAGAGAGAAAGACAAACATGAGGTCCAACAAAACAGAAAAAGAGAGAAAGACAAACATGAGGTCCAACAAAATAGAAAAAGAGAGAAAGATAAACATGAGGTCAAACAAAATAGAAAAAGAGAGAAAGACAAACATGAGGTCCAACAAAATAGAAAAAGAGACAAAGACAAACATGAGGTCCAACAAAATAGAAAAAGAGAGAAAGACAAACATGAGGTCCAACAAAACAGAAAAAGAGAGAAAGACAAACATGAGGTCCAACAAAATAGAAAAAGAGAGAAAGACAAACATGAGGTCCAACAAAATAGAAAAAGAGACCAAGACAAACACGAGGTCCAACAAAATAGAAAAAGAGAGAAAGACAAACATGAGGTCCAACAAAATAGAAAAAGAGACAAAGACAAACATGAGGTCCAACAAAATAGAAAAAGAGAGAAAGACAAACATGAGGTCCAACAAAATAGAAAAAGAGACAAAGACCAACAATAATCACCGTGAATAAACAAATATTTCCTGATTTCCTGCTCCATGTGTAGTCTGTATGCCTATTATGACAAGAATGTATACATGTTTTTTTTTTCCATTTTAGCTCCTCTGAAATTTTGAATAAAAAAATGCATTACAAAATTATATTCGTAGTCTTGCTGACTATGGTCAGAAATAATATCTCCTTGCTATACAATTTATTTTATTTTCGCACACACTGTGTAGCATTAATTATATGGTAAGTAGAAACAATAATGTTTGAAAATGACAATTTGCTTTCATGGTATATAAAACTTACTGTTAAAATTATCATGATCTGTTACATCACATCTAACAAACATGACACGGTCATTACCGAATGTCTTCTGTAATATTGTTAGTGTTCTGGAACCTTCTTCACCATCTATATCACAGAAACACACCTGAAAAACAAACATTACACATCATTACCAAATGTCTTCTGTAATATTGTTAGTGTTCTGGAACCTTCTTCACCATCTATATCACAGAAACACACCTGAAAAACAAACATTACACATCATTACCAAATGTCTTCTGTAATATTGTTAGTGTTCTGGAACCTTCTTCACCATCTATATCACAGAAACAAACCTGAAAAACAAACATTACACGTCATTACCAAATGTCTTCTGTAATATTGTTAGTGTTCTGGAACCTTCTTCACCATCTATATCACAGAAACAAACCTGAAAAACAAACATGACACGGTCATTACCAAATGTCTTCTGTAATATTGTTAGTGTTCTGGAACCTTCTTCACCATCTATATCACAGAAACACACCTGAAAAACAAACATGACACGGTCATTACCAAAACCTGAAAAAAAAATACATGAAGCATTGATAAATTTGTTTATCTATTTTAGCAATTCATCAAATGATTTTCTGATATAAAAAAAATCTGATATCAGAAAATGCAGCAGAATTCTTGATATAAAAAATTTGATTGTTGTGATTTCAGAAAATCAATCTAATTAAAATGAGTTCTTCAATGAGTACTCCTAAGTTTCTGATATGTGGCAGAAACTCATCCTAAGAACTCAGTAACTAGATAAGCAGTAAGGGACAGACCATTTAACTTCCAGGGGTTATGGTTTTTTTCTAAAAAAATATTCTGATTCCCAATGTTGCTGAAAAAAATATTCGGATTTTGGTGGAAGAAAAAAAAAAATTTGATTCAGAGTTTTTGTCATATAACCTAATGTTAAATTCTGGAAAAAAAATTCGCGCTTTGCACAACAAAAAAAATAAATATTCTAACTCTCGTGTTGTCCAAAGAAAAAAAATTTCTGAACGAAACAAAAAACCATAACCCCCCCCCACAAGTTAAATGGTCGGTCCCTAATAGTTGATGCAACAACATATTCATGTCATGAATTTACTCTTCTGGCAAACTTCAAACTCCAAGACACAGAAATGACAAAAAAGAGCATAGTTGTACTTATTAAAAAATGAGTTGATCTTCTAATAATCATGTCTTCTTCCTGTCATGTTGTCTTTATAAATTATAATCTGTAGTGGTATCTGCATGGGAAACATTTTCTATACCAGGCTATTAATGTCTTCATTGGAAGATGGTATAAATATTTAAATCATGGTTAATGCCAGATGTGACAATGATGTGCAGGTTATTCTTGTATCAATTCTCATGCTAAACAATTAAATCATTAAAGCTTATTAATATGTGATTTGAATGACATTTATAATATGTCATATGTCTCCATACAGAAAATTTGGTTGAATATTATATATTGAAACTCTGACGATTGTTAAGTAACTTCCTTTTTATAGGCTGATCCTGGGAGAACCTTCTTCCAAACCTGTAGTAAAGAAAGGGGGTCTACTGTCTCTACTGCTGGTTACAACCATTCTGGAACAGGATATCCACTACAACTTGCCCTTAGGTCATAGAATTAAGCATAAGTCTACAAGTCAGTACCTTGAATTTGGCGAATTCAATACTGCATGCAGTAAAGACAACTTGCAGTAGCCCCGATAGAGCAACATGTTGTTATAAGTGGTCGTTGGTGACCTGTTGCGAGGAAATATTTCCCTCCCGAGTCCTGTTTATTATATCCTTTCTCATTTGAGGGAATCAAAATATCCGTCCATTGTGTCATCCACCACCACCAGTTTAGATATCAGTTTTACTATATTTTTTGTAATCTTGTGTCATTTCATAAATATAGCCGTAATTTAACGTCAAACGTTGATACATACCCATTACATACATAGTGTGGTGGTACAAGACTTTGTATCAGGTCAAGTCTGTTATGTGAACCAGTATCACTACGAGTCGTGATAGCGACGAGTTGTGATGCGGTTAGTTCACGCAACAGACAAGCCTTGTACCACCACACTATGTACGTAATAAGTTTATCTAACATTTCAATAAAAACGAATTTTAAGCAAATAACAAGGGTTGAATTAAAATGTGTACAATACTCTGAGGGAGACTACATTTTGTGTATGATGTCACGTTATTTTCTCCGTTCATTCACCAATGTCAGGTTACTGTGTTTAGTCTCACTTTCCAATGGTATGACGTCATGTCAAAGTAGTTCGGCAGAGAACGTCTCGTGCAACGTCGCACGATACAACATCTTGTATCAGACAGGCGACTTTCGTTAATTTCAAAGGAAAACGTATATAATGTTAGATAAATCAATGTATAAATAGCTAACATTAACGAAAATACATTGATCAACAAGTTTATAACGTCACCTAAATGTAATTGAAGATGAGCAACACTTCTTCTTTCATTGCCAAAAAACTGAATTATTAAGAAAGGAATTCTTAACCCAGATTGAAAATTTATACACAAGATTGAAGGGAAATAATCATATTCCAAATCTCGATTTTTTTTTATCTTCTTCGTGTCTTATGCAACTAACTGCCCCTTTCATTCAAAAGTCATTAGCACTGAGGAGAGTGGAATCAATATAGCTGCATAATTATTATGTTTGTTTTAATGTATGATTGATTTGTATGTTCATGTTTGTATATGTAGCATCGTGTTATCGGTTTTCGTGCTATTATCGATTTTCAGATATAGCGATTAACAGTGTTAACCCTTCATTCATATGACGATTGGAATTTTCAAAGAATGGCTTGTTAAATATTTCTTTGTACATAAGATTGTTTTTAAAGCCATTCTTGTATTTTAATATACTCTCGATTATCTGGCAACTTTTGCTGTCAGTAAAATGGCGTCATCTGTTTTCGTTTGAAGTAAAAACAGGGCCGATATACGGGATGGAAACGAATATAAAATCCGGAAATGGCTGGTTTTAAAATTTCATGGTTCTGGCCATCTACCAAATCATACTACATCTAAATAAAATAACAGAATGTTTGAAAATGACCACTTTCAAATTGTGTTTACTTTTGATGTTTTTTTTAAGTGCTGAAACCACAATGCACTCCAAAGTGACATGTATTTTATATAAGAAACAGGCACATTTCAGTCAGCTCTTTTGTTTACAAGTACGATCAGTGACCCCATGACAGTTACATGACAGGAATAACCGGTGTCCGAGAGGCAGACGACATAGTTCAATTTTATATAGCCTTCTGGATTTTTTTCCAGCTACTTTATAAATGAAGTAAATTTTTAGCATTACAAAAAGTATGGTTCAGTAGGTAGGTTCACTGTTTTTGGTACTTACGTCTTTAAAAGCAAACTTTAACATCTTTTACAGATGTCACGCTGTAGTCTTGTTTATGTTCCATAAATAGAAACCGGAAGACACATCAAAAATAATGCATGCGCTGTGGAAATCAAAATAAAATGGATAAAACGAAAACAGATGACACACGAAAACACATACCGTGACGATATATATTACACTTTACGTTTTTATTTTCCCTATTTGTCTTTGTTAACGCAGCCGGTCACTATTTTTGTATATGGACCGGTCACTATTTTAGTATATGGACCGGCCAGGTACCTACATTATTATTTTAGATAAAAAGTATAATGTAGCAAATAGTTCATGTCACTTCGGGTCATATAGCAGTATATGGACCGGTCCGTCACCAAAAAAAATCATATGGACCTCAGACGCTTCGGTCCATATAATATTTTTTTGGTGACGGACCGGTCCATCTACTGCCATATGACCCTCAGTGCCATGAACTATTTGCTATATATATCCATGTTCGTATGTTTGTTTTATGCTGTCAACCCTATAAGGGTATAACAGAGCATAAATTAATAAAGAATGTTTATAATTATAAGTTTGATTAATAAAGGAAAATCAATCAAACATTGATGTCTTCCCCACATTAAAATGATATTAAATCAGTAAACATAGACAATTATGAATACATTTTTAAATGACTAAATATCAAGTTTAACAATATCTATTTCAGTATTTGTAGTATTGATGTGAACTATTCTGTGACTGGATTTGATCTTATCAGAACCTTTCCGCCTGCTTTTAGTATTGCCTCTGTGTATGCTCGTCCAAGACCTCTGGCACCTCCAGATATTACAGCTATTTTCTCCTGTAAATACATTCTTCAAGTTTATATACAACAGCAGAGCAAGCTATGACCGAAGTTCATTTGTAGTTGTGCTATATCTTGACCTCTATTTTTAAATTTTAAATGCGGGAGACATTTCTGGTTTGGGAATGGAATATGTTTGAGGGTTTTTTTTCCACCAAAATTAAAACAAAATAAAATATATATACAATGTATATCAATAAATTTATACATTATCACAAATTAAATATCAATTATAAAAAGCAATTTCACTGTGTACAAACTGACCCGGCAAAAAATGTTTGGACTCGTGCATATCTAATTCCGGTGTAGCAGGCAATTTGTTCCGACCCGTCAGATGGGCCGGCCGGAATACATAGACTAGGTTAAAAGGGCCGGTCGGAATGAATAGCCTAGGCTGAATGGTTCTGATCTAGGCAATTTGTTCCGACCCAAGTTGAATGCAATAGCTAATGCAACAAATGTATCATATTGGCGTAAATCAAGACACAAGAAGAAATAACTTTCATTACAAACTTGAGTGATGGGTCAACGACCTTTTTCAAGTCAACACCATAGATAGATAGATAGATAGGTTTTAAGAGTCACAATAGCCCAATAGTATCTTTCCCTGATTTTAGATTCCGTTTTATCTCTACCAAAGTGACCTAAAACACAGAATTGAAAAAAATGAAAAAGGGAGTGAACTGGCAGCTATGGTTCCTATGTATGCAAACATATTGTTACAATACTTGACATTCGCAGTACCTCTGGAAAATGCATATTTGTTTATTATTTGAACACTCGTAAAACAACTATGTATTATTTCTTATATAAATGTTTCATATTTTCAATATTTCAATAGTACATTTAAATTTTGTAACTGTACTGCATGCATTAAAATACAATAACTCTAGTAATACCATGCAACGTCTGACTCGGTATTTAAAAGACATAGAAGATATATTTACCAGCGGTACTATCGGAATGGCAAGCACGAAGGATCCTGTGCTTTTCTGCTTCTCTAACCACTCGTCTAGTTTCTCCCTTTGCTCTAACGTAGTATAAAAGGTTATCCTTTGAGACATAATGTTTTGCTTGCTTCCTTATCTTCCTTTTTTCACTTTCTGTTAAATTTTCATTATATTCTGTATTTTCAACGTATTTCAACAGTGTCGAGTACGCACTCTCGTCCATGTTAACGTGCAGTGAAATATTGTACAAATGAATTTAATAATGTGGAACTGAGATGACAAGTGTTCACGTTCATATATGGTATTACGCATGAGACACTCGCGGCTATTTTATCAAACCGTTGACCAACATTTTCGATTTTAGTGAGCTTGCCAACAAACAAACAAACGAATTACGAATTAAAAAATATATACACACATAGCCGAGATGAATATTTTTATTGATAATACGTTGTAAATTACAAAATATATATATATGTTTATAAATGTAAAAGCAGGTCGGCCCATATTGCCTTGCATCGGAACAAATAGCCTAGGCTCAAAGTACCGAACCGGAACAAATTGCCTAGGCAATTTTGGCCGTCCGGAACATCTGGCGGCCGGACCATCCAGCCTGATACACCGGAACGGAACCGGACTGTAAGAAGGCAAGAAGAAGGTAAGAATTCTGTTTATTTATTTGTTTTTTGCATGACCTTGGGGGAAATAAATGCTTTATTAACCATTCCCTGCTGTCAGATGAAACATTTTGGCTATGTTATCGTATATTAATTGAGAAATAAGCGATAATGTGCCGCAAAATGACGATCAGCTTGACCCCAACCCCGAATTTTGCTCGGTTTCTCTTTGAATTGCTCATATTGAATGGAACGAAATGTATTGAAGGAATGATTGATGAATAAAGATGACAAGAATCGTCACTTTGTGCTTTTAATTATTGATATAAGTAAGCACGGGGCGAAAGAAATGGGTCATGACTCATGTCAAAATGGCAGGACCCGGTTTCGTGAATGATGTTACAGCATGATGACCCGGTTTTGTTCCAAAAAAAATTGTATTGACCCTATTAATATAGATACAAATAAGCCATAAGGTGGATTATTAGTATCTATGATCATCTATATAGGGTCAATACCAGGGGCGGATCCAGGATTTGTGGGGGGTGGGGGTGGGGAAGGGCATGAGTAGGCGAGGGGTCTGGGGACCGCTTAAGGTCCCCAGCGGGTCCAAGGCAGAGCCCTGGTAGAGGGCCAAAGGGGGCTAAGCCCCCAGGAAGCTCTGGGGGTTTGAGGAATTACAGACATTTATTTGAACGACAATTTTGAACCAACCACACCATTTTTATCAGACCAAAAAAACTTGACTTTGAGTCTTAGTTAGCGGGTCCAAGGCAGAGCCCTGGTAGAGGGCCAAAGGGGGCTAAGCCCCCAGGAAGCTCTGGGGGTTTGAGGAATTACAGACATTTATTTGAACGACAATTTTGAACCAACCACACCATTTTTATCAGACCAAAAAAACTTGACTTTGAGTCTTAGTTTTGTCGGATAATTGTTAACAGTATGTTTTTGTCAGATTATAAGAACCTAAAGTAAAACTTTTCTTTAACAACCGTGATGCGAATTGTTCAACTCATGACTGATCGATCACGATATTTTAACCCTTCAAAGAACTATTGGTTTAGTTTTAACGCATTCCTCATTTCAGTAATTGGTCTGTACTTTCGGTGCTTGTCCTTTCGGGTGGTTCTAGTTAATACTGCCCGTCCGGATGGAGCTTTTCTTTTCGTCGTTTGATTCATTCATTGAAAACGTATGATTCGACCGTTCTTGTTTATAGACAAACAAAAGCGGAAATTGTCAATACAGGAACTTGTTATTTTTTCTCTTCATAATTTCTGATAAGCTGACGTAACTAAATTAGATGATCAGAATCGTTTCATGCAGCATTAATGTTAACATATTCGCCTTTGTTTGTCAATGAACAAGAACGAATCATACGTTTTCAATGAATGAACCAACGGCGAAACGAAAAGCTTCATCCGGACGGCCCTTTTTAAATTGAAAAGTGATTTTCTAGTCCACAACCCTGAAGTTAAAACCTCAATTCACGTTTTTGATCACACTATTAAGCCGATTCTGTTATATGGCTGTGAAATTTGGGGTTATTTTAACCCGTTTACCTCACGGTTTAGAAATGGAAATATTCCAATAGACCAAATTTTTTCTAAACTACATTGTGAAAAGTTACACTTGAAGTTCTGTAAATTTCTTTTGGGAGTGCATAAAAAAAGCACCAATCTTGCAGTACAGTCAGAACTAGGCCGGTTCCCTCTTCATTTCGATATATTAAAGCAAATTTTAAGATTTTGGCATAGACTTGAAAATCTGGATTCATCTTTCCCACTTCTTAAAGCTGCATATAAATGTACTAAAAATTTATATGAAGGCAAGCAATCATCATGGTATGGCTCTGTAAAACATATTTTGCAAAATATGCCAAGCTTAACTAATTTCTTGACAGACAAAACATCAACCTTTAAATATAAATGCAATAAAATTGTAAAACAACACTATTTGGAATTGTGAACAAAACAAGCCCATTCACTTATAGAGGGAAAATTAAGAACTTATTTAAAAATAAAAACCAATTTTGGATATGAGAATTATTTGTCAATCATTAAAAATTTTGAGCAGAGAAGAAGGTTGTCCAAATTAAGAATATCAGCTCATAAATTACAAATAGAAATAGGAAGGTACCAGGGTACTCTCCGGGAAAACCGCATCTGTTGCAGGTGCACTTCGGGTCAGGTAGAAGATGAGATCCATTATTTACTTCATTGTACTTGCCATGCAAACCATAGGGAAATTTTTACTACATATTTGACATCTGAGTGTCAAAATTTAGATGACAAATGTAAACTCATATGGATCTTAAATAATGAAGACCCAACTATACTCAGATATCTTTGTCAATATCTTTTATCAACAACTATTTGATTAAATGGAATTGGAGATCTGCAAACTGGATGACCTGCATTGAGCATGAGAAAGAAAATATTCTTTTTGGCATCGTCCCTTGATGCTCGCTGCTGGTTATCCAAAAGCTCTGATCCCTTTCCATGTTCCAAACAATATTCCTTCCACATCAACATGGCCGGTCTGCACTAGACACAAGTAGGACTTTTATTCCTTTTAGCATCGACTCAAGGTGTCTCTTGCAGATTGGTGATGAATCACCTGATATATATGTATATGTTCTCTCTCATCCCCCCCTCATATATATGTGAGTAAGTGTATGTACATTTATGTGCATATATCTCTTTTCCTGCCCGAGTGTGCCTGCACCACAATTATTGATATTTCACCGCGAATATTTAGGTTGATATATTGTTGTTTTGTGTATCAATCATAATTGTTATTTGTATATGCCCTCCTGGGGCCCTGATTTGGTTAATAAACTTATTTCTATTTCTATTTCTATTTCTATACTGATTTTTATCAATGGATAGAACTTTTTAGAATGATATCCCAAATTTACTCCTAATATCATTACTATTCATTTTGACTTAATTACAGGTCACGAGTTAACCATTCATGAAAAAGTTGTTTGTTGAACTGCTTAATTAACGTTGTATAACATATGCTTTGCGAATTTTAGGGGGGGCGCACGCCCTCTAAATCCGCCTCTGAATACATGCAAGTTGTTGTTAGCATAAGATTGTATGAATATTGACACGAACAAGTTAAAATAAGGAAAAAGAGATGAAATAATAAAGATATAAAGAAATTTTATTGAAAATAAATTTGTAAACAGAAAGTTAGAAAAAAGGGGGGTTGTAAGTTCGTGCCACGAGCGCCTGTGATAAAAACCCCAAACTATGTCCTTTTTCTTTAGTGTGTATGTCTCATTTATCAATCATGAATGTTTGTATTGTTAATGATGCCTCATGTGGGCCCTATGATTAGGCAATAAAATGTATTCTATTCTATTCATCATGTAATATCATTAAACATTTGACTTCTCTAACCTTTATAACAACTATTCCCCAGCTAAAGCTAAAAGACAGGTTAAAAGATTTAGTTCAACCGTGTCTTATAAAAATAAAATGGCCAACGTAGATACAAATACCTTGTCTTAAAAGGGGGGATTCCGTGCCACAAGCGCCTGTGGTTTATTTCAGCAATTTAGTTATTTTGGAATAGAATATATTTTGATAAAACCACGATTAAACACTTATCCCAAACATGTATTTATTTGATGCTCTACGTGTTTTAAATCTTATTTTTTAAATTTACAATTTGGACAATAGACTGATTTTCATGTGAATTCTTTTAATTGTACATCATCTTCAGCTTTTCACAGTAATATTATGATTTTTATTGTCCAGTGATCAGTGATTTCCCCTGATGAATTTGGCGCTAAATAAGGACGCACGAGCACCAGTTGCACAGGACAGTTGACAAGTCGAGTTCTCCTTACTTTCCCCAGAGCAGTGTAAAAACAACTACGGAAGGTAAGAATCTTTAATGTATGTACCAAGTCTGTATCTATATCTTACTATCATCCATCGTAGGTTTTCTTTATGTTTCTGATTAAAGCGAACCAGCAGAGGAGTTGTTTTATTTTTATTTTGGGTGAAATCCAGGTTTATAATCACAGGTCGTTGATTTAAGGTCTAACACTTGTAAAGGGTGTGTTCGACTTGCAATTCGATAAAAGAAAAAACCACATTTATCTTTAAAGAATAAAAAAATGTGTAAATGCAACAGCACATAGTCAAAATTTTTCACAAGGGGATACTTTGTATAACATTAAAAGAATGGAATATAAAATGGTTTGTGTAAAATTGCCATTCGCCCGCCGACAGGATGGTAATGATTTTTTTTATAGAATTTGTAATTTTTGTTCTATTTGTTATACAGTTGGGTTATTGAAATATTCAAAGAGTGTATGATCAAAGGTAGGAACTCGCACTGTTTATATATTGATTAGTTGTAATGCCTCAATGTTGTATCGGAAATGGAAAGGGTTGTCAAATGTAGCCATATTATGTTTTCAAGTTAATCTAGAGGTATATTTTCTTTATTTTCAAATTAAATAACGGTATTTATATGCTGGGAATCCATAGTCTACAACATAAAGAACATGCTGTGCAATTCTTTACTTTTAAACAAAATGTCTGAATTCTTTAAATATATAAAAACGATGTTGCATCATGTAAAACCGAAAACTTTACAACCCTTTATTGAAATCTTGTAATTTTTGGACAATTGCAAAATTCAAAGGTAGGAGAAAAGGTTCATTATAACACTTATCAAAAGGTGCACTCAATATGGCAACGACGATTTGTTTTTATCAAAATGTCTTAGTATCCTTCAAAAATGAATAAAAAAAACAATCAGATTTACTTATATTATAATTACAAGATTTCATAAAAAAAATTATGACCATTCTGTCAAAAGTGACGGCCGAAAGACAATTCTGTCGAACCGTTTTATGTGTATTTGTTTTAATGTTAAGTACCCCTGTGTAAACATTTCGATTATGTGCTCAATGGTGTGTTTGACTTAATTTGAATTTTAAAAAAAACCACACATGTAAATTTATCTTAAATATATAAAGAACTGCAGCAGCACATGATCAGAATGTTTTAAAACTACATGTATAGTGATATTAACAATCAATCTCACTTGACTCTCATAGAAAATAAACTTCCCGGTGATGGGTACACGTCTTTATCAAAGTCAAATAAGTCCCGATGAACCACACTTTCTAGTATAAAAATAAATCCAAAGTTACAAGTTTTCATAGTTTATGGTTTATGATGTTTAACGCCACTTTCAACAATATTTCAGTTATATCGTGGCGGTCAGTCCTTGGATTTTATTTTCTATTTGGAATGGTCCATGAAATATTTCTTCCTAGTAATATGGTATACGGATGATTGATTTGTCTAACTAGTAACTTTATTCCGTTTATATCACTCTCACATCAGGACTTCTAATACTGTTACATATTGCCTAGTTACAAGTCAATAAATTGTATATCTAACTCAAAAATTTGCCTTGCAACAGGCCACCAAACGTCATCTTTAGCAAACTGTTGCTCATATGAGCTCACAAGATTTAATTTAGGTGAAACAAGGCTTTGTGTCATTCTCCAAACAAATGACACTCATTTAGGTGCCGTCAAATGAAGAGTTGTGTATTTGATTTATTCAGCACAACAACCAGACACACCTGTAAGAGTTATACCAGTCAATGTCTGTAGCATTAAGTATATTAACAATACATGAAATGTCTTAATTATGCAAACATATCGCTAAAATTTCTCACTCTTTTTGGTCGTTCTATCAGGTTATTTCTTTCACCAACGAAATATTTTAAAAGTCCATTAATAAGCAGAGAAAGAGAGTCTCGCTCTCGCTCGTACGCATGCATAACAGAGACCATTGATAAACTAAAGAATAGTACTGAGCTATAGTGTACGTGCTTTACAAGCTTCCTCTGTAGTGCCCATTGATATAGGGCATACAGAGTATGTGGGATGAGGAAGAGTGTCAGTTCTTTCCTCCTGTTGGCCCTCTCGAACAGTATCCCCAGTCCACAGACAAAGCCAGCAATAGCCGGAATACGAGTTTGTAACGGAGGTGGGCGATGGCTGAAGCTTCTCAGTAAACAGATGACATATTTCGCCAACATCACCATTGTAGCGAGAAAAGCAGTCGAGAAGACCGTGTTCTTCAATAATGACTTAAGAACTCGTTTCGGCCTGAAATTAAAAAGAGAAATGAAAAAAAAACCCATACATTTTGAAGTTGATTTAATATTTTTTATATATATTTATTAATTTTCAATAACCTCATAAAATTTAAGAGATATCTTAAACATGTATCTTAAAATATACGTTATCTTATATACAAAAATGTACTTAATGAAATATCTGATTTATTTCTAAAGATATCTTTCAAACAATTATTTAATAAGATATCTTATATATATAGTATGTAAAAGATATCTTGTTTTTGGCTGGTTGAAACTTAAAAAAAAAAATCTTCTCGTCTCCATGAAATCTTTACCATAAAATTTAGATCTCACTTGCTCTCTCTCTTTTCTTCAACAAAGAAACCGAGGGAGCAATTAAGTGAGGAAATATAATATAAATTTGGTACTCACCTATATTAATAAAACCTAATACATACCTTTGAACGAGTAATTTCCTTCTGAATATTATAATTGGTGTAACATGAATGGGGAAATACAGCTTGGCAAAGGCTGGAATGCTCTGGAAGAAATCTTTTATGGCGTGTTTCATACAACCATCTTTGTGAATTCCAACTTCATTGCAGGTCAAAAACTTGTCTCCCGGAACTCGGAATAGAATGTTCAACTTTTTGTCCGTATAGTCCCGAGACCATTTCAAAACCGAATAATAATAACCAGTGAAAAGGAGTTTAGGGTCTAATGATACGGCATACAATAGAAACGAACAACAAAGACAAAACAACGCTGTCTCACTATATTCAATCTGTCGAAGTTTTCTTCGAACAACCATGGTTGAAATTAGACCTCCAAATGCCCTAGCAATGGCGAACAAAGTGACAACACGTCGTCTATTTGGATCTTCAATTGCTATGGTTAAACCTGCAAGTCCTCCTGCGATACAACTGTTCCATCCATCCTATGTGAAATAAAAAATAAAAAAAGTAAGAAAAACTGTGGCCATTTTATACTCAGGAGAAGTTTAATTCTTTCATTGAATCAATCAAGCAATGAAAATAAATACTGAATAAATAAAGTCATTTGGTTTCACAGCTTACACATTATACCTTCCCCACCCCACCCCATCATTAACCGTGCAATAATTCTGTTTTTGGCTTCCGTGCTAACTATTTGGCTGTTTCTCAAAATTATACCAAAACAGTGGTAAATGGGAAGAGGGGTTTGTTTTGATCACCCACCACCACACGTTTCAGTTTGAAGGGGCAATTGCTCCCCACGGCTGCTATGCCCCTGAAACAACAGAGAGACATTTTTGCCATATAGTTATCATATTCAATGAAAACTAAATGTAAATTTCCTGATAAAAACGTTGAAAATGAACATAAAATGCTAGATTCTGTGTACAGAATTAGTACTATTAGGATAGTACTTACTCTCAGTACTGTCAAAATAACACAAGCCAGCTTCACAGCTTACCTTTTTATTTCGAATTATTTGTAGGAGCTCCCGGATAAATTCATATATACTAGGGTAAAGTCCAAAAAATCCTGCCAGTCGAAGACAATCGGTTGAAGCGATTTCTCTTAATATTTCAGGTAGTCTAAAAACAAGAAAATATTTAATTTAGCATGGTGTTCTATGATATCGCGGTACTTAATGTTTAACGTAACTAAATTTAGTTTTCGGAATTAATCCAAAAATGTTATATTTTATTCCCCGGTATAAAAACCTATTTCCCCCCCACAATTCATTTTATTCTTTGAATTTGTTTAAAAATACGTCGGCACTTTTCCCTATGACAACGCCGATGTACCTCACATATCACTCATCACCCGTGGGTCAGTTCAGTGAAAACCGCCGTTCGGGGTTGTTCTGTAACTGGTCTGCAAATAGGGTTAGGGTTATGATGTCTAACGCCACTTTCAACAATATTTCAGTTATATCATGGCGGTCTGTTTGATTGCTGGAGGAAACCGGAGTACTTGGAGAAAACCACCAACCTGCCACAAGTCACTGATAAACGTTATCACATAATGTTGTATCGAGTATATCTCGCCATGATTCTGTTACGAACAGTAGTTTCATAACAGTATAACATATTTCAGATTTCCCTGAACAAATTGAACAGATTATGAAAGATATAATTGTACTAGTGATGTAGCACCCATCGTTGATAAGTTAACCCATGGCATAGGTAATTGTGATCCGTTCTAACTTACAAGGAAATCGCTACTCCTTTAAAAATAACATACAATTTGATTGACAGGAAAACAGTGGGTCGGGACTAATCAAAATGTTTTAGAATGACTCTTGAACTAGTAATTCCTACTTCTATGATTTCTCGATCAGTTGATCTGTGGCTGACCCACGTATCGGAGCGTGGTCAGCCGTTGTCTACCGTCAATGGGTTTGACCAGCACAACTAAGATTGATTGATTTATGTGTAACATGTCAAAACTTTCCATTTATTTATTTTTGAGTTATCTCTTTTTTTATATTAAGATATCATTCACTTCATTATAAACATATTAATTACAGGTAAAAAGCACAGGCACTCTGGTACACTTTGTGATTTTCGTTATTTTCATTAAAATTAAATATTTTCCCTTTTAGTGCCTCTATTTTAACCTTCTCTAAAATAGAGACACTAAAAGGGAAAATATTTAATTCTAATGAAAATAACGAAAATCACAAAGTGTACCCGAGTGCCTTGTGGTAAAAAGTACTCACTATAAATTCACTATTTGATTAACAACTGAGACAGGTGTACATGTATTTGTGTCTCAGCATTTTTTCACTGGGTACTCCGGTTTCCTCCAACAATAAAACTGACCGCAACGATATAACTGAAATAATATTGTTGAAAGTGGCGTTAAACACTATAAACCAACCAACCAACCAACCTTATCGGATACTGTTTTCTTCTATTACAATAATAAACACATCATAAACAGAGACGTGCACCGGACCGGACAGTGTGTGTTGGGGAATCGTTAAAATTAATTTCACGCAATAAGAGTAAAACATCGGATTTCAAAACGAACGCACCATTGAAACACGTGATTATCTGGTATTAGTTTGCAAGCAACCTAAATATGAAAGAGTAACTAACGTTAATGTTTAACAAATTAAGTGTAACTGTCCTCAGATAAGATAAAGACACCTTAATTCACCTTTACATATAGCATAACCTGATTAAAATACATGTAGATTTTTATATACACTATTTAAAAATAAATAAAAAGTATTGTGTGATTAAACTGTAATCGCATAGCATAACACACGTCAACCCACCTTTCCCTAAAGGGGTTCCGGAGTAAAGCTGAAACTAGCTTAACTCCAGCATATAGTACAACACCACTACCGAATCCTTTTCCAAATCGCTTGACGAATTTTGTGACCAGTATTCGAGCCTTTCTCTCTCTCCTGGTCTCGGGGATGCCCTCATCGTCCATTTTTGTTGTCAAATTGACAGATCAGCATGTTTGTTTTATCACATTTTATCATACACAAATCACTGATAGTGGAATCAATGAAACATTAAGTACAATGTACATGTATGATTACTAAGTACACAAATCACATGTATCAGTCTAGATGCACTTACCCTAACCAGGGGCGGATCCAGGATTTCAAGTTAGGGGGGCGCACTTAAAAAAATTGCGCCAAACGGAGGGAGGCGCGAAAATTTTTGGGGTATTTCGTGTGAAAAATCACGATTTTATATTTTCCAATTTTAGGGGGGGGGGGGGGGGGGCGCGCCGGGTGCGCCCCCCCCTGGATCCGCCCCTGCTAACTTCAAAACCCCGTTTCTTTGGAAGGTCCGATTTTATTTCATTTACGTATAATCGAACCCCTTGATTGCATTAATAAATTACTCGTCACATTTTTAGCTGTCTTTGCATGCAGAGATCTAGAGTAGGCACTCATTTACAAATCATCCTAACTTTGTGATTACTCATGAGCAGGGTTCATATTCGTCACCCCAGTATTTTATGATCCTCTTTAGAACGATACAGACTCAGTCGTGTATACCTCTAGGCCAGGCGAGTGGAAACCAGAACTCGGTGACTACCTAGGAGATCTCACCGATGAAGTGCCCGACAACAGAATAATAGAGTTTGTCACCGGTGGACCGAAGAACTATGCCTACTAGATTGCCAGACCCAATAAGGATGGAAATACGACCATATGTAAAGTGAGAGGCATCACTCAACTACAAGAACTCCTTGGCCATCAACTTCACATGGCATATGATATTCGTACAAGGTTTCATAAAGTTTGATCAAGGCATCTCCGAGAAATGTGTCGGACAAACTTTTGACGGAAGAAAGAAAGAAAGAAGAAGAAGAATAACTAGAATTGCCATTGCAAAGCAATAGCGGACGTCATCCCACCTCATTATTTTGGTACCTCGGTTTCCATGGTAACGTCATTTTGAATTTTATCAACACGCCAAATGCTTCCACACACTACGGTGAATATTCCTACGATGTTTTCTGAAGTTTGATGAAAAATCTATTTTTTTTTAAACCTCCCTTTTTTTTATTTCCATGGCAACTGCAGCAAAGTTTGTCCTATCGATTCCGATTTTTTAGGTTTATCTCGTTCCACTAGATGTGGATGTGACAGGAAACAATACTGCAAAAATTTGTGAAGTTTGGAGTGAATATAACATTATTTGCACCTTGGTTACCATGGCAACGGCCACCATTTTGAATTTTGTTCAACCCCCAAAAGCTGCCGCACACTATGGTGGATATTTCTACTAAGTTTGATGAAGTTTGATGAAAGGAATCCAAAAACTAGATGTGGATGTGACAGGAAACAATACTGCAAAAATTTGTGAAGTTTGGAGTGAATATAACATTTTTTGCACCTTGGTTACCATGGCAACGGCCACCATTTTGAACTTTTTTCAACCCCCAAAAGCTGCCGCACACTATGGTGGATATTTCTACTAAGTTTGATGAAGTTTGATGAAAGGAATCCAAAAACTAGATGTGGATGTGACAGGAAACAATACTGCAAAAATTTGTGAAGTTTGGAGTGAATATAACATTTTTTGCACCTTGGTTACCATGGCAACGGCCACCATTTTGAATTTTGTTCAACCCCCAAAAGCTGCCGCACACTATGGTGGATATTTCTACTAAGTTTGATGAAGTTTGATGAAAGGAATCCAAAAACTAGATGTGGATGTGACAGGAAACAATACTGCAAAAATTTGTGAAGTTTGGAGTGAATATAACATTTTTTGCACTTTGGTTACCATGGCAACGGCCACCATTTTGAATTTTGTTCAACCCCCAAAAGCTGCCGCACACTATGGTGGATATTTCTACTAAGTTTCATGAAGTTTGATAAAAGGAATCTAAAAACATTTCAAATCCCCCCTTTTTTGTTTCCATGGTAACTGCGGCAAAGTTTGTCCAACCGATTGCGATTTTTTTGGCTTCTCATTCAACTAGATGTGGATGTGACAGGAAACATTACTGCAAAACTTTGTGAAGTTGGAAGTGAATTTAACATTTTTTGCACCTTGGTTACCATGGTAATGGTCACCATTTTTTCTACAATTTGTATTTCTGTTAGTATTGGAATAGATCAGTTATCCGTAACATTTCAGTGTTGCATTAAAGGTTAGCTGATTTTGTTTTGCTCTAATTGTTGATTATTATTTTTTACAGAAAATGAGCGGAAGAGGAAAAGGTGGAAAAATCAAAGAAAAGGCAAGAAGTCGATCATCCAAAGCAGGCCTCCAGTTTCCTGTAGGACGTATACATAGACTTCTTAGAAAGGGGAATTACTCTGAACGAGTTGGTGCAGGGGCTCCCGTATACATGGCCGCTGTTTTAGAATATTTGGCAGCAGAAGTTCTGGAATTGGCGGGAAATGCTGCAAGGGACAACAAGAAAAGCAGAATTATCCCAAGACATATCCAACTTGCAATCCGAAATGACGAAGAATTGAACAAGCTATTGGGACATGTGACAATAGCTCAAGGAGGCGTCTTGCCGAATATACAAGCCATGCTTCTACCGAAGAAGTCATCAAAGAAAGCTGGTGGATCATCACAGTCACAAGAATTTTAGAAACGACCTTTTATGGAAACTTAACTCTAGAAAATGGATGAAACACTCTGATGTTTAAAAAAAATATATATTTCTATTCAATACAGAAATCTATATATATAACGTCTGTGTGATTATATAAAAAATAAAAGTAAATCTTGCATTACCAGCTTATTCATACATGAACAAGCTTTATGCAAAAATTGCAAGTGGCTTCTGCTATATACAATGTAAAACAATTGATGAAAAGAAGATTTTAGCAGTAATGGTCAATAATTCAACCATTAATATCAAAATGAACAACTACCCCCCCCCCCCCCGAAAGCTCAAACATTGAACACAAAAAGATCAGGACATGCTAATGGAAATCCAGTCCTGGCTTGGGACATACAAATGTCAATCCAGTTAAAGCCCCCCAGCCCCTTACCCTCTTGATAATACATGTATAAACAATTAAACAAAAACAAACATGCATATATTAGCTTCCACTCAAAAGGGACAAACTACATCGGTGGTGTAATGGTTAGCATGCTCGCCTTGAGTGATCGTGGGTTCAAGCCCCGGTCGGGTCAAACAAAGACTATAAAATTGGTATTTGTTGCTTCTCTGCTAAGCACGCAGCATTAAGGAGTAAGAGCAAAGACTGGTTGGCTTGGAATCAGAATAATGTGTCCCGAGTGGAACGACATGTCTACCTGCGGACTGTTGTTTCAGTAAGCTAGCACCATAAAAATCCAACTAAGCGTGTTGGTCTAGAACAATGGTGACCTCATCATTACCATCATCATCTCGTTGAAAATTAACCTGTTCTCGCCACGATATAGCTGAAAAATTGCTGAATTGGCGTAAATCGAATTTGTTGGTCAAAGACCAGTATTCTTTGCACAAAAAATATAACTGATGCTTCTGACGGATTTAATATGAACCAGCCATCAACAACTAGAGATATTAATTGTCTTCATATGAGACCAGACAATTTGGGCAATGTAATTAAAATTAAAAGTTTGGTCTAACATTCACAGGGGTAAAGCTGATGACCGTAACTGTAATTACGGTCATGCCAAGATGGCGGACGTGGAATCTGGTAAGAATCATTTTTGTCAATTAATTTGTTTCTATAATGTATTCTAAATGAGACGCATGCATTAGTACGATAGTAATCTATGAACTTCCCACAAGGAAATCACAAATTACGACCAAAAATGTATATGAAAGAGAAAATCTGATTTTAAAAAATCGCCAAAATGACCGTAACTGATAATTGTTTTGAAAGATGACCGTAATCTGTTTTCAGTTACGGTCATCTTGGTGATTTTTTAAAAATCGGATTTTCTCTTTCATATACATTTTTCAGTCGTAATTTGTGATTTCCTTGTGATAAGTTCATAGATTACTATCGTACCAATACATGTGCCATTTAGAATACATTATAGAAACAACTTAATCGGACAAAAAAGATTCTTACCCGATTCCACGTCTGCCATCTTGGGATGACCGTAATTGCAGTTACGGTCATCGGCTTTACACCAGTGAACATTTGCTTTTTTATTCTTTGGCGATGCACTAGTTTTACATCTAACAACATCCGGTATTTTGTCACGTCTAAGCTCATCTGGAGTGCGGTATCCAGATGGGGTGTTCGAGTCGCGGTCGGGTCAAACTAAAGACTATAAAACTGATATTTGCTGCTAAGCACGCAGCACTAAAGGAGAAAGAACTAAGATTCAAAATAAAATGAGCGACATGTCTTCCAGCAGACTTGTTTCAGTGATCTAGCATCAATAATAACCCAACTAAGCGTGTTGGTCTAGTACAAAGTGGACATCATCACCAACTCGTCGAATGTAACTTGTTCTCGCCATGATATAACTAAATAAATTGCTCATTTGGCATTAAACATAATCACTCCCCCGCTCTTAAAGCAAAAGGGCAAGGAATTGGCATATAAAAATAAGTACAAAAATGTACCAAATTTCAGAAAATTGGTTCGTATGACGTTGACGAAAAGATTTCTTTTTATATTTTGCATGATATCATTTATCGCGAATATATATATACACGAAGATAAAAGTTGAGCACTCCCATGTCTTTTTTTTTTTTTTTATTGTTTGATGATGTTCATGTTACTTTTAACAATATTTTGACAGACGTTACGCGCGATATATTTTTCTGAATATGAAGTCTCTAGTTAAATATGTTGACACAAAACATGCATTTTTTGTATTTTAATCTTGTATAAACCTACTCTTCCTACAAAAGTGATCGAATTTTATCATAATTATCCGAAATATTTAATAACATGACATGAATTATAGCTAAAACGTCAAATTTTGCGTGTAAGACGTAACAAACTATATGCATTTTACTTAAACAAAAAACAGGTGCCTCTTGCAGAAAGCATGAAACGCTCGAAATTTTGCATGTCAATTTTACATCATGTTTTCTATATAATGTCATGAAAAAATACGCTGTTTTGAAGAAAGAGAGGATATTTTCGAAAATTCCGAATTTACTTGCTTCTGTAAGATTCTAAGGAGTGGTAAATATCTTCAAGTTAGACTTATAATAATTATAAAATTGGAAAACATTCGATTCTAATATTTGACCAAATAAAAGTACTTAGAATTGTGTATAAAATACCAAATTTTCATAGCTTTGGACCAACGCATAAAAGCGTCACGTCTGTTTTCGGATGTCTTGCAAAAATGTCCAACGTCGAATTTTTACGATTCCCAGTTTCTGTCATAGTAAGACGTCATATTATAAGATAAATGTTTAAATTGTGAAAAATGGTGGTTTATTATAAAAGTACATTATACTGAACGAGACGCAGAGCAATTTTTCTAAAGGTGTTTCTACTCTTAAAACCTCCTTTGAAGCAGATCCGAATGTCTTGTAGTTTTGTCCACTAAGCGATGTTTACGTTGTTAACGTTATACAATGATTATGTACTTTGCTGATGTTCAACCGCTTTATACACATCGCACATGTGTTGGTTCGACTTGAAAGTTACTTGATATACAGATGCTATATATGACGCACGACTTCTATATTATTAGAGATCTTCCTTTAACCTCGTCAAAGTTATAAATTTAGCCATATTATACCTTTACAAAAAATTGCTGATTTAAATAAAATTGTACGAGATGAAGAAATAAGTTTTTGATTTCCGTATAAATGTAGAAATAATAATTGGTCATTAAACATAAAGATAAATTAAGCATATTATTTACAGACGATATGCTCACGGAAATCCCTAGAACTCTCGCAGTGGTATATGTACATTGAAGAAATTCCACGCCTCAAAAACAAAACTTTATATCTGTCAAAATAGAAAAATTCACCAAATAATTTCTTCAAATTCAGACGATCTTTTGGTCCTAGACTTGTCTTGTTACAACTGTGGTGATTGGCAAAATACAAAGCTGAGAAAAAGTAGAATTTACTGGTAACCATAGGAGAGTTACAATGGTAGAAACTGCATGTGAAAACAATGACGAACGTGTAGAATCTGATTCCGATACAATCGATTTGTTGAGAAAGGTATGGTGGTTGTTAGCTGACGATCCGAATTATGAGTACTACCTTCAAAAACTGACAACAGGTTCAGCATTAATGGAACATAATTTTTCTGATAGTTGGAGTGGCACCTCTGAGTCGTGGTTCAAGAATTATAAGAGGATTGTATTACGATAGGGTACAAAACAAGCCATTTTTATTCCAACTGATTCCTCGGCAAACTGCCGCGTGTTATTCTGCCACGATCTGTTTCATTTGTGCTGAATTAGAAGGAGATACAATTACTGTTCCGGAAGAGTTGCATCTTGATATTCTTCAGTCTTTAAATATACACGTATTCAATCAATAAAAGAAATGTCACCATAAAAGCTACACCTTGATTATTGTTATACTACCCTCTCGCGAAGCGATGGGTATACAGTATTAGGAATAGCTGTCCGTCGGTTCGTTCATTCGTTCGTTTGTTCGTCCCTTCGATCGTATCGATAAAAAACGCGGGAAAACCAAAATAATAGATAGCAACACGGACACACATATATAAAGACAGGCAGACAAATTGACAAATATATCTTGAACTGAATAAAACGCATTCAGGCCACATTGATTTTATTACCCGAATTTTCGTCCTAAAACGTAGAAATTTGACGTCGGAGAAAACAACCGACCAGTCGCAAGTCACTGACAAACTTTATCGCATAATGTTGTACACCTCGCCCTGATCGAGATTCGAACTCGCATCAGTGGCGATAGGTACTGATTGCATAGGTAATTTTATATCCAATTACCATACGATCACGGCCACGACGGCCCCTATTATTTTTTTTTAAATGACAAATGAAACGATTATAGCGTCATAAGATTACGGACCAAAAATCTCAGAAACACAAATGTGACCTTTTAGGACATTACATTGACTAAGAAAATACAACAAATATCAACAGAAATGACAATTTAATGGATAGATTGTCACACAATCACATAGCCAGTTTCTACACAATTTCTATTTTACGTATTGGCCTTCACAGTTCATAATGCACGATAAGATTGTCATTTCACTTGGAAAACGGTGTTCGGTATACTTTTGGTGGCCAACTCGGAGTAGAAAATGTCTATTTCAACTTGCCACCGATACCACCTTCGATTAAATATCATTGTACACTAATTTTGTTCACCGAAAGCTGCCTTGACGTGATTGAATTCCAACAGTAGATTGTATATATTTTGTCTATTTTAAACATTGTCTTTTGACGTGATAGAAGGTAATCCATTCACGTAAAATTAATGTGCAAAATGACCGGCTCGAAACTGATACTCGACGATACTTGCGTACTTGACAGTTGTGGACTGTGGTTGCATCCTGTCATTTGGCATTATCATATTATGGTTTAATGGTGTCTGAATGTCACAATATTCACAATGTCACAATTTTTTTGTATACTTTAATCACTGGAAGGAATTATATGGAGTTGTTTTCTATTTTACATGTATTCCTTATTTATTATTGAACAATGTTTTTTGTATATAGTATTATTTAAGATGTAAGCTTCACAAAATAAAACATTAAAATGAACACATCATTAAAAATATATATTACTGTATCTAAGTTAATTGTACTATAAGTGATTTGTGGTCAGTGTTTTAACTAATACTTTAAAAATATTTAAGGAATATTTTCAATTTTTGAACAGGTTATACGATATAACCTGGTTTGGGGCAATTTACAACTTAAGGTAGTAGACCTGGGTTACCCTAAAATTTTCCCATCATTCAATTTTTTTTTAAATTTGCATCATGGAATAGTTATGTCTAAATACATTATCTGCCAAAGTTTCAAAAAATTTCACCGTGCCGTTTTCTCCATAGCACATCCTAAATATTGCAATTTTGGGGGTATTCTTGACGCCAGAACTGATGGTAATACTAGTTTCGGAAGATTCTAATAGATATGCACATTTATTTCTGATTGAAAGGGAATATTTTGGCTTTAATACACTTGAGAGTGTTGTTGTTGAATAAATATGAAATATTTGGCATATCTGAATATCATGTTTGGAGATAATCACATGCAAAACAGTGGAAACTGCAAAAAAGGGGGGATGCCCTTAGGACCACCTTGGTATTAAAAATCGGATTAAAAAAATTCCTGTCAATTAATTTCCACCAAAAAATGTCACACTGAAGAATAGACATATAGACATCATTGCACCAAATTTTACAAACTTTTACCGTCAGATTTTTAAAATATTTAAATTTATGTTTTTCATGGAAGGTACACAGAAAAAAATGAAATTGTCGAGGAAAGTTATCACACACCCATCCTTTGCTAGTTTCTTTGCTTGTGAGATAAAAAATAACTAGTTACCCATAACAAAAAGCTTTTCAATTCTTATAATTGACAAAGTGGATGTCCAAATTACCAAATGACTGCATTTGTCTTTTTTATTTTCAAATCGGCTGGGGAGGGGTGGTTTGAGGGTGACTCTACTTTATTAATTCATTACAAAAAAGAACACAAAAAACAAAGACAGCCACCCAGCTGTATTGTTAAATTCCTTAAAATTCTGTGCTCCAGTTGTATTCGTTTGATTCTAGTTATTCTTTAATTTAATGATCCCTCGATTTTAATTATGATTATTTCATGGAACTATTTGAATTTGTCTGTGGTGAATGAATACGTTTACAATAGTTAAACAAAGTATACAAATCCTTGGTTAAACTACAAATGTAATATCCGTATACATTTTTGTATTAAAAAAAATATATTAACAGTAGTAGTCAGGGGTGGATCCAGGATTTGTGGTTAGGGGGGGGGGGGCGTGAGTAGGCGAGGGGTCTGGGGACCGCTTAAGGTCCCCAGCGGGTCCAAGGCAGAGCCCTGGCAGGGGACCAGGGGGGCTAAACCCCCGGAAGCTCTGGGGTTTGAGGAATTACAGACATTTATTTGAACGACAATTTTGAACCAACCACACCATTTTTATCAGACCAAAAAAACTTGACTTTGAGTCTTAATTTTATCGGATAATTGTTAACAGTATGTTTTTGTCAGATTATAAGAAGGCATGCCTTATAAGAACCTAAAGTAAAAAATTTCTTTAACAACCGTGATGCGAATTGTTCAACTCATGACTGATCGATCACGATATTTTAACCCTTCAAAGAACTATTGGTTTAGTTTTAACGCATTCCTCATTTCACTAATTGATCTGTACTTTCGGTGCTTGTCCTTTCGGGTGGTTCTAGTTAATGCTGCCCGTCCGGATGGAGCTTTTCTTTTCGTCGTTTGATTCATTCATTGAAAACGTATGATTCGACCGTTCTTGTTTATAGACAAATAAAAGCGGAAATTGTCAATACAGGAACTTGTTGTTGATTTCTGATAAGCTAACGTAACTAAATTAGATGATCAGAATCGTTTCATGCAGCATTAATGTTAACATATTAGTCTTTGTTTGTCTATAAACAAGAACGAATCATACGTTTTCAATGAATGAACCAACGGCAAAACGAAAAGCTTCATCCGGACGGACAGTGTATACTGATCATTTATCAATGGGTAGAGCTTTTTAGAATGATATCCCAAATTTACTCCTAATATCATTACTATTCATTTTGACTTACAGGTCACGAGTTAACCATTCATGAAAAAGTTGTTTGTTGAACTGCTTAATTAACGTTGTATAACATATGCTTTGCGAATTTTAGGGGGGGCGCACGCCCCGCACGCCCCGCTCTAAACCCGCCACTGGTAGTAGTGAGAAGCCAATACACAACTTGTCAAAAGAAACCAGCGGAAGAATCATATTCGGAAGCGGATACGAAAACTGTCCAGGCTTTGGGTAAAAATAAGTTCGGAGTTCGGCAATTTTGTTATTACCCTTTTTTGCCACCCTTCCGGAGCACCTGAGTTCACCCCAGTTTTTAGTGGGGTTCAAGCAGGCGTGTTACTCGATCTCTAGTTTTATGTGTAGAACGTTGTTTGTCCTTTTTCTTTTTGGTCATGGTGTTATCTGTCCTTCTATTTACGGATATTATGATTCTGATTACCCTGGCCTTCTTCTTACAAAAAAAAAAACAACAAAAAACAAAACAAAAAAACAGCGGGAAAATCATATTCGGAGCGGATACGAAAACTGTCCGGAGTTTGTAGTGGATTTACAAAGGAGTGTGTGAAAATTACGTTTCTCTTCCCGACACTATATAATCTCAAGTGGACTTCAGCAATCACTGGCTGAAATGACAGACCAAACACAACCTGGTATGTTTAATTTCACCATCACTCAAATGATATCGTCACGGTATGTGTTTTCGTGTGTCATCTGTTTTCGTTTTATCCATTTTATTTTGATTTCCACAGCGCACGCATTATTTTTGACGTGTCCTCCGGTTTCTATTTATGGAACGTAAACAGGACTACAACGTGACATCTGTAAAAAAATTTAAAGTTTGCTTTTAAAGACGTAAGTACCAGAAACAGTGAACCTACCTACTGAACCATACTTTTTGTAATGCTAAAAATTTACTTCATTTATAAAGTATGTAGCTGGAAAAAAATCCAGAAGGGCTATATAAAATTGAACTATGTCGTCTGCCTCTCAGACACCGGCTCTTCCTGTCATGTAACTGTCATGGGGTCATTGATCGTACTTGTAAACAAAAGAGCTGACTGAAATGTGCCTGTTTCTTATTTAAAATACATGTCACTTTGCAGTGCATTGCCATTGTGGTTTCAGCACTAAAAAAAACATCTAAAGTAAACACAATTTATTAAATGTAAATGTTACACGTTCCATCTAAAAGTGTTTTGAAATCAAATCAATAGTACACTTGTGTCTTTTGTACAAATGTGTGAGGACTTTCACTGAATGTTAATTTATTATTTTTTAAAAGAAAATGGAACAGAAGATCTGAAACTTTTACCAGCCCAAAAAGCAAAGATTGAAAGAAATAGACAAAAAGCACTACTTCTTAGACAAGCTAGGTTGATGAATCAACCCTATACTAAAGATAAAAAAGATGTCGGGTATTTATAATAACTATAGATTACAGTTTATTTATAGAGTTATGTACTTATTGGTATTGTGTAATTGTTGTAAAGCTTAGAATAAAATATTGTTTGTTTGATGTTACCTATCTACCCAATAAAACTGCCCCTCCCCCAAAAATATGTAGTTTAAAAAAAATCCCAATAAAACCCCAAAAAATATTTAACTTCTTGTTTTAATAAAAAAACAAGATTTTAAGTACACAATGTAGATGACATTTTTTCCCCATACACCTTCAGTAACTCAAGGCTGATCACATTCAGATACTCCACTATTCATCCGTGAGTCAACTGACAGAGAAGTCATTTTAGTAATGAATTTATAATTCATGAGTCATTTTGATTAGTTCCCTTACACTGTTTTTGCAGCCAATCAATTCATGATGTCTCCTACCTACATGTACCAACTACTGAAGTTGAAAGGTCAATTAAGTTTTTTTTTTCCCCCAAGAACAGATTTATACATACATGATTCTATAAACACAATGTTTCAATGCACAAAAGTTACAATGTAAAAACAAGTTGATCTTCATAACATACTGTTTTGTAATAACTTTTGAAATTCAAAGTTAGCAATGCATTTTAAGTTATACAAGGTAACATATATTTTAGTATAATAGATATATATTACTATTAACCACTCAATACCACCTCCAGATATAACCATTTTTTTTAGTATGTTCCTTTTGTACTGGGGACAGATATATCATTGATGCCTTTTCAATATTTATAGCATATTTCAGGAATTCAAGACCACCTTCTAAATCAAGGTCCCTACATTTGCATCTGCAGATATATATATAATATTTCAAAATAATTAAAACATTGTTGATTGTGCCCTGGGCTGAACTGTGTTCAGTCAAGCCAAGAATTATGTCCTTTGCATTAAAGGGTAAACTAAGACCACATATTTTCAGGAAATTGCCAATTGATAACCAAAAGTTCCGAACATAATTACATTCCCAAAAGATGTGAACCAGACTTTCTTTGGTTTCTGTACAAAATGTACATAGCTCCGTTTCTTTTAACCCACATTTATATAGAAAGGAATTTGTAATTAAGATTCTGTGTATAAGTTTATATTGAAAGTCCTGTAATTTAGTATCTTTTGTAACAGAGAAAGGTATACAGTAAATAAAACTCCAATTATAATCTTCAATAACAACCCCCATATGAACTTCCTTTTCCCATTTACTCTGAGTGTTTAAAGGAAGCATTTTTACATTTAACATTAAGTATATTAGTTACAGATGTTGTTTTTAGACAAAAAGTGAAAGGGCCAGCTTATAAGTTGCTGATGTTTTTTTAGACAATTAGACAAAAAGTAAAAGGACCAGCTTATAAGTTGTTAATGTTGTTTTTTTAGACAAAAAGTGAAAGGGCCAACTTATAAGTTGCTGATGTTTTTTTAGACAAAAAGTGAAAGGACAAGCTTATAAGTTACATGTACATATGTTGTTTTTTTAGACAAAAAGTGAAAGGGCCAGCTAAGATTGTTGATACTGGTGCAGGATTTTTTCTAGAAGAAGAAGATGAAGAGGACAAATTAATGACAAAGATACAAGTTAAACATGCTCCTGGTATATTTATTTTTGTCAACACATTTACTATAGACATGTGTTCATCTACATCGTCAACATTAAATGTATAGTGTCTGTGATTTGGGTACAATGTATTCTGTGGTTTTCTTTATTTTCGTTGGTGTCAAGTTTCGTGTTTTGGCAGAAAGTGAGATGTTTGTTGACATTAGATTTCATAGTTTGTGATACATGCAAATGATTTCTCTTGTGATCTATGCCTTTTTCTCTGCACTGAATTTTGTGGTTTGATTGAACCAAAGAAAACCATGAAAGTTAATATTCAGTGAATAAAAACGAATTCACTGTATATAAAATAAATATGCCAAATAGGCAGGGTTGAATTTATGTACAGTTTACTGCGTGGCTGACGTTTTAAATGCTTTGAATGTGATATTCTCTATGATAAATATGTGTTTTTCTAAATTCATTGTTGTCAATTGTCTAGGCATCTTTACTGGGACCTCCCCCCTAAACTTGTTGACAGGTGACCCCTGACTATTGAGGAGTAGGACAGCTAAGACATATTTGATCAATTTCTTTGTGTCTTTTCCTGTTTGTGAAGTGTGATTAGCAGAATTTATTTCCCCTGATAATCAGCTAAAAGTATTTTTCATAAATCATGATGAGAAACCCCATCACAGTTGTTATTGATTCAAAATATGATCACAGAATTTTAATGGAAAAAGGAACAGAAAAAAAGTTTTGTTCATAAAACAAGAATTAACATAGGGCACTAACATGACCGTTGTGTGGAGTGCAGTCCTCATGATGAGTACCGTTTCTCCGGCCCAAGACCAGTAAAACTTTGTTCGGACCAGTAAATTTTTCAGTTTTTATTTAGAAGTATATAAAAATTAATTCAAGAATTTGATTCGAACCAGTAAATTCAAATTTTCATTTCGAGGACTGCGAATGAAGGGACAATTTTAGGGTTCATAGAGTTATAAACAAATAACACATTTTCATACCTCATTCTATTGAGACATTTGTTTGCAGAGAGTTTCTCAAATTTCTTCAATGTGAGTGTTTTTTGTAACTGCAAACCAAATCCTTATGAAACTTGACAGCAATATCTTTTTACATGTATAAATACATAAATTTTATTTAGAAAGATAATGTCTCCTTTTTACCACATAAACAGGAATTAACCTGCCAAGTCACTTCAATGACTTTGAATAAGTAAGTGATTGTTGTTTAATGCCAAGGGATGAATGTATCGGCTATAACATGGAGAGAACAAGCTACATTTGAATAAGATAACATCTGCCTTGTACTAGACCAACATGTTCAGTTAGATTTTTATAGTACTAGCTCACTGAAACAACAGTCTGCAGGTAGACATGTCACTCCACTGAAACAACAGTCTGCAGGTAGACATGTCACTCCAATTTTACATGTTATCCTGAATCTGAAGTAACCCGTCTTGGTTTTTATAACCCTTTGATGCTTCATGCTTAGCAGAGAAGCTGCAAATACCAATTTTAAAGTCTTTTGAACCCACGATATAACACACTTTGACCAAGCACGTCAACCAATACATCACCGTTGCCGTTCTAAACCAAGTATGGAGTTTGTACTTTGTTTAAAATATGCTGTCAATAAATACTTAATTTTATTTTTTTATTCATAATATTTTTATTGAAATCTGTGCATTTGTAATGTTAAAAAAACATTGAATACCGGTATCTTATCCCGTTAGCATTAGTTAAAAGGATGTAATATACAACTATTTGTTGTAAATCAATACTTATTCGGTTAACCGTAAAGAAAGAAAATAATAATTTAGACTTGTAAGGCTGATATGAAACAGTATTCTATACAATATGAAGATACATGTATGTTGATATTTGTGATATGTTCTGAATGATTTTGTTTTGAGTTAATAATTTTCATTGTACATATAAAACACTTAAACATTGTACTTTTTGACAGGTCCAATTTTAACAGTAGATAAGATGTTTTGTGAAGATTGTGGAAAAGAATTAGTGGAATCATATCTTAAAACAAATTATGATGTGGATATATGTGATACTTGCAGGTTTGATGTTTTATTATCTACACTCTTACATCAGTGTGTAGTGTATGGTAATATAAGTGTGTTCATATTGAGTACCACAGATAGTGGACTCAATCCCAAATTGGGTCCAACCAAGAATTATACAAAATGTATTATTTACTGTTTGTCCTGTACAGTAAACAGGATTATAGAGTAAAATACTGCTGGTTTCAGAGTCAGAAAAATGTTTCTGAGTAGAATGGCATGTCTGTCATGTGTATGGAGGTGTCTGAGTGGAATGGCATGTCTGTCATGTGTATGGAGGTGTCTGAGTAGAATGGCATGTCTGTCATGTGTATGGAGGTGTCTGAGTGAAATGACATGTCTGTCATGTGTATGGAGGTGTCTGAGTAGAATGGCATGTCTGTCATGTGTATGGAGGTGTCTGAGTGGAATGGCATGTCTGTCATGTGTATGGAGGAGTCTGAGTGGAATGGCATGTCTGTCATGTGTATGGAGGTGTCTTGAGGGAATGGCATGTCTGTCATGTGTATGGAGGTGTCTGAGTGGAATGGCATGTCTGTCATGTGTATGGAGGTGTCTGAGTAGAATGGCATGTCTGTCATGTGTATGGAGGTGTCTGAGTAGAATGGCATGTCTGTCATGTGTATGGAGGTGTCTGAGTAGAATGGCATGTCTGTCATGTGTATGGAGGTGTCTGAGTAGAATGGCATGTCTGTCATGTGTATGGAGGTGTCTGAGTAGAATGGCATGTCTGTCATGTGTATGGAGGTGTCTGAGTGGAATGGCATGTCTGTCATGTGTATGGAGGTGTCTGAGTAGAATGGTATGTCTGTCATGTGTATGGAGGTGTCTGAGTAGAATAGCATGTCTGTCATGTGTATGGAGGTGTCTGAGTAGAATGGCATGTCTGTCATGTGTATGGAGGTGTCTGAGTAGAATGGCATGTCTGTCATGTGTATGGAGGTGTCTGAGTAGAATGGCATGTCTGTCATGTGTATGGAGGTGTCTGAGTGGAATGGCATGTCTGTCATGCATATGGAGGTGTCTGAGTGGAATGGCATGTCTGTCATGTGTATGGAGGTGTCTGAGTAGAATGGCATGTCTGTCATGTGTATGGAGGTGTCTGAGTGAAATGACATGTCTGTCATGTGTATGGAGGTGTCTGAGTAGAATGGCATGTCTGTCATGTGTATGGAGGTGTCTGAGTGGAATGGCATGTCTGTCATGTGTATGGAGGAGTCTGAGTGGAATGGCATGTCTGTCATGTGTATGGAGGTGTCTTGAGGGAATGGCATGTCTGTCATGTGTATGGAGGTGTCTGAGTGGAATGGCATGTCTGTCATGTGTATGGAGGTGTCTGAGTAGAATGGCATGTCTGTCATGTGTATGGAGGTGTCTGAGTAGAATGGCATGTCTGTCATGTGTATGGAGGTGTCTGAGTAGAATGGCATGTCTGTCATGTGTATGGAGGTGTCTGAGTAGAATGGCATGTCTGTCATGTGTATGGAGGTGTCTGAGTAGAATGGCATGTCTGTCATGTGTATGGAGGTGTCTGAGTGGAATGGCATGTCTGTCATGTGTATGGAGGTGTCTGAGTAGAATGGTATGTCTGTCATGTGTATGGAGGTGTCTGAGTAGAATAGCATGTCTGTCATGTGTATGGAGGTGTCTGAGTAGAATGGCATGTCTGTCATGTGTATGGAGGTGTCTGAGTAGAATGGCATGTCTGTCATGTGTATGGAGGTGTCTGAGTAGAATGGCATGTCTGTCATGTGTATGGAGGTGTCTGAGTGGAATGGCATGTCTGTCATGCATATGGAGGTGTCTGAGTGGAATGGCATGTCTGTCATGTGTATGGAGGTGTCTGAGTGGAATGGCATGTCTGTCATGTGTATGGAGGTGTCTGAGTGGAATGGCATGTCTGTCATGTGTATGGAGGTGTCTGAGTAGAATGGCATGTCTGTCATGTGTATGGAGGTGTCTGAGTAGAATGGCATGTCTGTCATGTGTATGGAGGTGTCTGAGTAGAATGGCATGTCTGTCATGTGTATGGAGGTGTCTGAGTGGAATGGCATGTCTGTCATGCGTATGGAGGTGTCTGAGTGGAATGGCATGTGTATGGAGGTGTCTGAGTGGAATGGCATGTCTGTCATGTGTATGGAGGTGTCTGAGTGGAATGGCATGTCTGTCATGCGTATGGAGGTGTCTGAGTGGAATGGCATGTCTGTCATGTGTATGGAGGTGTCCGAGTGGAATGGCATGTGTCATGTGTATGGAGGTGTCTGAGTGGAATGGCATGTCTGTCATGTGTATGGAGGTGTCTGAGTGGAATGGCATGTCTGTCATGTGTATGGAGGTGTCTGAGTGGAATGGCATGTCTGTCATGTGTATGGAGGTGTCCGAGTGGAATGGCATGTCTGTCATGTGTATGGAGGTGTCCGAGTGGAATGACATGTCTGTCATGTGTATGGAGGTGTCTGAGTGGAATGACATGTCTGTCATGTGTATGGAGGTGTCTGAGTGGAATGACATGTCTGTCATGTGTATGGAGGTGTCTGAGTGGAATGGCATGTCTGTCATGTGTATGGAGGTGTCTGAGTTGAATGACATGTCTGTCATGTGTATGGAGGTGTCCGAGTGGAATGGCATGTCTGTCATGTGTATGGAGGTGTCTGAGTGGAATGACATGTCTGTCATGTGTATGGAGGTTGCTGTACTCTTTGTGTGCAAGAGGAATCAGATACTTAAATAGTCGTCAGGGTAGGATGGTAATGAGTACATGTGTAGCTTTTCTATGAAGATTGCTCATTTCGTCCCGATCGGTTTGCAAACATGGCCACCACATGCAATTCTTGTTTCTGACTGGTCGATTTCTAAAAAATCTTATCCTTTGAAACTGCTTAGCTATATGAACCGAAACTTGGTAGGAAGCATCTACATGTATGGAAGGTTGTGTATTAAGTTTCCTCAAAGCAGAATGAAAGGTAAGCGACACAGGCTCAGCCCACTGAGCCTCTAGTTTAACTACATTTATTGTTTGTGATCTTTTTTTCATCATAGATATAGCTAGAATACTATTTGATGTAACAGTAAAACAAAATTCGTCAATCAACAGTCTGAGAGTCAGTTAACTGAATTGGCTATAGTACTGATATTACAGTATTTCCTAAATATCATTGTAATATAAGTACGTATGAAGTATTTTTGGAATTAATTTAGTACCATATCTCTTAAGAGTTATCTTCTCTTTATCTCTATATTGGCAATGAATACTGAAATAATAAATCATACAGATTTCATGTTTTCTATCTACAGACAGAATGAAGAAAAACACAATATGATAACTAAGACAGATGCTAAAACAAAATATTTATTACGAGATGCAGACTTTGATGTACGAGAACCACCATTGAAGTTCATATCCAGGAAGAACCCACATCATAAATCGTGGGGAGAAATGAAATTGTTTTATGAACCACAGGTTGGTCTTAAAATTCTTTGATCAAGTCTTATTGGTATTGTTGACAATGGTCAGATTAAGCCCGGAACCTAAGAGTTTTCAACTTTTCTCCTGGTATTCAAATTTTGCTTAAAAATCTGTCAATTATTTTCTTTTATCTTAAAGGCATTGTTTCCATTTTCGTAATGCTAAAATTGCACAACGTTTCTCTGCAACTAAATAAAAATAAGTATCTGAGGACTAAAAAACAGTTGTATTATTATATAATGTTGAATTAAAATGGTTAGGGTTATTAGGATTAGGTTGTTTAATGCCACTTTCAACAATATTTCAGTTATATTTTGGTGGTCAGTTATATTGGTTGAGGAAACCAGATTACCCGGAAAAAACCACTGACAAACTTTGTCAGATAATGTTGTATCGAGTACACCTCGCCTGAGCTGGATTTGAACTAGCAATGTTAGTGGTGATAGGCACCGATTGCATAGGTAGTTGTAAATTTAACTACCATACGATCACGACCACGACGGCCCCTAAATGAGGTTAATCTTTTGTGTGTATATTTGTATATTGAAATGTTCCTCAACGTTAAACATCTTGAATGGGACACTTTTATCAGTATAATGTACCGCTAATTTTCTAAAACATTAAGAGAATGTTGTTATCAACAGATTGAGACTTAAATAATCAAGATCTATTGTCTGATATTGTATATTAAATGTTCTAAGGTTTATAAAAGAGCTATGGAAATTTGGGGAAACGAAGAAAAAATTGAACAAGAGAGGGAAACTAGAGAAGACAATAAAGAAAGAACAAAAAGAAAAAAGTTTGACAAAAAAGTAAAAGGTATCTTTTCTAACTAAAAGCTCTTGGTGTGTACTCTTACTGATTTAGTAGGTTGATCACCAATTGGTCAGTTGAAAATATAAACCATGACGTGACCCCATACTTAGATGTCAGTGCATCATATATATATATACAATGTAATGGTTTATAGACAAAGACTATTTTCATCGGATTCCTAGCAGGTTACATACATCAGGCTATGTATGCAACTGGAGCAGGATATAAATCGTGCAATTCAAATGATTAAAAATGTCATTCGCCTGCAGTTTTACCATTGTTTTTCTATCCTGTTGCGTCTTGCCATGGTAGTTTCCTTGTACTGGTCAGTAAAATTAAAATGTCCGTATTGGAAAATCTTAGAACAAAGCTAAAATGTTATTGCTATGTTGATGTTTTTAAAATATTTTTATCATACAAAATCTACGTCCGATACAGAAAAGAACTTTCTGTGATGTTAAAAACTGCATTGAAATGTTTAAATTTTTAGAATTAAAGGCTATGCACCATAATACAATAGTTATTCAGAGGCTATACTGACGGCTCAGTGTATGTAAATCTGAAGCAGGGAATGTTACATTATTTACCCTGTCCAACACCTGAATAATATATGTATGTATATATCAAGTCAAAAATTAAACAAGGGCAACGCAAAGTGTGGCATATCCCCTCGCCTAAAAATTTGACTCAGTGACTTTGATCTTTGACCTATGACCTTGAAAATCAATAAGGTTCCAGATTCTCTTAAGGACTAAGTATGTACCAAGTTTGGTCAACATCCATTGAAGGATGTTGATTCTATTCTTCACAAGGATGTTATGCGGTACAAATTTGACCTGGTGACCTTGACCTTTGACCTTGAAAATCAATAGGGTTCCAAATTCTCCTAAGGACTAAGTATGTACCAAGTTTGGTCAAAATCCATTGAAGAATGTTAATTCTAGTGTTCACAAGGATGCGACACGGTAAACATTTGACCCAGTGACATTGACCTTTGACCTTGAAAATCAATAGGGTTCCAGACTCCTAAGGACTAAGTATGTACCAAGTTTGGTCAAAATCCATTGAAGGATGTTGATTCTAGTGTTCACAAGGATGTTATGCAGTAAAAATTTGACCCTTTGACCTTGAAAATCAATAAGGTTCCAGACTCTCCCAATGACTAAGTATATACCAAGTTTGGTCAAAATCCATTGAATGATGTTGATTCTAGAGTGGTCACAAGGATGTTATGGAAGGACGGACGGTAGCGTTACTATATCCCTTCGCAACTTCGTTGGCGAGGAGATAATAAAAGTCACAGCAATGTCGAAAATCTATTCAAAAGATACAAGATTGTTTTTATTTTTCAGAATTGCGTTTGGCTGTTAGAGGAAGTTTAGCTAGAAAAGATAGAGGACCACATGAACATGACTATGGAGAGGAAAGTTATGATGAGGAAGAGGATATATACAGTAAAACATGTAAAACTTGTGGTCATATTGATACATATGAGAAAATGTGATTTAGACTTTCATAAAGATCTGTGGATCTGTACAGTAAATTATGAGAAACTGTGATTTATACTTATATACAGTAAAAAGTGTAAAGCTTGTGGTCATATTGGTACATACATTAAAATGTGATTTATAATTACTTGAAGATCTGTGTAAAATGTTATGCATACTTATATACGGGTACATGAAACGATTTGTAGATCTTTACTGTAAAAAGTGTAAATTTTGTGGTCATATTGATCATGAGAAGATGTGATTTGTATAAAAGATCTGTATCAGGGTTGTATCAAAGTTATGGCAGTTTAATGAGATGTTAATGATGAAATGGTGTAATTTGATTGGAAAATAACAACTTAATGAATTATTAAAATATTAATAAAACCATAATACATTCCACATTATATTTTATTTTTATGACAGCAATTTTTTGAAGTTGTATTATGTTTTGGTTCTGTTGTTCGTCTGTGACACAATGGTTGGCAAGGAGATGTCGTGGTCATATAGTAGTTGGATTTACATCTACCTATGCAATCAGTGCATAATGAGTTCTAATCCCGTTCAGGCGAGGTGTACTCGATACAATATTATGTGATAGTTTGTCATTGACTTTCGGCAGGTCAGTGGTTTTGTCCTTCAGAAATGTATGGATGTGAAGTACTTTTCCAAAAAAAGAATATAGGTCTGAAAGTGTTTCCAGGATATTAACCGAAGTTGGATATATTACTATTTTTAGTCATGGCAGCCATATTTGAAGGTAGGCAGACACAATTAAAAAAAAAGATCAACCAAGAACCCTTGTAGCCAAGTTTGGCTAGAATTAGCCCACAGGTTTTAGAGATCTTGTAAATAGGAAAATTTATAGACGGATGACAGAGGCCAAGTGACGGAAATAGCTCACATGGACTTTCAGTTTAGGTGAGCTAAAGTTTCAGGGAATATTCACCAACTGAGTAGACTGAAATGTTCCAGTTGTAATTATATACAATGTATATAAGGAGACCAGAAAACAATACAACAATATGCTGTAGCAAGACATTTTTATAGCAATTTAATATACTGAACAAACAAAACATGTCTTCAAGACACAACAAAAGATATTTCTGTTTAAAAAAACAACAAAATCAGAACATTCTACATATAACCATGATTAATGTAAATTATCAAATGTAAATAAACCAACTAATTTACCTTATAAATAGACAAAACTAACTTTACACTTGCACCAATAACATAATTCTTAAAATTATCTCCCCTTACCTCTCATGATTTAAACAAAAAAAAATCTGTATGTAATTGATGAAGTGATCATAGTAGAGTGACAAATCAATGATTCTGAAGACATTTTACTTACAAATCTGGTTAATTATAGATATCTGACTTATATAAAGTTTATATTTACATGCTATTTAGTCCTCGACTAAACTAAAAACATATAATAAAATTTATTCTGCAGTCAGTGCATTTACTGCCTATATAAAGGTGTACGTTTTATACGTCTACTAGATGTATACAGTCTCCCAATGTCCTGCGTATTGTGTAGAGCTAAGTACAACAGACACTAGTTGAATGCAGACCGCATTGTAGAGTCCCATACAAAATTTAACCAACATATCCAATGTTTGGCTTTTGTGTAAATTGAACCATTTTTTACTTACATGACATTGCATTATAAGCACAATATATATAGATGTGCTTTATAAATAGGAAGAAAATCCAGCCTCTGGCTCTTTAAAGAAGAGAAAGCTTATGAATAAGTAATACATATGACCGATGGAAGTTAGTTACTCCTATACCTTATTGCTTTGAAATCATACCTTACAAAAATAGCTGAATGCATTTTTTTTTTAAATTGATTTTCAATTTTCCATCATAATTGATGAATTGTTTTGAAATATCATACATGTATTTATAATGGAATTTGCATTATATTTTATTGTCTAGTCTTTTGATTATCAACAGTAAGTTACTTTCCATTTTAATTGCATTTTCACCATTATTCAACCAAAATATGCTCAGGCGAGGTGTACTTGATACAACATTATGTGATAAAGTTTGTGATTGACTTGTGGCATGTCTGGTTTCCTCCACGATTTAACTGGAATATTGTTGAAAGTGGCATTACACACCATACCCCCCCCCCCCCAAACCCAAATCCTAAATGTAATGTTCTAAGAGATTTACATTTTTGTAAAACATATCAATAGTCAATTAAAATTTCCTAGAAAAACAAAATAAAAGAAATAGTGTCAATATAATAGCAGTTATCACATCACAGTCTAACTATATCAGGGTTTTCAATAAGGGTCGGCACCCGGCGATATGTCGCCGCTTCAAACGAGTGAAATTGCTGGTTCGACTGTTGGAAACTAAAATATTTTTTTTTATTAAATAAAAGACATATACAATATTTATTCACTCTTTCATCTTAAAGATTTTTAAAATCTACAATTATACAAAAAACAATTCATTTGTCAGGGGTTATCTAATACTATGGGAATGAAACAAATTTATCCGAATTTATCATTGATCGGTGTCAATGAATTCTACACTTAACTTATTATCATTTTATGTTCGATTAAACGTTTAAATGATAGAGATATTACAATTGAAAAATCTAGAGACTCATCGAAAAGATAATTATGTTATCAATGGATAACTCCTGAGATACGCAAATGGAAAAGTTTGAAGCGCAACGGTCATCTTGAAATGGTCTCATTGCTTGCTAAAATTAAAAAAAAATAATTTCTATGAAACTTTCTTTTTCATGCAATAGTAAACTACCTTAAAATGCCTCAGAATGCACCATTTTGAATGTAACCCCCCCCCCCCCCCCCCCCCCCCCCCTTTTATCATGTAGCCGCTTCAAATTTCAATTCAGCCTGTTTAATACAATCTTATTGAATACCCTGTATATAGAGTGTCCTTACTAGAAGGAAATGAAGGGCCACAGCACCATGCCCCCCCCCCCGCCATTTTAAGTGCCGTGGTATTTTTCAGAAATACAACGGCAGGTGGGAAAATACCATGCCTAAAAATAGATCGTGATTAAAAATAGTAGTATTTTACATTCCGATGCTCTCTGGATTTATCTTCAGGTAATGATAACCACATATTCGGTGGAATTATAGAAATATACCATGCTTGTAAGTGGTATTTGCTAAAAAATACCACTTACAAGCATGGTATATTTCTATAATGGTAAAGGTTTACTAAGAACTACCTCAAAAGCAAAACAACTACATTTGTATTTCATACAATAAAAAGAGTGAAAACTTAATGTTACTGTGTTTACATGTACAAAATAATTCAATCTTGAATTCTTCTTGCTGGTCTCAATAGTATGGTCTTCTTGGATTATTCTGTGAAAACAAGAATATAAAAGTCAATTATAAATAACCATATTTAATTTTTAAATTGGTGTTTATTATGGTTATTATTTGTCTTAAATGGGTGACAAAGCCAAGAAAAATTTGCCTTTTTGTTCCACTTGGATTTTTTCTGGAAAACCAAAAGACAAAACCTCTTGACAAATTGAGATGTGACATATTGTTTCATTTCTTACCAGAAAAGCAATAGAAGAGGTTATTACACAATAAACAGCTGTGGAATACAATCCTAATCTACCTGTAAAAAGTCCCAAAAATCTCAAACAATAAGAGTGAAATACATCAGAGTGTTTATGGACCCTCAAACCCATGCAATAGACTATTTTTCATCAAATATATATCTTTATATTTCTATTTTTAGCAATGGCTGTCATATTTGAAGGTGGGTGGACGTTTCTGACACAATTTTTTTAAATAGGATCAACCAAGATCCTTTCAAGCCAATTTTGTTTCAGAAGAGATATTGAAAATAAATATTTCTATTTTTAGTCATGGCTGCCATATTTGAAGGTGGGCAGACCTGTCGGACATAATTTGTAAAGAGGATCAACCAAGGACACTTCAAGCCAATTTTGTTAAAATTTTCTTGGTGGTTTCAGAAGAGATGTTGATTTTTTTTCATTTTTTTTTTAGTATCAGCAGCCATATTGGAATGTGGGTGGATGTTTCATACACAATTAAGGACCATTCCACCAAACTTTGGTTAAAGATAGTTCTGTAGTTTCAGAGGAGTTTATTAAAATGTGAAAGTTTATGATAAAGACAATTATGACGGATGCAAAGTGATGAGAATAGCTTACATGATCCTTCGAGTCCAGTATGACTAATTTTCCAACTTAATTGAAATATTCTTGAAATAGAGATTTTGTATAAGCTTCTGTGAAAGAATGAATTTGCTATAGCCAAGTCTAGGATACATGCACCAGTCTTCCTTTCGTCAAAACATAAACAGAGTGCAACTTTGTTGCAACTCGGCTAAAAAGTATTATGAAAGTCCAAAACTGGACTGGACCTATGTTTTATGGTCCCTGACATTATGCATAAATTCAAATAGTTTTCCTATAACTTTGAGTTTAAATGGAAACCAAATGCCTAGAAGCACAGATGTAAAAACATAAATATTTAGAGTGATTTTTATTGGTCGCTATATTGTACAGGTCACAAAAAAAATGCAAATAATTGTAACTAAATCATGAAAATTAGAGATAAAAGGCACATACCAATGGATTAGGTCTGAATCTATATGCTAACATCATTCTTTTTCTGTAAGCATCAAACTCATCATCATCAGCATCCAGTGCTGATGGTCTCTCTATACCAAGTCCTCTCCCCTCTACCGACACATTTCCTCTGTCAAATTAAAAAAGAATTAAATAGTGAAACCTGTCTAAACCAAACCCTGAATTAATCAGAAATAAAGTCCCATTGTAGGAAATCTTTGTTACTTTAACCTGTATAAATCAAACACCTGTCTATTGTGAACACAGAGTTTGTCCCAAGGAAGTTCAATTTAGACAGGTGTCACTAATATGTAATATCCAGAAGCAAAAACAATTTATGGGAAATTACTGTGATCAATATCATAAATTAAATGCACTAACAAATTAACAAGTACAAATAAATACATGGTTTGTGTATATAAAACATAGTTTACACAATGAAAATGATACTATCACTAAGTATGAAAACAATATAATGTAGCTATCAGTTACATGATTTCTCAACATGTTTCATTATTCAATTGTCAAACAGAACAACCGCATCGGTGGAGTAATAGTCAGCGTGCTCGCCTCCAGTGCGGTATGATTTGGGTTGGAGCCATTGTCTAAGAGAAAGAGGAAATCTGTCACCTTACTACTGGAATCTCTCTGCACAATCAATTCAAAGAATAGAATACATCAAATTTGATGGGAAATGAGAGTTCTATATATCTTCCGAATTTCAAAATGTTTGGCCCCTTTCAGACCCCTTTTCAAAATAATATAGCTAAATTCGATAACCTATACAGACGATCACTTTGCCAGAAAAAAAAACTTCATTAAAATTGAATGAATTTTTTTTTAAAAGTTCAACTTTTAGAAATTTGCACTTTTCTGCCCCTTTCTGTCAAGTTTATTTCAGAAACTGTACAAGAGACAGAGAAAATGTGTCAACATACTACCACAAGCACTCAACACAACCAATTCAAAGAAAAACTGTCGCTCACCTTTCATTCTGCTTTGAGGAAACTTAATACACAACCTTCCATACATGTAGATGCTTCCTTCCAAGTTTCGGTTCATTTGGCTAGGCAGTTTCAAAGGAGAAGATTTTTTAGATATCGACCAATCAGAAACAAGAATTGTCAGTGGCGGCCATGTTTGTTAATGGATCAGGGTGAAATGAGCAATCTTTATAGAGAACCTTTCATAGATGCTTCCTACCAAGTTTCGGTTCATTTGACCAAGCGGTTTCGGAGGAGAAGATTTAAAAAAAATCGGCCAATCAGAAACAAGAATTGCCTGTGGTGGCCATGTTTGTTAATAGATCGGGAGAAAATGAGAAATCTTTAGAGAGGACCTTCCATAGATGCTTCCTACCAAGTTTCAGTTCATTTGGCTGAGAGGTTTCAGAGGAGAAGATTAAAATGCGAAAAGTTAACGGATGACGGACGCCAAGTGATGGCAAAAGCTCACATTGCCTTTGGCAAGGTGAGCTAAAAATATATCACAATTGGATGAAAAATAAAAATTTAATATACCTTCCAAATATATGTGAAATTTTGGCCTTGGACCCCTTTTTGAAATAATTTTTTTTTGTAATTTTACATCAATAACCAGTAAAGTTGAAAATTTTGCCATGATGTCTACTTCATAAAACATTGATACTTATTTCTTGTATAAACAAATCTAAGACCCGCCTTCTAGAGAATAAAAACAATAGTACTACTGTTTAATTACAATTATTATTATTATTTACAATATTTATATAGTGCATTATCTAATTAAAATTACTCGAAGCACTTAACATGATAAAAAAAAAATGTACAATAAAACTGAACATAGAATATAACAACACAATAAATAACTAAAAGAGAGATAAAAATTTGACACTCAATAAAAAGGGGAAAACGATAGATATCCCATGAAAGCTCTGAGTTGTAATACTTATGTTTCCACTTAATTTTCAATATTTAAGTTCAATTATTGTTAGTACATACTTGTTGACTGGTATTGTTATTCCTTGTCCTTCCTGTCCCAAACCTTCCCCTTCCTTCCATCCTAACTTCTCCAACATTTTATATCCTACATTTTCACATGTCAGTTTAAATTCTTTGTAATCAGAATAGTCTGGTTCCTTTCCATCCTTCAATGCCTGTGTAAAAAGTCAAAGATCAAACTTAATTTCTTTTTAATTATTTTTAGGTTTAGTTATAAGATTTGTTTTCTTAGCTATCAAAGTAGGCACTGATATTCATTAAACAGCTGTTTCTTAGCTATCAAAGTAGGCACTGATATTCATTAAACAGCTGTTTCTTAGCTATCAAAGTAAGCACTGATATTCATTAAACAGCTAAGAAAACAAATCTTAAAACTCTAAACCTATTTTTTTTTTTTATATTTCAATCACAACTCAGTGGCCATGATTGGAGGTTCATATTCCTAATTATCTTATAAAATAAGGCCTTAGTGGCCATGATTGTAGATTCATTCACAATCTAATATAATCTTAAAAAGTAAGACCTTTGTGGCCATGATTGTAGGTTCATAATCCCCTTACCCTATAAGTTTCCATAAATCTTTCTAACTCATCTGGCGGTAAGAAATCACCAATAAAATGTTTTCCTTTATTTGATTCTGTAGGTTTCCCTTACCCTATAAGTTTCCATAAATCTTTCTAACTCATCTGGGGGTAAGAAATCACCAATAAAATGCTTTCCTTTATTTGATTCTGTAAGGTTCCCTTACCCTATATGTTTCCATAAATCTTTCTAACTCATCTGGGGGTAAGAAATCACCAATAAAATGCTTCCCTTTATTTGATTCTGTAAGGTTCCCTTACCCTATATGTTTCCATAAATCTTTCTAACTCATCTGGTGGTAAGAAATCACCAATAAAATGCTTTCCTTTATTTGATTCTGTAAGGTTCCCTTACCCTATAAGTTTCCATAAATCTTTCTAACTCATCTGGGGGTAAGAAATCACCAATAAAATGCTTTCCTTTATTTGATTCTGTAAGGTTCCCTTACCCTATAAGTTTCCATAAATCTTTCTAACTCGTCTGGTGGTAAGAAATCACCAATAAAATGTTTTCCTTTATTGATTCTGTAAGGTTCCCTTACCCTATATGTTTCCATAAATCTTTCTAACTCGTCTGGTGGTAAGAAATCACCAATAAAATGCTTTCCTTTATTTGATTCTGTAAGTTTCCCTTACCCTATAAGTTTCCATAAATCTTTCTAACTCGTCTGGTGGTAAGAAATCACCAATAAAATGCTTTCCTTTATTTGATTCTGTAAGTTTCCCTTACCCTATAAGTTTCCATAAATCTTTCTAACTCGTCTGGTGGTAAGAAATCACCAATAAAATGCTTTCCTTTATTTGATTCTGTAAGTTTCCCTTACCCTATAAGTTTCCATAAATCTTTCTAACTCGTCTGGCGGTAAGAAATCACCAATAAAATGCTTTCCTTTATTTGATTCTGTAAGTTTCCCTTACCCTATAAGTTTCCATAAATCTTTCTAACTCGTCTGGCGGTAAGAAATCACCAATAAAATGCTTTCCTTTATTTGATTCTGTAAGTTTCCCTTACCCTATAAGTTTCCATAAATCTTTCTAACTCGTCTGGTGGTAAGAAATCACCAATAAAATGTTTTCCTTTATTTGATTCTGTAAGTTTCCCTTACTCTAAATGTTTCCATAAATCTTTCTAACTCGTCAGGTGGTAAGAAATCACCAATAAAATGCTTTCCTTTATTTGATTCTGTAAGTTTCCCTTACCCTATATGTTTCCAAAATCTTTCTAACTCATCTGGTGGTAAGAAATCACCAATAAAATGTTTTCCTTTATTTGATTCTGTAAGTTTCCCTTACCCTATAAGTTTCCATAAATCTTTCTAACTCGTCTGGTGGTAAGAAATCACCAATAAAATGTTTTCCTTTATTTGATTCTGTAAGTTTCCCTTACCCTATATGTTTCCATAAATCTTTCTAACTCGTCTGGTGATAAGAAATCACCAATAAAATGTTTTCCTTTATTTGATTCTGTAAGGTTCCCTTACCCTATAAGTTTCCATAAATCTTTCTAATTCGTCTGGCGGTAAGAAATCACCAATAAAATGTTTTCCTTTATTTGATTCTGTAAGTTTATCTGCCCATTCTGTAAAACAAAGATAATTATGAATTACATTGAATTCTGGAATAAATCGACCGAAAACATTATAAAAAAATATTATGTTTCTAATTGTAACCAACAAATAATCTAAGCTTTCCTCAAGGAATCAAGGCTTTGTTTATGCTATAATAAATATATTGGTACCATCTGACATTAAAAATGAATTCATTATAAAATAAAACCTGAGACTGTGCTTACTTACACGTAAACAGTAATATAATACAGGAAGATTTTTAAAATATTTTTGCTTATTACCTATGATTTAGACTTAATGGAACATTGGACATTTATTGGTATAAAATTGAATCTACACATCACATGATGCTATATGTCAAATACAATTGAATTTACATAGCCATAGCTTATCTCTGGTTGCCATCATTTCTGGTGTTCTCTGTTTGTGTTCCCATTCTTACCTCTAGTTGCCATCATTTCTGATGTTCTCTGCTTGTGTTCCTATTCTTACCTCTAGTTGCCATCATTTCTGATGTTCTCTGTTTGTGTTCCTATTCTTAACTCTAGTTGCCATCATTTCTGATGTTCTCTGTTTGTGTTCCCATTCTTAACTCTAGTTGCCATCATTTCTGGTGTTCTCTGTTTGTGTTCCTATTCTTACCTCTAGTTGCCATCATTTCTGATGTTCTGTTTGTGTTCCCATTCTTAACTCTAGTTGCCATCATTTCTGGTGTTCTCTGTTTGTGTTCTCATTCTTAACTCTAGTTGCCATCATTTCTGATGTTCTCTGTTTGTGTTCCCATTCTTAACTCTAGTTGCCATCATTTCTGATGTTCTCTGTTTGTGTTCCTATTCTTACCTCTAGTTGCCATCATTTCTGATGTTCTCTGTTTGTGTTCCCATTCTTATCTCTAGTTGCCATAATTTCTGATGTTCTCTGTTTGTGTTCCCATTCTCACCTCTGGTTGCCATCATTTCTGATGTTCTCTGTTTGTGTTCCCATTCTCACCTCTGGTTGCCATCATTTCTGATGTTCTCTGTTTGTGTTCCCATTCTTACCTCTAGTTGCCATCATTTCTGATGTTCTCTGTGTTCCCATTCTTACCTCTAGTTGCTATCATTTCTGATGTTCTCTGTGTTCCCATTCTTACCTCTAGTTGCCATCATTTCTGATGTTCTCTGTTTGTGTTCCCATTCTTATCTCTAGTTACCATCATTTCTGATGTTCTGTTCGTGTTCCCATTCTTACCTCTAGTTGCCATCATTGCTGATGTTCTTTGTTTGTGTTCCCATTCTTACCTCTAGTTGCCATCATTTCTGATGTTTTCTGTTTGTGTTCCCATTCTTACCTCTAGTTGCCATCATTTCTGATGTTCTCTGTGTTCCCATTCTTACCTCTAGTTGCTATCATTTCTGATGTTCTCTGTGTTCCCATTCTTACCTCTAGTTGCCATCATTTCTGATGTTCTCTGTTTGTGTTCCCATTTTTAGCTCTAGTTGCAATCATTTCTGATGTTCTTTGTTTGTGTTCCCATTCTTATCTCTAGTTGCCATCATTTCTGATGTTCTGTTTGTGTTCCCATTCTTACCTCTAGTTGCCATCATTTCTGTTGTTCTCTGTTTGTGTTCTCATTCTCACCTCTAGTTGCCATCATTTCTGATGTTCTCTGTTCGTGTTCCCATTCTTACCTCTAGTTGCCATCATTTCTGATGTTCTCTGTTTGTGTTCCCATTCTTACCTCTAGTTGCCATCATTTCTGATGTTCTCTGTTTGTGTTCCCATTCTTAACTCTAGTTGCCATCATTTCTGATGTTCTCTGTGTTCCCATTCTTACCTCTAGTTGCCATCATTTCTGATGTTCTCTGTTTGTGTTCCCATTCTTATCTCTAGTTGCTATCATTTCTGATGTTCTCTGTGTTCCCATTCTTACCTCTAGTTGCCATCATTTCTGATGTTCTCTGTTTGTGTTCCCATTTTTAGCTCTAGTTGCAATCATTTCTGATGTTCTTTGTTTGTGTTCCCATTCTTATCTCTAGTTGCCATCATTTCTGATGTTCTGTTTGTGTTCCCATTCTTACCTCTAGTTGCCATCATTTCTGTTGTTCTCTGTTTGTGTTCTCATTCTCACCTCTAGTTGCCATCATTTCTGATGTTCTCTGTTCGTGTTCCCATTCTTATCTCTAGTTGTCATCATTTCTGATGTTCTGTTTGTGTTCCCATTCTTACCTCTAGTTGCCATCATTTCTGATGTTCTCTGTTTGTGTTCCCATTCTTACCTCTAGTTGCCATCATTTCTGATGTTCTCTGTTCGTGTTCCCATTCTTATCTCTAGTTACCATCATTTCTGATGTTCTGTTCGTGTTCCCATTCTTACCTCTAGTTGCCATCATTTCTGATGTTTTCTGTTTGTGTTCCCATTCTTACCTCTAGTTGCCATCATTTCTGATGTTCTCTCTTTGTGTTCCCATTCTTATCTCTAGTTACCATCATTTCTGATGTTCTCTCTTTGTGTTCCCATTCTTACCTCTGGTTGCCATCATTTCTGATGATCTATGTTTGTATTCTCATTCCTACCTCTGGTTGCCATCATTTCTGATGTTCTGTTTGTGTTCCCATTCTTACCTCTAGTTGCCATCATTTCTGATGTTCTCTTGTGTTCCCATTCTTACCTCTAGTTGCCATCATTTCTGATGTTCTCTGTTCGTGTTCCCATTCTTATCTCTAGTTGCCATCATTTCTGATGTTCTGTTTGTGTTCCCATTCTTACCTCTAGTTGCCATCATTTCTGATGTTTTCTGTTTGTGTTCCCATTTTTAGCTCTAGTTGCCAGCATTTCTGATGTTCTCTGTTTGTGTTCTCATTCTTACCTCTGGTTGCCATCATTTCTGATGTTCTTTGTTTGTGTTCCCATGTTCCACCTTCATCATCTTCATCCGAATCATATTCATATTTCTGTGAAGCTTTCATCCCTGGGAGCATTGACATCAATGCTGCCTCTTTAGCCTTCTTCTGTGCCATAATTAACTGATACATCATATTCATCTACAATAGTAACAAAGATTGAAATTAAATACAGGGTTAGGGTTATGGTGTTAAGCGCCACTTGCAACAATATTTCAGCTATATCGTGGCAGTCAATATTTAATGGTGGAGGAAAATCACCGACCTGTCGTAAGTCACAAAATACAAAAACAGGCCTTCTTTTCGATGCATAATTATCAGTAAATGAAATAGAGCTAAATTCATATGGATAATATAATTCTTATTCAGGTCTCACAGTTTTGTGAATAAATTATTTATATTAAAAATTAAAGCAGTTTAACTTGTAACATTAGAGAACGAGTCAATTGGATGCAGATACCATCGATCGAGCTAAAGAAAATAGGGACATAACCCCAGAACGGCAAAAATGGTAAATTCTAATATCAAACATGACCTTCCTTTTATAGTCTCTGACCTTGAGTATAAATTTCAAATGATCTGCTTATGGGGAACATAATTTAGTGAGCGGAAACCAGATGTGAGAAGGACGGACGTATGGACTGAAAGTAAAACTTAATGCCCCTGATGCCTGGCAGCAGAGGGAAAAAGACAATCAAAATAACAATTTCCTTCCATACTTGCCACCTAAAAAGATTAAAAGCACAGATACCTTAGTAAAAGAACGAGTGAGCGATTGTTGCTTAACGCCAAGTGAGCAATTTTTCAGCCATATCAAAGCGAGAACAAGTTACATTTCAATAAAATGATGATGATAATGGTGATGTCCACTTTACACTAGACTAATATGCTGAGTTGAATTTTCATGATGATAGCTCACTGAAACAACAGTCCACTGATAGATATGTACATCACTCCACTCGCACACATTATCCCAATTCTGAGCCAACCAGTCTTTGTACTTATTCTTAAGTCTTTGGTTTGACTCAACCGGAGCTCAAGCTCACAATCAACCGCACTCAAGGCGGGCACACTAACCATTATACCACTGATGTGGTCAACCCACTTAGTAAAAAATGTAGAGCTTTTATTTTATTTGTGCATTACAGTTATTAATTTTACTACAATAAATACAACACCTCTGTTCAATGTAAACAAGGTGTTGCACCCCCTCTCGTTCATTTGTAAGTCGCACGGTAAACAGGAAGTAGATGTGCGGTAAACCTGGAAAGGGGAGACACGGTACAAGTCACCATCCAAAGCCATATATCAAATATAAAATCATTTCTTCCAGTAGAAGCTGAGATAACTGTTGCGAAAGTTTTCATTACGGCAAACATGAAAAATTCTAAGTCGCACTGTAAACAGGAAGTAGATGTGCGGTGAACCTGGAAAGGGGAGACACGATACAAGTCACCATGCCAAAGCTATATATCAAATATAAAATCATTTCTTCCAGTAGAAGTTGAGATATCTGTTACGAAAGTGTGAACGGACGGACAAACAGACGGATGGACGGACAAGGTGATTGCAATATAGCCCCCTCTCTACGAGTGGGGGTATAATTTAATTAAATTCCTTTTGGTGACTGTTAATTATTGATTTTTATTTATTTGTTAAAGTTTTAGAGCTGTGTACCACCTTTAGGTTAAAGCTTATGTCATATTTTTTCCCAGATATATACAGCACTTTTTAACACTGAGGGTAATCCAATAGTACGCCTTCTACTTTGTAGAAGCGAACTGAAAAATTATTGTTCTTATATGTTTATTTTCTACCTCTTGTTGTTCTCTAATCTGTTTCAGCTGTTCATCTGTCATTTCATCACTGCCAACCATACGCCGTGCAAAGTCTTCGATAGTCACTGTAGGTGCATGCTGTGTTGGCACTGTAAGAATATATATCAACACACAGTTTATATATAATGTTCACTACACTTTTTCATTATTAGTGTTGATAGTGAACAAATACTAGAGGCTCACATGATTCTGTATCACTCACCTGATATACATAATTTTTTAAAGATTAATGTAATGCTACAGGTACCAGTGACGTACATCAAATGATACTATAAGTTCACATGGTGTTTGGACCACACAGACATTTTACTATAAGGCCATGAGAAAATGATTGTTGGTTTCCCCTAACTCGACCGGGTCAAATTTTTACTGCCAGGTCGTTATCTTTTATTACTAATAAATAAAATAAAATAAAATAAACACCGGCCGTGTGTCTTCTAACTCAGTGATATGGAGATTTTTGTTATCGTAAACAATTTCAGTCGTGTCTTTTTCAATGTTTTTCCACATGTCAAGGCCATTGATCTAGATCGCCAAAGCGTTTACAATATCGGTAAAATGACCACGATTTAAAATGTGTACATAACGTACAGTATGCATAAAATGGCCACTGCCCAGTGGAACCATTCTGCCTGTTCATTAAGAAAGGAATTTTTAACCCAGATTGAAAATTTATACACAAAATTGATGGGAAATAATCATATTCAAAATCTCGATTTTTTTTTATCTTCTTCGTGTCTTATGCAACTTGCTGCCCCTTTCATTCAAAAGTCATTAGCACTGAGGAGAGTGGACTCAATATAGCTGCATAATTATTATGTTTGTTTTAATGTATGATTGATTTGTATGTTCATGTTTGTATATGTATATATATCCATGTTTGTTTTATGCTGTCAACCCTATAAGGGTATAAAAGAGCATTAATTAATAAAGTTGTAATTAAAACAAGATGAACTGTGAGCTAATGCTCACCTATGATACCCCCGCTCTTCGGCAAACAGGAAGTAGAAATCTGACGGGTCCAAAAACACTTCCCACAATATGGGGTACCTATATGAAGCTTGTGACCAAATATCAGATCTCTGCCATCAATAGTAGCTGAGAAAAATGTGACGAAAAATGTGCATATATATGTTCAATGTGTATAGAAACCAACTAAGTCGGCAAACAGGAAGTAGGAATCTGACGGGTCCATAAACGCTTCCCACAATATGGCATACCTATATGAAGCTTGTGACCAAATATCAGATTCCTGTCATCAACAGTTGCTGAGAAAAATGCGACGAAAAATGTGCATATATGTTCAATGTGTATAAAAATCAACAAAATCGGCAAACAGAAAGTAGGAATCTGATGGGTCCAAAAACGCTTCCCACGATATGGGGTACCTATATGAAGCTTGTGACCAAATATCAGATTTCTGCCATCAATAGTTGCTGAGAAAAATGCGACGAAAAATGAGCATATATGTTCAATGTGTATAAAAATCAACAAAGTCGGCAAACAGGAAGTAGGAATCTGACGGGTCCAAAAACGCTACCCACAATATGGTATACTTATATGATGCTTGTGACCAAATATCAGATTTCTGCCATCAACAGTTACTGAGAAAAATGCGACGAAAAATATCTTGGACGCATGGAAGGACAGAAGGATGGACGGACAGACGTAAAACAGTATACCCCCCTTTATCATTTACAGAAATGTTCGCATTTATCAAACGAAATAAGAATGATGCAAAATTTTTTGCATAGCAAAAGCCTTTATGATATATTTTCTGACCTTCACGAGAAAGATAGCAAAACCCTGATTTGCAATATCTCTTGGAAATTGTGAGAAAAAAAACAAACAAAAAAAAACCCTGCCTGCCCTTAAACATTTTCCTATGTTAGGGGAAACCAACAATCAATTTTACAATAAAAACTGAACAATAAAAGTATAATTAATGTATTATATGTCTGAATGATGGTTTAAATATAGAATTGTGGTAGATTATGTCACTTTAAATTCAGGAAAAAGTAGACTGAAGTATTTCCACAAAAGCAGTTGGGTCACTGAAGCTTTAGAAAGGTTTAAGTGCATACAGTTTTTTGTTTCTCATACATTTGCCTCAACAACAGGTAAGTACTGTAAGAAATCAAAAATAAAGATTCATTTAACAATTCTACTTTTACTTACAGTGTAGATTAATATAATAAAACAAACAAACCTGCTGATAAAATAGGAGGTACAATGTCATCTTCAGCCCCCCATCTACTTTTTCTTTTCTTTCCTTTTCCTTCTGACTTTGTATCATCTTGTTGGTTGTTTTCTGAAGAAAAAAATATTTGAAATTTTAGGTATTAATCCACAGAAAATTTTTAATTACATGAACAGAATATTGAGATTAGAAATTTAAGCATATATTAAAAAAAATTATTTTATATATATAGACCAGTCATTACAGAGCAAATATATAAACAAACGAGAAAAGGAATACATGTCCCTGCAGCTGTGACATACCACTGGGAAGAGATGTAAATAATGTTGATAAAATGTTTACAAAATTCAAACATCTTGACCATTTCCATTGCAACAACATATTTTGCATCTATCAGACCTTCTTTATGCACTACTTTCATGTGAAATTTAACAAAGTCAGTAGACCATGAAAATGAGGTCACGGTCAGGTGAAACATGTTCCCACCATGATCAATATATAAACCAAATAAATTATGTGAGTATGGCAATGGAGATACTGACCTACATGTAATTATAAAAACTTGAGGTAAATGTAACAATGTCAATAGATCATTAAAATGAAGTCTAGGTCATGTGACATATGAGTGAGTGAGTGATTGTTGCTTAACGTCAATTCAGCAATTTTTCAGCTATATCATGGCAAGAGAGAACAAGTCAAATTTCAATGAGATGATGATGAGGTCCGCTTTGTACTAGACCAACACGCTTAGTTGCATTTTTATAGTGCAAGCTCCTTGAAACAACAGTCCGCGGATAGACATGTCGCCCCACTCGGACACATTATTCATTCCGAGCCAACCAGTTTTCGCTTAGCGGAGAAGCAACAAACACAAATTTTATACAAAATGTAGTTTTTGGTTTGACCCGATCAGACTCAAACTTACGATCTACCAAACTAACCATTACACCTTCAATACCTACATCTTTAATACATACCATGTTTTCCCAACAGTTTGTTCACTTTGTATCTGAAATACTTGTACGCATCACTCTGTTGATCATACAAGAACCTGAAGGAAATATATTTGACAATAATTTAAAAAAATTCCATTGAGTAGTTATTTAACTGTACTGTCTATAATATAGCGGAATGATATTTTGTTTTTATTGGCAAACAAGTACAACTCAAATAATCAATGTTTCTTGTTGAATTGTAACTACTGGCATGTCTCTCCCCATGCCCCTGGGGAAAAGGACACCAACCTTTTTAATCATATACTGTAAATATGAAAGTTGAAAGTGTCAAAATTTATGTAACTTCATATCCTTAAAGACTTTGAACACAATGATGCAGTACATACTACAATAAATTGTGACCGTGGTTACTGAAAAATACTCACGTTGTTTTCAACTTCAATTTCTTAAAAGTTATTAAATTACAGCTAACAGGAATATATAATTTATTTGTAATACAGTAGCCACTCTCTTATAGGGCCACTACCACTAAAGGCCATCCCTCTTATAGGGTCACTACCACCAAAGGCCACCCCTCTTATAGGGTCACTACCCCCAAAGGCCATCCCTCTTATAGGGCCACTACCACCAAAGGCCATCCATCTTATAGGGCCACTACCACCAAAGGCCATCCCTCTTATAGGGCCACTACCACCAACGGCTATCCCTCTTCTAGGGCCACTACCACTAAAGGCCATCCCTCTTATAGGGCCACTACCACCAAAAGCCATCCCTCTTATAGGGTCACTACCACCAAAGGCCATCCCTCTTATAGGGCCACTACCACCAAAGGCCATCCCTCTTATAGGGCCACTACCACCAAAGGCCATCCATCTTATAGGGCCACTACCACCAAAGGCTATCCCTCTTCTAGGGCCACTACCACTAAAGGCCATCCCTCTTATAGGGCCACTACCACTAAAGGCCATCCCTCTTATAGGGTCACTACCACCAAAGGCCACCCCTCTTATAGGGTCACTACCACCAAAGGCCATCCCTATTATAGGGCCACTACCACCAAAGGCCATCCATCTTATAGGGCCACTACCACCAAAGGCCATCCCTCTTATAGGGCCACTACCACCAAAGGCCATCCCTCTTATAGGGTCACTACCACCAAAGGCCACCCCTCTTATAGGGCCACTACCACCAAAGGCCACCCCTCTTATAGGGCCACTACCACCAAAGGCCATCCCTCTTATATGGCCACTACCACCAAAGGCCATCCCTCTTATAGGGCCACTACCACCAAAGGCCATCCCTCTTATCAGGTAAGATTTCAAGTGCACTTAGATAGGAAAATACCACTAAATTTTTCCCCTCAAGAAAGGCCACTTTTCCATTAAAGAAGGGTTTGCCTATTAAGATGACAAATTCATCTTTATTTTCTTTATTCATCTTCAAAAAACAAAAATTGGTCACTTCAAATGCATGACTTGCAATTACAAAACAAACAAAATGGTAATTTATGTTTTATTCACAAACTGACCATGACAACAACAGGATAAACACTTAAAAAACACTTATAGGTCAAGGAACCAATAAATGAAATTCTAAATAGTTATTAAATTGTTTATAAAGTAATTTAACAAAATACATTTTAAACTTAACTATGTAAAATATTGTTAATGTTATAATGCTAAATATATATATCATATTAAAACATTATTGTTCATGTATCTTCAAACGTGTACCTTGTCATATTAATGATCCAGAACGGATCAATCTTTTTAAATACACACGTACAAAACTCTCCATTATAATTTTACTGCAAAAAAATAACGACTTCTCTTCATTAAATGTCAAAATTACACACACAACCTGCAAACCTCAAAATTAAACCACCTTGTTTTCAACAGAAATCCCTACACCAAAATATCTCAAATTATGGAATCTTTCTCAATATTGGTACATGTACTATCCATATTATTATGAAAAGAAAGTTTAAACAGTGATGGTCGACAATTCTACCAATATTAAAAAAACCAACAGCCACTCCTCACCTCAAATAACTAAACACTTAAAAAGACCAAGACATATGGTGTTGGAAATCCAGGTCCTGGCATAAAATTGTGGCAGGGTTAAACCAGTTAATAAGATTCCAACCCTGAAAGAGATCAAACATGAACAGACTGAAGGGCACCAATATTTTTCTCGAAATTTCAAACTTGACTCAGTAACCAAAATTAATGTCACCTAACATTAAAAACATTTTCATGCAGAACAAACCTGACACCTTGTAGAGAGAATAGACAGACACAAATGATGCAAAGTCATAATAACCCTGTTGTATTACATAAACCTACCAATAGTCTGGATTATTCCTGCTACAACAAAACACTTTGCCTTCCACCTCTGGACCTCCCGCTACAACTTCAGCTGCTAGTCTCTCTATGTTTGCCGTGGTTACGGGATCCTGTGGTGGAAAAACTAGAAGCAGCCTATCAGAATCGATTGTTCTGTGTGTCTAACTAGCATTCAAGCAGCAAAGTTTTCTAAATATTGCAGTTGTAGCTCCTTTGTTCAGAACATTCTGTCTAGTTGTTGTTCTCAATTGTTTAATTTAAAAACTTTTTCCTGTAAACTTCTACCACTTTATCTATTTTATTACATTATTCTTGTTAAACTTAGTAGAGGGTATCATTGCATGTGCGAACAGTCCTAGTATTGTCATAAAGTTTATCAGCACCATGTGACAGGACAATGATTTTGTCAACGACTTGGGATAGGTCATTGATTTTGTCAGTGACTTGTGGCAGGTTGGTGGTTTTCTCTGATTTCCTTCACCAATAAAACTTACCGCCACCGTACAACTGAAATACTGTTAAAAAACGTTAAATATCTATAATCCAATCAAATACAAATAGGCGATAGGTTTTATTTCTTTTATGCAAATCATTTCCTTTTCATAAAGATTTCATATATATAGTATATAAGCTTGTTTGGCAGCTTTCAGATGAGACAAAGTTATATATTTTTTTAGATCTTTATGTATGGTCTTATTGGTTTGTACTCGCAACATTCCTTTTTATATGTTAATAAATCATACAACATGTACATGTTTCTTGCTTGCTTAATTATCAGATAATTAACAGAGTTGCAATGTTATTTCGATCCTGGATTTCCCCTTATCTATAAATAAATACATACCTATTATTTCTTTCTTTTCTTCAGGAAGGTCAAAGATATTAGACATTTTAACAGAAGAGTTGCTGGCATCTCCTGTAGCTACTTCTTTTATTGGGGTTTTCTTTGGTGGACTTAAAGAGATGAGGGCTCAGATCAATACAGAGTTAGATTACAATTATCAAGCTGATATGTCAATTAAGACCAATCAACTTTAATTTTACTCATAATATACATATTAACAGTACAAATAATTGTTTCATGAAATAGGCCTGTTGTTACTTGACTGCTTGACAGCTATTGGCCTGAAAGTTGTGACAAGGGTGGCCTGCCAATCCAAACAAGCTAGTGGGTTTGGTGGCATGCCCTTTATCTCCCCACAACACACACAATAAATATTAAAAAATAAGAAGTCAACTCCTACATTATGGTTAGAAAAAAATCATTAAGTCTGATTTTACAAGAATAAAATTAAATTCTGAAATGGTCTTTGGTGAAATTCAAATTATGTTACGTCTTCACTAATCTCCCACCCATGTGAGGTGTACTCGATACAACAATATGTGATAAAGATTGTCAGTGACTTGCAGCATGTCAGTGGTTTTCTCCGGTTTCCTCCACCAATAAAACTGACAACCATGATATCACTGAAATATTGTTGAAAGTGGCATTAAAAACCATGACTTTTTAACCCTAGTCTTTTTGTATAAGCTAGAATCTATATATAACAAAATAAAAATTCAAGTTATTTATACTTGTATTTCAATATAAAATCTTTGAAAATTTACCCTATGTTGAACTTTGGACCCCAGGACTATGGCCCCAATAGACCCCAAATTATTTGCTTGAACAAAGCTAAATTCACATATTGTAATGGTGTAACATCTCAGTCACTGGTTCTTGAGAAGATTTTTTTAAGATTAACTTCATTTCCTCCTTTTAGATCCCTAATACTCCCTCCTCAAGCAAGAATCAACTTCAATGGTACAAATTTGAATAACCTATTCCCAAAGACCATCCCTGCCAAGCTTGGTTCTATTTGGTACAGTTGTTTCAGTAGATAAAAATGGGAGTTTACTCACAACGGATGGATGTCTATGATGGATACTTTGAGATTACACTTTGAGTAAATTAAGCAAATAGCCACAGAAACTATCCCTTTAGGTAGAATAAACATACAGAAGTATCTTACCTGGTGTTTTCTTTCTTTACTTGAAATGATAATTTTTCTGGAAGAAAATACATGCACTATGAAGAACTTTTATTATTATACCAATTAGAATTTAAGGTTAAGCTACAGCAGATTGAAAGCATTTTTTCTTGTGACCAAGTTGCAAATATATATAAATGTAACCTCCCCTATTATTCAATTAACTGATACACAAATATGACCTAAATTAAGTCAGTAAACAATGAATATCAGGTTACGGTAAGATGACACATGCCTGGCTAGCATGTACACACCATGATCAATATGAGGACCAAATGAGGTGAGCTTAGGTTGTATGATAATGGAGAAACTAACCTAATCACAAAAACTTCGACACAAATTTAACAAAATCAGTAGACCATGAGAATAAAACCATGTAACACATGCCTGGTTGTATTGTACCCTCCATGATCAATGTGTGGATCAAAAATGGTGAACCTAGCTTGTATGGTAATGGAGAAGTTTACCTTATCATGAAAACTTACGTAAATCTAACGAAGTCGGTAGATGATGAAAATGAGGCCAAGGCCAGGTCGTATATTTTTTTTTATTAAGTTTAAGAGAGCAGTATTCCCAGAAAAAATGTGAGTACTCCTACACAATTCAACATTAAAATGAAAATGATCTGATTTTGATAACATACGTTTTCCAAAAAGAAAATCAAAGAAATCCTATATGAAATGAATGCTCTACTGTAGAGTCATGTGGACATTCAATTTTGGGTGTTGATCTCTTTGGCTCTTTTTTTATCTTTGAAGAGCTAGGTCAAATCTTTCTAAATAACACAGGTAGGAAATTTCATAGGGAAAATCAAGAAAAAACTTCATTTCACTCTGTTATAATTAACTGTACAAATACAGCCTTCAAATTAATGAGTACTAGTAGTACTACAATGCATTAAAAACTGTAAAATATTTTGTATACTAGTAAAATAATGATTAATTTAATCTTACCACTCTCGCTACATGTAAAATTTTAACAGAAATGATTGTTAATTTCAACTGAAAATTGTGAATTTAACTAGAAATTTGGCAGTGGAGAAATCCTCAATGAATATTTCTTGCAATGAGGGATAAGGAATTTACTAAGATTGGTCTTCATTTTTGTTGTTAAATTTTAACAACATTTAATCTAAAGTGTAAAATTTTACCTGGTGAATCTGCCTCTGTTGGGACCGATGGATCATATTCATCCACGTGTTCAGTTTTCAGACTAATAGGATTTCCATAATCGTCAAATGCTGCTATTTGTGTGTCGCTTTTAATGGGATTGCCATAATCATCAAATAATGCTGGAGAATTCTTTTTAATAGGGTTACCATAATCATCAAATAACTGATCAGAATTTGGACTTAAAGTATCGCCGTATTCATCACAATCTTCATTTTCTTCTGAGTCATTATCAGCACCATGAGAGTGGCTATATTTTGTAAAAGACCCACGATCTTTCCCTGTTTTTTCCCTCGTAGGAGAAGTTGGTTCTGACGGATCATATTCCTCAGGTTCACTATCTACATTCTCAGAGCGTGCTGGGATACGATGAGCAGGTCCTTCTTGCAAGCGAATGATTGGAGGTTGTCCTAGTGGCGGTGGAGCTTGCGTAAATAATGGAGGTGGCAATCCTTGATGTTGTTGAGGAAACGAATCGGATGTTGGAGGGAATGGTGGACGTGGCTGTCCTGGAAATCTTGAAGGAGGTGGTGGTATGGATCCTTGAAACATGGAACAAGGAGGTTGTGAAGGGCCACCTTTCATAACAGGTAAAAGAGGAGGAGGTGGTCCTGGTGGCAGCTGATGAGGTAATAATGGATGGTGTGGTAACTGATTAGCACCTAGGCCTGGAGGTTGAGGTTGTATCTGATTAGTATCATGACCTGGAGGTTGAAGTGGCATATGGTTGGCACCAAGACCTGGTGGACGAGGTTGCATCTGACCTCCACCATGACCTTGAATTTGAGGAGGTTGTGCAATGCGATGAGCACCCTGACCTGGAAGTTGAGATGGCATCTGACCCCCACCATGACTGGGAGGTCGAGGAGGTGGTGGATGTTGTCCTGGTGGCATTATATGTTGTGTCATTAGTGGCACAGGCTGCGAGCTAGGGGGTTGTGGCATGAATGCTCTTGGTTGGTGTAGTTCCGACATTTGAGGCAGTATTTGATGCTGAGCCTCAGATATGGCTGGACTGCTCACGGGTGGCTCAAATACCTGCTGCATTAATGGTTGTGGTGGCATTGGCATTCTAGGTCTTTGAGCAGGTGGTGCAACATTCTGGGTTAGCAATGGCGGAGGTTGACTTGGTGGTTGCCCAGGTGGTGGCCTAGCTGGAGGTGGAGGCCTTTCATGAGTAAAATGTGGACGAGGGTGATGAATCCCCTGTTGTTCCATGGGAATTAGTGGCCTTGGTGGTCGTGCTTGTTGTGAATAAGGTGCAGAAAAATTAGCTTGTTGGTTATGTGCCATAGATTTGTCCTGTGATGGCTGAGTTAATTTGTCACTTTCTTGTTCCTTTTTAATGTTATTTCCACTTATTTCTTTCTTGACTTCACTAACTGTTGTAGCTGATGGCTTACTTGCTCCTGAAAATCAAATTCACATTATAATTAAAGTAATGGTTTTAGTTTACGTTTATGGTGTTTAATGCCACTTTCAACAATATATCAGTTAAATCGTAGCAGTCAGTTTTATTGGTGGAGGAAACCGGAGTACCCGGAGAAAACACCGACCTGTCGCACGATTACATAAAGTTGTATCGAGTACACCTCGCCATGAAAAGAGTTCGAACTCACAACTTTAGTGGTGATAGACACTGATTGCACACATAGTTGTAAATCCAACTAGCATACAATTACGACCACGACAGCCCCTATGTAAAGTAATGTAAATTCATAAAATAATGGTTTTCATTTATAAAAACAAATGTGACAGGACAAGGATGGCATTACAGAATAACCTCATTATCTTGAATTCTCTTATTTCGCTTAGATAACTTGAGGTAAAACTTTTGTTCATTCAAAAAGACTTGAATAAATAAATTTTACCCTCATTTATTTTTTAACTCATAATATTTCAAATTAAAATAATCTTCCCATTTGACTCCAACATAACTAGCTACAATCTAATTAAAATCACATGATTGTTTTATCTTTTTTATTTTCTTACACTAACATCTAACAACATTCTGTATGGGGTCATGTCATGTTATCTTTCATTCATCTTTTACCATCCAATCATATGTAAGACAGTTAAATATATTGACCAAATGGACATCTGCTCTAGTGTACTCTTGTTTTAAAAAGTAGGCTCATAGCTGAATGGTCGTTTAAAATTATGAATCCTGATTGACACAACATCAAATGGGATGTTATAGATGTTAGTGTATCACCAGAATAAATTCTACGGACACAACAAAAGTCTACTTTTAATTAGATTGAACGAGTAACAGCTGTCCCTCAGATTTATGAATACATTTTCTTGTTTGTATTTGAATTGTCTCCCTGTAATAGTGCATAAACAATAACATAGGAACAAGGTTGCATTAGAAGCAGATAAGGTGCTACTTATTAAAAGTTATATGTAATTTCATTCTTCATTTGTATAAGACTGACTCTCCATTTCTCAAGTATATTTCATGCCATATACAATTACATAACAATAGCTGGTTCTTTAGAATATTATTTATTATATTTTTCTCCACTGCAGCCAATGAACAATTTTGAACCCACAGGAGAGAGACACCATAGGCCCTGGGGCCTTCATTTGTGCAAGATTGAATCTGCATTTTACAATAGTTACATAATACCGCTCTCCATTTTTTTCTTAAAGGAATTTTCCTAATGAATTCAAATACATGTACAAATGAACAATAAACACATTACAAAGTAAAAAGTGGAACAATTCCTACAAAAATTTAACGGTTGGCAAGAATGCTTCTAATGAGTGTTTAACTATGAAGAAAGTGACAACTACAAAAGAACATGATTTGGTGAGTAGCCAATATGATCCTCATACCATTCGATCTTATTATATCACCAAAAGAAATCATTCATGAAAGCCATAGTTTGTATGTAGTATTAACATGGATAACATTATTTCCACAAAAATTTTATCCCGAGGAATAGCTACCCATATTAAAATGTAATACAGACTATGGTTTCCATGAATTATTTTGATTCTAATAGGAAAAATTAAACTTAGTTTTTGAAGTAGAAGTTAGAAATGGAAATGCATGTCAAAACAAAATCCACTAACTTTCATGTTTACAGTTGGTTTTTTTTAATATATGGATAAACATACTGAGTTGGAATTAAATTACAATGTACTAAAAACAAGAAAAACGCTCCTAAAATCGTAAAATAAATAAATAACCAGAATGTGTGCAATGTCGCCAGTGTTCAGGAAGATGCCAATTTACAAAGTAAATGTTGATAGATGGTTATCTTTAGTATTTTGTTCAGAAAAAAATGAATGCGTAAAGAAACAAAGCAATCATTTTAATGTTTACATGTACAATAGTCCTGTATAAATACATGTACATGAAGAATGATGTCCATAATTTGTCTGACAATAACCAAGTGCAAATTTAAATATATCAGGAGTTTTATTATGGCATTGTTTTTATATAGCCCTATGAAGGACGTTATATTAGATTTATAGTTTATACATCATACCAGGTGATAAACCTTGCATTTGTCTAAATCTTTCCATGAAGTTGCCATCATTTACAAAGAAAGCAGTTACAGCTGGTTTAGTTGTACTTTCTTTCTTTGGTTCAGGTAGATTTCCATATTTCATCTTTTTAAATCCAGATCTCTTTCCAGTCCTGGAAAAAAGCAATTGTTAAATAAAAAAATACATGTATATGATGTTATTTCTAATACAACAGAATATTAGTTTTATGTAAAACAGATCTATGCTATGCTATGTAGAATATTTATGCCAAATAGAAACTTATATGTAAAATACAAATACAGGGTTTTAAATACTTTTTAAAACAAATCAATGGAGTCAGAAAGTAACTGATCCTAAAAGGGAAGAATGGGGAAGCCACAGCATGTTTGATATTCTGATGGAGTGTGAAGTGCTATTTAGATATTTACTGTCTTTGTTAAAAATTTAGTCATCTTCAATTTAAATACATCATTTCCAACTATTGATACATTGAGCAGGGTTCGACATTAACGGATGCCCGATTGCCCGGGGCAAGTGAAATGCGTCTTCGGGCAAGTGAAAACGGCACCCAACTTGCCCGATGGGGCAGGTGAAAATTATTCTGTGATATGTTCAATTCCTGAAGAGCAAAATGATTAATATTGAATTATTCAGTGTTGGAAGTCGTGGCGAATTTTACCTAAACAACGCGTCGTATATATCGTGTATTTTTACGCCATTTTGTTTTATTTTGTTGACTATGGAATTCCCCTTTCTCAAATAAAGATCGTGTTATTTATATTAGCCAATCGCGAATGCCTAATTAGACGGCGGAGCTGCATCAACATCTTATTTATTTTCGCCGGCCAATGAAAAGCTAGAGTTATTTGCGGTGTTCTAATTTTAGAAAATTATCCCTGATGTGTATTGCCTTTGCGATCAAAATATTGAAAGCGTGATAGATTACCGGAATAAAAATTCAAACAAACTATAGTCATTGTCAGTCTATGATAAGGAACATTTATACTTAAATTTTCTAACAAAAATATTTCAGAAATCCTCATCAATCCCCCGTATTTATAAAAATGTCATATTCCCGCAAATGTCTACTCAATATCTCACTCAGTCCCAGAATTTGGTGCCAATATGGCACAAGTAACCCTTGGGAAATTTTTCAGTGGGGTTCCTCAGATAAGGGAATCGAATGGTGATTCTAAGAAAATATATGAACATAAGAGGAAGAGAGGATTTATTGATTCATGGTCAAAACATTTTGATGGATTACAGGGTTCTTCTGATGGAATGATATGCACTTATTGCAAGAAGTTTCCAAATATTGCTGGACCTTCTAGTTTTATATCTGGAAATAAGTCCTACAGAATAGATGGCATTCGTTCACACTTTTCTTCACCAAAACATCTACAATGTTCTGAAGCCTATTTTGCTGCACAAAGGAGGGATAATGAACGTAGCAATTAGAAAACTCAGTGAAAAAAACAGGACACTTATGATTTACATGTTTAATACTGCATACTGCATATTGAAGGAGGAACTACCTCAGTTATACCTTGTTATTCTACTCTATGAACGGTCATTGTTAATATAGATTGCATAGTTCTGCATATATATGGCACTTGAGAATTCAGGCTAGTAGTTTACAGTTTCGGGCAAGTAAAATAAATTGGCACTTGCCCGAATGGACAAGTTGGTCAAAAGGTTAATGTCGAACCCTGTTGAGCTTTATATTAAAATAGATGGTATATTAACATTTCAGTATGCCAACTGAACAAGTATGTTACATCTTTGAAACCCAACACAATCGAGAACCCAACTTTTTTGTTATCAATATTTTTTGTTTATATCTCAAAATCAAATCAAAGTTCATGGATAAGCAGATATAGATCAACAATATTGAGGAAAAGTAGCAGCTTATATGAGTTCCACCAACACCATGGTGTTTATTGGGTGTTGAGTCAGTGTTTCTACTTAAAACACTGACTTACACCCAGAAAACTGAAACACCTTGTTAGTACTGTATTCTACAGTAAATTTACACAAGGTTATACTATATCTCAGTGATTTTTGATTATACAGATTTGACTGTACAGACATTTTAAGATTAACATACACTGGAGGTGTAGTTGAGGCAGCTGCAGTGTTTTGGGTTACAGCAGCTATTTCCTCAGCCTTCATTTTCTCCAGAATTGTTCTTTTCTTTTCTTCAATGATTTTTTCCTGTTCTGTCATTTGTGTCATCTTCTCTTTATAACTGGTGTTGGTATAACCAAGTGTATTAGGTGTTTGTTTTGGTTTGTTTGCCATGACTACTGTATCTGAAATAGAAATAATTCAAAATGACACAATTGCATTCCACACACTAAACATGTATTACATTGGTACAGTGTGTATGTATATCATTTTCATTAATATCATAATCAAAACAGTTGCGAATTGTCTCATTTGAACCTCGATCAACGGAAGTGACGTTTTCAATATGCAGAACAAAGTTTGGTTCCTGGTCTTTAAATGTCTGTCCAGTACATGTCCAGTAGAAAACTTCCAAATGGTCCATAGTGGAAACAAACAGTAAGAGAATTACAAATTTTCCACAACAGATTTGGATAAAATTCTAGGACTCAATCGCCGATTTCCAGTCAAATCAGCCACATATTTCAAATTGAATAAAAAAATATACATTAATATGAATTAATATTTTTGGTTAAAAGATTTATGTATAATTTTATTTTTATTGATGGACAGGTTCTTTTTTATGGATGAAAGAAAGTAATTAATGATTAACGAGTTTAGTAGTCGAAGTCATATTCCCAACAACATTATGTGATAAAGTTTGTCAGTGACTTGTGACAGGTCGGTAGTTTTCTCCGGGTCCTCCGGTTTCTACTGACAAATAGTCTACAGGTTCGTGGCCTTGGTACCAAAGATGATTGCCGTAAAGACAATTCTTCTTAGAATACTTTTAAACTCTATGGAAATGTATCCGGATAAATAGAATACTAATTTCAGCAATAAAATCTACGACACAGTGTGTCCCACCTGATAAACAACATCCCAATTATAAGGATAACTCTCCCTGTTTACACAATTGTAATGCAAACTATTTGCATGTAACACCAATCAATCATGATTGAAACGATCTCTAAACATAGGACGGGAATGGGGGTCTAGAAAGGTATTTGTTTTTTAACTTTCGCATGACCACTTCAATATTATACGATTTGATCTGGGGCCGATTTGACCCGTTACCAAATCGCCTTGGATGGCTAAATGTCAAGTTGATTTGTACAGATAAATGATCAAAGGAAGGTTACCACCATTTTCCAATTGATTAAGGCTTTATAATTAAAATATAGAATGGATTTCCCAAGCTGACCCTATGAGAAATCTTGTGTAGTTAAATATTTATCTTCTACCATAAACATGCAAATCGAAGATGGACTTTTTAAAAACGATTGTTCAGTACATATGGGAAGGGTCATTTTGTGATGATATATATAATATTGTCGTATAATTAAACAGAAAATAATAGATGAATGATACGATGCAATTTCTTCGTAGTTTTGGAAAAAGAAGGTGGGGGGTCTATCCTGTCCAGAGTACATTGTACCTAGTCTCGTTGAGATCAGGATTCCGAAGAAATTTTCTGTCTGTTCTTCATCCTAATCTCGTTTCAAGCCCTATTAAGCCTTAAGGGTATTCTGGAAATTTTAAATTTGACCCCCCGGGTGCATTCCGATGGATATTTTGGCATGGACGGATTGTGTCAGATCAAGTGCAGGTAAGATTTCATTAATAGACATATTTTCCAGTTCAAATCTGCAAAAATAATGATATTTCCTTACCTTTTACAGCGTTTATCCGACAAAATAATCCAAAATCCACTTTAAGCTGACCGCCATTTTACTGAACTCTAGAACTACACCATGTGATCAAAAATCGTGACGTATTTTGGTATAGTCTGTTTCGTAGTTCGAGATGTCGATGTCAAATATTATATTATAATTTAAAAATCCCATATACATGGCTTGAAATTTTGTAATTTTGTTATAACTATTTTATTAAAAGCAATCAACAGCCCATAAAGGATATGCTTGCATATACATAATAAATAATTGACATCGACCTTTCATTTAGAAACATGCTGTAGCAAAATTCGTGACGATTTTGATCACATGGTGTAGTTCATGAGTTCAGTAAAATGGCAGTCAGCTTAAAGTGGATTTTGGATTATTTTGTCGGATATACGCTGTAAAAGGTAAGGAAATATCAATATTTTTGCAGATTTGAACTGGAAAATATGTCTATTTATGAATTCTTACCTGCACTTGATCTGACACAATCCGTCCATGCCAAAATATCCATCGGAATGCACCGGGGGGGGGGGGGGGGGGGGGTCAAATTTAAAATTTCCAGAATACCCTTAATAGGGCTTGAAACGAGATTAGGATGAAGAACAGACAGAAAATTTCTTCGGAATCCTAATCTCAACGAGATTACATTGTACCTAGACCGAATTATTCTGTCGTTTAGAAAGCCCTTTCTATCATTCTATATTTATCTTTTACATATCTGACTTTTGTTGTTTATTTTTATTTTTTTATGCTGCCTTGTCAGTTTCAACTTTCTTTTCCTTGCAAGTTGTTTCGGCCTTAGTTGATGCGGCCTTACGCAAATCCGGCCTTATATCAAATGGAAAAGAATAATTAAAAAATAAAAGTTCTATTTAAATTTAAAATATTATTTAAATATTCATGGATATGATGAATAAAATATTGGAACTTGTAGTGTTTTCACAAGATTTACTCGTAACTCAATATGAAAAGCCATAATAAATCGTTATTATTTAAAAAAAAAATTAATTAGTAATTTTTGGTAATAATGACGGAAATCATTTCCATTGAAGTTGATGATTAGGAAAACAATTCAGGTTGATATACCAAGCTGTCAACAAGCGAAATTCCTTAGATGTTCTCTTGCAATTAATTATCATTTGTTTAATAGTCGTATAATTGCACTGGCAGTATGATTACAAGGGTTACCAAAAAGTAAAAGGAAGCCATACTATAAATTACTCAAAAAGTACTCCAATTCTTTTGATGAAACCGCACTAATATATGCACATTTTGGTGATGGTGCTACTATTTTCAAAATTATCAACTATGTCGTTTCCTTGTATTGTGTGTGAGCAGAACGTCCGTCCAAAGCAGCATGCTTTAGAGTGTGACAGTTGTTTCCAGTGGCAACACAGACTATGTAATAGTAGGACCATCACTTAATTATTTACTCAAATCATCACAATGTGTCGTTTTATTGTATGTATCATATATATCCATAGATACACATCATTCTTATCTGAGGCCGCATTAATTAACCAAGGCCGTATCAACTAAGGCCGCATTTGTTTAAGGCCGGATTTGCATAAGGCCGAATAGTTTTCAGGCCGGATCAACTCGAAAGCTTTCTTTTCACAACATCAAAATTGGTAGTCCGAGATTCCTCTGTCGTTTAACGGCATTGATAAAGTTGCTTGTAGCCGTTCAACGACAGAGCGTGCTATATACAGAAAACAGCGGATTTGCTTCTCCATCTCTGGGTCAGCACATTTCCACGTTTCGTGGCTATCAGATTTTATTTTCTATCATAAACCTTATATAAATCGCTTCACCAATCATTTTTCTATTCATTCATAAACATCTTACCCTCAGAAAGTGGTGTTACACTCCATTACAGCACAATTTTGCCTTAGATCCTATGATTTCGACATTTGTCTTCCATTTTTCAAACATTTGTCACGTGACTACGAGAAAACTACGATTACCGCAATGTATCATGGGAGATGATTTGCATATAAACAAACAAACAAATATTTTTATTGCCAATCATAGGCGCCTGTTAAGGCAGAACAATTAACATAAAATTTAATACAGTTGATTATATTGATTGGTAATGATTTTAACAGCAAATTTGGTGAATTACAGATAACCATAAGAAAGAAAAAAATGTAGTACCTTGTCCAAAAACAAAAAGGGGGAACGTAACACATGCTCTTTCCGAAGCCCGTTGGTAACACTCTGCCATTGAATCTTTTCTTTCCAACACATTCTGTATTATTTCCTTCTGCTCTGCTTTGATCTGTAGATGGACTGTTTGTCCTGCAGAATACGCTTAAATGTATCGTCTTCCATGTGATTTGAATGTTGTTTACGTATGCAAATAATGCTCCAAATAATTTGGCACGCTGCATTAATTAGCTCCCATCATGCAATGCGTTGCTGTCATCATTCAGTTAGTATCGCGAGATCACGTGTGTAGATTCGAAAATGGAAGTCAAATGGCGGAATAATAGGATCTAAGGCAAAATCGTGCTGTAATGGAGTGTAACACCACTTTCTGAGGGTAAGATGGTTATGAATGAATAGAAAAATGATTGGTGAAGCGATTTATATAAGGTTTATGATAGAAAATAAAATCCGATAGCCACGAAACGTGGAAATGTGCCGATCCTATGGCTGGTGAGGCAAATTCGATGGTTTCCGTATATAGCACCCTCTGTCGTTGAACGGCTACAAGCAACTTTATCAATGCCGTTAAACGACAGAGGAATCTCGGACTACAAAATTGGATGAAAAATAAAAATTTTATCAAAGTCAATGCATATGTCTTCTTCTTTTATACGTATTAACTTCCGTATGTAGAGAGAGGAAAAGGTAGCAAACTAATTTCCGAAGAGAATCGCCACAGATTTTAACTTACTCGCTAACGTATCTTACAAAGATAAAAATTCGACAAACGTGTGTATGAAAGTTGATCCACCAGTTTATACTTTTCGTACCTTCCCAAAAAAAAGAGTATTTTTGAGTACCGGTTTTTTACGGCATTTACACGATCTCTCATTGGATAAAAATTACCATTTGACCAATCGAAATCTTTCTTGCATGTCACTTAAGGTCGAATCACGAAGATGGCCACAGAATCAGGCACTGTTTTATTCCAACGTGGTCATGTATGATTAGACTTTTATTTTAGATTTAGCAATTCATGCTTATCTTTATACAGTGTAGTCTTAATATTGATATCTAGTCCTTGATCAATTTTGGCTTTGAGTTTCTCGATAGACATTATGAATATGAATTCCGTGGTACGTTTCTAGTACGTTCACATACACCACAGTCTTCAGTCGCTTTAACACTGGACTCTGCCCCATATTCTGTATGAATAATGATATCCACCAATTCTTTAGAACAGCTCACACCTGCTGTTCTCTGCACACTCACTTAAAACACCACACTGAAAATGTAAGGAGGTTTAATCACTTGGCTTTGACTTTGTTTCATTAATATGAAACCGGCACGGCACGGCCATGAATGCTCGCGCATCTGAAAATTATCTGGCAATTTCACGCTCATCCAGTGCATCAAAAAGTGCCGAGATATATTGGGGACGACTTTTTTTTAGGACCGAATCTAGTCTCATTCAATCGAGCTGTCGTTCCTTACGAAATCTCAAAAGTTAACTTCTGCGTAGAAACAAAAATTATTGTCAGTATGTCAGAAGAGATTTAATAAATATAAAGATATCAATATAAGTAAAACAAGCTACCAAAATTACTTTTATTACACACAGGTACCGGGTTTCAGTGGTATCGGACGTACAAGACTTCAGGATCACCTTTGCGCTTTATGTTAAGAAGATCTTCATTAGTTGAGTGTGTTACACGGAACGTGTTTACAAAGCTTCGAAAATTTTTTTATTCGTCAGTATATGTGGCAGCCATGTTTGTCAAAAAATCCTAAGTACACATTTTATACCATAAAGAGCTCGCTGACGCTTGCATATTACACTAATTTAATTATTTGGCTGTAAATATTGTATTATAAATTTACTCTTATCCATGTGTGCAACAGTAAATAATCATCAAGACTCAAGTGCTGATGGGTTACTGATAACCTAAAGAAGAAGGGCTTCTAAACACCCAAACTATTATTATATTTCAAAAATGTGTGTGTTTGAATTTAAATATTGCTGTTCAAGAAATTTGTGTGACTTAATTATTTTGGAATCTGTAACTGTGTCCATACGTACCACTAATATATTCAAAGGTATGAAGCAAATGGCTGTGAAATGTTACACCATTACTTGGAAATCATTTCGTATAAATTTGGAAATTTTTTTGAATTTTTTTTAACTTTTCTACCCTAAAGGTTCACATACTTAGGTTATAAGATACATAAATCCAACAATTTAACCCTTGCTACATGTAGATACAAGTCAAGAAAAGCAGATGTCAGCCCGTCATTAAAAATACAACACAAACTGCGATTGTTTAGTATTTTCCCTGAATATTATCTCCTCAAAAACTGACCAATTACATTGGGATTGAATTTTTATTGAAGAGCACAAAAATTCTATAATTCTATGTCACATCATATATTCCAGTTTCCTTGCACGATACCTAATAAAACCCATTAACAAGACAGATTCCAATATACTGAAAATGAGCTAAATACTTCAAATGAATTATTGTTCACACATACACTTTTGAAAAGGAGAAGAAAAGAATTGATATTTTGTGTCGATTGTTGCTGATCAGGAAAAGGGTTGGAGCCATACAGAAAAGAAGTAATGTTGATGACGGTCTGTTTCATCCACCAAATATTTTGGTAGAGAAATATGGAACTAAGTGCATATTGTCTGATTCCCTACCCATAACCGACTCGGAAAAGTTATACTTTTCTTGAATAGGTTTTTAATGGTGTTGTAACCAGAAAAGAATGAGTAACATCACTAACATCATCAGTATGGCAGCTACCTTGCTGACAGGAAATTAATAATATTGGATTTTAACAGACCCAATTAAATGCTTTCTGTGATTTTTTTAACCAGAAAATGTTTCAGTGCATGTAATTAATTTTATTATAACTTTGCTTTATGATTAATTTGCCTTTCCCTTTAACTTTACTTCTTATTTTTATTCTTCATGCTGACAATACGTTTGCTGTTTTATCCCTAATTTCAGCTACACAATCAATACTAATATATGGACTAGTGCATTTCATGTCAGGTGTTGCATATATAAAAAAAACTGGCAAACAATGGTTAATAATTCACAAATTCTAACCAAAGTCCATCCTGAATGATAACTGATAAAATTCAATATTGAATAAGAGAAAAATACTTACTCATTTTCTATTTTAAACATAATGTTTCAATGTTCACATTTCCTAAGATTTTGATTGTTCCTGTGATAGAACAAGAGTATGACTTCATAATTATACAGCCATACCATGATTAACAAAAAATTGAAAATTCTTCAGTCTGTGTTCTAGCATATACAATGAATTCTTTCTAAGAATAAACAGGAATCCTGTATAAACCAAACTTTAAATAAAGTCCCAATGCAGGACATTTTTGTTAATTTAACCTGTTTAAACCGAGCATCTGTCTTATCAGAACATAAAAGTTGGTTCCAAGAAAGATTCAGTTAAGACCGGTTTCATTGGATGTGATACAATTTTTTAATCATTTACTTTTGTCAAACATACTTTTGAAATATGAATTTTAATAGAGTAGTCAATCAGAAAAATACATTTAGTAGTTATTGTTACAGATTATTGATCTGACATGAAAATTTGAGATTCCCATCATTAATTAAAACATATACAATACAAACGACAAAAACCAAGAATGCAAAATCTGTGTCTTTTCCTGGATGACCACCATGCATGCCGACTTAAAATTACAGATGGTTCAAGAAAATGCACTATGTTTCAATTAAAGAATTATGGCATTAAGTGACTAATGCCAATATACTACAGTTCAAGGGGAGAATTAAAGAATTATGGCATTAAATGACTAATGCCAATATACTACAGTTCAAGGGGAGAATATCAAAATTGTGAGTCTGTTTGATCTATTTCATTCTTTTTTTCTTCTTTTTATGAGATTTTTATTGAAAGAAACAGACATGCATACATGTACATACATACATATATTTACATGTAAATTTATTTTTTCGTATATTGACAAACAATTCACCTTAATATGCACACAAAAAAGTCATATACCGAATGATATTATTTTTTTTTAATAAGACTATTTTTATTTTTCAGAATGCAGAAAGTGACAGTGATATTTGGGATGATACAGCACTAATTAAAGCTTATGATAATGCTGTTAATGTAATGAAAGTCAGTCAAATAAAGTATAGTCAGTAAAATTACAAAACACGTATATGAACAGTCGATTATTTTACAACTCATTAGGGATCGTCGCAAAATGTGACAGTTTTTTTCAAATGAAGTTAGTTTCATTTGGCTCAGACCACCCACCCACCCCCTCCAAATGAAAGTGTGAAAAACAGAATACCGATGTATTATAAACCAAACTCCACCTAACAATATTGGGTTTAGAACCATGTATTCTCCATATGCATGTCATGATAAAGGGTCTATCTATGAATCTTTATCCTTTCAAAATCACAGACACTTGATTTCATCTAAGTGTACATATAATTCAACAAACATACAGTACCAATAAAATGATATTTATAGATTAATATGGACATCTCTGTAATGTGCATTCTTATAATAAGTGCAAAGATCTGGAACACTTATTTATTATTTGTGGAGCAGTGCATGCATCTTGTATATCAAGAAATCCATTTAAAGCCCTTTCTATACGAGTGAACCATAAAACGTTCCAAGAATCGAAAACATTATTTTTTTTAATTTGCAAAAGAAGACCGTTGCTTTTCGTTGCGCTTGATATTTAGTTGTACCGCAAACAGGATACATATACACCCATTACTTATTCAGTAGCCCGAGGTTCTATGGTACCACGGTAGTTAATGTTTTACCAGAAATAAATAAAAACGGTTATATACCCGAGTGAAAATATTATTTTTATTACTTCAGCAGATCCCTTCCTTCATATCCAATGCATTATTTTTAAACAAAGTATGTTTACGAGTCTATAATCGGCAATCCGCACAACAGCGTCCATTTTATAGGTCAAGAAACAGAGATTCCTATGGTACCGAGGTAGTTGCGAAAATCAGTCTATGGAGTGCTGTATTATAAGATTTTGACATGATCGTAAACCATTCTCTATCCAGAGTTGTTGTTCCCGCTATGCTCCACTCAGCTCTGTCAACGCTCATTTGACAAGATGTTTGTAAAATTTAAAAACAGTAAAAAAAAATGTACTTAAAATTGTTTTAATTATTGTAAATATCAATAAAGATGAAAATAAATCACTCATTTCAAATAAATTCTCTTAAGCTTAAAAATGATTTCCCCCCCACTTCTTGGAGAACTATTTTGCGGAGGTAAAAATTAAAAACGATCACAAATCATTTTTCATCTTTTGTGATATTTACAATAAATAAAACAATTTTAAGTACATTTTTTTTACTGTTTCTAAATTTTACAAAAATCTTGTAAAATGAGCGTTGACAGAGATAGAGTGGAGCGTAGCGGGAACGACAACTCTGGATAGAGAATGGATCGTAAGCATGTAGGTTGGGACTCCACTATACCAAAATAGATCTGCTACTAGGTGGCGCTGCAATTGCACAATCGTGTGAAACGTAAATACCGTGGTATCATAGAACTAGTTCTAATAATAAAACCCTAAATGCTCGCTTACTCGCAAGGGTTATAACGGGATGCCATTACACGTAATGGAGCAGCCGCCGAGATTTTTTGCACTCGCTTACAGAGTTTCTGACGCCTGCATTTATCAATAATAAGACATAACCTTTCCTTTTGTCCATTATTATAACAAGTTTTTATCACCTACCAGTATTTTAGAATGTAATTCCCACAAAATAAAAATCCATGTTTACTTTCTCTCTGAACATTTTGAATTTCGTCATTTCCGGCCTCACTATTTGGATGTCGATACCATATTTGGCGATTTGAGGCGTGAATGTTTACATCAGCGTGTAGTAAGAAATACCATATTTAGAAAAGCTCCGCCTTCCGTAGTTTCCGGTTATGGAAAACGATCGATAAATTTGAATAAGTTTGTTGCTACCTTTGAAAAGCATATATTTCTCAGCCAAACCGATTTAACAAGGACTGTGATCATCAGTAATAGTTATAATGAAATGTTTGAAGCGTAAATAGTGAGTTTTTATGTTTCAACTGCAACTTTTTTTTTGCTCCATTGTGACGAATGGGACCACGTTGTAGCTCTGCCGAGACACAAGTTTGTCACAGGAGCTACATTATTGCAGCTATCATAGAACCCTCGGTACCATAGGAAGGGAGTATACCAAAGAAACGGTACAATATACAGACTCGAAAGAAATTAAAACGATGTTCCATTCAATGTTATGCCGTTTTAAAGTGCATTTTTTAAGATTTATTGACAAATCTCAATGTGCGATTTTGGTTTTTTTCCAAACGAGAGAGCTCAAAACCACCCACCTACCAAACGAAACTAACTTCGTTTTAAAAAAACTGCGACAATGTGCGACGATCCTTTAGTGAATCATACAGATAAACAAATTGAGAGAGACACACATGTGAGGTGGTGATATACAGCAGATATACAATAAATATTTTTCTCACACAATTTTTGACCACTTAAATAAAGTATAAAAAACATAAAATACAAATAATGTTGTGCTATTGTGTACAATATTTACTGAGATTTCAAATATTATGAGTGGCCGTGATCGTATGGTAGTTGGATTTATGACTACCTATGCAATCGGTGCCTATCACCACTGATGTTGTGAGTTTGAATCACGCTTAGGGCGAGGTGTACACCATTATGTGATCAAGTTTGTCAGTGACTTGCGCAGGACAGTGGTTTTCTCTAGGTACTCCGGTTTCCTCCACCAATAAAACTGACCACCACAATATATATCGTAACTGAAATATTGTTGAAAATGGCATTAAACAGAAACGTTAATGTTTCATAGAGGTATTCACCTAGACAGATTTAATAACAGCAAACACAATGAGAATCTAGTTAATCCTGACTTAGAACTGATAAACACATATGACAGGGGGAATTAGATACATGTATTAGGGAGCAATGAAAATATATTCCCCCCCCCCCCCCCCCTCTCCACTCATATGAATCCACCCATTTAACTGTGCAGGAGGGGCCTTATTTTATGGTTACAAATTGTCAATGTACGTAGAAATTCTTTCTTTGAACTACATACATGTAGAACCTGTAATCGATTGAAAGTACAGATATTGTGAAGAAAAATTATATTTGTTTTATTTTTCAGACAAAAGTGAATGGAACGCCTGTAATTGCAAATGATAACGAATCACAGACCTCTAATAAACAAGATAATAAAAAACGGAAGAGAAAACGGAAAAAGAAACATAAAAATAAAAAGAAGGTAAACATTTTCAGTCAGTCAGTTATTTGCTTACAGCTATCAGTTTGCATACCAATATATAAACAAATTAATATGTACAGTTGACTCTCGTTATCTCGAATTTGATGGGACCATGGAAAAAATTTGAGTCAACCGTAGTTCGACTCAAGAGGAGTTACGAAGATACCGGAAGCGTGGTTTGTTTAACAACGAAAGGGAGACAACTCGAGCGAAATTTTGAAAAGCTAAAACCAGCATCGCATGTCCCTATTCTCGGAACGATTTTAAACATATTCGATGTTTTTGTTGCTGTTTTTTTCTCTCCATTAAATTCTTTGAATCTTGTGAAACGACTGATAACTTCTAGATATTATTTTTTTGTGTGAATGAATATGTTTATCCGTTTTGTTTATGTTTTTCACCTGTTGCATTGTCATTAAACTTCACCCATCATGACGTATTTTTCTTTATGCAATACTGTTTATTTACAATAAATGGTGTGTTTTTATTATTCAATAAAGTGTAGAAGAAAACTATTCTTCTTTAATCAAAATTAATTTCCGACAAATAATTCAATAGATAAAACGTTTACTTTGTGTACTTTTCATAATCATTGATGTATGCCGACCCAAGCGCTCTTATTATGAATCGATAATTTTTTATTGTACACATCTAACTTGTGTCATAATACCAAGCCAATTCAAATATTATCACTAATTAATTTGACAGATTGTGAAATAAACATGTGAAATAGCCTAAGGTAAAAATGTCAAATTCAATGACCGGATGTTTCACCTGTGATCCGATTTTAATCCTAAGGTAATACACATGTTTTGACAGGTAAATTTGACTAAACGAATGTAAATAATATGGCTTTCTACATCTCGGGACCAAAACTTTTATTCGAGACAACCGAAATTTCGACTCATCCGAATTCGACTCAACAGGAGTCAAATTATATATATTTATACACAACGAAGTTCGGGACTTCGATAAAAATTCGACTCAACCGAATTTGAGACAATGAGAGTCAACTGTATTTGATTTTATTATAAGATAACCTGGTCTAAATGTCATCACTTTGCGTCTTTTGTCTAAAGCATCAGTGTCCATTAACTTTTCACAAACCACTAGACCAATTTATTTGGGTGGTCCTCATTATGTTAGATGATTTATTTCAACATGGCTGTTGGGCCAATTATAATACATTCTGTCATGCTGAAAATTCAAAAGCATTTTCTCAGAAACCACATGTGTAATGTAATTGTAATACACTGTATAGTTAGAATGGTCCTTGTATGCTTCTGTAAAAAGTTTGTGAATTTTGTACCCTCGTAACAGACATATCGAAAATCCAAGACAACTTGTTTGACATTCGGTCAGGTAATTTAGAAACAGTGTCTGACCAAAAGAAAATTTGTCTGACTGAATAAAAACAAAAAAAAATGTCTGGTTTTGAGAGTTTATCAGTAGCATACCATATTATTGTTATTCGTCACATATTTTGTATACTGGTAGACATGTAACATTTATTAAATTATGGATAAATAGATGCAGTCCCTTGTCATGATGCAGCATTAGATATTTAAATCATGTTTCAATGGCAAAAATGACCAAGTCCAACAATTGAAAAAAAAATTGGGCAGCACTCCCCCCTAAGAAATGTGCTTTTCAACCCCCCAACCAATTTCCAGACCAAACAGAGGCGATTTAGAGAGAAAACAAGTGGTGCTGGAGCAGGTTCTATTTATAAGATATGAAACCATACACCATCTTGAGCCTATGACAGAATTTTAATGCTTCAAACATGATTTTACAAACTTTGAGTAATATTTGAATCCGGAAACATATTTTTTACAGCTTTATTAAGAATGTCAGCCGCTGTTATAGGCAGGTTAAGCCCAGAAATTATTTCGCACATCATAACGTCACTTCCTCAGCCCGGGTGATCTATCTTTGTTGCTCCACTTCAGTTGACGATTTTGCAACAAACAAAGTCATATACATGTTTGATTTCCTAGTTTTCAATAATTGCTGGTGCGTTTTCGACTCACTGTGTCTTTGAGTCATTTTTTGCCAGCGTATTTACATGAAAAGTCGGTTTTGCATACGGAGCGGTGAACCCTGCATTCTACTTTTTGAGATGAATGAAGACATAGCTACTGGTTGTGATACAAATCCCTGTATTTCTATTGTGATTTTCTTTTCTTTCTCAGGGGAGTGAGGTGGTCATTGTCCCCATCATCAACTAAATCGCTACATGCTATGGACGCCTCATGGCTGACAATTTTTGATGTTTTGAAACACACGCTTTTCGTAAGAAATGGCTATAAATTAGAGGTGTTCTGAAATCATAACATTTCTTAATCATCGGGGCGCTTTAGTCAATCCAGTTTTTACTACAGCTGAAGCACTTAAGGATTACGCAATAGTCAAAGCAAGTTATTCACAGAAAACGCTTATTTAAAGAAATAAACATGCTAAATTGCAAGAAAGGTCAACTTTTAAAGACACTGTTTGACGGACCGACAAAGAGAAAAAAAATTCCTGACCGAAGTAGAGAGTAAATTTTTACTGGACTTTCGGACCGATATGCCGAAAACATCGTCGGACCGGCTTGATTTTTACCTGTCGGGTCCGACGGTCCGCCATATTTCGATATGTCTGCGTAAAGGAAGTTGAGGGGGTGGTATCCTTGTAAGTTGTAGGATGGAATTTTGTCATGTCCCAACAAAAAAGTCATGAGTCCCACCAGTGCAACCTTTGTTATTGTTTGTAAAAAATGGTGAGTCCCAAAGACAAGTGATGAGGTGAGGACTCATCTAGACAAGTTGCAGGTATCTCTGGGGTCTCTGGTTTTCAAGTGTCGTCCCTCTGTAGACACATCTTGTCATATTTTGTATGTATATTTATTAGGATATGGCTGAGTTTCATGTATAGGAATGAGTACTGTGACCTTTGACCACAAGGCCAAATAAATGATTTTGTTGTTGCTTGCATTTAAAATATATCTTGGTGTTCATTCTGTATTAGGTCATATCAGGAAACTTTCATTGATATAAGTGAGAAGCTCTCTTTTTATTTATAAAACTGCTATGCTATACCCGAAGACTTTTATGAAAATAAAGTTTTAAATAGTGAAGGTCAATAATTCCACTAATATCAACAGACTCATGGTTCATTTGAAATTTTGAAATGCAACTTGACAGGACGTTTTAATACATAAAGTGGATCAACTGACTAAATAAAAATAAAAAATTCTACATGTATACACGAAATAACATAGAGACGATAAAGATGACCAGGTGTAGCATTTATCTATAGAAATAGAGTACCATTCAACTGCAGGCTAGGGGCCTTTTCACACTCATTTTATGGTATGAGTTATACTACACCTGCTGTGACTGAAATGTAGAACATTAATAAAAGTGCTGTTCCTTTACTTTTGTTTGTGTCTGAGTGTGATGTTGAATAGTCCCATGTTCATTTACCAGGGATGATTCTTTTCAGTTATTTATATTCAACTATTTTCTGCTGTAAATTGTTCTACTGGACATGGTCAGAACAGGTAAAAAAAATGACCATTTTGAAAGTTGGTGTTGATGGTTTCAGCAAGTTTTCATTGATTTTAGTTATTTTATTTTCTAACCAAAATCATCCCCAAGTTATATTTGTAAATCTGTTTTTACTATAAATACATAAATTTAATTAGATTTTTAATATTAGGATTATTGATAATATTTTCATATACCTTTTCAGTGTCCATGGAAAATAGGTGACCAGTGTAGATCTGTATATACAGAGGATAACTTAACATATGATGCTGAAATTGTTGATTTAGATGAGGAAGCTGAGACATGTATTGTTAGATACAGAGGGTATGGTAATGAGGAAGAAAAACAGTTCTCAGAATTACTTCAACCAACCAGAAAACAGAAAACAAGACAGAAATCTGATATTGAAGTAATTTGATTTATTATTCTCGTTTAAGCTATAAAACTTTTCAACCTTTTCATGCCAATTTTGAGTTTTCGATATTGAAATGTTCATGGCATTTAATTAAAATTTCATTGCACATGTAATTTGTTTAGGGTAAAGAAATCAAATTTCTTTATATTTTTCAATCAGTGGCTAAAATACAGATTTTTATTAGCCATTTTATAAAAATAAAATGTATTCTCTAAAAAAAAATTTAAGATCAACATATACATTTTTGCATTACATTTATTCAAACATTTTCATTAGATGTGAAAAAGATGGAAAGTTCTGTTTTTTCAGCAGAGAAATATCCTGTAAATTGGAAAAGGTTTTGAAGTACTTTGATTGAAGCCTCTGAGAAATTTCATTCCTCACATACTGAATTATCTAAGAAAGGATATGTTTTTCTATGATTAAATATTTAAATCCTATTGAAAATGTCCCAATAAATATATACAAAAAAATGTTTTGAAGTTGTAATGTCAAAAACTAAAATTATTTGTTGTCTAATAATGTTGAATTTTATAATTATATTAATTAAATTGTGTATTTATAGTCAGACAGTATGGAGTGGAGTGCAAGACAGAGCCCAGCACCAGACAAAAAGAAGAATTCTGGCAGCAATAACAATCATCATTTCATGCCAGGAATGTCATTTATGCCTCCATTTCCTGGTATCTCTATGGTAAGATAGTCTCATGTCTCCCAACAACATTTTTAGCTCACCGTACTGAATGTGAGCTATTACCATCACTTTGTGTCTGCTATACGTTGTTTGTCTTCGTCGTTAATCTTTCACACTTTCATAATCTCCTCTGAAACTACAGGGGCAATTGGAATTTTCTTCTTTTGATTATAGTCTTGAGAACTTTCAGGGGTTGAAAATAGCACTAGCCCAACGTCCCCGGCTACCATTTTTAACTGCAGGGCTACCAAATTTTGTCACAAGAAAAGCCTGACGGACTAGTGCATATAAAATCTACCCACCAATCAATTTTACGTACATTGATGAAATGATGACATTCCTGCGTAAATCGAAATTCCCCATGATAAATATAGCTACCATAATAACAATAACCAATCAAATTTGTTTCCTGCTATGGTCAGACGTTTTTATTTTTGGAACAATTCATTGTCTCAGCCAAGGGATATCGGTATTGATCAATTGTTTCATACCCAGTCTGGCTTCCGATAATTTGATCTCCTACAGCTCCAGTGCTCACGTTTGAGGGCGATTCTGTTGAAGAAGTCGTCTTGTGAAGCTTGAGTTCGCTTTCTCGTTGGTCAAAAACGAAATCCAAGTCGCCTTGGAATTTTGAAGAGTCGACCTATGTCGCCAGCGTATTTTTACCACGTGTCATTTATGAAAATGTCGATATCGTGTTTATTGGTATCTACAACAAACATCTATCGTATCCATTAAGTATTTTGAAAGTGATTTTCGTGAAAAGTAATTAATATCGGTTTAAAGAAACTTTAATTTCGATCAATAACAAATAAAAATGGCTTCATCGATTGTAAAGGTGACCCAATCAGGCACTGTGTTACGGGAAATGTTGACCGAAGCTACTTTTAACCAAACAAACTTTTTATTTATTTTTTCTCATTTCTGTGACAAAATCTTAGTTCTCATATTTAATATGTTCTTATATGCGAAGGTTGGCCATTCAAAATTGGTTGAAATGCACGGGGTGCTTCAGATTTTTATCTATCCGCATCCCAGTCCGATTGGTATTTTATACTCGCAACTGGGTTAAAATTGTGATCTATTTTTAGAACTGTTACATTCAGACAGGTGCAATTAAAAATATACTTTGAACTACAGTATTTTATTCCATTGTTGAAATCTGACAAATAATAATTACAGCCTTTACTTGCTTCAGTTTTTGACTGACAGTGCTAATATACGTTTTTACTACAAATTCATTCCCTAGCTATATATAGTTGGACCGTTGTGCAAATTGGCATAGACATCTCTCTTCTCCTGAAGACTACACAAATATGACTTATTACAATTTGTGTGGTATTAAATCAAAGCACAGTAATATTTCAAAAGGGAGGGGGGTACATACAACAAAGCACAGGTATGCAAGAGTCCAATAGTCAAGGTAGATAGAAATAAATATTGGACATGTAATAGATGTCCCTTAGGCAATTGTGAATAAAGAAAAGCCCAGAACAAATCAGATCAGACAGTTTTAGTTTTAATACTGCACCTGTGCTCTATACTTCCTTATGGTAACAGTTACACCCGAAAATATTGAAGGTCGACTGATCATGAGTCAGCAAAGTTTGACACAATTTTTCAAGTCAACAAGTAACAAACGGAAACTGCAAGGATCTGACGGTGATCACGAAACAACTGTAACAAAAAAATGCAAAAAAGTCCAAGCGTAACTTTCCAGACAAGGGCTAGTACTTAAATCTGTCGGGTGTTAGGTGTGAAAGAAAATTTCAACCCCTGACTTTCTATAGTATGGAAAGAATTTATAAGGTTTCTGAAATAGTATGACTGAAATTGACCAAAAAAGTGCCAAAAGTTTATACTTTTCATGCTATTATTTTAATGCAGTTTATTTTTTGGAAATTCTCATCCTAATGAGTTATCAATTCACATATGTGGAAGGTATACACAATTTTTATTTGTCATCCAATAGTAATGTAATTTTTTAATGTTTGTATTGAGACATTTTGGTATGTCACTGTATTTCCTCTATATCTTACAGTTCCAAGAAAAACGCAGCTTAAAGAGGCACGAAATGCCAAAATTCGAATTTATTTTTCATCCGAATGCATTTATTTGCAAAATATACATCTGCATGAATTACTTACGAGTAATTAAAACAAGAGACTTTATTTATATACCTATATAACCAATGTGTATTGCTGTTTTTCAGCCTCAGTTTTCTTTCCCATCATTTCAACCAGGATTCATGGGACCACCGACAGGGGTAAGTTAACTTGGTTATATTTGTTACATACAAATTTTCAGGGTTTTGATGTGAAGAACCAAACCAAATAAATATGAAATAACAAAAAAGAATGAATTTATTTTATATAAGTACAAAAATTTATAATGAAATTGTATGGCATTTTATACACTTGTCTACTGACAACAATCACAGACTTATCAGTGGTTCTTTTGATAAATCCTTTATACACTTGTCTACTGACAACAATCACAGACTTATCAGTGGTTCTTTTGATAAATCCTTTATACACTTGTCTACTGACAGCAATCACAGACTTATCAGTGGTTCTTTTGATTAATCCTTTATACACTTGTCTACTGACAACAATCACAGACTTATCAATGGTTCTTTTGATAAATCCTTGAGATTCCATACAGATCTACTTATAGTAGAGTATATACAGTATTTATATAGAACCTCGTTGTCTCAAGTACAGTAGATCTTGGGTTCAAACCCCGAGCGGGTCAAACCAAAGACAATGAAATTGATATTTTCTGCTTCTCAGCCATAAAGCACACAGCATAATGGAATAAGAGTAAATACTGTTTTGCTCAAAATCAGGATATTGTGTTCAAATGAAGCAACATATCTACCTGTGAACTGTGGTTTCAGTGAGCTAGCAATGTAAAAATCCAGCTAAAAGTGTTAGTCTAGTACAAAGTAAAAATCCAGCTAAAAGTGTTAGTCTAGTACAAATTAAACATTATCATCTCATCGTAAAGTAACATTCTCTCCATGATAAAGCTGAACAATTGCTCACTTGGCATTAAATAACAATCACTCACTTCTGTATACATTAAATGTCCTCTTATAGTATTCGTTTAGTTTCTTTGCATAATGATTTTTCTGGGAAAAATACTAATTACAACTAGGAATGACTCAATATTAACTCAATATGTTTTCTATTCTTTACTTGTAGGGCCTCCCATTTGTTCCTCCACCTCCTCCCCCGATGACTGATGAGTTATTAAATGGTGAAAATGAATCTCTGTGTAGTATGCTGATGTCATGGTATATGAGTGGATATCACACAGGATTCTACCAGGTATATATTTTTAGCTCACCTTGCCAAAGGCAATGTGAGCTTTTGCCATCACTTGTCGTCCGTCATCCGTTAACTTTTCACATTTTAATCTTCTCCTCTGAAACCCCTCAGCTAAACAAACAAACAACGTTAACAAACATGGCCACCATAGGCAATTCTTGTTTCTGATTGGCCGACATTTTTAAATCTTCTCCTCTGAAACCGCTTGGCCAAATGAATCGAAATTTGGTAGGAAGCATCCTTGGAAGGTCCTCTATAAAGATTGCTCATTTAATTCTGATCCGTTAACAAACATGGCCACCACAGGCAATTCTTATTTCTGATTGGTTGATTTCTAAAAAATTGTCTACTCTGAAACCGCTTGGCCAAATGAATCGAAACTTGGTAGGAAGCATCATTGGAAGGTCCTTTATAAACATTGCTAATTTAGTTCTGATCCGTTAACAAACATGGCCACCAAAGGCAATTCTTGTTTCTGATTGGTTGATTTCTAAAAAAATCTTCTTCTCTGAAACTGCTTTGCCAAATGAATCGAAACTTGGTAGGAAGCATCCTTGGAAGGAGATCTATAAAGATTGCTCATTTAGTTCCGATCCGTTAATAAACATGGCTGCCACAGGCCATTCTTGTTTCTTATTGGTCGATTTCTAAATATCTTCTTCTCTGTAACTGCATAGCCAAATGACCTATGGGAAGTTCTGTATTAAGTTTCCTCAAAGCAGAATGAAAGGTGAGCGACACAGGTTCAGCCCACTGAGCCTCTAGTTATTAAAAAAAATACTTTAAAATGAAATCAGTTTCTATCACCACTAAAGTTGTGAGTTCGAACCCCATTCATGGCAAGGTGTACTCAATACAACAATATGTGATAAAGTTTGTCAATGACTTGTGACAGGTCGGTGGTTTTCACTGGTTTCCTCCACCAATAAAACTGACCGCCACGATATAACTGAAATATTGTTGAATGTGACGTTAAACGCCATAAACCAAACCATTAAAATGAATAAGATTTTACTAATTAAGTCTCCCAAACAAAGTTTGGGGGACTTATTGTTTTTGCTCCGTTTCTTATTATTATTTTTATTTTTATTTTTATTTTTATTATTCATTTTCTTTCTTTCCGCGAAGCATGAACTTGTCCACGGCAGATCTCAGGAACTACAGGACAGAATTTCATGAAACTTGGTGGAGTTATAGATATATGTTTCTAGTTGATCCTAAAGTTTTCAGATTTGTGGTAAAGGGGGTCAAAGCCATATTTTTGGGGGTTCAAAGGGAGTGGGGGTTACTATAGAATCCTATGAGAAACTTGAAATTTCGTACATTAATGTTGATATCTTCTAACTGGATAATGATAGAGACATAAAATTTGACATAGTGATAGGTCACCATTAGAGGAGCAATTCCGCATTTTCAAAATTTTCAAGATGTCTGCCATTTTCAAAATGGCTGCCAAAACACGGCATAAAAATGGGGGGTAAAAATTCAACATTGTCCGATATCATCAAAATTTGATATGTGGGTAGATAGTGTCAATGGCCGGTTTGGGAGACTTCATAATCGTTAGATTATAATCATATCTTGTTTGATGTTTGATTGACCTTAAATACTATTTTTTTTACTTCCTGGTATTTTTAGCTGTAATGGTTAGTAATGGGTTAATTTTGAGGTGTGGACTAAGGCTGAAGGTCGTTGACACTTTATCACAACTCTAACACCACTGTCGACAGTTTCTACCCTAATACCCACCTGTGGTGTAAAGTTAAGGCATACTGATGCCTACCTAAGGTTTGAATGATCAGATCGTTAAAAATGGTTTTCATCCCCCTATAAGTTTAGCAGTGATGATGTACTGGAAAAATTCCTGAAAGTGACAATAAACCTCTATAAAACAATGATTGTATTACAAATGTATTTCAATGTTGTAACTTAAAGGTAAGCAATAACTAATAAGATTCCCCTTGAGAAATAATACTGGGCTATTGATATATTTTATTCTGAATTGCTAGATTAAATGATTTCATTATAAATTTAATTCAATGATTTCACATTTTCACAATATGAATTCTAATATTTTACACTTATCGATATACATGTACTAAAATTACTTGTGTACATTAATATACCATATAACCAGTAATTTCTGCAGTTTTGGTCTAAAAAGAAGACATTTAATTTTTGCGGATTGAAAATCTTGGCACTGAAAAAAATTGTTTGTATTACAGGAAGCAACAACAGAAGGGATGTTACGATAAACAACTGGTGCACATTACAGTGATCCTTAGAAGTAAAAGCATATTTACTTCTTTGGAATCTTTTCAAAGGTTACAGCTTCTGAATACGCATTTGGTTAACTTCCAATTGTCTTTTCACCTTTTTCACGATCTATTTTGTTGACAGGAAATACGAAGTCAACAACTGGATCGATATCGGTAAAATGTTTGATATTTCGGATATATATTTTTTGTCGAATTTTCATACTTTATCATATAACATTTTTTTTTAAAGAATTATGATTAGAAGCAATTATATTCAATTCTTTTAGTAGACATACAAACTTTGATTAACCAGAATTCTACTACCAGTACATTTCTATTTGTTTGGTTTTGAGATGAATCCCGAGATCACGCAGTTTGATATTATTCAATCGAATTCGAAGCTATTACCAGAATTAAAAAAACCACTAATGTTAATTTATGTAATAACAATTTAAAATTTTGCTTTAATAAACTTTATTATGATTGTAAACATTTAATCATGTGATTGTTTCAATTATTGTTGGTGTCAGCTTGTACAATCATATTTCTTTATCTGGATTAATTATAATTAAAAGTTAAAAATCATCATGCCACAGCTAAATAACCTTTAATTGTTGTGTAAACATGTATATAGTACCAGGTTTTGTTTTATTATCTGGATCTAGTATAATTAGGACTAATTAAATATTTGACACTTATGGTGGAATTGGAGCTAGAGTTTGAAAGGGTATTTATAGTCTGCGATTTTAATTTCTGCGGTCCAGAGTTAACCGCAGAATACTGCAGAAATTACCGGTTATACGGTATTAGTAAAAAAATCAAATTGTTGTATATTATAATTAAAGGGAATGAAACAAAGGAAAAGACAAAGATATACATCAACAGAACCAGACTCATCTAGATGACATGATGATATTTATGTTAGGATAGACTCGGTCTGAACAAGAACTGGAGAACTTTTGAAAGTTGAAGACTGTTGAATATAAACTGTTTATTGTAATATATGATATTGTGAATGATTAAGGATGATTGCAGAATATGTGATTGATACTTCCAGATGTGTAAACATACATTGATACTTTCACATGTGTAAACATACATGTATGATGTATGTGTGTCTTGTTCAAAGAAAGTTGAGTTCTATAAATTATCTGTTCAACAGAAACTTCTTGTTCGTTGGAAAATATTGCTTCAAAAATTGTTCAGTTTCAGGATAGTGTATTCTGTCATACCAAGTATCCTAGGTACCAACCCTTTTTGTTCAGAATAGACAGGTGTTGAGATTAGACAGGTTAACTACACAATTATTTCAGATATTGAGAACAAATGTGATGTTTGGTTAATGCAGGATCTATTAAAGGGTTTAGTTAGACAGGTTTCATGGTAAAATGCAGAATGACCTCCTTTATGTTATATTTATGTGAAAAGGAAATAAACTGATTGTTAAAAAGAGATGAAATTTTAATATTATTTTTAAATATTTGAAGAAATCTTATGTAATTTGAATGTTAAATGAAATAAATAAGGTAAACACTATAGAATTGATTGTCACAATGTTTACACCTCAAACATACTCAGTGAGTGATACATAACACATTCTTTACACCTCAAACATACTCAGTGAGTGATACATAACACATTCTTTACACCTCAAACATACTCAGTGAGTGATATATAACATAATCTTTACACCTCAAACATACTCAGTGAGTGATATATAACACATTCTTTACACCTCAAACATATTCAGCGAGTGATATACTGTTGTTCTTTTATCCATCCATATGGTGTTCAGATATATTCATGAATCATTTTGGTGGTGTAATGTTTAGCATGCTTGCCTCAAGTGTTAAAGGCAGAGTTGGGTCAAACCAAAGACTATAAAGATGGTATTAGTTGCTTCACCTTTAAGCATGCAGCATGATTAAGGAGAAATGGCAAAAACTGGTTGGCATGGAATCAGGATAATATGTACTAGTGGAGAGACATGTATACAGCGGACTGTTGTTAGTGAGCTAGCACTATGAAAATCAAACTAAGCTTGTTGGTTTATTACAAAACAGATATTGTTATCATCTCATCGAATGTAACTTATTTTCGCCATGATATAGCTGAAATTTTCTTATTTGGTGTTAAACAACAATAAATCACTCTCTCCATCTTGTACAAAACTATAATATACTGATAAAAGTTTGATAATTGCTGTAATATCCTTTTAAGTGATATATTCTTGGACTGATTATTTTTTAACAAATAGTAACAAGTATTTCAGCTATTTTGATGGTTTGGTTTGGTTTATAGTGCTTAACGCCACTTTCAACAATATTTTAGTTATATCGTGGCGGTCAGTTTTATTGGTGGAGGAAACAGTAGTACCTGGAGAAATCCACCGACCTGTCACAAGTCACTGACAAACTTGATCATATAATGCTGTATAGAGTACCTGGAGAAATCCACCGACCTGTCACAAGTCACTGACAAACTTGATCACATAATGTTGTATCTATTTTGCTGACCAGAACAAGTTTACAGACAATAAATAAAGTACTATGTAGAAGATGGTCCTATGAATCGATATTTTGATTGACATGAGGAAAAGTAGATTTGATTGGATTAGAATTTTGCCCTGCAACTGGAACCCTTAATAAGTTGTTACGATACTCATTAGAAACTGCATAAAGTTCATTATGTGCAAGGAGTGAAGAATTCATCAAACATGACACAGTCATTGAATTCCTTCCTAAGTCCACCATACTACATTTTAATATACAGGATATGAAATTGTGCACCTGTTATTTTAATCATTTTTCTATAACATTGATTTCTGAGGTTTCCCTGGGCCAAATGGAGGTTTTCAGTGTAGTATAATAGGAAGGGGTACACATCTCTAATCCACAACTCTTCATTGATCACTCGACAACCAGATTACAGATTAGATATTCTGACCAAGTGTTAAAGTTTATGGTTATATTTCAATACCATGATAACATCAGAGTAGATTGGCTGCAATTTCAAAAATCTTTGTGACAAAAAAAACCATAGAAGATTTTCAACTTGTTACCCTATAAAATTTCACACTTTCTTCTGGATGTTAAAAGTTGTTTGGTGTTCATGTAATGAAGATGTGCATATTGTTTCAGAAAAGTACATTCTATATATTCTTCTCTGAATTTCTCTTGTACCAGTACTTGTTTTTCATCATAATTATGGATTTTTGTTAAAATTTGCAGTGAAGATGTAACAAGTATATATACTGCTTTTGTATTTCAATCACATTATTTTTCTTCAGAGTAATGATGTTTTATTTATGTTTTATAAAACAATATTGATATTCATGATATGGTTACATATATTTACTACCGATATAAGAAAACATGACGTTCTTGTTTCTGCCTTGAGTCATTTGAAAAATGCATTACCAGTACATCAATAGAATCCTCTAGTAATATACAATTCTGTAGAGTTTGTACGCTTTCTTTTCAATATATTTTGTTTCACAAGTTTCAGATAGAAACTTGTCTACTTTGAATCTCTTTATTAGAAGTTTATTCCACAATTACACAAATTTCCATTGATGGACTGAGCAGGTGCACCACCCTAACATATATCCACAATAATGGGTGATATCATTCTTTTCATTGTCTGTATATCTTGAAATCACAAATGGGGATGGTACAAAATATGAAAACAAATTCTTGTTGTAAAAATTTATAAACCAATAACAGTGATATATATAAATAATGGCACTATATTTTGCATTTAATTTTTGTGCTATAACATCAACAGTAGTAGGAAGACAAGTATCTATATTATCTTTAACCAGAGGCTCTGAAGAGCCTGTACTGCTCACCCGGTTTAAATAGGCAATGAATAAAAACAAGGGCTTCCTGCATCAGTTTTAATGAAAATTATTATTTTCCAATAAAAGTTATCACTAGATAGAGTCTGTTTGAAAAGTGTAAAAAGAAATGTCATAAGGAAATCATAGAAAAAATCATAAAAACAGACTTTTTGGTCAATAAAAATTTAAAATGTTGGTGTTGGTCCCTTTTGATCCCCTCATATCTTTGAGAGTAAAAGCTACAACGGTAACTAATTTGTTCCAATACTCCAGAAAGATTGTTTTTCAATGGAAAGAACTGCATAGAAATCTGACTTAGTATAAAATTATCTTTTTGGGGCGATGGTCCCTTTTGGCTCCCTTTAACTCTTTTTATTTTTAGAAAACATTTTGAGCTATGTCAAATTTGTTAGAAAAACACACAAGAAATTTAATAAGGTATCAAAAGAAAAAAACCTTATCAGAATTAGATTTAAAATAAAAATTCTAAATTTTGAGTGTAGACCTCATTTTGACCCCCTCATATCTTGGAAACATGAGGGCAAAACGAAATTATCTGTTAACATATTGCATACCGTACTTCATAAATAGAATTTTATAAGAAGCATAAAGAGAAAAAGTTATCAAATTGGTTGTAAAAAAATTAATATTCCACATAGAAAAACAGAATACACCTTGGTGACACCTTGGGCCTCTTGTTTTGTGAAGAATTATGAATCGGGAAGAAAAAAAACACATAAACTTTGTAGCAGACCATCCAATGAACATTCCCGCCAAATTTAGATCCAGTGATTTTTTTTGGGAGAAGAAGATTAAGATGTGAAATGTTTACAGACAATTACAACAATGACGGATGCCAAGTGATGACAATACATAACATGATCCTTTGGGTAAGTTGAACTAATAAAAGGATATAAAGTGCACAGTGTACTTTACTGACCAACATCTGTATGTTTTCATAATTTTTATGTCAAATTACATGCAGGGAGACAGTGATATATGATCAACTATTACAAAAATGTTCCAGTTTATATCCAGTGGCAGTAATTTATAATCATTTTTACATAGATATACAAAAACGTATATAAAAAGAGCACATTCAGTTTTTGGACAAAATTACAGACTTCTGTATCATCTATTAAAATATTCTCATCTTGTTAATATAAAAATTTTGATTTTAATAATAATATAAACTAGGAAGAACTGTTTTAGATACCTAAAACTTATGTCTCCCCTTAATGTGGCCATCTGTACAACAATGAGTTACACATTATGAGTTTAATGATACTATTTAAAAAACAATTATTTGACCTTGAGGTCAAAGGTCAAGGTCCCACAAAGGTCATTATGGTACGTGACACACCGCCTTATGGTCATGCACCCACATACCAAATATCATTGACCTATCTCGAAAGACAAAAATGTTATGGCCCGGACAAGAAAATACTATTTAAAAAACAATTATTTGACCTTGAGGTCAAAGGTCAAGGTCCCACAAAGGTTATTACAGTATGCGACACACCGCCTTATGGTCATGCACCCACATACCAAATATAATTGACCTATCTGGAAAGACAAAAACGTTATGGTCCGGACAAGTTTCGCTGAGAAGAAGCAGAAGCAGGGCAAGCAGAAGAAGTGGAAGCGGAAGAAAAATCAGACTAAAACAATATGTCTCCCTTCGTTCGAAGGGGAGACATAATAATACATAGTGACTAGATTTTATAATATATAAATCTCTATATAAAAAAATACCAGTACAAGTAAATGTATGACTGTATGTGTATTTCTAACTAATTAGTGTAGTGAAAATTAAGAGTATTTTATTCTTTATATAGCCATTTAAAGTATAAGATACAACCTATCTAACAATACATTTTTTCCAAAAAAACATCAGAGATGCACATCCCTAATAACACTTCTGACATTCACCTCCATTAAAACAGAATTTGTTGGATAATCGAGGGAAATTATTCTGTATTTCATTAATCTTAAGATAATTTTAACAGTTCAAGTCAATTGGATCATTAAAATTATACTTCATGTATTCAAAGGTTATGAACTACATATGTATATTGGATCAAAATTGACCTTGACCTGTCACCTATATTGACTAAATCTAAATATAGTACAAATGTACACATTACTGTGGTATTTTAACTTAATAATATACTGAACTTAAGAACAAAGACTAGCAACTAATAGCTGACAAAAGTTGGCCCTTAAACAAAGTAATAGATGAGTTTGACTTGGTCATAACTCTCCTACCAAATAAACAAAATAAAAATCAACAGGCTACTAGCATTCAGGGGGATCTATAAACAGTATTTATAATAATTCTGAAGATTCATGAATATACGAGATTAGTTGCTAAAGATAAAGATTTCAGTTGAGTATTGAAGCAACAGATACTATCATTTCAAATTCTTTAGGTAGGATAAATATAAACCATATCTTCAGAGAATATTTTGACTGAATAATTTTTATTCTGAGAAAAAATTTAATTTTATCATTTGAAATTGGTATCAATAAAAAAAAAAGCTTAGATGCATATTATATATACTGGCAATTGTATATACAATTAAAAAACATAATGTCGTCCTCTTGAGTATAATATATGAGCTTCATAATTATCATTACATGTAAAAAAAAAAAAAAAAAAAGTCACAGTACACTGTTGACAATTATTTTGCTGTTCATGCTGTTTTATCCACCTTTCCTGCATACAGAACTTTAACTACACCTTTAGCTACATTTGTTGACACTCCTACTATATTTGGTGCCTAAAAATAAATTTGTTCAGATCTTGTATTAAACTCTAGATTATTGCTCTATATTATATGTACAATCCAAAATGTTCAGCCTAAAACAAATCTCATTTTAAACCCAAAAAGTTCATCCAACCCTATCTAAAACCCATAATATATAGCATATAGCCAACTTTGCCCTGCCTATATCCCAAAATTTCCAGCCTACAGCTAATTCTGCCTAAAACCCAAAATGTTGATTCTACAGCCAATCCTAAGTAAATCCCAAATTGTCTAGCCTACAGCCAACTTTGCATTAAACCCAGAATTCCCAGCCTACAGCCAACCTTAACTTAAACCCAACATGTCCAGCTTACAACCAATGCTGGAGATAAATACCTTAGTTTTACAATATATAAATATAATATCCATACATTAATGATATAGTATCAATTACTAAAAACTCCATGTTAGCATAGAACTGTCTTAGGTAATATCACTGCACCAGCAGTGGTAGTAACAAGCAACACTGCTATCAATATTTATTTACTGCACCCAATACAAATTTATAATCAGTTTTTTATGTGGTTCTTGATGCCAATCACTGAAACAGTTGTAAAATTAAGTTTAAATACCAAACATCAATAAATAAATGATACTTACGTATATAAAAAAATCTTTGAGCAAAAGGCCATAAAATAGCCAGGCAAAAGAGCAACTTAGATTTCCTAATATCATAACGACCGACATTCCCTCCGAGCTCTTCTCTTTCATACAATCAATCTAAATTTAAAATATAATCTTTAAAATTAAGGTGCTAGATGTTAATATTTTATCCCTAAGTAATAGTCCTATACGCCATGGAACATTAAGTTTTACAAGGAAACTTCATTAGCTGGTTTAACCCTGCCACATTTTTGTGCCTGTCCCAAGCCAGGACCTGGATTTCCACCGTCATATGTTGTGGTCCTTTTTTTGTTTGTTCAGTGAGTGAAGGTGAGAGGTGATTATTTGTTTTGTTTATTTTGGTAGAATTATTGACCACCATTGTTTAATCAACTTTGTTTTGTTTTGTTTATTTTGGTGGAATTATTGACCACCATTATTGTTTAATCAACTTTGTTTTGTTTTGTTTATTTTGGTAGAATTATTGACCACCATTGTTTAATCAACTTTGTTTTGTTTTGCTTATTTTGGTGGAATTATTGACCACCATTATTGTTTAATCAACTTTGTTTTGTTTTGCTTATTTTGGTAGAATTATTGACCACCATTGTTTAATCAACTTTGTTTTGTTTTGCTTATTTTGGTGGAATTATTGACCACCATTATTGTTTAATCAACTTTGTTTTGTTTTGTTTATTTTGGTAGAATTATTGACCACCATTGTTTAATCAACTTTGTTTTGTTTTGTTTATTTTGGTGGAATTATTGACCACCATTATTGTTTAATCAACTTTCTTTTGTTTTGTTTATTTTGGTGGAATTATTGACCACCATTGTTTAATCAACTTTGTTTTGTTTTGTTTATTTTGGTAGAATTATTGACCACCATTGTTTAATCAACTTTGTTTTGTTTTGTTTATTTTGGTAGAATTATTGACCACCATTATTGTTTAATCAACTTTCTTTTGTTTTGTTTATTTTGGTAGAATTATTGACCACCATTGTTTAATCAACTTTGTTTTGTTTTGTTTATTTTGGTAGAATTATTGACCACCATTGTTTAATCAACTTTGTTTTGTTTTGTTTATTTTGGTGGAATTATTGACCACCATTATTGTTTAATCAACTTTGTTTTGTTTTGTTTATTTTGGTGGAATTATTGACCACCATTGTTTAATCAACTTTGTTTTGTTTTGTTTATTTTGGTAGAATTATTGACCACCATTGTTTAATCAACTTTGTTTTGTTTTGTTTATTTTGGTGGAATTATTGACCACCATTATTGTTTAATCAACTTTGTTTTGTTTTGTTTATTTTGGTAGAATTATTGACCACCATTATTGTTTAATCAACTTTGTTTTGTTTTGTTTATTTTGGTGGAATCATTGACCACCATTGTTTAATCAACTTTGTTTTGTTTTGTTTATTTTGGTGGAATTATTGACCACCATTATTGTTTAATCAACTTTCTTTTGTTTTGTTTATTTTGGTGGAATTATTGACCACCATTGTTTAATCAACTTTCTTTTGTTTTGTTTATTTTGGTAGAATTATTGACCACCATTGTTTAATCAACTTTGTTTTGTTTTGTTTATTTTGGTGGAATTATTGACCACCATTATTGTTTAATCAACTTTCTTTTGTTTTGTTTATTTTGGTGGAATTATTGACCACCATTGTTTAATCAACTTTCTTTTGTTTTGTTTATTTTGGTGGAATTATTGACCACCATTGTTTAATCAACTTTCTTTTGTTTTGTTTATTTTGGTAGAATTATTGACCACCATTGTTTAATCAACTTTCTTTTGTTTTGTTTATTTTGGTAGAATTATTGACCACCATTGTTTAATCAACTTTGTTTTGTTTTGTTTATTTTGGTGGAATTATTGACCACCATTATTGTTTAATCAACTTTCTTTTGTTTTGTTTATTTTGGTAGAATTATTGACCACCATTGTTTAATCAACTTTCTTTTGTTTTGTTTATTTTGGTGGAATTATTGACCACCATTATTGTTTAATCAACTTTGCTTTGTTTTGTTTATTTTGGTAGAATTATTGACCACCATTGTTTAATCAACTTTCTTTTGTTTTGTTTATTTTGGTAGAATTATTGACCACCATTGTTTAATCAACTTTGTTTTGTTTTGTCTATTTTGGTAGAATTATTGACCACCATTGTTTAATCAACTTTGTTTTGTTTTGTTTATTTTGGTAGAATTATTGACCACCATTGTTTAATCAACTTTCTTTTGTTTTGTTTATTTTGGTGGAATTATTGACCACCATTATTGTTTAATCAACTTTGTTTTGTTTTGTTTATTTTGGTGGAATTATTGACCACCATTGTTTAATCAACTTTGTTTTGTTTTGTTTATTTTGGTGGAATTATTGACCACCATTATTGTTTAATCAACTTTCTTTTGTTTCGTTTATTTTGGTGGAATTATTGACCACCATTGTTTAATCAACTTTGTTTTGTTTTGTTTATTTTGGTGGAATTATTGACCACCATTGTTTAATCAACTTTCTTTTGTTTTGTTTATTTTGGTGGAATTATTGACCACCATTATTGTTTAATCAACTTTGTTTTGTTTTGTTTATTTTGGTAGAATTATTGACCACCATTGTTTAATCAACTTTGTTTTGTTTTGCTTATTTTGGTGGAATTATTGACCACCATTATTGTTTAATCAACTTTGTTTTGTTTTGCTTATTTTGGTAGAATTATTGACCACCATTGTTTAATCAACTTTGTTTTGTTTTGCTTATTTTGGTGGAATTATTGACCACCATTATTGTTTAATCAACTTTGTTTTGTTTTGTTTATTTTGGTAGAATTATTGACCACCATTGTTTAATCAACTTTGTTTTGTTTTGTTTATTTTGGTGGAATTATTGACCACCATTATTGTTTAATCAACTTTCTTTTGTTTTGTTTATTTTGGTGGAATTATTGACCACCATTGTTTAATCAACTTTGTTTTGTTTTGTTTATTTTGGTAGAATTATTGACCACCATTGTTTAATCAACTTTGTTTTGTTTTGTTTATTTTGGTAGAATTATTGACCACCATTATTGTTTAATCAACTTTGTTTTGTTTTGTTTATTTTGGTAGAATTATTGACCACCATTGTTTAATCAACTTTGTTTTGTTTTGTTTATTTTGGTGGAATTATTGACCACCATTATTGTTTAATCAACTTTGTTTTGTTTTGTTTATTTTGGTAGAATTATTGACCACCATTGTTTAATCAACTTTCTTTTGTTTTGTTTATTTTGGTGGAATTATTGACCACCACTGTTTAATCAACTTTCTTTTGTTTTGCTTATTTTGGTAGAATTATTGACCACCATTGTTTAATCAACTTTGTTTTGTTTTGTTTATTTTGGTGGAATTATTGACCACCATTATTGTTTAATCAACTTTCTTTTGTTTTGTTTATTTTGGTAGAATTATTGACCACCATTGTTTAATCAACTTTGTTTTGTTTTGTTTATTTTGGTGGAATTATTGACCACCATTGTTTAATCAACTTTCTTTTGTTTTGCTTATTTTGGTGGAATTATTGACCACCATTATTGTTTAATCAACTTTGTTTTGTTTTGTTTATTTTGGTAGAATTATTGACCACCATTGTTTAATCAACTTTGTTTTGTTTTGTTTATTTTGGTGGAATTATTGACCACCATTATTGTTTAATCAACTTTCTTTTGTTTTGTTTATTTTGGTGGAATTATTGACCACCATTGTTTAATCAACTTTGTTTTGTTTTGTTTATTTTGGTAGAATTATTGACCACCATTGTTTAATCAACTTTGTTTTGTTTTGTTTATTTTGGTGGAATTATTGACCACCATTATTGTTTAATCAGCTTTGTTTTGTTTTGTTTATTTTGGTAGAATTATTGACCACCATTGTTTAATCAACTTTGTTTTGTTTTGTTTATTTTGGTGGAATTATTGACCACCATTATTGTTTAATCAACTTTGTTTTGTTTTGTTTATTTTGGTAGAATTATTGACCACCATTATTGTTTAATCAACTTTGTTTTGTTTTGTTTATTTTGGTGGAATCATTGACCACCATTGTTTAATCAACTTTGTTTTGTTTTGTTTATTTTGGTGGAATTATTGACCACCATTATTGTTTAATCAACTTTCTTTTGTTTTGTTTATTTTGGTGGAATTATTGACCACCATTGTTTAATCAACTTTCTTTTGTTTTGTTTATTTTGGTAGAATTATTGACCACCATTGTTTAATCAACTTTGTTTTGTTTTGTTTATTTTGGTGGAATTATTGACCACCATTATTGTTTAATCAACTTTCTTTTGTTTTGTTTATTTTGGTGGAATTATTGACCACCATTGTTTAATCAACTTTCTTTTGTTTTGTTTATTTTGGTGGAATTATTGACCACCATTGTTTAATCAACTTTCTTTTGTTTTGTTTATTTTGGTAGAATTATTGACCACCATTGTTTAATCAACTTTCTTTTGTTTTGTTTATTTTGGTAGAATTATTGACCACCATTGTTTAATCAACTTTGTTTTGTTTTGCTTATTTTGGTGGAATTATTGACCACCATTATTGTTTAATCAACTTTCTTTTGTTTTGTTTATTTTGGTAGAATTATTGACCACCATTGTTTAATCAACTTTCTTTTGTTTTGTTTATTTTGGTGGAATTATTGACCACCATTATTGTATAATCAACTTTCTTTTGTTTTGTTTATTTTGGTAGAATTATTGACCACCATTGTTTAATCAACTTTCTTTTGTTTTGTTTATTTTGGTAGAATTATTGACCACCATTGTTTAATCAACTTTGTTTTGTTTTGTTTATTTTGGTGGAATTATTGACCACCATTATTGTTTAATCAACTTTGTTTTGTTTTGTTTATTTTGGTGGAATTATTGACCACCATTATTGTTTAATCAACTTTCTTTTGTTTTGTTTATTTTGGTGGAATTATTGACCACCATTGTTTAATCAACTTTCTTTTGTTTTGTTTATTTTGGTAGAATTATTGACCACCATTGTTTAATCAACTTTGTTTTGTTTTGTTTATTTTGGTGGAATTATTGACCACCATTATTGTTTAATCAACTTTCTTTTGTTTTGTTTATTTTGGTGGAATTATTGACCACCATTGTTTAATCAACTTTCTTTTGTTTTGTTTATTTTGGTGGAATTATTGACCACCATTGTTTAATCAACTTTCTTTTGTTTTGTTTATTTTGGTAGAATTATTGACCACCATTGTTTAATCAACTTTCTTTTGTTTTGTTTATTTTGGTAGAATTATTGACCACCATTGTTTAATCAACTTTGTTTTGTTTTGTTTATTTTGGTGGAATTATTGACCACCATTATTGTTTAATCAACTTTCTTTTGTTTTGTTTATTTTGGTAGAATTATTGACCACCATTGTTTAATCAACTTTCTTTTGTTTTGTTTATTTTGGTGGAATTATTGACCACCATTATTGTTTAATCAACTTTGTTTTGTTTTGTTTATTTTGGTAGAATTATTGACCACCATTGTTTAATCAACTTTCTTTTGTTTTGTTTATTTTGGTAGAATTATTGACCACCATTGTTTAATCAACTTTGTTTTGTTTTGTCTATTTTGGTAGAATTATTGACCACCATTGTTTAATCAACTTTGTTTTGTTTTGTTTATTTTGGTAGAATTATTGACCACCATTGTTTAATCAACTTTGTTTTGTTTTGTTTATTTTGGTGGAATTATTGACCACCATTATTGTTTAATCAACTTTCTTTTGTTTTGTTTATTTTGGTGGAATTATTGACCACCATTGTTTAATCAACTTTGTTTTGTTTTGTTTATTTTGGTGGAATTATTGACCACCATTATTGTTTAATCAACTTTCTTTTGTTTCGTTTATTTTGGTGGAATTATTGACCACCATTGTTTAATCAACTTTGTTTTGTTTTGTTTATTTTGGTGGAATTATTGACCACCATTATTGTTTAATCAACTTTCTTTTGTTTTGTTTATTTTGGTGGAATTATTGACCACCATTGTTTAATCAACTTTCTTTTGTTTTGTTTATTTTGGTAGAATTATTGACCACCATTGTTTAATCAACTTTGTTTTGTTTTGTTTATTTTGGTGGAATTATTGACCACCATTATTGTTTAATCAACTTTCTTTTGTTTTGTTTATTTTGGTGGAATTATTGACCACCATTGTTTAATCAACTTTCTTTTGTTTTGTTTATTTTGGTGGAATTATTGACCACCATTGTTTAATCAACTTTCTTTTGTTTTGTTTATTTTGGTAGAATTATTGACCACCATTGTTTAATCAACTTTCTTTTGTTTTGTTTATTTTGGTAGAATTATTGACCACCATTGTTTAATCAACTTTGTTTTGTTTTGCTTATTTTGGTGGAATTATTGACCACCATTATTGTTTAATCAACTTTCTTTTGTTTTGTTTATTTTGGTAGAATTATTGACCACCATTGTTTAATCAACTTTCTTTTGTTTTGTTTATTTTGGTAGAATTATTGACCACCATTGTTTAATCAACTTTGTTTTGTTTTGTTTATTTTGGTGGAATTATTGACCACCATTATTGTTTAATCAACTTTGTTTTGTTTTGTTTATTTTGGTGGAATTATTGACCACCATTATTGTTTAATCAACTTTCTTTTGTTTTGTTTATTTTGGTGGAATTATTGACCACCATTGTTTAATCAACTTTCTTTTGTTTTGTTTATTTTGGTAGAATTATTGACCACCATTGTTTAATCAACTTTGTTTTGTTTTGTTTATTTTGGTGGAATTATTGACCACCATTATTGTTTAATCAACTTTCTTTTGTTTTGTTTATTTTGGTGGAATTATTGACCACCATTGTTTAATCAACTTTCTTTTGTTTTGTTTATTTTGGTGGAATTATTGACCACCATTGTTTAATCAACTTTCTTTTGTTTTGTTTATTTTGGTAGAATTATTGACCACCATTGTTTAATCAACTTTCTTTTGTTTTGTTTATTTTGGTAGAATTATTGACCACCATTGTTTAATCAACTTTGTTTTGTTTTGTTTATTTTGGTGGAATTATTGACCACCATTATTGTTTAATCAACTTTCTTTTGTTTTGTTTATTTTGGTAGAATTATTGACCACCATTGTTTAATCAACTTTCTTTTGTTTTGTTTATTTTGGTGGAATTATTGACCACCATTATTGTTTAATCAACTTTGTTTTGTTTTGTTTATTTTGGTAGAATTATTGACCACCATTGTTTAATCAACTTTCTTTTGTTTTGTTTATTTTGGTAGAATTATTGACCACCATTGTTTAATCAACTTTGTTTTGTTTTGTCTATTTTGGTAGAATTATTGACCACCATTGTTTAATCAACTTTGTTTTGTTTTGTTTATTTTGGTAGAATTATTGACCACCATTGTTTAATCAACTTTGTTTTGTTTTGTTTATTTTGGTGGAATTATTGACCACCATTATTGTTTAATCAACTTTGTTTTGTTTTGTTTATTTTGGTGGAATTATTGACCACCATTGTTTAATCAACTTTGTTTTGTTTTGTTTATTTTGGTGGAATTATTGACCACCATTATTGTTTAATCAACTTTCTTTTGTTTCGTTTATTTTGGTGGAATTATTGACCACCATTGTTTAATCAACTTTGTTTTGTTTTGTTTATTTTGGTGGAATTATTGACCACCATTGTTTAATCAACTTTGTTTTGTTTTGCTTATTTTGGTGGAATTATTGACCACCATTATTGTTTAATCAACTTTGTTTTGTTTTGTTTATTTTGGTAGAATTATTGACCACCATTGTTTAATCAACTTTGTTTTGTTTTGTTTATTTTGGTGGAATTATTGACCACCATTATTGTTTAATCAACTTTCTTTTGTTTTGTTTATTTTGGTGGAATTATTGACCACCATTGTTTAATCAACTTTGTTTTGTTTTGTTTATTTTGGTAGAATTATTGACCACCATTGTTTAATCAACTTTGTTTTGTTTTGTTTATTTTGGTAGAATTATTGACCACCATTATTGTTTAATCAACTTTGTTTTGTTTTGTTTATTTTGGTAGAATTATTGACCACCATTGTTTAATCAACTTTGTTTTGTTTTGTTTATTTTGGTGGAATTATTGACCACCATTGTTTAATCAACTTTGTTTTGTTTTGTTTATTTTGGTAGAATTATTGACCACCATTATTGTTTAATCAACTTTCTTTTGTTTTGTTTATTTTGGTGGAATTATTGACCACCATTGTTTAATCAACTTTCTTTTGTTTTGTTTATTTTGGTAGAATTATTGACCACCATTGTTTAATCAACTTTGTTTTGTTTTGTTTATTTTGGTGGAATTATTGACCACCATTATTGTTTAATCAACTTTCTTTTGTTTTGTTTATTTTGGTGGAATTATTGACCACCATTGTTTAATCAACTTTCTTTTGTTTTGTTTATTTTGGTGGAATTATTGACCACCATTGTTTAATCAACTTTCTTTTGTTTTGTTTATTTTGGTAGAATTATTGACCACCATTGTTTAATCAACTTTCTTTTGTTTTGTTTATTTTGGTAGAATTATTGACCACCATTGTTTAATCAACTTTCTTTTGTTTTGTTTATTTTGGTAGAATTATTGACCACCATTGTTTAATCAACTTTCTTTTGTTTTGTTTATTTTGGTAGAATTATTGACCACCATTGTTTAATCAACTTTCTTTTGTTTTGTTTATTTTGGTAGAATTATTGACCACCATTGTTTAATCAACTTTGTTTTGTTTTGTTTATTTTGGTGGAATTATTGACCACCATTATTGTTTAATCAACTTTCTTTTGTTTTGTTTATTTTGGTAGAATTATTGACCACCATTGTTTAATCAACTTTCTTTTGTTTTGTTTATTTTGGTGGAATTATTGACCACCATTATTGTTTAATCAACTTTGTTTTGTTTTGTTTATTTTGGTAGAATTATTGACCACCATTGTTTAATCAACTTTCTTTTGTTTTGTTTATTTTGGTAGAATTATTGACCACCATTGTTTAATCAACTTTGTTTTGTTTTGTCTATTTTGGTAGAATTATTGACCACCATTGTTTAATCAACTTTGTTTTGTTTTGTTTATTTTGGTAGAATTATTGACCACCATTGTTTAATCAACTTTGTTTTGTTTTGTTTATTTTGGTGGAATTATTGACCACCATTATTGTTTAATCAACTTTGTTTTGTTTTGTTTATTTTGGTGGAATTATTGACCACCATTGTTTAATCAACTTTGTTTTGTTTTGTTTATTTTGGTGGAATTATTGACCACCATTATTGTTTAATCAACTTTCTTTTGTTTCGTTTATTTTGGTGGAATTATTGACCACCATTGTTTAATCAACTTTGTTTTGTTTTGTTTATTTTGGTGGAATTATTGACCACCATTGTTTAATCAACTTTGTTTTGTTTTGCTTATTTTGGTGGAATTATTGACCACCATTATTGTTTAATCAACTTTGTTTTGTTTTGTTTATTTTGGTAGAATTATTGACCACCATTGTTTAATCAACTTTGTTTTGTTTTGTTTATTTTGGTGGAATTATTGACCACCATTATTGTTTAATCAACTTTCTTTTGTTTTGTTTATTTTGGTGGAATTATTGACCACCATTGTTTAATCAACTTTGTTTTGTTTTGTTTATTTTGGTAGAATTATTGACCACCATTGTTTAATCAACTTTGTTTTGTTTTGTTTATTTTGGTAGAATTATTGACCACCATTATTGTTTAATCAACTTTGTTTTGTTTTGTTTATTTTGGTAGAATTATTGACCACCATTGTTTAATCAACTTTGTTTTGTTTTGTTTATTTTGGTGGAATTATTGACCACCATTGTTTAATCAACTTTGTTTTGTTTTGTTTATTTTGGTAGAATTATTGACCACCATTATTGTTTAATCAACTTTCTTTTGTTTTGTTTATTTTGGTGGAATTATTGACCACCATTGTTTAATCAACTTTCTTTTGTTTTGTTTATTTTGGTAGAATTATTGACCACCATTGTTTAATCAACTTTGTTTTGTTTTGTTTATTTTGGTGGAATTATTGACCACCATTATTGTTTAATCAACTTTCTTTTGTTTTGTTTATTTTGGTGGAATTATTGACCACCATTGTTTAATCAACTTTCTTTTGTTTTGTTTATTTTGGTGGAATTATTGACCACCATTGTTTAATCAACTTTCTTTTGTTTTGTTTATTTTGGTAGAATTATTGACCACCATTGTTTAATCAACTTTCTTTTGTTTTGTTTATTTTGGTAGAATTATTGACCACCATTGTTTAATCAACTTTGTTTTGTTTTGTTTATTTTGGTGGAATTATTGACCACCATTATTGTTTAATCAACTTTCTTTTGTTTTGTTTATTTTGGTAGAATTATTGACCACCATTGTTTAATCAACTTTCTTTTGTTTTGTTTATTTTGGTGGAATTATTGACCACCATTATTGTTTAATCAACTTTGTTTTGTTTTGTTTATTTTGGTAGAATTATTGACCACCATTGTTTAATCAACTTTCTTTTGTTTTGTTTATTTTGGTAGAATTATTGACCACCATTGTTTAATCAACTTTGTTTTGTTTTGTCTATTTTGGTAGAATTATTGACCACCATTGTTTAATCAACTTTGTTTTGTTTTGTTTATTTTGGTAGAATTATTGACCACCATTGTTTAATCAACTTTGTTTTGTTTTGTTTATTTTGGTGGAATTATTGACCACCATTATTGTTTAATCAACTTTGTTTTGTTTTGTTTATTTTGGTGGAATTATTGACCACCATTGTTTAATCAACTTTGTTTTGTTTTGTTTATTTTGGTGGAATTATTGACCACCATTATTGTTTAATCAACTTTCTTTTGTTTCGTTTATTTTGGTGGAATTATTGACCACCATTGTTTAATCAACTTTGTTTTGTTTTGTTTATTTTGGTGGAATTATTGACCACCATTGTTTAATCAACTTTGTTTTGTTTTGCTTATTTTGGTGGAATTATTGACCACCATTATTGTTTAATCAACTTTGTTTTGTTTTGTTTATTTTGGTAGAATTATTGACCACCATTGTTTAATCAACTTTGTTTTGTTTTGTTTATTTTGGTGGAATTATTGACCACCATTATTGTTTAATCAACTTTCTTTTGTTTTGTTTATTTTGGTGGAATTATTGACCACCATTGTTTAATCAACTTTGTTTTGTTTTGTTTATTTTGGTAGAATTATTGACCACCATTGTTTAATCAACTTTGTTTTGTTTTGTTTATTTTGGTAGAATTATTGACCACCATTATTGTTTAATCAACTTTGTTTTGTTTTGTTTATTTTGGTAGAATTATTGACCACCATTGTTTAATCAACTTTGTTTTGTTTTGTTTATTTTGGTGGAATTATTGACCACCATTATTGTTTAATCAACTTTGTTTTGTTTTGTTTATTTTGGTAGAATTATTGACCACCATTGTTTAATCAACTTTCTTTTGTTTTGTTTATTTTGGTGGAATTATTGACCACCACTGTTTAATCAACTTTCTTTTGTTTTGCTTATTTTGGTAGAATTATTGACCACCATTGTTTAATCAACTTTGTTTTGTTTTGTTTATTTTGGTGGAATTATTGACCACCATTATTGTTTAATCAACTTTCTTTTGTTTTGTTTATTTTGGTAGAATTATTGACCACCATTGTTTAATCAACTTTCTTTTGTTTTGTTTATTTTGGTGGAATTATTGACCACCATTATTGTTTAATCAACTTTCTTTTGTTTTGTTTATTTTGGTGGAATTATTGACCACCATTGTTTAATCAACTTTCTTTTGTTTTGCTTATTTTGGTGGAATTATTGTTTAATCAACTTTGTTTTGTTTTGTTTATTTTGGTAGAATTATTGACCACCATTGATTAATCAACTTTGTTTTGTTTTGTTTATTTTGGTGGAATTATTGACCACCATTATTGTTTAATCAACTTTCTTTTGTTTTGTTTATTTTGGTGGAATTATTGACCACCATTGTTTAATCAACTTTGTTTTGTTTTGTTTATTTTGGTGGAATTATTGACCACCATTGTTTAATCAACTTTGTTTTGTTTTGTTTATTTTGGTGGAATTATTGACCACCATTATTGTTTAATCAGCTTTGTTTTGTTTTGTTTATTTTGGTAGAATTATTGACCACCATTGTTTAATCAACTTTGTTTTGTTTTGTTTATTTTGGTAGAATTATTGACCACCATTGTTTAATCAACTTTGTTTTGTTTTGTTTATTTTGGTAGAATTATTGACCACCATTATTGTTTAATCAACTTTGTTTTGTTTTGTTTATTTTGGTGGAATCATTGACCACCATTGTTTAATCAACTTTGTTTTGTTTTGTTTATTTTGGTGGAATTATTGACCACCATTATTGTTTAATCAACTTTCTTTTGTTTTGTTTATTTTGGTAGAATTATTGACCACCATTGTTTAATCAACTTTGTTTTGTTTTGTTTATTTTGGTGGAATTATTGACCACCATTATTGTTTAATCAACTTTCTTTTGTTTTGTTTATTTTGGTGGAATTATTGACCACCATTGTTTAATCAACTTTCTTTTGTTTTGTTTATTTTGGTGGAATTATTGACCACCATTGTTTAATCAACTTTCTTTTGTTTTGTTTATTTTGGTAGAATTATTGACCACCATTGTTTAATCAACTTTCTTTTGTTTTGTTTATTTTGGTAGAATTATTGACCACCATTGTTTAATCAACTTTGTTTTGTTTTGCTTATTTTGGTGGAATTATTGACCACCATTATTGTTTAATCAACTTTCTTTTGTTTTGTTTATTTTGGTAGAATTATTGACCACCATTGTTTAATCAACTTTCTTTTGTTTTGTTTATTTTGGTGGAATTATTGACCACCATTATTGTATAATCAACTTTCTTTTGTTTTGTTTATTTTGGTAGAATTATTGACCACCATTGTTTAATCAACTTTGTTTTGTTTTGTTTATTTTGGTGGAATTATTGACCACCATTATTGTTTAATCAACTTTGTTTTGTTTTGTTTATTTTGGTAGAATTATTGACCACCATTATTGTTTAATCAACTTTGTTTTGTTTTGTTTATTTTGGTGGAATCATTGACCACCATTGTTTAATCAACTTTGTTTTGTTTTGTTTATTTTGGTGGAATTATTGACCACCATTATTGTTTAATCAACTTTCTTTTTTTTTGTTTATTTTGGTGGAATTATTGACCACCATTGTTTAATCAACTTTCTTTTGTTTTGTTTATTTTGGTAGAATTATTGACCACCATTGTTTAATCAACTTTGTTTTGTTTTGTTTATTTTGGTGGAATTATTGACCACCATTATTGTTTAATCAACTTTGTTTTGTTTTGTTTATTTTGGTGGAATTATTGACCACCATTGTTTAATCAACTTTCTTTTGTTTTGTTTATTTTGGTGGAATTATTGACCACCATTGTTTAATCAACTTTCTTTTGTTTTGTTTATTTTGGTAGAATTATTGACCACCATTGTTTAATCAACTTTCTTTTGTTTTGTTTATTTTGGTAGAATTATTGACCACCATTGTTTAATCAACTTTGTTTTGTTTTGCTTATTTTGGTGGAATTATTGACCACCATTATTGTTTAATCAACTTTCTTTTGTTTTGTTTATTTTGGTAGAATTATTGACCACCATTGTTTAATCAACTTTCTTTTGTTTTGTTTATTTTGGTGGAATTATTGACCACCATTATTGTATAATCAACTTTCTTTTGTTTTGTTTATTTTGGTAGAATTATTGACCACCATTGTTTAATCAACTTTCTTTTGTTTTGTTTATTTTGGTAGAATTATTGACCACCATTGTTTAATCAACTTTGTTTTGTTTTGTCTATTTTGGTAGAATTATTGACCACCATTGTTTAATCAACTTTGTTTTGTTTTGTTTATTTTGGTAGAATTATTGACCACCATTGTTTAATCAACTTTGTTTTGTTTTGTTTATTTTGGTGGAATTATTGACCACCATTATTGTTTAATCAACTTTGTTTTGTTTTGTTTATTTTGGTGGAATTATTGACCACCATTGTTTAATCAACTTTGTTTTGTTTTGTTTATTTTGGTGGAATTATTGACCACCATTGTTTAATCAACTTTCTTTTGTTTTGCTTATTTTGGTGGAATTATTGACCACCATTATTGTTTAATCAACTTTGTTTTGTTTTGTTTATTTTGGTAGAATTATTGACCACCATTGTTTAATCAACTTTGTTTTGTTTTGCTTATTTTGGTGGAATTATTGACCACCATTATTGTTTAATCAGCTTTGTTTTGTTTTGTTTATTTTGGTAGAATTATTGACCACCATTGTTTAATCAACTTTGTTTTGTTTTGTTTATTTTGGTGGAATTATTGACCACCATTATTGTTTAATCAACTTTGTTTTGTTTTGTTTATTTTGGTAGAATTATTGACCACCATTATTGTTTAATCAACTTTGTTTTGTTTTGTTTATTTTGGTGGAATTATTGACCACCATTATTGTTTAATCAACTTTCTTTTGTTTTGTTTATTTTGGTGGAATTATTGACCACCATTGTTTAATCAACTTTCTTTTGTTTTGTTTATTTTGGTAGAATTATTGACCACCATTGTTTAATCAACTTTGTTTTGTTTTGTTTATTTTGGTGGAATTATTGACCACCATTATTGTTTAATCAACTTTCTTTTGTTTTGTTTATTTTGGTGGAATTATTGACCACCATTGTTTAATCAACTTTCTTTTGTTTTGTTTATTTTGGTGGAATTATTGACCACCATTGTTTAATCAACTTTCTTTTGTTTTGTTTATTTTGGTAGAATTATTGACCACCATTGTTTAATCAACTTTCTTTTGTTTTGTTTATTTTGGTAGAATTATTGACCACCATTGTTTAATCAACTTTCTTTTGTTTTGTTTATTTTGGTAGAATTATTGACCACCATTGTTTAATCAACTTTGTTTTGTTTTGTTTATTTTGGTGGAATTATTGACCACCATTATTGTTTAATCAACTTTCTTTTGTTTTGTTTATTTTGGTGGAATTATTGACCACCATTGTTTAATCAACTTTCTTTTGTTTTGTTTATTTTGGTGGAATTATTGACCACCATTGTTTAATCAACTTTCTTTTGTTTTGTTTATTTTGGTAGAATTATTGACCACCATTGTTTAATCAACTTTCTTTTGTTTTGTTTATTTTGGTAGAATTATTGACCACCATTGTTTAATCAACTTTCTTTTGTTTTGTTTATTTTGGTAGAATTATTGACCACCATTGTTTAATCAACTTTGTTTTGTTTTGTCTATTTTGGTAGAATTATTGACCACCATTGTTTAATCAACTTTGTTTTGTTTTGTTTATTTTGGTAGAATTATTGACCACCATTGTTTAATCAACTTTGTTTTGTTTTGTTTATTTTGGTGGAATTATTGACCACCATTATTGTTTAATCAACTTTGTTTTGTTTTGTTTATTTTGGTGGAATTATTGACCACCATTGTTTAATCAACTTTGTTTTGTTTTGTTTATTTTGGTGGAATTATTGACCACCATTGTTTAATCAACTTTCTTTTGTTTTGCTTATTTTGGTGGAATTATTGACCACCATTATTGTTTAATCAACTTTGTTTTGTTTTGTTTATTTTGGTAGAATTATTGACCACCATTGTTTAATCAACTTTGTTTTGTTTTGTTTATTTTGGTGGAATTATTGACCACCATTATTGTTTAATCAACTTTCTTTTGTTTTGTTTATTTTGGTGGAATTATTGACCACCATTGTTTAATCAACTTTGTTTTGTTTTGTTTATTTTGGTAGAATTATTGACCACCATTGTTTAATCAACTTTGTTTTGTTTTGTTTATTTTGGTGGAATTATTGACCACCATTATTGTTTAATCAGCTTTGTTTTGTTTTGTTTATTTTGGTAGAATTATTGACCACCATTGTTTAATCAACTTTGTTTTGTTTTGTTTATTTTGGTGGAATTATTGACCACCATTATTGTTTAATCAACTTTGTTTTGTTTTGTTTATTTTGGTAGAATTATTGACCACCATTATTGTTTAATCAACTTTGTTTTGTTTTGTTTATTTTGGTGGAATCATTGACCACCATTGTTTAATCAACTTTGTTTTGTTTTGTTTATTTTGGTGGAATTATTGACCACCATTATTGTTTAATCAACTTTCTTTTGTTTTGTTTATTTTGGTGGAATTATTGACCACCATTGTTTAATCAACTTTCTTTTGTTTTGTTTATTTTGGTAGAATTATTGACCACCATTGTTTAATCAACTTTGTTTTGTTTTGTTTATTTTGGTGGAATTATTGACCACCATTATTGTTTAATCAACTTTCTTTTGTTTTGTTTATTTTGGTGGAATTATTGACCACCATTGTTTAATCAACTTTCTTTTGTTTTGTTTATTTTGGTGGAATTATTGACCACCATTGTTTAATCAACTTTCTTTTGTTTTGTTTATTTTGGTAGAATTATTGACCACCATTGTTTAATCAACTTTGTTTTGTTTTGCTTATTTTGGTGGAATTATTGACCACCATTATTGTTTAATCAACTTTCTTTTGTTTTGTTTATTTTGGTAGAATTATTGACCACCATTGTTTAATCAACTTTCTTTTGTTTTGTTTATTTTGGTGGAATTATTGACCACCATTATTGTATAATCAACTTTCTTTTGTTTTGTTTATTTTGGTAGAATTATTGACCACCATTGTTTAATCAACTTTCTTTTGTTTTGTTTATTTTGGTAGAATTATTGACCACCATTGTTTAATCAACTTTGTTTTGTTTTGTCTATTTTGGTAGAATTATTGACCACCATTGTTTAATCAACTTTGTTTTGTTTTGTTTATTTTGGTAGAATTATTGACCACCATTGTTTAATCAACTTTGTTTTGTTTTGTTTATTTTGGTGGAATTATTGACCACCATTATTGTTTAATCAACTTTCTTTTGTTTTGTTTATTTTGGTGGAATTATTGACCACCATTGTTTAATCAACTTTGTTTTGTTTTGTTTATTTTGGTGGAATTATTGACCACCATTATTGTTTAATCAACTTTCTTTTGTTTCGTTTATTTTGGTGGAATTATTGACCACCATTGTTTAATCAACTTTGTTTTGTTTTGTTTATTTTGGTGGAATTATTGACCACCATTGTTTAATCAACTTTCTTTTGTTTTGTTTATTTTGGTGGAATTATTGACCACCATTATTGTTTAATCAACTTTCTTTTGTTTTGTTTATTTTGGTGGAATTATTGACCACCATTGTTTAATCAGCTTTCTTTTGTTTTGTTTATTTTGGTAGAATTATTGACCACCATTGTTTAATCAACTTTGTTTTGTTTTGTTTATTTTGGTAGAATTATTGACCACCATTGTTTAATCAACTTTGTTTTGTTTTGCTTATTTTGGTGGAATTATTGACCACCATTATTGTTTAATCAACTTTGTTTTGTTTTGTTTATTTTGGTAGAATTATTGACCACCATTGTTTAATCAACTTTCTTTTGTTTTGCTTATTTTGGTGGAATTATTGACCACCATTATTGTTTAATCAACTTTGTTTTGTTTTGTTTATTTTGGTAGAATTATTGACCACCACTGTTTAATCAACTTTCTTTTGTTTTGTTTATTTTGGTAGAATTATTGACCACCATTGTTTAATAAACTTTCTTTTCATAATTCATGTCAAGTACGGGAATTGCATTTCCCTTTCTGCTTCTCGAGATTAGTGTTTTTGTTTTTGCTATTTTTATGTTTTTTGCATTGCATTCCATTGCAGATTATGTAAAATTATGGAGCTCATAAACCCTGGTATCTTCATTTGTGTTAAAAATGATTCATGTCATTTAACTTTGCATTTCCAATGCTGATTCTTAAGATAATAAAATATTTTAATTTTCTACAATGCACTATGTTAAATGGTGGTCGCTTAGTGATCAGGTTCCTTATATCCAAAATATCCAAATATTACATACATATCCAAAATGATGCAGAACAGCAAATATTGTAGCAGTTCTTTTTTTGGTTCTTCAGAAGAATTTTTTTTAAAGATTATTCTTAATTTCCACCTTTTACCCCTGCCCCCCAAATAAACCTTCCCCATGGAGGATCAACTTCATTTGAACAAATCTGAATCGGCTCTTCCCAATGACAATCCTGGCAAAGTTTGGTTCCGTTGGTACAGCAGTTTTGCAGAAAAAGATTAAAATGGAAAAATCTTTACAAAAAATAAAAAAAAACAAAAATGGACGAGTGTGGCATTAGCTGACCTGACCATTAGGTTCAGGTGAGCTAATAAACTTATCAAAAACAGATGAACAATACATTATTTACACTCATATTTATGAAAACACCCTTTTCCCCCATTGGTCCTCTTTTTTCTAAACTATATGAGACCAAACCTCCACCAATTAATAACCTTTCAAATGATTCAATGTTATTAGAACTAAAGTATCACACAAAAATGAACATCTACGGACATCACATCGTCAACAGCATCACACCGTATACCACTGCAAAAATGTGCAATCATATAAAAAGTGAAACCAAATTTGAAGGCAGAGGTATGATCCCTAAATATTTCCTTCAACAGGCAACATAAAAATGGTACAAAAATGTATAATCCTCCATCTAAAAAAGAAGATTTCAGTAAATTCAAATGTTTCCTGCATAATGTACATATATCTTTTTTTGCATTTTCTGATCATAACATACAAATTCTACTGATGTTTAATACCTACCACTTCTAAAGCAGGTGATGCTAGAAGTATAAAACTAAGTATAAACACCAAAAGTCCATATCTTTGTATCATATCTTCTTTAAATACCATGACATTAACACAATATAGATGGTTAAATAACAAGAAACTCAATCCACCGATTAACTGGAACACTGGACCACTCTGAAATATAAGGCAGATGATTCTGCAACAGTTTGATGAAAACAAATTTAAACAGTGACAGTCATCAATTCCACCAATATCAAGAAACGAACAATCACCTCTCGTCTTACTGAACTCAAAGAATATAAAAAGTCAATAACATATGGTGTTGGAAATCCAGGTCCTGGATAGAAACAGGCACCAATATGTTGTTATATTATTGATTCTTTTGTGTATCATTAACATTACTATGTTAACTTCTTATCTATAATAGTGTACAGTTATCAGGGGCAGGTCCAGGATTTCAAGTTAGGGGGGGTACACTTAAAAAAATTGCGCCGAGCGGAGGGAGGCGCGAACATTTTTGGGGTATTTCGTGTGAAAAATCACGATTTTATGCCAAAAAATCATATTTTTTCCAATTTTAGGGGGGGGGGGGGCACACACCGGGTGCGCCCCCCCTGCCCCTGGATCTGCCCCTGGTTATAACATTTGACTACTTTGAATTAAGGGAATGAGATGTCTGAAACATTGAATAGCAAAAAAATAAAAATATAAGATGATAATGGGATTATCCATCAAGAACTTTTTGCATGGTTTTAAATTTGACAGAAAAAACAGAAATGGGCAACTGAATAAAAATAACAAACAAATATCAATGTAAACAGTTTCGTTACCATTTCATATTTTAGTGCACATTAACAACATTTGAAATGGTGTGTACAAACAATATCATACTATAGATAAAATATTGTTGTGACCTATTATTTTGTATAATATTAAGTCAAAGTCAGGTCATGATGACCCTATTTTTTAGATGCATCAAAAATGGCCATTTAATAGTTCTGCAACATATTTGAATTCAAAATTACTTAGCAACATAAAACAAGTCACCCAAAATAATCTTGATCTTTATTTCATCGTAGCTAATTACAATGTTTCAAGATTGACAAGGAATCCAAACAGATCACTAGAAAAAGACTAGAAGAAGAAAACAATCTAATAACAAAAATGAAAATTGTCAAAATTGCAAAATAAAAAAACAAACAGGTCTGAAATCTGAAGTATGATCAGTAACAATATGTAAATGAAATATTCCTAGAAAACTTCAGTAACTAAAAAAGTATAAGGGGAATGATCAAGTAACTTTTTTTTAAAGGAAATTAGATTATTTGCATCTATTTATTTTTAGCCGAGTTGCAACAACGAAGTTGCAGTCGGATTATGATTTGGCGAAAGGCAGGCGGGCGGGCGTATGTTAGCCTATCTTCGTTAACGCGATAACGCTCTTAGTTTTTGGCCAATCAACATAATTTTTGGTAGGAAGCATCATTACACTATTATTTAGAGCGAGTTCGAAATTCAGATTAATCTATTGTTTTTTTCTTGTAAAATCATGGTTTTTTATAGAAAAAGAACATATTTTGAGAATTATCTTCATTAATGCGATAGTGCTCTTAGTTTTTGGCCGATCAACGTAATTTTTGGTAGGAAGCATTATTACACTATTATTTAGAGCGAGTTCGAAATTCAGATTAATCTATTGTTTTTTTCTTGTAAAATCATGGTTTTTTATAGAAAAAGTACATATTTTGAGAATTACACATTTCTCTGAAACTACAAAAGATAGAAACTTAATATTTGGTATGGGTGGAGATGTCAATGTGAACATTTTTTATCCCCAGGGCTCAGCCCCACCCCGCTAGGGAATCTGTTAAAAAAAATGTGACCGAGATCCCCACCCTAAACCATATATATTTATGATCTAGGCAAATTAAATACATTATAGCTCAGGCCCCAGGGTCATACCCCACCCCCTACCTGAAGTGAACTTTTTAATGGTTGAGATCCCCACCCCTAAACCATATATATTTATGATCAGGGTGACTAGGCAAATTAAATGCCTTATAGCTCAGGCCCCGGGGGGTCATACCCCACCCCCTACCTGAAGTGAACTTTATAATGGTTGAGATCCCCACCCCTAAACCATATATATTTATGATCAGGGTGAATAGACAAATTAAATGCCCCAAGAGCTGAGGCCCGGGGTCATCCCCATCCCCTACCAAAAGTTTTTTTGAGAATTACACATATCTCTGAAACCATTTTGTCAATTTTAACCAAACTTTGCCCAAATGTTCCTTGGGTGATCCTCTTCCAAAGTTATGTTCGGTATGTCTGGGGTCCAAAGAAGGGCCCAAGAGGGGGCCTAAAATTAATTTTTTGTCCTCTGAAACTTGATGATATCTTGAATAGTCTTTATATTACATAGGAAAATATTTCCAATCCATCATACATGCATGACTTGTTTATTCTTTAGTTTTTTACTTATTTATAAAACAAGACCAAATGATTTTGACTTGCAACTCGGCTGTTGCATCTGTGATGCTTTCTCGATTTTTAATGGATATTTTCTATTTTTCTCTTACAAAATAAGTTTATAATACATTAAAGAGATCAAAAGCATTTTTATGCTTCCTACACTTTCATATAACTCATACCTTTGACTTGGTGACAGCAATATAAGCTATAATGCAAAAAGCATTTATCAGTATGGCTATAAAATTAATGTAAAGTAGTGTAGCATTGGATACCAGTAACCCATAGACTGTTCCCACAACACCACTGCAATAAACATGATAAAATAACATTAGACTAGGAAAGTATTGTAGCATTCATAGACTGTTCCCACAACACCACTGCAATAAACATGATAAAATAACATTAGACACTAGGAAAGTATTGTAGCATTTATAGACTGTTCCCACAACACCACTGTAATAAACATGATAAAATAACATTAGACACTAGGAAAGTATTGTAGCATTTATAGACTGTTCCCACAACACCACTGCAATAAACATGATAAAATAACATTGGACACTAGGAAAGTATTGCAACACTTGATACCAGTAATCTACTTATGCAATCCATGTCTTTAGTTGTGAGGCTGATTCCCACTTGTTGCCTGGTGTATTTGATGCAACTTTTAGTGTCAAAGTTTGTCATTGATTTGTGACAAGTCAGCAGTTTTCTCTCTGTCCAGTGTCATCCACTAATAAAACTGACTGGCACAATATAACTAAAATATTGTTGAAAGTGGCATTAAATAACCAACCATGAGCTCCACTGCAATAATTTTTTTTTAGATATTTAAGTAATGGCGGGTTTTTAAACAGTAGAATTATTTAAGTTTCCATAAGTACACTGTAAAAAAATAAAAGTTAACAATTGATGTGGATGAGTGAGAGAGAGATTGTTGTTGTACTCCAAGTGAGCAATATTTCAGTTCTATCATGGTGAGAACAAGTTACATTTTGATGAGATGATGAGGATATCCACTTTGTACTAGACCAACACACTGTTAATGATATATATGTAATAAACCCTTAGGTTTGTTCCCACAGCTCTAATTATAATAAAACAACAATCAAATCATCTGGTCATTGTATATATATTGGATAATTATAGAATCTTATCTAGTGACAGGAAACAAACCAGACATATTCCCATTGAGCCAGGGTCTTACAATTGAGTTGCTTCCCTTTAACAACAATGGGTTGAGGTGAGAGGTCATTGTTCATTTTGTTTATATTGGTGAAATTGTTGACCATCATTGTTTAAAATTTCTTTTCTTAATAAAATCATATTGAAAAATATATATAATCAAGGTTCATTTAATAAGTATATGTATTTATGTGTCTAATTTCTTTTGGGTTGCTTTACCCCACCCAGTGGTGAAAAAAAAAATTACAACCTAGTTTATCCTTTAATTGTCAATTTGGAATCTAAAAACACTTACTTCAGCAAACCAAGGAAAAAGAAAATAAACGGCACATTTTTAGTAATCCCTGTCTTTATCATGTGTAGACATGGTGGTCTGAAACAGAATTAAATTTAATGTATACAAATAAATATATAGCTTTATCATGTGTAGACATGGTGCCAGGTGGTCTGAAACAGAAAGTCAAATTTAATGTATAGAAATAAATATATAGCTTTATCATGTGTAGACATGGTGGTCTGAAACAGAATTAAATTTAATGTATACAAATAAATATATAGCTTTATCATGTGTAGACATGGTGCCAGGTGGTCTGAAACAGAAAGTCAAATTTAATGTATAGAAATAAATATATAGCTGTATCATTGAGATAACTCTGACTAAAGGCCTATTTACACGATCTGTTTTTCCATGGCTGTGAATTGGGAAAACATATGACAGATATGAAGTCAGACTGAAGACAGAGTGCTTAGAACTTTCCCTATTCTCTCTGTCAAGACAGAACAAATAAACCAATCATGAAAAAGGTCAATAAGGTTATACTATAAATATACTGATGTGCACGTGTAATTTTCCCGGGGCGCAGGTTTGATAAGAGGGGATACTCTATGCAAAAGTTCTTCAAAATCTTCTTTGTTCATTCTCACACAATTTTGAAACCTCTTTGATCCTTCTGTTCCAGCTCCCTCATTAATGCATGGTAAGCACCAACTTCTCTTCTTAGTTGTATCCATGGCCTCACCCATGTTCTCCGATCACGTTGATTGTTACAGATAATATGACATGCAGCAGCTATCATTAAAATATATATAGGAGCAACAAAATCATCATTCTTCATGTTGAAAATGTAAATAAAAACAAAATTTGGATGGAAATATTAATTAACTCAGACGTGAAATGACATACCATCTAAACAGACTACTGATGCATATGTTATCAGCTATGGAAAGACAGCTATGGAGAGAACAGATCGTGTAAATAGGCCTTAAATAAAATATTATTGACTCAGATCATTAATCAAAAACAAAATACAATATTTGTATATGTAATAAGTAATAATAATAATAATTATATAAACATCTGATAGTATATGCTGGGTTTAATTGTCAGATGTAGATTAAGACTTAGTATTAATACAGTATCTAAAGTCATTTTGAAATCCAGAAAGCCTGTAGAGTTGCTCACTAAATATGTTAACTACAGAATAACATGAAATAAGGGGAAAGAAGTTTGACAAATGATTTAATTATCACTTGTGTTAGTGATTTAAGTTGTAAATCAAGGGGAGATAAACCCTAATTTTAAAGTTACTTGGGGAAAAAATCACAGCCCTTGACTGTTTATAGCTACTAATGAATGTTTTAACTAGAGGCTCCCAGGAGCCTGTATAGCTCACCTGGGTATAATAACAATATCAGTCAATAAAACTTGATAACCGGTGAAAAAAATTAACAAATGTAGCCTTCGTCATTGCAGACCCCTTCTACAAAAAAATTTGGGCAGGGGTTCCCCCTTTAATATAAGTTATCAAAAATGCTGTAAAAAAAACATATATGTCAATGATTCTCAAAATTTAGCTTTTCCTACTTCACATTTTGTAATAGAGTTGCTTCCCTTTGATTATTTGAGTAACCAAAAGCAGTGAGTCAACAAAAAATGCATTTCAAGAGGAATAATTCTTCACACAGTTGTCACACATTTTTACCTGTGGGAAATTTTTTGTAGATCTTGACATGCTGAACATTTTTGCAGTTTAAACTTTCCCTCTATCTCTAATAGTTTTTGAGATATAAGATGATAGTATTAAAATTGAGAACATTTTGATGAAAAAAGGGCAATAACTCCAAAATGGGTAATGGGATTTACTTCAAAATTGCAGGGTAGGAAGATCTTGACATGCTGCAAATTTTTGCAATTTAAACTTAACCTTTATCTCTTATAGTTTTTGAAATATAAGACGAAAAGTATTAATTTTTTTTTTAATTTGATGAAAAAAAGGGCAAGAACTCCAAGATTGGTAATCATATTTACTTCAAAATTGCAGGGTAGGTAGATATCGACATGGTGCACATTTTTGCAATTTAAACTTAACATCTATCTCTTATAGTTTTTGAAATATAACACGAAAAGTATTAAAATTAAAATTAAAAAAAAATTGATCGAAGGGCCGAACCGCCGGACACATTTTTGGAAGAGAACCATCCAATGACTATTTCATCAAAATTTTGTTCTTATTGAGCAAATGGTTTCAGACAAGAAGATGTTTATGGGAATTTCCCATAGGGTCCTATGTTAAATTAAGTTCGGCTGTGGCGGCCATCTTGGTCAGTGTTCTGAAATGCGGGACACAATTTTGGAAGAGGACCACCCAAGAATCATTTCAGCAAAGTTTGGTTGAGATTGGCTCAATAGTTTCAGAGGAGAAGATTTTTTCTTAATTTCATCCCCCCTTTTTTCTATTTTGCATAATCGGTCAAAATAGGCAAAAGTTCAAAGTTCATAAAAAATCCCGTAATATATGTTAAAAAGCTCATCATTATGCTTATACAGTTCAAATTTGGGCACTTTCTGGCTTAAAATAGAGCAGTTTTGGCCATTTGAAGAAATTTCTATTTTTAGTAATGGCGGCCATCTTGGATACAAGACGGTGCTGACGGACACAATTTTGAAAGGGGACCACCCAAGGATCATTTCAGCAAAGTTTGGTTGAGATTGGCTCAGTAGTTTCAGAGGAGTAGATTTTTTTTAAATTTCATCCCCCTTTTTTCTAATTTGCATAATCGGTCAAAATAGGCAAAAGTTCAAAGTTCATAAAAAATCCCGTAATATATATTAAAAAGCTCATCATTATGCTTATACAGTTCAAATTTGGGCACTTTCTGGCTTAAAATAGAGCAGTTTTTGGCCATTTGAAGAAATTTCTATTTTTAGTAATGGCGGCCATCTTGGATATAAGACGGTGCTGACGGACACAATTTTGAAAGGGGACCACCCAAGGATCATTTCAGCAAAGTTTGGTTGAGATTGGCTCAGTAGTTTCAAAGGAGAAGATTTTTAACAAATTTCATCCCCCCTTTTTTCTAATTTGCATAATCGGTCAAAATAGGCAAAAGTTCAAAGTTCATAAAAAATCCCGTAATATATATTAAAAAGCTCATCATTATGCTTATACAGTTCAAATTTGGGCACTTTCTGGCTTAAAATAGAGCAGTTTTGGCCATTTGAAGAAATTTCTATTTTTAGTAATGGCGGCCATCTTGGATACAGGACGGCACTGACGGACACAATTTTGAAAGGGGACCACCCAAGGATCATTTCAGCAGAGTTTGGTTGAGATTGGCACAGTAGTTTCAGAGGAGAGGATTTTTTTTAAATTTCATCCCCTCTTTTTTCTAATTTGCATAATCGGTCAAAATGGGTAATGGGATTTACTTCAAAATTGCAGGGTAGGTAGATCTTGACATGCTGCACATTTTTGCAATTTAAACTTAACATCTATTTCTAAATAGTTTTTGAAATATAAGACGAAAAGTATTAAAATTTTAAAAAAAATTGATGAAAAAAGGGCAATAACTCCAAGATGGGAAATCAAATTTACTTCAAAATTGCAGGGTATGTAGATCTTGACATGTTGAACATGTTTGCAGTTTCAACTTACCATCTGTCTCTTATAGTTTTTGAAATAAAGGACGAAAAGTATTAAAATTTAGAAAATTTGATGAAAAAAGGGAAATAACTCCAAAATGGGTAATGGGATTTACTTCAAAATTGCAGGGTGGGTAGATCATGATATGCCGCACATTTTTGCAATTTAAAGTTAACCTTTATCTCTTATAGTTTTTGAAATATAAGACGAAAAGTATTAAAATTTTACAAAATAACTCCAAGATGGGCAATCAGATTTACTTCATAATTGCAGGGTAGGTAGATCTTGATGTGCTGATCATTTTTATCCCATGTCAGATTTTTGATATTATTAACGGTTTTTGAGTTATTACCCAAAACCTGCAATTTTACCATATGTTCTATTTTTAGTAACAGTGGCCATGTTGGTTGGTGCACGGCATCACCGGACACAATTTTGAAACTAGACACCCTAGTGATGATTCAGACCAAGTTTGGTTTCCATTGGTCTTGAACTTTCAGAGGGGAAGATTTTTGAAAAAGTTTACGACGTACGACGGACGCCAAGTGATGGCAATAGCTCACCTGACCCTTTGGGTCAGGTGAGCTAATAAAAAAAGACATTCTCTAATAGTTCATGATTCAATTATAAGATAATAAGCAAATTAGGCCAAAATTTTTTTACATGTGTTTCCGCTAACCCTACCGACCCTAATTTTTTGTGCCTACCCTAAAGTTTTTTTGACCAATTTTGAATAAGCACTAATAAAGTCAGAATGTGTCCCTTGTAGAACCTAGCTAAAAATATTTAAAAAAAAATAAAATCTTGTTCCTATAGTCCATTTGAATGCTATAGACCACCTGAAAAAAATTAATTACAAATTCATTTTAATTTTTTCTCTTCTTTTTCCTTCAAATATATATTTCAAATGTGTCTACGAACTCTGACAGTAACTTTCAGAATTTTTCATCAATAGATAAAAAAGTTGCCCATTAGGTGTCTATGTTAAATATTTGCACTTACAATGTATATGTGTAATTTCCAGTGGAGTAAGCATGCTTTAAAGAACAGCACTCACACTGTAAACAAAAATAAAAACATGTGCTTGACATGCAAATTTCTATATATCATATGACTGACCATTTAAATATCAAATGGGCTTGCATGAATAGAGTTGTCCATTTAATTCAAAACACATGTATCAAGGTCATTGTCACTTGATCTTTAATTCTCATGGACACATTCTCTAGTTTAAATATATATTGAAGAATGCAGAGCTTGACTTGCATACTTTTTATTCAAGCAAGAGGCACTGTTGGTATTTAAAGTTCACCTTAATTTCACAAGGCTATTTTCCATTGTTATTTCCAATCATCCTTTACATGTCATCTTATTTGATATTTAAACGACAAGTCACATGCCAATAGCATATTTGCATGGGGAGCACCTTGTTCTTATTTTTGTGTACAGTTTTGGGCTGTTCTTTCATTCCCCTAGAAATTACACATATAAAAACAAATATTTAACATAGACACCTAATGGGCAACTTTTTTATCTATGGATGAAACATTCTAAAAGTTACTGTCAGAGTTCGTAGAAACATATAAAATATATATGTGAAGAAAAAAGAAAAGAAAACATTAAAATGGATTTTTAATTAAATTTTTTAGGTGGTCTATAGCATTCAAATGGACTATACCTACCGACCCTAATATTTTAGAGTATGTTAGTGGAAACACATGTATTTTTTTTCTTGGCCTTAGTATTAACTATATCTATTGCTATCATTTTCAATTCGTATTTTGTCTTTGCCATTTTGTAAATGAGTTTTGTTAATAAAATATTGTCTATTGATTATTAACATTATTTATTACAAATATTTTTTCTTAGTATTTCAAAATATAGCGAGAATAGAGGCATATAATATGTTACTGGCAAGATAATACATTTTATTTGACCTCAAATAATAATTTTTATCAGAAATTAGTAAATAAATATCATTAAAATTCAGTTAATGCAGATTAAATTTGTCATGAGAAATCCATCATATGAGGTGGAAACTTTATCAATATAGATCAATATATGCAGAATATAGTGCAAAATAGGGAACAAACAGTGAAGTGTTAAGAGCAGACCAAGTGAAATGTACAGTGAAATTAATGATTCCTTTATTTTAATCCATCACCATATATTCCATATAATATATTGATAAAATTTCCAGCTTTTGTGAATCCACATATGGATCTATAAAACATCTGGAAAGTGTTATACAATGTAGAGGCCTTGTAGTCAATAGACAAGACAATAGACAATATTTTATTGGCACAAATGGAATTACAATAATTGGTAAAGGCCCATTGTAATACAATAGCAATAAGGATATGTATATATGCAATATATACTAAATTAACAACATAAATAACAATTTTATGACATAACTGTATTAAGATATACTATCTTTTCTAATTTTTAACAAATTTGATATAAAGTCTGTGCATAATTTGTTAATTCACACCGATTTACTGTTAAGTAATAATTTTGATTTCATTGTATCATTATGGAAGTTTGGAAATTTTTTATAATATAAAGATACTTTTTTAAATAATATTTTTCTTTCTTTCCTATATTTTTTGCACTGCCAAAGGAAATGGTTTTCATCTTCATTGACTTCAATTTCTAAATCATTGCATATTTTACAAAATCTTTCAGTTCTATTTATTTGCAGCCTTTTTCAATTTCAATTTCGTTGAAATACAAATACAAATACTTTATTAGCACAAACTCATCAACAATAAATGGGTAAGGCTCAGAATATATGATAATACACAATAACATAATAAGAATAAGAATAAGAATAAGAATATTTATTATTCCAATCAATGGCCCCCACAATAGGGGCAATCAAATTGCATACATTGATTATTGTCATTAGAGGCAATTATACATATATATATATATAAAAATATATATAAATAACAATGTTTCTTGTCGGGTTCAGAGCCTTAAAGAAAAATTAATAATATAAACAGAAAGAGAAAAAATATTTCAGTATCATAAACCCTGTTTCAGTATTTCTTGTCTCAAAGCACTCTATTACACAGGCACTCGAATTCCGGACCCCCCTTTTTCCTCATTTGGTCCCTCCCGTGATTATGGTATGACAAAGATCCATACCATAATCGCGGGAGGGACCAAATGAGGAAAAAGGGGGGTCCGGAATTCGAGTGTCTGTGCTCTATTATACATAATATGCATGTAGTGGAGCAAATCATTATAGTTATAAAACTCTATAATAATTATAGCAAATCTTTTCTTATATTCAAACAGTTTGATATGAAAGAGGAAGTCAATCTAAGAATTGAGTATGACTTATTATTAAACAAAAAGCTTATTTTGTTGTTAGCATTTTTATAACTTGCATTATTTCGTATTATACATAGTATAGTTTTATTAAAATACAATTTCGAATGTTGGTATTAAATCACTTACATTCCACTTGCAAAAGCAAGAATAGTAAGAAGCTGTGTCAGTCTTTCAACAATGATAAACGTGTCCATGTTACTTAATTCAATAATGTAATAACTCAAGTGTAACAATTCTCACTTATTTATATATATATATATATAATAGCTTACCTTATCTACCGTATTGTATCTTAAAAACTTTAAGAAAGTTTTCAAAGTTTACATAAAGTTTTATTCTTAAATTCTGACCTATACTTAAATATTGCGATAAATTAGATTTAAGAAAGGGTTGAAAATTCTCACTTTTATATTGCGGATTTTACGTGCATTCCATGTCTACAGTACGGTAATCTATCTTAACCGGAATCTCAAATTTCTCCAGAAATGGTAGTATTTTATCTTTATATACATCATTATCTTCAAAATGTTTTACAGTATCTAAATTAATCATACAACAACAAAGAAGATAATAAATTCGCAAATTTGAAAAAGTGCAAAAGTGGCTAAAATTATCAGCTTGACGCCGCGAGAGAAAACAAATTGTCAGCGATGACTTTGACTAGATTTCAAGTATCCTTCCTGTCAGCATGCCTGTCATTTCCAATACTTCTTCTGATGAAAGTTATAGGAGGAGTTGACCATCCAGTTGCAGTATTTGCTGTTGGCGTCGTGTCTCTGCTTGTTGTTTTTCTTGTACCTCGACTATACTTTAGAGATGATCCTCCAAAACATGACCCATTCTACAATGGTATTCATCATAGCTGATTTTTGATAAAAAAAAAATAAGAATATTTATTGACCTAATTATACAAATCGAAGATGAATTTTTTTAAACGACTGTACAAAAAATGTTTGGTATAGAAAGTCTGAAAGGGGCCGATGATATATACTCGACCGTCGTGCGCATTCCGAAAAGACTATTTACACGATCGTCCTGCAAATAGACAACGCATGAGGATGGGATGTATACACGACGGTCGTGTGAATTACATAAGGGAATTCTATTTACACGACCGTCCTGCAAATAGACAACGCATGAGGATGGAATATATACACGACGGTCGTGTGAATTATATAAGGGAATTCTATTTACATGACCGTCCTGCAAATAGACAATGCATGAGGATGGAATATATACACGACGGTCGTGTGAATTATATAAGGGAATTATATTACACGACCGTGACGTGTGGAATAGTCAGTACACACGGGTGGGGGCTACCAACAGGTGCTTGTGTAGAGTCAAAAATATGCTCGCTATGTACCTAAGATACCACTTTAGGTACATAGTGAGCATATTTTTGACTCTACACAAGCACCTGTGGGCTACCTTGCAAATAGATATACATGTAGGGTCCTATTCATCTCACAGTTTGGTGATTTATGAACGATAATCCATGGTATATAGAGTTTATAAGTCTTAAAACTTGTATTCAGAAAATACTGCACCTTTATTCTTACAAGGTTTCTAATTTAATGGGGGTTTTTCTGGTTGGCGCCCCCTCCACTTTTAAAATTATTTGTAAAAAAAAATTTTGCTTGTCAAGATTTTGCTGGCTGGCTTCCCCACTTTTTCAAATCTGTGATGTCTTATTTTTCTTGTCAACTTTTTTTTCTGGCTGCCCTGCCCTCTTTGAAAGATGATGCTTCGTGCCTGTACTGTTCATTATTAATATTTGAAAGGCATCAAATGATATGAAGCAGTGAGCTTATTTATTTTGTTAAATTATGCATTGTTCTATGTACATCTTAAAGGGGCATGCTGACGCATCTTGTTGAATAATTGAAATTTCCTGTGGCTTGGATAAATTTTGTTGCATTCCTTAAAGTATTAACTATCAGAAAATTACAAATCTCAAAAGTGTAAACTTCTTATTTTGTCATTAAAAAATTAAAGTTTAAAATGAGTTTAAACCAAGTTATTTAGTATCCGATCTGGTTGTCCTCTAGTCTGGTCCCCATTTCCACTCATCCATGATACTATAAGTCCGGTTCAATCAAACTCTCTGTCTATGCAAGCTCTTTGAGCATGGAACATATGGATCCTTACATATATATAGGCCAGCATGTCCCTTTGAATTATATGTACATCTTATGCAAGGGTGTGGGTTAATCACAACCCATGGACAAAATGAAAATATGTAATGCCATGGCAAAATTAAAATTGTTATTCCTTATTTTTAATATACCATAACATAAAGGAATAATTAACAGTAAGTTGTAACATGTTGAAGGAACGAACGACAACTCTGCGAGTGAAATTAGCTGCATGACGGTCGTGCAAATAGCCGAGGAGAATTAGCTGCACGATGGTCGTGTATATAGACACTGCCATAGAAAGGGTCATTTGTATTGACATATCCTAAAAAAAAAGCCCTCTGCAAACAGATAACTTGATTACAACAGGCATTTGTATAAAGATATTTGCCTTTCTGATGTTGTTCACATACCCATTCCATTTGTGAATCATCAACATGAAGTCGAAGCATGTTCTTCTTTTCCTCCACTGCCGCCATGTTTCAAAACCAAAATGTAAAACTGCCTCTCGTGCGGTTTGCTAAATTTCTGGAACTGGTTTTGGATTGGACTCGATAAACATGAAAACCAGTTTGGGTTTCAACCCAGTTTTAAAGTGAGGTATTGCCATCCGTCGTCCGTCCGTTAACTTTTTCATATTTTAATCTTCTCCTCTGAAACAACTTGGCCAAATGGAACCAAACTTGGCAGTAATCATCTATGTAAGGTCCTATAAAGTTTCTCCATTTCATTCCGTTCCACCAACAAATATGGCCACCAAGGGAAATTCTTGTTTCTGATTGGCTACTGTTTAAAAAAATCTTCTCATCTGAAACTGCTTGGCAAAATGGACCCAAACTTGGCAGGAAGCATCTATGTAAGATCCTCTATAAAGCTTCTTCATTTGGTTCCATTCGGCCAACAAACATGGCCGCCAAGATTAATTCTTTTTTCTGATTGGCTAATGTTAAAAAAATCTTCTCCTCTGAAACAGCTTGGCCAAATGGAGCCAAACTTGGCAGGAAGCATCTATGTAAGGTCCAAACCTGGCATAGATGGTCCCTGGGTGTGTCCCTTTCAAAATTGTGTCTGACAGCCCCACCCTCCATTCAAGATGGCTGCTGTTTTTTAAGGTAGTGATTATCTCCCTTTGAAATTTGCTACAGTATCATTCTATTGTCAGGTGAGAGATACAGGCTCAGTGGGTTGAGCCTCTAGTTTTTTTATCTTATTTTATTTTTTACCATATTTCTACCCTTAAGAGTGAGTTATCGCTCGCTAAGCCTCGCATATCAGATTATCATATTATTAAACTGATTGTAATATAGCTGAAGGATACGATACAATTTTTTTTTCACTTTTTCGTAGTTTTGGAAAAAGGATGGTGGTTATCATGTTCCCGAGTACCTGTGTTTTGCCTTTGCCTATAAACTTTTCACATTTTAATAATTTTCTCCGAAACCACTAGACCAATTGGAACCAAACTTGGTTGGAATGTTCATTGGATGGTAAATCAGATTTTGATAGTTTTTTTGGCTGCTTCAAAGATATTAATTTCGTTGAGATTGGACTTCCAAAGAAATTTTCTGCTCTGAAACTCCAGTCTAATCTCATCACAAAGGTTTTCTGGAAATTTAAAAACCGTCCCCCCACACCCCCTTATTGAAAAATGAATTAACTGAAAATAACGAAACTTGATAGAGTAACAACTACTCTTAATTTAAAAATCTGACATTTTGAAATTTTATATTACAGTGTGGAGTATTTTCTTGTTTGCTTCTCTTGTGGACATAGTGATAGCATTGGAGAATGATGGCTATGTGGGAAAATACTTACATTTTTACCTTCTACAGGGGGAACCTTACTTAAAGACTCCCTTTGGGACCATGATCAACTACTGGGATGGCACTGTGCACTTTTCCTTAGTTTTGTTTGTCTTATCTAGAACTGCATATAAGTAAGTAACCAGAGAAATATCTCAATTTCCTCTTCCAATTAAGGCTTTTCTTTTAGGAAACCCTTTGCATGTTTCGATTACTGTGTACAGGAAACCAAACTGTAGACTAGTGTTGTACTGGTACATATGTTTCTGCTACTAGGCTATATTTAATTGCCAAGTTATTTATAACATGTCACATAAATTATAGTCACAGGTTCAAGTTTGACATAATGCACTAGACACAGTGTTTGTTCATTCTGATTACAGAACTCATGATCTTGAAAATACTCCATACTGAAAATGAAAGTCACTCACTGGTATAAATAAGGAAAACTTCTGTTTTTTACTGTCAGTCTTAATTAGACATTTGTACTGCTGCATGTTTTTGCTTTTTAGCTCACCTTGCCAAAGGAAATGTGAGCTTTTGCCATCACTTGGCGCCCATGGTCCGTCATATGTCGTCTGTCGTCCGTTAACTTTTCACACCTGAATCTTCTCCTCTGAAACCCCTCAGCCAAATGAAGTGAAACTTGGTAGGAAGCATCTATGGAAGGTTCTCTCTAAAGAATGCTCCTGAACCATTAACAAACATGGCCACCATAGGCAATTCTTTTTTCTGATTGGCCGATTTTTTAAAAATCTTCTCCTTTGAAACCACTTGACCAAATGAACCGAAACTTGGTAGGAAGCATCTATGGCAGGTCCTCTATAAAGAATGCTCATTTCATCCCGATCCGTTAACAAACATGGCCACCACTGTCCACAGGCAATTCTTGTTTCTGATTGGCTAGTTTCTAAAAAATCTTCTCCTCTGAAACCACTTGGTCAAATGAATCGAAACTTGGTAGGAAGCATCCTTGGAAGGTCCTCTATAAAAATGCTCATTTCGTTCCGATCCGTTTACAAACATGACCGCCACAGGCAATTCTTGTTTCTGATTGGTTAATTTCTAAAAAAAATGGTCTCCTCTAAAACCGCTTTGCCAAATGAACCGAAACTTGGTAGGATGCATCTATGGAAGGTCCTCTATAAAGATTGCTCATTTAGTTCCTATCTGTTTACAAACTTGGCCGCCATAGGCAATTCTTGTTTCTGATTGGTTGATTTCTAGAAAATCGTCTCCTCTGAAACCGCTTGGCCAAATGAATCGAAACTTTGAAGGAAACATCCTTGGAAGATCCTCTATAAAGATTGCTAATTTAGTTCCGATCCGTTAACAAACATGGGTGCCACAGGCAATTCTTGTTTCTGATTGGTTGATTTCTAAAAAATCTTTTTCTCTGAAACCGCTTTGCCAAATGAATCAAAACTTGGTAGGAAGCATCCTTTGAAGGTCATCTATAAAGATTGTGCATTTAGTTCCCATCCGTTAATAAACATGGCCACCACAGTCCATTCTTGTTTCTGATTGGTCAATTTCTAAAAATCTTCTTCTCTGTAACTGCTTAGCCAAGTGAACCGAAACTTGGTGGGAAGCACCTATGGAAGGTTCTGTATAAGTTTCGTCAAAGCAGAATGAAAGGTGAGTGACACAGGCTCAGCCCACTGAGCCTCTAGTTTGTATTCAAAGTCATAAATTTGAAAAATGTCTTTGTTAAAGTGTCATATTAGAGAATTCTAAAATCATTATTGCAAATACTTTATTGAAAATTATATCTATGCATTTATCATTGCTAACAGTGATGTCAGTTGCTAGCCTAGAAAGTTATTCTCACCCAATGGTCAAAGATAATCCATTGTTTTCTCATGAAATAAATATATATATATATATATATGGTCGAAAAAGTAGTTTTAACATGGAAAAAATAGAAATCATGCACGTTTTCATATACCCGGTACTAATATTACAGAAGATCTTTTAATAGATAAAAAGTTTTAATAATTTCTTCTCATAAAGACCACTTTTTTTCAGTATGCATGTGAATTGTGGGATAAATGTGGTACCTGTAACTCTAGCAAACCTTAATAATTCCAACTATATATAATGTATAGCTAGAAGCTACCAGAATGATAACAGGCTAGGACTACTTGTTTTTATGAAAATTGAAATATTATATAGAGAAACAGACTGGGAATTAATATCAGATAGAAGATGCATGAGAAATCTTCTACTGTTTTATAATGTAGTAAACAAAACAGCCCTGATAATGATTATCTCCCCCTGATACCCCCTCAAAACAAAGTACAACTGTGTACCCATTGAGAAATGGAACTTGAATTAATATTTATCCTTTTTGTAGGTTATCTCCTACCAGTGATTTGTTTTTTTTTTATTTCTCCACTACATATTAGAAAATGGAATAGCCCAGATATTTCAGTAATAAGAAATTTTTAATTTGAAGATGAGTAGAGTAGATCGTAACCCTTGGCTAGCGAAGATGGTTTAATGGGACTTCTAAATTAGACAAAATAACATTTTATACTGCCCTATTGGGTGAGAGACTATAATAATTGTATTTGCTGCTTCTCTATGAAGCATGCAGTATTAAGGAGCAAGCGTAAAGACTGATTGGCTCAGAGTCAGTATAATGTGTCCAAGTGGAGCAATCTACATGTGGACTGTTGTTTCTCAGTTAGCTTACTCTGAAAAAATCCAACTAAGCAGGTTGGTCTTGTACAAAACATGCATGCATCATCATCTCATATAATTCTAACTTGTTCTCTTCATGATGTAGCTGTAAAATGTGTAACTTGTGCTAAATAGCAATCAAAGACTCTTATACTAACCAACTGATGTGTTCCATCACTCATATGCTTGGTGTTTAATAACAATGACTGACTCTTATACTAACAATCTGATGTGGCCAAACACTCATAAAACTTCTTTAAACTTGATTACCTGAATCCGTTCTATATTTTTTACTGACTACTTGATTCAACCCGACACTCTTTTATTTTAGACGAAAGCTCAAGTTTGCTTTACAAAATTCAATGAGAGAAAATAAATTCCCCAATTATACAAGATGTAGTTCTATAAAATATAATGGATTCATCAGATATTGTTTTAGAGAGGTTTAGAGAAGTGTAATTTACACAAGCACTAACATGGCTGACAGAATATATTTACTATTCATGGTTGTTATTGCAGTGTGGAGTATTTTCATGTTTTCATCCCTTGTTGATATAATTATTGCCCTGGAGAATAATGGTTATATAGAAAGATATCTCCACTTTTACCTCTTACAAGGAGAACCCTATCTAAAGACTCCCTTTGGAAGTCAGATCTGCTATTGGGATGGTACTGTTCATCTTGCTTTAAATTTATATATCCTGTCTAGAACTGCTTACAAGTAAGTATACAAATGTTCTTTATATAAAATATGGTAACAGAGCGTAGTATCAATACATAATGGGGCCATCGTCGCTGTGATCGTATGGTAGTTGGATTTACAACTACCTGTGCAATCAGTGCCTATAACCACTAATGTTGTGAGTTCAAACTCCATTCATGGCAAGGTGTACTTGATACAACATTATATGACAAAGTTTATCAGTAACTTGCGACAGGTCGGTGGTTTTCTCTGTGTACTGCGGTTTCCTCCACCAATAAAACTGACCGCCACGATATAACTGAAATATTGTTGAAAGTGGCATGAAACACCATAAACCAAACCATAGACCATCAATACATAAATTTTATATGTTTTATCTTGTAATAGAAACAGTCGTTACATGTCTTATTTATCAAGTAAATTCATAAAAGTGGATATATGGATGTAATTAAACTTTTCTGTAAAGGGAGGTAATTGTATAACATGTCTTAATACAGACATTTCAGATTAAATTTGTGAATGTATTTAAAATTCAGACATTGTTATTGTATGATTTACATTTATTAAATAACCATCTACCAAGTTCAATTTGATTTTTTTTTCAACAAAAGTTGTTATTCACAGTTCTAATTTTATCTGTAATGGATGTTCAACACATGATTGGTAATTTGTCAAGGTTACATTGGAAGAACTCAATCTAATGTATTCCTTTATTCTTACACTGGATTTGTAATCTTTGATTTATTTAATATTGTAGTGAAGAGTATAGACTAGCATGCTTATATTGGTGTGGTTCAATCTTAAACAGTGTAGCTGTACTGATACCAGGAGGAATTATAGGTTGGTATCCAGTTGATATTTATATTGAACTGATTACCTGTATCTCTTGAACCTGATATTGGTAGACATATGATACAGCTCTGGAAAATCAGTTATGATTGATTACTAGTCTTTATGTACGTGTGTACTATTGTTTAGCAACCTCTTCTACAAATCACAAGTTATATAATATATACATGTATTCACAATTAAACTTAGTAGTGCCAAAGTTGATCAGATTTGAGCCATTCAATTGCTAATCAAACAAGGATTTTCTACTAGGAATTTGTACCAATGAATTCATATGGTATATAATGGAGAGCAACATTGATTATACATATAAGTGTACAAAAATTTTACAACTTGTTCTGAATGTAATTATATAATGAGGAATGTTTCACTTTTTACAGTTTTGAGAATTAGCTACTTTTACTGAAAATATTAAATAAAATCTACAACCATTATCACAAAACCTCGTTTAACACATTAATAACTAAGTTAATGGAATGTGGAAGTTTATCTAACAAACATGTTGATTTGAAATGAGTTTTAGCATCGAATTACCGATAGTCAAAAAACTGATAGTGAATCACTTTACTCAGCATGTGATAAAACAATAAATGATAGATTTTTTTTTACATTGTAATGAAATGAATTGCATGCATTAATTTAAATTGTTGTATTTTCTCTGGTTATTTCCACAGGCAAATTTGGTCCAAAATTGTCTATTCTACTAAATGTGCCATATGTAGTTATACCTCTGTATGTTCTGTTCAAAGTATTAACTTCTAGATCGGTAAGTATTTATAGTTCTTCTCAGTTTGATTAAAATCAGCTTTTTCAATTTGCTAATTTCAATTAAAATCATGAACAACTTGATTTAACCTTATGTCTAGGTTTACTTTAGATAAACTCATTAAAATGCAAACATACAGCATATTTGATTTTCAAATGTAAAGAAATATCTAGAGAGAATCCACAGAATAAAGTTCACCTGGACAATAGATGAGTGTAGTGTATTAGAGCTAATTTTAATCAGGTTAAGTTCATCCTAACAGTTTGGTTTAGGTTTATGGTGTTTAATGCCACTTTCAACAATATTTCAGTTATATCGTGGCAGTCAGTTTTATTGGTGGGGGAAACCAGAGAAAACCACCGACAAACTTTATCACATAATGTTGTATTGAGAACACCTCACCATGTACAATGATTGCATAGGTAATTGTAAATCCAACTACCATACGACCACGATGGCCCCTTCTTCCTAACGTGTGTATGTAATGTGTAATACACTAGAAGATATATAGATGCAAATGAATTAATTTGATTTGTCTCTTTCACTGATACATAGAATGTACAATGATTGCATAGGTAATTGTAAATCCAACTACCATACGACCACGATGGCCCCTTCTTCCTAACGTGTGTATGTAATGTGTAATACACTAGAAGATATATAGATGCAAATGAATTAATTTGATTTGTCTCTTTCACTGAAACATAGAGAAATAGATGTATCCATCTACTTCTTGTGTTGCACTCGAAGTAAAAATCTTTATACACTAAACAGTCAGTAATTACATATTGAGAGGTCAAGTTTGACATAAATAATATAAAAGAAGACTATAAACAGGATATTATCATGTTTATTGTAGATAATGGATTTTTAATTCCTGTTTCTACAATATTTGAGTTGTTTATGATGGTTAGTTTTATGGGACAAATAAATTGAAATTCCCAGAGAAAATCATCTAGGTTTTTGTTAATCACTGATAATTGCATAATGTTATATCAAGTACACCTTCCAAGTCTGATGAAACACATGAGTGGTGTAATGGTAAGTGTGCTCCCCTCGAGTGCGGTAGATCATGGGTTTGAACCAAAGACTATAAAATTGGTATTTGTTGCTTCTCCGATAAACACTAAGGACTGAGGACTAAGAGAAAAGACTGGTTGTCATGGAATCAGAAAAATGTGTCAGAGTGGAGCAACATGTCTACCCGCAGATTGTTGTTTCAGTGAGCTAGCACTATAAACATCCAACTCAGTGGATTGGTCTAGTACAAAGCGGACATTGTCATCAGCATCTCATCGACATTCAACTTGTGCTCGCCATGATGAACTTGTGCTCGTCATGATGTAGCTGGAAAATAGCTCATTTGGAGTTAAACAATAATCACTCACTCAATCCAAGGATGATAGTTGAAATTTGCATACAATGTATTGACAGAAATGTCATTTAAATACCATGTAGTAATATTAGTAAACCTGTAATATTTTATATTTTTATTTATTAGCTCACCTGACCCAAAGGGTCATGTGAGCTATTGCCATCACTTGGCGTCCATCGTCGTCGTCCGTCGTAAACTTTTTCAAAAATCTTCTCCTCTGAAAGTACTAGACCAATGGAAACCAAACTTGGTCTGAATCATTACCTGGGTGTCTAGTTTCAAAATTGTGTCCGGTGATGCCGTGCACCAACCAACATGGCCGCTGTTAACTAAAAATAGAACATATGGTAAAATTGCAGGTTTTTGGTAATAACTCAAAAACCGTTAATAATATCAAAAATCTGACATGGGGTAAAAATGATCAGCACATCAAGATCTACCTACCCTGCAATTTTTAAGTAAATCTGATTACCCATCTTGGAGTTATTGCCCTTTTTTCATCAAATTTGTAAAATTTTAATACTTTTCGTCTTATATTTCAAAAACTATAAGAGATAAAGGTTAACTTTAAATTGCAAAAATGTGCGGCATATCAAGATCTACCTACCCTGCAATTTTGAAGTTAATCCCATTGCTCATTTTGGAGTTATTTCCCTTTTTTCATCAAATTTTCAAAATTTTAATACTTTTCGTCCTTTATTTCAAAAACTATAAGAGACAGATGGTAAGTTGAAACTGCAAACATGTTCAGCATGTCAAGATCTACCTACCCTGCAATTTTGAAGTAAATTTGATTACCCATCTTGGAGTTATTGCCCTTTTTTCATCATTTTTTTTTTTCATTTTAATACTTTTCGTCTTATATTTCAGAAACTATTTAGAGATAGATGTTAAGTTTATTGCAAAAATGTGCAGCATGTCAAGATCTACCTACCCTGCAATTTTGAAGTAAATCCCATTACCCATTTTGACCGATTATGCAAATTAGAAAAAAGGGGGGATGAAATTTAAAAAAAATCTTCTCTGAAACTACTGAGCCAATCTCAACCAAACTTTGCTGAAATGATCCTTAGGTGGTCCCCTTTCAAAATTGTGTCCGTCAGCACCGTCCTGTATCCAAGATGGCCGCCATTACTAAAAATAGAAATTTCTTCAAATGGCCAAAACTGCTCTATTTTAAGCCAGAAAGTGCCCAAATTTGAAGTGTATAAGCATAATGATGAGCTTTTTAGCATATATTACGGGATTTTTTATGAACTTTGAACTTTTACCGATTTTGACCGATTATGCAAATTAGAAAAAAGGGGGATGAAATTTAAAAAAAAATCTTCTCCTCTGAAACTATTAGGCCAATCTCAACCAAACTTTGCTGAAATGATCCTTAGGTGGTCCCCTTTAAAAATTGTGTCCGTCAGCGCCGTCCTGTATCCAAGATGGCCGCCATTACTAAAAATAGAAATTTCTTCAAATGGCCAAAACTGCTCTATTTTAAGCCAGAAAGTGCCCAAATTTGAACTGTATAAGCATAATGATGAGCTTTTTAACATATATTACGGGATTTTTTATGAACTTTGAACTTTTACCGATTTTGACCGATTATGCAAATTAGAAAAAAGGGGGGATGAAATTAAAAAAAAATCTTCTCCTCTGAAACTACTGAGCCAATCTCAACCAAACTTTGCTGAAATGATCCTTAGGTGGTCCCCTTTAAAAATTGTGTCCGTCAGCGCCGTCCTGTATCCAAGATGGCCGCCATTACTAAAAATAGAAATTTCTTCAAATGGCCAAAACTGCTCTATTTTAAGCCAGAAAGTGCCCAAATTTGAACTGTATAAACATAATGATGAGCTTTTTAACATATTTTACAGGATTTTTTATGAACTTTGAACTTTTACCGATTTTGACCGATTATGCAAATTAGAAAAAAGGGGGGATGAAATTAAAAAAAAATCTTCTCCTCTGAAACTACTGAGCCAATCTCAACCAAACTTTGCTGAAATGATCCTTAGGTGGTCCCCTTCCAAAATTGTGTCCGTCAGCGCCGTCCTGTATTCAAGATGGTCGCCATTACTAAAAATAGAAATTTCTTCAAATGGCCAAAACTGCTCTATTTTAAGCCAGAAAGTGCCCAAATTTGAACTGTATAAGCATAATGATGAGCTTTTTAACATATATTACGGGATTTTTTATGAACTTTGAACTTTTACCGATTTTGACCGATTATGCAAATTAGAAAAAAGGGGGGATGAAATTAAAAAAAATCTTCTCCTCTGAAACTACAGAGCCAATCTCAACCAAACTTTGCTGAAATGATTCTTGAGTGGTCCTCTTCCAAAATTGTGTCCGGCATTTCAGAACACCGACCAAGATGACCGCCACAGCCAAACTTAATTTAACATAGGACCCTATGGGAAATTCCCATAAAAATATTTTTGTCTGAAACCATTTGCTCAATAAGAACAAAATTTTGATGAAATAGTCATTGGATGGTTCTCTTCCAAAAATGTGTCTGGCGGTTCGACCCTTCTATCCATTTTTTTTTTTACCTGCAATTTTGAAGTAAATCTGATTACCCATCTTGGAGTTCTCGACCTTTTTTCATCAAATTTATAAAAAAAAAATTTAATACTTTTCGTCTTATATTTCAAAAACTATAAGAGATAAAGGTTAAGTTTAAATTTCAAAAATTTGCAGCATGTCAAGATCTTCCTACCCTGCAATTTTGAAGTAAATCCAATTACCCATTTTGGAGTTATTGCCCTTTTTTCATCAAAATGTTCTCAATTTTAATACTATCATCTTATATCTCAAAAACTATTAGAGATAGAGGGAAAGTTTAAACTGCAAAAATGTTCAGCATGTCAAGATCTACAAAAATTTCCCACAGTTAAAAATGTCTGACAGCTGTGAAGAGTTATTCCTCTTGAAATGCATATTTTTGTTGACTCACTGCTTTTGGTTACTCAAATAATCAAAGGGAAGCAACTCTATTACAAAATGTGAAGTAGGAAAAGCTAAATTTTGAGAATCATTGACATATATGTTTTTTTACAGCAATTTTGATAACTTACATTAAAGGGGGAACCCCTGCCCACATTTTTTTGTAGAAGGGGTCTGCAATGACGAAGGCTACATTTGTTAATTTTTTTTACCGAAGTTATCAAGTTTTATTGACTGATGTTGTTATTATAACCAGGTGAGCTATACAGGCTCCTGGGAGCCTCTAGTATTGGAGTTATCTCCCTTTTTTATATTGGAGTTATCTCCCTTTTTTATATTGGAGTTATCTCCCTTTTTTATATCGGAGTTATCTCCCTTTTTTATATTGGAGTTACCTCCCTTTTTTATATTGGAGTTATCTCCCTTTTTTATATCGGAGTTACCTCCCTTTTTTATATCGGAGTTACCTCCCTTTTTTATATTGGAGTTACCTCCCTTTTTTATTTTGGAGATATCTCCCTTTTTTATTTTGGAGCTATCTCCCTTTTTTATATTGGAGTTATCTCCCTTTTTTATATTGGAGTTACCTCCCTTTTTTATATTGGAGTTATCTCCCTTTTTTATATTGGAGTTATCTCCCCTTTTTATATTGGAGTTATCTCCCTTTTTTAACTCCAATATAAAAAAGGGGGGTAACTCCAATATAAAAAAGGGAGATATCTCCAATATAAAAAAAAGGGAGATAACTCCAATATAAAAAAGGGAGGTAACTCCAATATAAAAAAGGGAGATAACTCCAAAATAAAAAAAGGGAGATAACTCCAATATAAAAAAGGGAGATAACTCCAATATAAAAAAGGGAGATAACTCCAATATAAAAAAGGGAGATAACTCCAATATAAAAAAGGGAGACGACTCCAATATAAAAAAGGGAGGTGACTCCAATATAAAAAAGGGAGATAACTCCAAAATAAAAAAAGGGAGATAACTCCAATATAAAAAAGGGAGATAACTCCAATATAAAAAAGGGAGATAACTCCGATATAAAAAAGGGAGATAACTCCAATATAAAAAAGAGAGATAACTCCAATATAAAAAAGGGGGGTAACTCCAATATAAAAAAGGGAGATAACTCCAATATAAAAAAGGGAGATAACTCCAATATAAAAAAGGGAGGTAACTCCAATATAAAAAAGGGAGATAACTCCAAAATAAAAAAGGGAGGTAACTCCAATATAAAAAAGGGAGATAACTCCAATATAAAAAAGGGAGATAACTCCAAAATAAAAAAGGGAGATAACTCCAAAATAAAAAAAGGGAGGCAACTCCAATATAAAAAAGGGAGGTAACTCCGAAATAAAAAAGGGAGGTAACTCCGATATAAAAAAGGGAGATAACTCCAATATAAAAAGGGAGGTAACTCCAATATAAAAAAGGGAGATAACTCCGATATAAAAAAGGGAGATAACTCCAATATAAAAAAGGGAGATAACTCCAATATAAAAAAGGGAGATAACTCCAATATAAAAAAAGGGAGATAACTCCAATATAAAAAAGGGAGATAACTCCAATATAAAAAAGGGAGATAACTCCAATATAAAAAAGGGAGATAACTCCAATATAAAAAAGGGAGGTAACTCCAATATAAAAAAAGGGAGATAACTCCAAAATAAAAAAAGGGAGATAACTCCAATATAAAAAAGGGAGGTAACTCCAATATAAAAAAGGGAGATAACTCCGATATAAAAAAGGGAGGTAACTCCAATATAAAAAAGGGAGATAACTCCAATATAAAAAAGGGAGATAACTCTGATATTACAAAGGGAGATAACTCCAATATAAAAAAGGGAGATAACTCCAATATAAAAAAGGGAGATAACTCCAATATAAAAAAGGGAGGTAACTCCAATATAAAAAAGGGAGATAACTCCAATATAAAAAAGGGAGATAACTCCAATATAATAAAGGGAGATAACTCGAATATAAAAAAGGGAGGTAACTCTGATATAAAAAGGGAGAAAACTCCGATATAAATAAGGGAGATAACTCCAATATAAAAAAGGAGATAACTCCGATATAAAAAAGGGAGATAACTCCAATATAAAAAAGGGGGGTAACTCCAATATAAAAAAGGGAGATAACTCCAATATAAAAAAAGGGAGATAACTCCAATATAAAAAAGGGAGGTAACTCCAATATAAATAAGGGAGATAACTCCAATATAAACAATATAAAAAAGGGAGATAACTCCAATATAAAAAAGGGAGATAACTCCAATACAAAAAAGGGAGATAACTCCAATATAAAAAAGGGAGATAACTCCGATATAAAAAAGGGAGATAACTCCGATATTAAAAAGAAAGATAACTCCAATATAAAAAAGGGTGGTAAATCTATTAAATTGGAGTTGCCTCTCTTTTTTATTTTGCGAGATTGCATTGCAATCTTTTAAATTGGAATGACCTCCCTTTTTTATTTTGTGCGATTGCATTGCAATCTATTAAATTGTGTTACCTCCCTTTTTTTATTTTGTGCGATTGCATTGCAATCTATTAAATTGTAGTTACCTCCCTTTTTTATTTTGCGCGATTGCATTGCAATCTATTAAATTGGAGTTACCTCCTTTTTTCTTTTGCACGATTGCATTGCAATCTATTAAATTGGAGTTGCCTCCCTTTTTTATTTTGCGCGATTGCATATCTAAAATTTTCTAAATTTATAAAACTAATGAGTATCTCCCTTGTGCAAAGCTCTGTCTTTAGCTGGTTTAGGCATTACTGTTTAGGCCCTTCAGGTTATTTGTTCTTAATCAGATATTGTTCTTTCTGTTTTTGATCTTCCAAATCTTTTGACTTTATCTGCACTGATGAGACATAACTTGTTGAAATGACCATTTACAGAATTTAAATTAACTGCAATCTCGGTCCTTTGTTAGTTTGCTTACCTTTGAATATAATAGTAATCCACTTTGTTTTCTTTTTCTCCAGTCTTTATTTTGTTTAGAATATTGTAGTATTTATCTCTTTACCATATGCTTGATTTTGAATTAAGACTCCAAAGTCTCACAAAGCTTATTAGTAAATGTTTGCTCATTGGAGAGCACACTGCATTCTTCTGCCATGACAATTTTTACAGAATGATAGAATTAATTCAGTTTTGAGTGAAGACAAACTCACCCTAAGATAATGTTGACAACAATTTTAACCTGTTCAATTAGTTATACATAAATAAAGCCTAGGGGTATTTTTGTATATGTAAAAACATGATAATCTCCTTCTTCATGATTAAGAATGAGCAAAGTGAGTACTTAATCATGAAGGAGGGGATTATCATTTTCTTACAATCTTTCTTAAAAACATTCAATATGATATAAATGTATTTCTTTTATTTAAAGTATTAGTAATAATTTTCATACGTTTTATTGAAAATAGCTAAAAAAAATTCAGGCATTCTATAGAATGACTAGATATTTTTAGGCATTCGATAGAATTCCTATTGATGTTAGGCATTCTATAGATTGCCTAAAATTACAGTCATTCTACAGAATGCTTGATTCTTTAAATCGCCTGTAACATATACAATGTATTTTTACCTCCACTATAGGAGATGTTACTTGTCGCAAGTCGTAAGTCGTAACTGAGCTTAGGACTAGTTTAGTGAAACGCACGTATTCGTGCACGTAAGGAAATCTTAAGAGTGATTTTAGACTTACGATTTACGATCACTTTAGTGAAACGGTCGCCTGGCCTTTAGGCCATGTGAGCTATTGTCATCACTTTTCGTCCGTCGTCCGTCCGTCAACATTTCACATTTTAATCTTCTCCTCAGAAACCACTGGGCCAATTGCAACCAAACTTTGGTGGAATGGTCCTTGGATGGCCCCCTTCCAAATTTGTGTCTGACCTCCAACCAAGATGGCCACCAAGCTAAAAATAGAAAAAAGGGGGGATGCAATTTTAATTGTCCATTGCTGTTTTAGTATATGTCAAAATGAGCTCAAATTTTAACTGCAGCTACATGGCAAGGAGTAGTTTAACGTATATTCCAGGTTTTTCTGTGAAATTTTTCTTTCAGCCGATTTATACCGATTATGCAAATTAGGCATATTTTGATAACAGATCACATTTAAATCTTCTCCTCTGAAACCGATGAACCAAACTAAATCAAACCTGGCAGGGATGGTCCCTGGGTGGGTCCCTTTCAAAATTATGTCCGACAGCCCCTGCCCTCCATTCAAGATGGCTGCTGTTGCTAAAAATAGAATTTTCTTCAATTGTCCATTGCTGCTTTATTATAAACCAAACTGAGCTCAAATTTTAACTGCAGCTACATGGCAATGAGTAGTTTAAGATACATTCCAGGTTTTTCTGTGAAATTTTTCTTTCAGCCGATTATGCAAATTAGGCATATTTTGATAACAGATCACATTTAAATCTTCTCCTCTGAAACCGATGAACCAAACTAAATCAAACCTGGCAGGGATGGTCCCTGGGTGGGTCCCTTTCAAAATTATGTCCGACAGCCCCTGCCCTCCATTCAAGATGGCTGCTGTTGCTAAAAATAGAAATTTCTTCAATTGTCCATTGCTGCTTTATTATAAACCAAACTGAGCTCAAATTTTAACTGCAGCTACATGGCAATGAGTAGTTTAAGATATATTCCAGGTTTTTCTGTGAAAATTTTCTTTCAGCCGATTTATACCGATTATGCAAATTAGGCATATTTTGATAAAAGATCACATTTAAATCTTCTTCTCTGAAACCGCTGAACCAAATTAAACCAAACCTGGCAGGGATGGTCCCTTGGTGGGTCCCTTTCAAAATTATGTCTGACAGCCCCGTCCTCCATTCAAGATGGCTGCTGTTGCTAAAAATAGAAATTTCTTCAATTGTCCATTGCTGCTTTATTATAAACCAAACTGAACTCAAATATTAACTGCAGCTACATGGCAATGGGTAGTTTAAGATATATTCCAGGTTTTTCTGTGAAATTTTTTTTTCAGCCGATTTATACCGATTATGCAAATTAGGCATATTTTGATAAAAGATCACATTTAAATCTTCTCCTCTGAAACCGATGAACCAAATTAAATCAAACCTGGCAGGGATGGTCCCTGGGTGGGTCTCTTTCAAAATTATGTCCGACAGCCCCTGCCCTCCATTCAAGATGGCTGCTGTTGCTAAAAATAGAAATTTCTTCAATTGTCCATTGCTGCTTTATTATAAACCAAACTGAGCTCAAATTTTAACTGCAGCTACATGGCAATGAGTAGTTTAAGATATATTCCAGGTTTTTCTGTGAAATTTTTCTTTCAGCCGATTTATACCGATTATGCAAATTAGGCATATTTTGATAAAAGATCACATTTAAATCTTCTCCTCTGAAACCGATGAACCAAATTAAATCAAACCTGGCAGGGATGGTCCCTGGGTGGGTCCCTTTCAAAATTGTGTCCGACAGCCCCTGCCCTCCATTCAAGATGGCTGCTGTTGCTAAAAATAGAAATTTCTTCAATTGTCCATTGCTGCTTTATTATAAACCAAACTGAGCTCAAATTCTAACTGCAGCTACATGGCAATGAGTAGTTTAAGATATATTCCAGGTTTTTCTGTGAAATTTTTCTTTCAGCCGATTTATACCGATTATGCAAATTAGGCATATTTTGATAAAAGATCACATTTAAATCTTCTTCTCTGAAACCGCTGAACCAAATTAAACCAAACCTGGCAGGGATGGTCCCTTGGTGGGTCCCTTTCAAAATTATGTCTGACAGCCCCGCCCTCCATTCAAGATGGCTGCTGTTGCTAAAAATAGACATGTTTTCAATTGTCCATTGCTGCTTTAGTATAAGTCAAAATGAGCTAATATTTTAACTGCAGCTACATGGCAAGGAGTAGTTTAACATATATTCCGTTTTTATCTCGCCTGGCCTTTAGGTCATGAGAGCAATTGCCATCACTTTTCGTCCGTCCGTCAACATTTCACATTTTAATCTTCTCCTCAGAAACCGCTGGGCCAATTGCAACCAAACTTTGGTGGAATGGTCCTTGGGTGGCCCCCCTTAAAAATTGTGTCCGGTGATCCCAACTTCCAACCAAGATGGCCACCAAGCTAAAAATAGAAAAAAGGGGGATGATATTTTTAAATCTTCTCCTCTGAAACTACTGAGCCAATCTCAACCAAACTTTGCTGAAATGATCCTTGGGTGGTCCCCTTCAGACCTCTGACCAAGATGGCCACCACAGCCAAACTTAATTTAACATAGGACCCTATGGGAAATTCCCATAAAAATCTTCTTGTCTGAAACCATTTGCTCAATAAGAACAAAATTTTGATGAAATAGTCATTGGATGGTTCTCTTCCAAAAATGTGTCCGGTGGTTCGGCCCTCTGACCAAGATGGCTGCACAGCTGAACTTAGTTCAACATAGGACCCTATGGGAAATTCGCATAAAAACCATCTTGTCTGGAACCAGTAGCTCAATTAGAACCAAACTTTGATGGAATAGTCATTGGATGGTCCTTTTCCAAAATTGTGTCCGGCAGTCGCGCTCTCCCACCAAGATGGCCGCCACAGTGCAGTTGCGTTGTTATTGAAAGCAGCTTTGATTCAGGTGAGCGATTACAGTCTCCTGGGAGCCTCTGGTATAGGATACCAAATAAATCCATCATCATGCCTTATCCTTTACTTCACTTATTTTTTTTAAGGGTTAGGGTTAGGGTATGGTGTTTAATGCCACTTTCAACTATATTTCAGTTTTATCGTGGTATTCAGTATTATGGGGAGAGGAAACCAGCTTACCCGAAGAAAACCACTGACCTGTCGCAAGTCACTGACAAACTTTATCACATAATGTTGTAACGAGTACACTTCGCCTGAACGGGGTTCAAACTCACAACGTTACTGGTGATAGGCACTGATTGCATAGGTAGTTATAAACCATGTGATCATGACTGCCCCGTTTTTTTTTAAGAAATACAAGTATGATTGGTCAGACTGACATAGATATCAATATTTCTAATATTTAATTTTATTAATTTAATTTAATAAGAATGATTTACATATAAATAAACATGAAAGGAAATTCAAAATTAAAGCACAGATTTAAAGTGACAGTGTCTATGATTTTGTCAGATTTTTTAAATCAGAATTTTTCTCCCAAACAGATGTGAGTAAAAATTCATCTAAAACAGCCAAAAACACAGAAAAGTGGTTTTCACGAGATATTTCGGGGAAAACGTGTTCGCAAATTGTGTCTGGGCTACTCTAATTCAAGTCAATCAAGATAACTCCGCCTCTGTATGATGAACTGTGCAGGCGCAGAATCGGTTTGTTGATGAAAATGTCTTGTCGGAAAATCTAAGCGTGGAAGAAAAGCGACTTTGACCGAAAATGGCTAATAATTTGAGTTTTGATTGATTAATAGTGTTCTTATAGCCTAGGTAAATATGTATAATTTATCAGTAAACATGTATGAATTATGCATTTTAGTCTAAAGATAGATCATCCATGTCTTTGTTTTGATAAATCTGGGTCAATGCGTTCTGTGTTATCATACTGGGTCATGAATAGTTAATGAGCTTGGCCAGCAGACGATCAGAAGTAATTTGTTTAATTACATCTATTTAAGCAAATTTCTGTTTATCTGAGATGGTTATTTGGTCATTTTATTGATTTATCTATCTTAATTTCAAGTTGTTGTCAAACTTAAAAATTATGAAAAATCGTAGACACTGTCACTTTAATAAATGATTATGTTTTTCAGGCTAGTAGCAGGAATGTATTGACTTCATTAGGTCGTACCAGAAAAAAGGAACCAGTAGACATTTTGTTTGTTGTGCTTTTTATTATTTCTATCGTAGTCAATGGATTCAGAGCAATTGTGAGTCATCATTAATATGCCTACGGCTGATTATTTTTTGTTCCAAATGCCAAAATTAAAAATGTCAAAATGAAAAGCTGTGTGATAATTTTTAAAATTGAAAAGTGTTTATGATCATAAAGATATGAAACACAAAATACATTTGATCCTCATTGTCTCAAAATCTAATGGACCAATCATTTGACTTAGAAGTATTTGAGTCATCCATGATAAAGTAAGATAAAAACTATTATGAACAGATTAAATTTTTACTTATCTGAGTCGAGTTTAAAAAGGTTGTGACTGTATTTGAATGTGTTTTTTCTTCCTACAAGATGAGATTTGTACATGTACATTACAATTCTATTTTTATATCATTTAGATGAAATTTATACATTCTGTACTTTATGCTTGAAGACATAGTGACAACAACTGATAATTTATGATATATACATATACTGAATGGATAAGTTATTAAAATATCTAATGTATACATTTATCACAGTACATCAACTGTATTTATATGTAGTATAAGTAACCATCATATATTGCCATGTTAGAAGCTATTAGGGAAATTTTGATTTGAATATGTTACTATGTACGAAATTTTAGTAGATGCAAACCACTGCAGGGTACAACTTCTTAATGCTGTATAGTTGACGGAGATGCCACATATACCAATTTTAAGTATATGGGTTGAACTGACAGTGGATTGACCCACTGATTTTCTGCACACATTGCTAGCATGCTAACCATTACACCACTGAAATGGTTTCCGTAATATATGTGAAATGTGTTATCTGTAATATAAAACAATACTAATGTTCCTACTATTGTGAGTTTGGGTTATGGTGTTTAATGCCACTTTCAACAATATTTCGGTTTCAGCATTAAGACACTGATTGCTTAAGTAGTTGTAAATCCAACTACCAAATGATCACGACCACGATGGCCCCCATACTGTTGTGTTCTATTTGTATACATACATTGAATGCTCAATAAGTTATTTTATAATGTAGTTGATATTTTAGGTTGCTTTAGACTGTAAAGCAGATATAACTAAGAATTATCTAAAGGATATAGAACCATACTTAGCTGATGATACTGCCTTCCCTAAGATGCAGGTGTGTTTAATTAGTTACAAAAGATTACGGTATCTGCTGAAGTTTGTCTAGTTTAACAAGAAAACATGAATGAAAGCTGTGTGAACAGATCACCTGTTGGGCCAATCTTTTCGTTTGTTTGGAATAGAGAGGTATTCACATTGAACAGGTTAAAATTTGCATAAATGTTTCAAAAGTTGGGGTAAAATTAATGATTAGTTAACACAGGATCCTGATTTATACAATGTTTCACTGTATTGGCTCAATCAGTTGTGTATAATCAACTACTGGATTAATTTTTACACGTAGTATATATCGCATACATGTGATAGAGTTGCTATGCTACAACTCACTGGAGATTTGCAAATTTTTGGCTGGAGATTTGGTCTCATAACTGGAGATTTTTTATAGACGTATTTGATGCGTGTTTTTATTGTTTATTGATGTTTTCCTTTTGTTTGTTTCGTATTGAACCAACTGCATCCCATTTCAATATATATTGTTTACATTTCTGTCTTATTAGTAGTGTTTCATATGATGAATGAAGGATAAAAACTGTATTTATAATTTATTCATAATCATTCATAATCATAAGGTTATAACAAAGCAATAACAATGAAGACAAGAATGTTCTGAACAATAAAGTCATAGAGCACTAAGATTAAAAAGTCACTTTGCTGCTGGTGCGTTGGGTGATAGCATACGTTTCGGCATTTTTGTGGTTTATCAATTCCATCCTGGAACTTAGTCCTTAAATAATACACAATGTTTTTTGTAAGTAGGTGGTGAGGATTGTACATGCCAAGATATTTTTGTCAGCTTTCCATGAGAAATGCTTTCATTTGGTGTTGCCATGAAACTTATATTTGTTTTATTCTATGTTTTTACTGTTACCATGCATGCTTTAATCATTCATTGTGTTCAGTTGTCAGAAGGTACCAAGACATGACCAAGTAAGGCCAGAAGGTACCATTACATTATGTGACCAAGCCATCATGACATGTTGATTTAAAGAAAACCATTTAAAGCATTTAAACATTTAAAGCTTCAAATTAGAAACCATTTATTCAAATAAAACCAAATTAGATTGGAATGGTCACACCCTTGTATGTCAAATGAAAAATTTCTTTATTCAATGTTAATAAAAACCATGCATAGCAATACCTTATACGTACATACATGTATGCATAGCAATACCTTATACGTACATACATGTATGCATAGCAATACCTTATACGTACATACATGTATGTGCGATCGTTTGTATACAGTCAAAAGGATGAGACAAGTAAAATACTAGAACTAAGTACAAACAAGAAAATTTATTTACAAATGTAAGATTTAATTAATATGATCTTGGTCCAGTCACAATTTTCACATACTAAACATACTGTAAATATTTTCGAATTTACATTATTACAGTTTACAATATTGTGTATTCTATAATTTACAATATTACAGTTTACAATATTGTGTATTCTATAATTTACATTATTACAGTTTACAATATTGTGTATTCTATAATTTACAATATTACAGTTTACAATATTGTGTATTCTATAATTTACAATATTACAGTTTACAATATTGTGTGTTCTATAATTTACAATATTACAGTTTACAATATTGTGTATTCTATAATTTGTAGATGCTGGTGTACTTTTTCTACTTCCTTCCATATTATGTATATGCCATATACAGACTGATATACCCTACTGCTAGTAATGGTATGATGAAAGACCTGGCCTTCGTTCATGCTGGAGCTGCTGCACAGGTATGACAGACAGGACATATTGCTTTTGTTTTACAAGTAGAAGTAATGAAAGTTTCAGGAATATGAATATTATGTACTAGCGCAGGACAAATGACGCAGCACGAAATTTTTATAGCCTAAGATTTTGCACTTGTCACAGAATATGTTTGGCCTAAATAAGTGATAGAAAATATTTTTTTGTCCAAAAGATTTTTGACAAGTTGGATGATTCTTGCAGTGAAGTATCCACACCCTTGGTAAGAAACAGATCCAAAGTGACAAATGAGAAAAAAAATAGAGTACCGGTATATAGTTAGGATCAGAAAATTCTGTAGTCACCAAAGACCTCTCCTTACAAACTATTATTCACTAGGAGTTGTTGAAAGTTGTTTATTATGTACAAGGAGTGTGACAGTCTCCTTACACGAGTCACTCATTTATGTCACGTGAGAAGGATCATTTGTGTATTTGATTTGTCCCATACAGCTACAGTACAGTCAGAGACATAGAGTGATAGATCACTGATTTAGACATATCACCCATCCTGGTGATATGGATTTTGTTCTGTTTAATAATAATATTTGTGCATGTATCTTCAAAATTTCCTTTACATTTAGAGTGTTACTTGCTATCTCCCAAAATGCATAAGAAAGTAAGTAAAAAGATTAAACAGAGCAAAAGATATATCAGTATCACTAAGAAGAGTGATACATATATCACGCTGAGTGATTTATCATGCTATGTCTCTGACTTGACTGTAGCAGACACCCCTTTCAGAGGGGTTGTTCTCTGCGGTAAAGAAACTAGATCCTATGTCTGTCATCTGGGGGCTCCTTTGGGATGATTGCCCAATGTATGTATCAAAGTTATAAAAGCAATACTTGTTTGTTTGTTTGTTTGTTTTATGGTATTTATCGCTGCTTTCAACAATATTTCAGTTATATTGTGGCGGTCAGTTTTATTGGTGGAGGACCCGGAGAAAACCACCGACCTGTCGCAAGTCACTGACAAACTTTAGGCACTGATTGCATGAGTAGTTGTAAATCCAACTACCATACGATCACTGCCACGACAGATTGAGCCCCTTAAAAACAATAATAGAACTTAGATATGAAATTGACAAATGTTTAAGATTGGTTCTAAGATCTAACAAATCTATTTTCAGGCCCAGTTTGTCTATCTAACAACAGCAGTTCACAGTAGGACACCAGCCAACTACCGTATCCCATCTTCTCCTACAGCACAGTATTGTTTCTGGATCATCAACATAGCTTTATTTGTTATTCCTCAGCTGTTTGCCTATAGATGTGTTGCTGGGCCCAGTACTAGTGTACAGGAAACAGTTACCAGTAGTCCAGACAAGAGGGATAACTCTGAATCAACACACAACTTAAGAAAACGCAAAACTTAATTGAGGGCTAGATTTCTGTTACAGTTTCTTCATTGTAATTAAACTTTAATTGTTTTTTTTTTTACTAATTGTTTTAAATTTTGATGTTAAGAAAATTAACTTTTATGATTTAACAAGAAATTGGAATTGTTTTGAAGTATTATGTATTAAATAAAGGCTGTCAGAATAGATTTTTTTTGTTAAAAATTAAAAGTTGCCAATATTCGATGTTTTATACTAGAACAAGAAGCCAGGTTTAGAAAATATGTTATAATGTCGTAATTACAAAAAATGTAGTGAAAAGAATTCGAATGTCTGTCGGTGGAATTGCCATTAACACACCTAATTTTTAGTCGGTTTCTTTTCCGAAGTTTGCCGAATACTGATAACTGCTACAAATAACCAGGAAGCATGTTCTTCTGTATGTTGCATGTAAATTCGTTAAAATTAATATAATTTAAGAAATATATCTATGAAATTGGGGTAATCAGTTAATATTATATAATGGTATTTAGTAAGAATGATACTTAAGATCGGAAATACGTGATGAAATCAATAAAAACAAACCCAATCTCTGCAAAGGGGCTCGATAGAGGAAAAATTGTATTGCATATTATTGACAACACTTGAGTTTGACTTGATTATATTTTTTTCAAAAAAAACAGACATGAAGTTCATTACAGCTGACTCTTGTTATCTCGAATTCGATGGGACCATGGAAAAAATTCGAGTCAATCGTAGTTCGACTCAAGAGGCACTACGAAAATACCGGAAGTGTAGTTTGTTTAACGATGAAAGGGAGACAACTCGAGCGAAATTTTGAAGAGCTAAAACCAGCAATGTCTCGATTCTCGGAACGATTTTAAGCTTATTCGATGTTTTTGTTGCCGTTTTTTTTCCCCTTTTATTACAACTGTTAATTAAGAGTAACATTTTTTCAAATCTCTCAAAATTATACATCTTCTTTAATCAAAATTAATTTCCTACAAATAATTCAATAGATAAAATGCTTCCGTTGTGTACTTTTCATAATCATTGATGCATGCCGACCCAAGTGGCACTTATTATGAATCGATAATTTTTGATTGTACACATCTATTTTACCTGTGTCATAATACCAAGCCAATTCAAATATTATCACTAATTAATTTAACAGATTGTGAAATAAACATGTGAAATAGCCGAAGGTAAAAATGTCAAAGTCAATGAGCGGATGTTTCACCTGTGATCCGATTTTAAGCCCAAGATAATGCACATGTTTTGACAGGTAAATTCGACTTAACGAATGTAAATAATATGGCTTTCTACATCTCGGGACCAAAACTTTTATTCGAGACAACCGAAATTTTGACTCACCCGAATTCGACTCAACAGGAGTCCAATTATATATATTTATACACAACGAAATTCGGGACTTCGATAAAAATTCGACTCAACTGGAAATTCGAGTCAACTGAGTTCGAGACAATGAGAGTCAACTGTATTTTAGTCTGTAATTTTAAAAGAGATATCACCTAGCGTTTTCTCCTGAAAAAAAGAATATATAAAAAACTACGATGCAATTCTACTGTCAAAATACGATTCGGCCAAAAAAACATACTAAATTATGCTTACGTGTTGAAAAATGGAGTAGGTCGGTATAACATCTTTTTTTAATTTTTACACAAAGCTTGCTGAATTCTCCTTTTTGTGTCGTTTTCGTGTAGAATCCATCAATGCTTTTGTTTGTTCTTCAACAAACAATTTCGCACATGCGCAAACACTTTACCGAATGAGTTCACTGTGTAGGTTGTATGAATGTATGAATATTGTGCGGGTAAACATTGGAATCTTGACTGGATGGAAGAAAATCGTACGTATTTCCTTCGTTCTAGGCTATTTATGTATGATATTATGAAAGATTTCAACTGCAATTAGTATAAAACATCGAATATTGTCAACTTTTAATATAAAAAAAAATTCAATTCTGACAGCCTTTAAATTGTGTTCGTTTTGATAAATTTTAACAGGTTTTAATATTACAAATTTAAATGCATATTGCATGTTTATTTTTTTAGCAACATAAACAAAGAAAAGTAGGTTTAAAATAGTTAGAGAATTGTATCCATTTGATTTATAGATCAATATAGGGCATGATAGTAGTATAATTTAGTTTAAAAAAATGTATTTTTTATGGTAGCTTGACACATACATGTATTTTATTGATCAAAGTAAAACATGTTGTTAATTTGTGACTAATTAGTTTATAGTGATCTTACATGTAGACAAGTTCACAACTGAGCACAGATTTTGATAGATTTTTACAATTGAATATTTGTTGATATTATTTTATTGCCAGGGTTTATCTTGTGCAATCAAAACATTTATCTCTATTTTAATACATGTATATTATTTTTTTTAATAAATTTGTGCCAAATTCAAATTCATCAAATATAATTAAGAAAGATTTAGAAAACGTTGACTACAAAATTGAAAAATCAAAATTGGTTCATTTCTACATTTGCTCAATGAAATCATGTTAATTTTTGTATTTGACAATCATAGACTATTTTTTAAATTAAATCCAATTACAGATTTGATTTATTATATGCTTCCAGTTTTACCATCTGTTGATAATTGTTCTGTACAATTGTACACATTGATATAGGATAACAAGTCTTGATTTAGACAAACCAAGTTTTATCTAATTTCTATCACATGAATCATGATCCAGACCAGTTTTTGTCCCATGAACATGATTGAAACCACCAAATTGTTATCACATGAATCGTGATAAAGAGCTAATTTTTATCACAAAAATGTCAAAAATTGGATGTATTTCTCAGGCGAGCATAATAGCCCATGGGCCTATGTATGTGTTATATTATTTTCAAAATAAATCTTAATAGCCTAAACTATGTATATTAAAAAAAAAATCCTATTATCAAACATAACCTAGCCTTTACAAGTAATAAGTCCCCTAAATTTTTTAGGTCCGATTTATAAATACACACACATATATATATATATATATATATATATATATATATATAAATATAAGAGTTAGAACTGCATTCCATTTTGTTTCCAGTGATACGAGAGACAAATGAATATATTTTCAAACCCAATTTTTCATCAAAGCAGGAAAAAATGTATCATGGAGCTGCATATTTAATTGATACGAGAACTTTTGAAAATAGTCTTCAGCTAAAAAAGTTAACTGTTTTGTCCTTTGATGGCCCTTTAGAAATTTGTTTTCTATATCTGAATGGCTAGGTTTTTAGCTCACCTTGCCAAAGGCAATGTGAGCTTTTGTCATCACTTGGCGTCCGTCGTCTGTTAACTTTTCACATTTTAATCTTCTCCTCTGAAACCCCTCAGCCAAATGAAGTGAAACTTGGTAGGAAGCATTTATGGAAGGTCCTCTCTAAAGATTGCTCATTTTGTCCCGATCCATTAACAAACATGGCTGCCATAGGCAATTCTTGTTTCTGATTGGCCGATTTTAGCTCACCTGGCCATAGGCCAGGTGAGCTTTTGTCATGGGTAAGCGTCCGTCGTCCGTCCGTCCGTTAGCTTTTCACATTCAAATATTCTTCTCTGAAACCGCTGAACAGAAATCAGCCAAACTTGCCAGAAATGTTCATTGGATGGTCATATACAAGATTTGTGTTTTTGGTGCTGATTTGAAATCCAACATGGCTGCCAGGGTCCATAATGTGTTCTCATTGGCTGAAATTTTAAAATACTTCTTGTCAGAAACCACTAAGTCAATTGAATTGTGACTTTGCAGGAATGATCATTGGGTGGTCCTGTACTAAATTTGTGAATCGTTTGCCGATCGGAAATTCAAGATGGCCACCATGACTCGACTTAGTTTAACATAGGACCCTATGGGAATTTCACATTTTCATCTTTTTTTCTGAAACCACAAAACAGATTTGAATCAAACTTGGCAGAAATGTTCATTGGATGGTCATATACAAGACTTTTGTTTTTGGCGCTGATCGGAAATCCAACATGGCTGCCAGGGCCCATAATGTGTTCTGATTGGTCGAAATTTTAAAAATCTTCTTGTTAGAAACCACTAAGCCAATTGAATTGTGACTTTGCAGGAATGATCATTGGGTGGTCCTGTACTAAACTTGTGAATTGTTTGCCGATCGGAAATTCAAGATGGCCGCCATGACTCGACTTAGTTTAACATAGGACCCTATGGGAATTTCACATTTTCATCTTTTTTTCTGAAACCACAAAACAGATTTGAATCAAACTTGGCAGAAATGTTCATTGGATGGTCATATACAAGACTTTTGTTTTTGGCGCTGATCGGAAATCCAACATGGCTGCCAGGGCCCATAATGTGTTCTGATTGGTCGAAATTTAAAAAATCTTCTTGTTAGAAACCACTAAGCCAATTGAATTGTGACTTTGCAGGAATGATCATTGGGTGGTCCTGTACTAAACTTGTGAATCGTTTGCCAATCGGAAATTCAAGATGGCCACCATGACTCGACTTAGTTTAACATTGGACCCTATGGGAATTTCACATTTTCATCTTTTTTTCTGAAACCACAAAACAGATTTGAACCAAACTTGGCAGAAATGTTCATTGGATGGTCATATACAAGACTTGTGTTTTTGGTGCTGATCGGAAATCCAACATGGCTGCCAGGGCCTATAATGTGTTCTGATTGGTCGAAATTTAAAAAATCTTCTTGTTAGAAACCACTAAGCCAATTGAATTGTGGCTTTGCAGGAATGATCATTGGGTGGTCCTGTACTAAACTTGTGAATCGTTTGCTGATCGGAAATTCAAGATGGCCACCATGACTCGACTTAATTTTAACATAGGACCCTATGGAAACAATTTTTAAAAGTCTTCTCCTCTGAAACCAGTAAGTCAGTTTAAAGCAAACATGGGATGAATGGTCCTTAGGTGGTCAACTTTCAAAATTATGTCCTGTGACCCCGACCTCCATCCAAGATGGCAACCATCAGCGAACATAGTTTTAACATAGGACCCTATGGGAAAAATATTTTAAAATCTTTTCCTCTGAAACTAGTAAGCCAATATAGCAAACATGTCATCGATGGTCCTTAGGTGGTCAACTTCCAAAATTGTGTTCAGTGATCCCGATCTCGGTTCAAAATGGCCGCCGTCAACAGACATAGTTTTAACATAGGACCCTATGGGAAAATTGTTTAAAAGTCTTCTCTTCTGAAACCAGTCAGCCAATTTAAAGGAAACATGGCATGGATGGTCCTTGGGTAGTATACTTTCAAAATTGTGTCCGGTGACCACGACCTCCATCCAAGATGGCTGCCATGAGCAGACATAGTTTTAACATAGAACCCTATGGCAGTATGGGATTTGAATAGTAACTTAGATGTATTCAGCATGCAGACATTCTCAAGAGGACTTATTTATGTCAGGTGAGCGATACAGGCTCACCTGAGCCTCTAGTTAAAAATCCTCTCCTCTTAAACCGCTTGACCAAATGAACTGAAACTTGGTAGGAAGCATCTATGGCATGTCCTTTATAAAGATTGCTCATTTCGTCCCGATCCGTTAACAAACATGGCCACCACAGGCAATTCTTGTTTCTGATTGGATTGATTTCTAAAATATTCTTCTCCTCTGAAACCGCTTGGCCAAATGAATCGAAACTTGGTAGGAAGCATCCTTGGAAGGTCCTCTAAAAAGATTGCTCATTTAGTTCCGATCCGTTTACAAGCATGGCCGCCACAGACAATTCTTGTTTCTGATTGGTTGATTTCTAAAAAATCTTTTCCTCAGAAGCCACTTTGCCAAATGAACCGAAACTTAGTAGGAAGCATCCTTGGAAGGTCCTCTATAAAGATTGCTAATTTAGTTCTGATTCATTAACAAACATGGCCACCATAGGCAATTCTTGTTTCTGATTGGCCGATTTGAAAAAATATTCTTCTCTGAAACCACTAGGCCAAATGAACCGAAACTTGGTAGGAAGCATCTATGGCAGGTCCTCTATAAAGATTGCTTATTTCGTCCCGATCCATTATTAAACATGACTGCCACAGACAATTCTTGTTTCTGATTGGTTGATTTCTAAAAAATCTTCTCGTCTGTAACCGCTTGGCCAAATGAATCAAAATTTGGTAGAAAGCATCCATGAAAGGTCCTCTATAAAGATTGCTAATTTAGTTCCGATCCATTGACAAACATGGCCACCAAAGGCAATTCTTGTTTCTGATTGGTTGATTTCCAAAAAATCTTCTCTGAAACCGCTTTGCCAAATGAATCGAAACTTGGTAGGAAGCATCCTTGGAAGGTCATCTATAAATATTGCTCATTTAGTTCCGATCCGTCCAATAAACATGGCCGCCACAGGCCATTCTTGTTTCTAATGGGTCGATTTCTATATATTTTCTTCTTTGTAACTGTTTAGCCAAATGACCAAAACTTGGTGGGAAGCACCTATGGGAGGTTCTGTATTAAGTTTCCTCAAAGCAGAATGAAAGGCGAGTGACACAGGCTCAGCTCACTGAGCCTTTAGTTACATGTGGGACAACAGAAGCTGGTGGAAGGTTGCCCAAGTCCCTGATTTTGTTCAAGTTTCTGTGCCCCAGTCATTTTCTTTTGGTTTAAGTTAATTATCCCCTCGCCAACGAAGTTGCGAAGGGATATAGTAATGCTATCGTCCGTCCTTCCATAACATCACTGGGTCAAAGTTTTACCACATAACATCCTTGTGAACACTCTAGAATCAACATCATTCAATGGATTTTGACCAAACTTGGTACATACTTAGTTCTCAAGAGAATCTAGAACCCTATTGATTTTCAAGGTCAAAGGTAAAGGTCACCGGGTCAAATGTTTAGGCGAGGGGATACGCCACACTTTGCGTTGCCCTTGTTTGTGTTTGTACTGTTGTTGTTTCTGTACCAGGATCATCTCATATTTAGTGCTGTTGACTATTGCCATCACTTGGCATTCATCAATCCTGATTTTTTAATCTTCTTCTCAAGCAGTAATCAAGGGATTAAAACCTAGCTTTAGTGAAATGTTCCTTACCTAGTGTTGTTACTTTGGTGCTATCTGATGATTAAACGTGGCTGCCATGAGCCTTTTAAGCCTCTAATAGGGAATATTTCATTCTTCTTATGAAATCAATTATGGTGTAGATGATCCCTGATAAGATACTTACCAATTGTTACTTCGATGTTGATTGGTCAACCAGATGGCTATCACTGCAGGACTTGTTTGCAGAACTGCAGCTCTTAACAGTCTTTTTTTTTACCTTAAAGCTACATGTTTCTCCTGTTTTGTGGAATACCTGACCATCTGAGGTTGGGCCTTTCAAGTAATATAAACTTGTTAAGTCAAGTTCAACGATTAAGTAAATTGATATCGTTCAGTTCATCAAATATTCTCTACAATCTCCCATATTTAACTACCTTTGAATCTTTATACAATTTTTTGCATTTATGTACCTTTTGCATATTTATATTGTTCTTAACTCTTCCTTTAAGTAGACATTAGACATTGTCCCATTTAAGGGCATATATATAAATTTGCAAATATATTAACTAAGAAAGATAGTGGAAAATATTCAATGAAAAGAATGATAACAATTACCCAATCAACAAACTCAACAAATGAATACATATTAAACAAAAGTCTAAACCTCAGATGGAGTCAGGAATTTTGCAAGTTTCCAAACGTAAGAAATCTTTAGCTCAACAGTAAAAAATAATGAAAAAGACAGTGTAAAGAGCTACTGTTCCCCAGCTACACAGGACTTAGTTTTAACATTAGAAATCTATGGGAAAATGAATAAATTCTTTTTCTTTCAAACAACAAACATGATTATACACAAACTGCACATGAATGATCATTGTATGGTTCCTTACAAAGTTGGGATCTTTTAAGTGGATCATACATCCAAGATGGCTGCCACTACAGGACTTGATTTTAACATAAGAACCTATAGGAAAATGAATAAAAGCTTTTTCCTGAACACTACAAATATGACTGAACTCAAATTGTACTTGAATGGTTAATACTCATTGGATGGTCTCTTACAAAGATATGGATCAGAAATCCAAGATGATGCCATACCAGGAATTTGTATTTAACCTATGGGAAAAAAATCAAAGATTTTATTAGAAACTACAATCATGATCGAACCCAAACCATACATATATGGCCATCGGGGATCGTCCCTAACAAAGTTGTCATTTTTTATGAGGATCCAATATTCAAGATGGCCTCGCCTGTAGGACTTGGTTTTTAATATTGGACCCTATAGGAAAATGAATAAAAGCTTTCTTTGTTACTACAAACATGATCAAATCTAAACTCTACCGGAATAGTCATAGTCCCTTACAAAGTTGTCATTTTTAGATAGATCGGAAAACCATGATATCTGCCACAGCAGGACTTAGTTCCTAACATAGGAACATATGGTAAATGCATAAAAGTATTTTCTAGGAAACTACAAACACAATTGAACCCAGGCTGTACATTAATGGTCCCAAACAAAGTTATATGAAATCCAAGATGGCTGCCAGCCACTGCAGAAAAAAATTAATTGAATGGGCACCATGAGGAAAATATTGATTAAAAACAATTTGTATCTGAAACCACTGAACCATTTGACAGCAAACTTGGCTGGAATGTTCCTTGGATGGTGCTCTACCAAATTTCTGTTTTTTGTGTCATTTGGAAATCCATGATGGCTGCTACAGCTTGACAAAATTTTATCATAGGGCATCCAATAAAAATTGAGAGCATTAGTTCCTTTTGGTGCTCTCATATTTTGAATACATGTACATTATGATAGCAAAATAAATCTTTTGATAAATTCAATGGAAAATACTGCATACAAATCAAGACTTGAAACATTTTGAAATCCAATTGTTCTGTGTCAATTATTGTTCTCTATATTACAGAAAAGTATGGTTGCTAGGTACTTTTCCAACAAATAATAGATTTGAGAGACTTCCAAGATCTTTACCAAATTTGGAATTCAAATACATGTTTTAACATTTCATGTCCTGAAGATGCAAAGGCACTGGGCCTTAAGACAAACTATAGGCTCACCTGAGCTTGTATCACTCACCTGTAACTGTTCATTCACACAATTCATGTTCAATTAAGTTTAGATTTTCAGAAAACAAATATTTTATTTATTTCACCTATGGTTCTAAGCCTGTATTTTTTGGTCAACCAGATTTTACCTAGTTCTTGCGAGATAAAGAGGTTCAAGGGAGCCAAAAGGGATCACCACAAAAAGCAAGAATTTCCAATGGTGGCCATGTTTGTTTTGTACAGGACCTCCCATACATCATTCATACAAAGCAACAATTCATTGTACCTCCCTAGTTTCAGAGGAGAAGATTTTTTAAATTTCAGCCCATCAGAAACAAGAATTGCCCATGGCGACCATATTTTTGTCCTATCAGGATGAAATGAGAAAATCTTATACAGGACCTTCCATAGATACTTCCTGTAAAATTTTGCTTTATTTGGCAGAGCTGTTTCAGAAGAGAAGTTTTTAGAAATCTACAAATCAGAAACAAGAATTACCTATGGCAGCCATGTTTGTACACGGATCAGGACGAAATGAGTAACCTGTATCAAGGAGCTTCCATAGATGCTTCCTACCAAGTTTGGGTTCATTTGGTAAAGCGGTTTCATAGAAGAAGATTCCAATGTGAAACATTAACAGACAGGCGACGGATGCCAAGTGATGACAACTATATGTACAGCTCACATGGCCTTTGGCAAGCTGAGCTAAAAATAAATTATTTGATCTTGTCAGTGACTTGCGGAAGGTTGGTGGTTTCCTCCAATAATAAAACTGACCGCCATGATATAACTGAAATATTGTTGAAAGCGGCGTTAAATACCATAAAAACAAACCATATACATACAAAATATGAAAGCAAAGACCCTTAAGACAAAAAAGTTCGGCTACAGACTGACAAAACTTTGAAACAGTATACCCCCTTCTCAACTGTGGGGGTATAAATATCAAATTAATATAGACCTGTTCTATTTCTAATATTATTTATGGCTTTTGTAGATAAACCAGGTTAACAATACAGACTCCATGAGTGCCTTAGGGGATGAAAAAAATAAAACACAAAAAGATATGTCTTTATCCTTTTTCTATTGATATTTGTGTAGATTGTTCTTTTCCTTGCTTTCTCTTTAATCTTTTCTTCTGTGATTTTGATAATGTCCCATCTTTTTTTTTCTTCTTTGATTTCACTGACAATGGATTTGGGCCCTTTAATTTTTTGTGTTTCTTTTTCTTCACTTCTGGTTCTCCAAATGCTTCCACTTTTAATTGTTTGATAACTGCATGTTCATGTTCTGATGGGGCAATTCTAGAATCTGTCTCACGGTCTGCTTTACGTTTGGATTTTTCTGATGGAGGTTCCAGTGTTATTGCATTAAAAGCTATATATAAAATAGGCACTCCTGCTTTACTCCTGAACCAGTCATTTAATGTTTGATCCTGAAATTAAATTTGAAAATATAAGTCAGCTTGTGGGAAAAAGAATAAATCTTAAATAATTAAAGCACCGAAGCTTGAACCTATGACCTAAGTACTGCACTCTAGGTGATTATGCTAACAATTACACCACAATGCCATTAAATGCTAGTTTATAAAATGTCAATTGATTGATCATTGCTTAATGTCCAGTGAGCAGTATTTCAGCTATATTCAGGACAAGAACAAATTCAATAATATTTATAAAAAAAAACATATAGAAATGATGGAAGGGTCAATTGGATCATCGACATTTGACTACCACTGAAAACTGTAGAGAGAGTTGGTTAGGGAGAATTTGTGTAGCAGCTAAAATACACCTACTCCTATTATATGTTTTTAATCAATAACATAAAAAGCAGCTCACTTGGAATGATCAATATTTACCTATAATTACAAATAAATTTACCTGTGTGGAAAAAATCATTTTGAACAAGTTTATTTGTAGGAAAATTATCATATTCACCTGTGTGGCAATAAATAACTTTTCTTTATTCTTGTTGCCAATCATCCTCTGTATACATTTTGAAGCAGATAGTGTAGACTTATGGGTACATGGTTGTAACTTAAACTGTTGTAGAACTTTAAGGGGTCCAAACAATATTGATCCTGCAAAAAATCACAAAATAAATTATCAAAGGATATCTAAAATTATTGTAGTCAGAAATACAGAAAACAGGACATTTGTATAAAACTATAGAATATTAACAGCTTACAATGTCAGTCTATAAAACTATAGAATATTAACAGCTTACAATGTCAGTCTATAAAACTATAGAATATTAACAGCTTACAATGTCAGTCTATAAAACTATAGAATATTAACAGCTTACAATGTCAGTCTACAAAACTATAGAATATTAACAGCTTACAAGGTCAGTCTACAAAACTATAGAATATTAACAGCTTACAATGTCAGTCTACTAAACTATAGAATATTAACAGCTTACAATGTCAGTCTACTAAACTATAGAATATTAACAGCTTACAATGTCGGTCTACAAAACTATAGAATATTAACAGCTTACAATGTCAGTCTACAAAACTATAGAATATTAACAGCTTACAATGTCAGTCTACTAAACTATAGAATATTAACAGCTTACAATGTCGGTCTACAAAACTATAGAATATTAACAGCTTACAATGTCAGTCTACAAAACTATAGAATATTAACAGCTTACAATGTCAGTCTACAAAACTATAGAATATTAACAGCTTACAATGTCAATCTACTAAACTATAGAATATTAACAGCTTACAATGTCAGTCTACTAAACTATAGAATATTAACAGCTTACAATGTCGGTCTACAAAACTATAGAATATTAACAGCTTACAATGTCAGTCTACAAAACTATAGAATATTAACAGCTTACAATGTCAGTCTACAAAACTATAGAATATTAACAGCTTACAATGTCAATCTACTAAACTATAGAATATTAACAGCTTACAATGTCAGCCTACTAAACTATAGAATATTAACAGCTTACAATGTCAGTCTACTAAACTATAGAATATTAACAGCTTACAATGTCAGTCTACTAAACTATAGAATATTAACAGCTTACAATGTCAGTCTATAAAACTATAGAATATTAACAGCTTACAATGTCAGTCTACAAAACTATAGAATATTTACAGCTTACAAGGTCAGTCTACAAAACTATAGAATATTAACAGCTTACAATGTCAGTCTACAAAACTATAGAATATTAACAGCTTACAATGTCAGTCTACAAAACTATAGAATATTAACAGCTTACAATGTCAGTCTACAAAACTATAGAATATTAACAGCTTACAATGTCAGTCTACTAAACTATAGAATATTAACAGCTTACAATTTCGGTCTACTAAACTATAGAATATTAACAGCTTACAATGTCAGTCTACTAAACTATAGAATATTAACAGCTTACAAAGTCGGTCTACAAAACTATAGAATATTAACAGCTTACAATGTCAGTCTACAAAACTATAAAATATTAACAGCTTACAATGTCAGTCTACAAAACTTTAGAATATTAACAGCTTACAATGTCAGTCTACAAAACTATAGAATATTAACAGCTTACAATGTCAATCTACTAAACTATAGAATATTAACAGCTTACAATGTCAGTCTACTAAACTATAGAATATTAACAGCTTACAATGTCAGTCTACTAAACTATAGAATATTAACAGCTTACAATGTCAGTCTACTAAACTATAGAATATTAACAGCTTACAATGTCAGTCTATAAAACTATAGAATATTAACAGCTTACAATGTCAGTCTACAAAACTATAGAATATTAACAGCTTACAATGTCAGTCTACAAAACTATAGAATATTAACAGCTTACAATGTCAGTCTACTAAACTATAGAATATTAACAGCTTACAATGTCGGTCTACAAAACTATAGAATATTAACAGCTTACAATGTCAGTCTACTAAACTATAGAATATTAACAGCTTACAATGTCAGTCTATAAAACTATAGAATATTAACAGCTTACAATGTCAGTCTACAAAACTATAGAATATTAACAGCTTACAATGTCAGTCTATAAAACTATAGAATATTAACAGCTTACAATGTCAGTCTACAAAACTATAGAATATTAACAGCTTACAATGTCAATCTACAAAACTATAGAATATTAACAGCTTACAATGTCAGTCTACTAAACTATAGAATATTAACAGCTTACAATGGCAGTCTACTAAACTATAGAATATTAACAGCTTACAATGTCAGTCTATAAAACTATAGAATATTAACAGCTTACAATGTCAGTCTACAAAACTATAGAATATTAACAGCTTACAATGTCAGTCTACAAAACTATAGAATAGTAACAGCTTACAATGTCAGTCTACTAAACAATAGAATAGTAACAGCTTACAATGTCAGTCTACTAAACTATAGAATAGTAACAGCTTACAATGTCAGTCTACTAAACTATAGAATAGTAACAGCTTACAATGTTAGTCTACTAAACTATAGAATATTAACAGCTTACAATGTCAGTCTATAAAACTATAGAATATTAACAGCTTACAATGTCAGTCTACAAAACTATAGAATAGTAACAGCTTACAATGTCAGTCTACAAAACAATAGAATATTAACAGCTTACAATGTTGGTCTACTAAACTATAGAATATTAACAGCTTACAATGTCAGTCTACTAAACTATAGAATATTAACAGCTTACAATGTCGGTCTACAAAACTATAGAATATTAACAGCTTACAATGTCAGTCTATAAAACTATAGAATATTAACAGCTTACAATGTCAGTCTATAAAACTATAGAATATTAACAGCTTACAATGTCAGTCTACAAAACTATAGAATATTAACAGCTTACAATGTCAGTCTACTAAACTATAGAATATTAACAGCTTACAATGTCAGTCTACTAAACTATAGAATATTAACAGCTTACAATGTCAGTCTATAAAACTATAGAATATTAACAGCTTACAATGTCAGTCTATAAAACTATAGAATATTAACAGCTTACAATGTCAGTCTACAAAACTATAGAATATTAACAGCTTACAATGTCAGTCTACAAAACTTTAGAATATTAACAGCTTACAATGTCAGTCTACTAAACTATAGAATATTAACAGCTTACAATGTCAGTCTACTAAACTATAGAATATTAACAGCTTACAATGGCAGTCTATAAAACTATAGAATATTAACAGCTTACAATGTCAGTCTACTAAACTATAGAATATTAACAGCTTACAATGTCAGTCTACTAAACTATAGAATATTAACAGCTTACAATGTCAGTCTACTAAACTATAGAATATTAACAGCTTACAATGTCAGTCTATAAAACTATAGAATATTAACAGCTTACAATGTCAGTCTATAAAACTATAGAATATTAACAGCTTACAATGTCAGTCTACAAAACTATAGAATATTAACAGCTTACAATGTCAGTCTACAAAACTATAGAATATTAACAGCTTACAATGTCAGTCTACAAAACTTTAGAATATTAACAGCTTACAATGTCAGTCTACTAAACTATAGAATATTAACAGCTTACAATGTCAGTCTACTAAACTATAGAATATTAACAGCTTACAATGGCAGTCTATAAAACTATAGAATATTAACAGCTTACAATGTCAGTCTACTAAACTATAGAATATTAACAGCTTACAATGTCAGTCTACAAAACTATAGAATATTAACAGCTTACAATGTCAGTCTACAAAACTATAGAATATTAACAGCTTACAATGTCAGTCTACAAAACTATAGAATATTAACAGCTTACAATGTCAGTCTACTAAACTATAGAATATTAACAGCTTACAATGTCAGTCTACTAAACTATAGAATATTAACAGCTTACAATGTCAGTCTACAAAACTATAGAATATTAACAGCTTACAATGTCAGTCTACAAAACTATAGAATATTAACAGCTTACAATGTCAGTCTACAAAACTATAGAATATTAACAGCTTACAATGTCAGTCTATAAAACTATAGAATATTAACAGCTTACAATGTCAGTCTACAATGGTGCAAACAAAATGCATACCAATCTGTCAAATTCATCACTCATCAAAACATTAAGTTAATACTAATACTATGTGTAAATATACTTCATTGAAACTCATAAAAATTGTTACCTGTAAATCAGTCACTTTAAAGGGGAAGGAAACCCAATCATAATGTAGTGTTATAAAAACATAATTACTCATTAAAAAGTAATAAATTACATTTTCTGGTTAAAAGAATGGCAGAATGCTATTAAATGGGTATGTTAAAATCAAACACAAAATGTATTATAAATTTCTTGCTATTAACAAGGCAGCTGCCATATTGACGAAGGTAGTGATGTCACTCCTTCTGTTCCGATTGATTCAAGCATCAGTTATCGATACAATACACATTATCGATTAATCGAGAAAATATACATTTACTGAGTTTTAATGAATAAGGAACCAGATAAAATATTGGTTGAGTTCCATATAATTTTCATCCAGAATATTTGGCAGAAGGAATTAACAGCTCCATCCCCCTTTTTTGTACTCCAATCATTTTATTTTTCAGAATGTTAACAACCCATCTAAAATATTGTTATTTGGTATCAGCGCAAGGAATCAGAACAGATGTAGAATAATTCAATTTTTATGCTTTTCAGTGCCAAAGAGTTCCATAAAAGTGAAAATGTTAATTTCTCAACAGTCTGTATGACTATACTATAGGATATTTAAAAAGATAGAAATGCCTAAGCTATTTCATTACATCTATTGTTTGAAATAAACACATATCTTATGTTGGTTAAGTGATTGTTGTTTAATGCCAATTCAGCTACATTATGGTGAGAACAAGTTAATTTTCAATGAGATAATGATGAGGTCCGCTTTGTTCTAGACCAACACGCTGAGTTGGATTCTTATAGTGCTAGCTCACTGAAACAACAGTACACGGATGGACATGTCTCTCCACTCAGACACATTATTATGATTCCGAGCCAACCAGTCTTTGCTCTTTCTCCTTAATGGTGCGTGCTTAGCGGAGAAGTAACAAATACCAATCTTATAGTCTTTGGTTTGACCTGAACGGGGCTTGAACCCACGATCTACCGCACTCGAGTCGAACATGCTAACCATTACGCCACCGATGCGTTCATCTTCTGTTAGGTTTCTTTCCTCTTTAACACACTGTACATACCAAAAGCTTCACATTCATCTAGAACACACTGTGTAGTCCACAATTTAGTCTCTGCCTCTAGGTATCTAGGTAATTGTTCACTGATGTTAACCTTGAACTTTAGAGCAGCCTTACAAAATGTTCCATCAATAAGGACATTATATGGTGGTTTAAATCCAAAGTTACTGCTATAAAATGTCAGAACTTTTCTGATATGTTTATGTCTCTTTATCTTCATTCTTCTAGGTCATGTACAATATACCTGAAAAAAATAACTTATATATAATATACCTGACAGTGTTCTCCTGAATACTTTACGTCATATGTAGAAATAAGTCACTCATTTTCAATAAAAGTAAAATTAAGAAAAATAGCATGACGTAATGCTTTATCAAGAGGCATAACTCTGGAATCAAGCTTGACCTGTATCTATCTATATGTTATTTCAAAATACATGTATTAGATAAATCAACGCCAAATGAGGAATTTTTCAGTTATATCATAGCAAGAACAAATTACATTTCAAGGAAATGATGATGATGTCCGCTTTGTACTAGACCAACACACTTAGTTGGATTTTTATAGTGCTAACTCACAGAAACAACAGACTGCGAGTAGACATGTCGCTCCTCTCCGACACATTATCCTGATTCAGAGCCAACCAAACTTTGGTCTTACTCCTTAATGTGGTGTGCTTAGGGGAAAAGCAGCAAATCAGCAAATATAAAAAATTATAAGTCTTTAGTTTTTATAGTTTTACCCGACTAGGACTCGAACCCACAAACTACTACACTGAAGGCAAACACTATAAATCAGATTTGTCATGTTTTGAATTGGAAACCTTCTCTTTTTATATTCCACAAAACAATATTTTCTTATCTTTGACTGGATTTTTTATTGATATATTGTCCAGTGTCCGTGCAGAGACTAGTCTGTGTCACCGCGTTAAGAAACTGTTGAAACAGTCGAAAATGAAAACTACTAACCATGTTTCGTTAAACTAAAGTGTATATGAGAGATTATTCTTTGCGAGACTTAAATTCCAGTGACATATCCTTCATTTGAATCTTTTTGAATGCATGGGTTTTATTTGCAAGTGATAAGTAGATTTTAAAGTTTTTGGTTTTGTTATATAATGCAAGTGAAACTTTGGTTCATTTGGCAGAATGTTCTTGAAATGCAATGTCTATCGCTGGGTAAAAGAAATACAAAATATTGGCACACAATATTGTTGTCAAGTTTAACTGAGTCTGATATATCATATGGCTTAAGGGTGTAGGCCTCAGGGTAACCTTAAAATTTTCCCATAGTTCAATTTTTTTTAAATTTGCATTATTGAATAGTTATGTCTAAATGCATTATCTGCCAAAGTTGTAAGGAATTTCACCGTGCCGTTTTCTCCATAGCACATCCTAAATATAGTAATTTTGGGGGTATTATTGATGCCAGATGGTAATATTAGATTCGGAAGCTTCTATTAGATATACACATTTATTTCTGATTGAAAGGGGATATTTTGGCTTTAATACACTTATTGTTATTGTTGAATAATTATGAAATATCTAGTATATATGAATATCCTGGTTGGAGATAATCACGTGCAAAACAGTTGCAATTGGAAAAAGGGGGGATGCCCCGAGATACCAGCCTGGTATTAAAAATCTGATTTAAAAAAATCCTGTCGATCAATTTCCACCAAAAAATGTCACAATAAAGAATATACATATAGACATCATTCCACCAAATTTTACAAACTTTTACCGTCAGATTTTTAAAATATTTAAAATCATGTTTTTCATGGATGGCACCCAGAAACTAGAGGCTCAGGTGAGACTGTATCGCTCACCTGACATAAACAAGTCCTCTTAAGAATGTCTGCATGCTGAATACATCTAAGTCACTATTCAAATCCCATACTGCCATAGGGTTCTATGTAAAAACTATGTCTGCTCATGGCAGCCATCTTGGATGGAGGTCGTGGTCACCGGACACAATTTTGAAAGTATACTACCCAAGGACCATCCATGCCATGTTTCCTTTAAATTGGCTGACTGGTTTCAGAAGAGAAGACTTTTAAACAATTTTCCCATAGGGTCCTATGTTAAAACTATGTCTGTTGACGGCAGCCATTTTGAACCGAGATCGGGATCACTGAACACAATTTTGGAAGTTGACCACCTAAGGACCATCGATGACATGTTTGCTATATTGGCTTACTAGTTTCAGAGGAGAAGATTTTAAAATATTTTTTCCCATAGGGTCCTATGTTAAAACTACAGTATGTCTGCTGAAGGTGGCCATCTTGGATGGAGGTCAGGGTCACTGGACACAATTTTGAAAATTGACCACTTAAGGACCATCCATGCCATGTTTGCTTTAAATTGGCTTACTGGTTTCAGAGAAGAAGATTTTTAAATATATTATCCATAGGGTCCTATGTTAAAACTATGTTCGCTGATGGTTGCCATCTTGGATGGAGGTCGGGGTCACAGGACATCATTTTGAAAGTTGACCACCTAAGGACCATTCATCCCATGTTTGCTTTAAACTGACTTACTGGTTTCAGAGGAGAAGAGTTTTAAACATTTTTTCCATAGGGTCCTATGTTAAAATTAAGTCGAGTCATGGTGGCCATCTTGAATTTCCGATCAGCAAACGATTCACAAGTTTAGTACAGGACCACCCAATGATCATTCCTGCAAAGTCACAATTCAATTGGCTTAGTGGTTTCTAACAAGAAGATTTTTAAAATTTCGACCAATCAGAACACATTATAGGCCCTGGCAGCCATGTTGGATTTCCGATCAGCACAAAAACACAAATCTTGTATATGACCATCCAATGAACATTTCTGCCAAGTTTGGTTCAAATCTGTTTTGTGGTTTCAGAAAAAAAGATGAAAATGTGAAATTCCCATAGGGTCCTATGTTAAACTAAGTCGAGTCATGGTGGCCATCTTGAATTTCCGATTGGCAAACGATTCACAATTTTAGTACAGGACCACCCAATGATCATTCCTGCAAAGTCACAATTCAATTGGCTTAGTGGTTTCTAACAAGAAGATTTTTAAAATTTCAACCAATCAGAACACATTATGGGCCCTGGCAGCCATGTTGGATTTCCGATCAGCGCCAAAAACAAAAATATTGTATATGACCATCCAATGAACATGTCTGCCAAGTTTGATTCAAATCTGTTTTGTGGTTTCAGAAAAAAAGATGAAAATGTGAAATTCCCATAGGGTCCAATGTTAAACTAAGTCGAGTCATGGCAGCCATCTTGAATTTCCGATCGGCAAACGATTCACAAGTTTAGTACAGGACCACCCAATGATCATTCCTGCAAAGCCACAATTCAATTGGCTTAGTGGTTTCTAACAAGAAGATTTTTAAAATTTCGACCAATCAGAACACATTATGGGCCCTGGCAGCCATGTTGGATTTTCCGATCAGCGCCAAAAACAAAAATCTTGTATATGACCATCCAATGAATATTTCTGCCAAGTTTGGTTCAAATCTGTTTTGTGATTTCAGAAAAAAAGATGAAAATGTGAAATTCCCATAGGGTCCAATGTTCAATTGACTTAATGGTTTCTGACAAGATTTTTAAAATTTCAGCCAATGAGAACACATTATGGACCCTGGCAGCCATGTTGGATTTCAAATCAGCACCAAAAACACAAATCTGGTAGAGGACCATCCAGTGAACATTTCTGGCAAGTTTGGCTGATTTCTGTTCAGCGGTTTCAGAGAAGAAGATTTAAATGTGAAAAGCTAACGGATGGACGACGGACGCTTACCCATGACAAAAGCTCACATGGCCTATGGCCAGGTGAGCTAAAAATGAAATTGTCAAGGAAATTTATTACACACTCATCCTTTGCTGTTTCTTTATTTGTGAGATAAAAAAAAACTAGTTACCAATAGCAAAAAGCTTTTGAATTCTTATATTTGGCAAAGTGGAAGTCCAAATTACCAAATTACTGCATTTGTCTTTTTTATTTTCAGGTCGGTTGGGGAGGGTTGAGGTTGACTCTACTTGATTAATTCATTACAAAAAAACAGACAGCCACCCAGCTGTATTGTCAAATTCCTTCAAATTTTGTGTTCCAGTTGTATTCATTTGATTCTGGTTATTCTTTAGTTGTTTTCGGTAAAGATATTTTGAGTGGGGGGAGGGGAGAGAGGATCAGATAATACATGTACTTTTTTTTCCAAAAATAACTTTCCATTATTTTACTACCATAAAATTAATTTACACCTTGATATATCAATCTTTGAACAGTTATTTTTTCTGTTTTCTGAAATATGAATCTTTCTCAAACTGTGAGCAATCATATTATAAGAACATAGGTTATTTATACATGTGAGAATTTGACATTTCACCTTCAAACTGAAAAATATGTAAAATTTGTGAGTGAGATGGTGTGTTTACATAATGCATAAATTCCTTGAAAATAGCCATCATTGTTTATAGATGTACAAAAAATTCAGCTGGTATAATGTTGACCAAGGAAATTGAGCATTGTATGCAACAGTGGAATTATATTAAAATTAGACAAACCAAAACAAAAAATTTAGATGATTTATTTTCATGTTCTGTAGTGACATGAGTGTTACTAATAGTCACAGTCTGTAATGAACTGCTAAAATATAATACAAAATTCAACAAAAAATAACAATGTATAAAATGACCACATTGTAAACATATCTTGTTTACCCTCCTGACATTTTCGGGTCACCTAATAATTATGTGAAGATCAGGGCAGTGCAAACATGTTCATGGGGCAATGAAAATGTTTTTCATGAAACATACATCATACAGTTTCAAGATCAGTTCTAAAAACACTACATTTATTCCAACTTGACACTTTCTTTTCAATATATTGATATTTTTCATTCCAATATATATTGTATTATAAAGTTTTTCAGTGTGACTATTTTATTTTTATAAATCATCAGCAGGGGTACGTGATTTCCTGACAAATAAAGCAATTGTACTATAGTTTCATAATATCTAAGATTCTAGTGTATATATTTGATATTTTTTATTTGACAAAATTTTGAAATTCAATGGAAAAAAGTTTGTCACACAAAATGTGTTACACTCCTGGTATTTTTGACAACATATTTCGATGGCATTTTTTTTTGGAAATAGATATTTCAATGATATTTCGTGGGCACAAGCATATAATAATAACACACTGTTGTTAGCAGCAATAAAATATAAAAAGACAAGGAGCACCGCTTTGGAAAGGTAAAAAGAAAAGGGGTAATTTTTTTTAAACTGTAAACAATCTGTGTTGCCAAGAAGCTTGGAATTGAGGGGGGATTTTCAAATGCACAGATGCCCATCAACAACCATTTAATATAGATAAATCTCGATAGAGAAAAATAAGAATGTATTCATTCATTCAAATTGTAATGGGAGAATAAAAACATGAACCATTTTATTTTTAGGCATTTACCTAGTCCGAGATTCCTCTGTCGTTTAACGGCTTTTATGGAGTTGCTGTAACCGTTGAACGTCAGAGGGCAATATATACGGATTACAGTGGATTTGCCTCTCCAGCTCTGGGTCGGCACATTTCCACGTTTCGTGGCTATCGGATTTTATTTTCTATCATAAACCCTTATATAAATCGCTTCACCAATCATTTTTCTATTCATTCATAACCATCTTACCCTCAGAAAGTGGTGTTACACTCCATTACAGCACGATTTTGTCTTAGATCCTATTATTCTGCCATTTGACTTCCATTTTCGAATCTACAAACGTGATCTCGCGATACTAACTGAATGATAACAGTAACGCATTGCATGATGGGAGCTACTTAATTCAGCGCACCAAATTATTTGAACATTCAAATCACATGGAAGACCATACATTTAAGCGTATTCTGCAGGACAAACAGTCCATCTATAGATCAAAGCAGAGCAGAAGGAAATAATACAGAATGTGTTGGAAAGAAAAGATTCAATGGCAGAGTGTTGCCAATGGGCTTCGGAAAGAGCATGTGTTACGTCCCCCTTTTTTGGACAAGGTACTACATCATTTTTTTTTCTTATGGTTATCTGTAATTCACTATTGCTGTTAAAATCATTACCAATCAATATAATCAACTGTATTAAATTTTATGTTAATTGTTCTGCCTTAACAGGCGTGTATGATTGGCAATACAAATATTTGTTTGTTTGTTTGTTTATATGCAAATCATCTCCCATGATACATTGCGGTAATCGTGGTTTTCTCGTAGTCACGTGACAAATGTTTGAAAAATGGAAGACAAATGGCGGAATCGTAGGATCTAAGGCAAAATCGTGCTGTAATGGAGTGTAGCACCACTTTCTGAGGGTAAGATGGTTATGAATGAATAAAAAAATGATTGATGAAGCGATTTATATAAGGGTTTCTGATAGAAAATAAAATCCGATAGCCACGAAACGTGGAAATGTGCTGACCCAGAGTTGGAGAAGCAAATCCGCTGTTTTCCGTATGTATTGCCCTCTGACGTTCAACGGCTACAGCAACTCCATAAAAGCCGTTAAACGACAGAGGAATCTCGGACTAGCATTTACCTTGCAAGGAATGAGCATTAAAAAAAAAAAGTACCATATTTTTGTAAAATGAATCATGTGAAACCGGGTGTATGTCTCCTCTAAATGCTTTGGTAGTGTATACTAGTAAATAGTGGTAAGACTTAATCTCGTTGAGATTAGATAAGAGAAAGACTAAGAAGAGTCAAATCTCAACAAGATTATCAGGAATTGTCTATTTTATGGGGCACGGAATACTTTAGCAGTCTATGTGTATCGTGCAATACAGAATGTGTTTGTTTTGTGTTTTAACGTCATACCGTATTGATTGCGAGATACTCAGTAGATGTATAAAAAAAAATGAAAATGTGCACTGATAAGCGCTAGTTTGATCCGGATTATCATAGTCGCAGTCGTGTTTTATTCTGAAATTAATTCCGGACAATTTTCCGGAATAAGAAAATAAAATCCGTTAATTTTGGAGCATGTATCACTCACCTGGTTTACATGTATCACGCATATGTCTTTGATTAAATTGACTGATTATTGTATGAAAGAAAAATTCACAATAAATGAAAGGCCAGGGCTGCTATCTTGAATTTATTTTTGGTCCAAAAATTACAACACTCTAGAGAAAAATTTCGGGTTTGAATCTTGGTATAGTTGTGTAGTAAAGGTTCTGGAGCTTCTGGATCTCAAACCCTGTAATCTACTTCGTAAAAGTAAATATTTGATTAAAAAAATTGTCATAGGGAAACTTAAAGAGTTATATTTTAAAGCATGGAAAACAGAACTGTTTAATGATGATAGAAGAGAAGGTAACCAAAATAATAAACTAAGAACATATCGATTATTTAAACAAAATTTTAATTTCGAACCATATTTAAATATACTTAATTTTAAACAACGCCAAACCCTTACCAAATTAAGAATCGGAAATCATCGTTTAGAAATTGAATTGGGAAGGCATAACAATATTAAAGAAGCAGACCGAATATGCAAAATATGTAATGATGGAGTGGAAGATGAAACTCACTTCCTCGTCAAATGTAAAAACTTTGAAAATATTAGAAAGCCTTATTTAGAAACTATCTATACATTATGTCCAAACTTAAAAACATGTAATAATGAAAATATCTTTATTTAGATTATGGGATGCGAGAATCCAGAGGCTCTAAGAACCTTAAGCAATTTAATCATAGAGCTTACATCAGAAAGGGATTTGTATTTGAAAAATATATGAATATGTGTGCTGACCCAGAGAACAATGCATTATTTAACTCTAGGCCACTGAACAAACCCGTATTTTATGTATATGGAACTATTTTATTGTTTTATGTCATAACCGTATATAAATCAATATTGAATCATTGTATGAAATTAACTGTAATTATTCTTCTCTTCGGGGCGTCTTAATTGACGATAAAATATTTGTATTTTGTATTTACTAATGACCTGAAATTGACCTGAAAGGATATGATGTCTATATCTTTTTTTACTACCCGATAGAATCGATTCAAATTTTGGTCAGTTTGAGATATGAGTATATACTTTACAAAAAATAAAAAAATAAAAATATTGTGTATTAGTGGAGATATCTTGACTTAAAGGACTACGAATCGCGTGATTGCATGACCTGAAAATGGAAATACAGACCTATAATCGGCTATATTTTTTTTTTATTACTGAACAGAATTGAATCAATGATTGATTGATTGATTGATTGATTGATTTATTTATTGATTGATTGGTGTTTAACGTCCAGCGAGCAAAGTTTGGTCAATTTGAGATATGAATATATATTTTATAACTAATTTTTTTTTAAATAATATGTATATGTGGAGATATCTTGACTCCGATTCGACTGACCTGAAAATTAAAAATTAAAACGAAAGATCTAAAATTGACTTACTTTTTATTACCTTATGAATTTCACTGAATTTTTAGTTAGTTTGGATATGAATATATTGTATGGTTGTCACTTGCTTCTAGACGTTTGTATAATATACTTTATTTCCTGTGACTGTATAATGAATTCTTCATTATCCTATCCAATATATTAAAAATTGCTGAGTTAGATTGCTGTCAAATTATAATATTAAGTATATATGTACCATCTACACACGCTTATACGCATGTCTTGCGTCTATCCCTAGATTTGCCTTACGAGACAAGGTAACACTACGACTATTGAAGCTCCTTTTTTCAGGGAGTGGATGTAGTCGATTGGTCTAGGGCGCTGGACGTAAGGCTAAGCGAATGGTGCTGCAGTGTAACAATGGTGTGGGTTCAAATCCCGTCGAGGGAAGAACAACAATTTGACAGCTCTAAAATCTAATTCTAACACTGTTTGGTTTAATTTTCAGACGTATATATATATATATGTTTTATTGACTCTAAATATGCATTGTTAAATAAATCTAGACCTTAACAGCCCTGACTTGCCTGACCAGACATTGACCTGAGACATAAAACGAAAAAGAAAACAAAAGTGTGTTGTATTTTTTTTTTACAATTTTTTTTCTTCTTATTTTTCTTTTTGCTTAAAATATTTTTAAAAGAGCTTCAAATACGTTATGATGTACACGTTATGCCTAATAAAGATAATTTGTTTCTTTGATGTTTATATTTAGTAATTTGTTGTCAACACCTAAATTAACGAGGATAAACGAAATTTCAGGACATTGTACTTTATTAAACAAACATGACACTAAAATACAAAAAAAACAATACAATTAACTGACAAATAATAATAACAAATAAAATAAAACACGTTTGGTGCGTTCACAGTCCTTCCATCGTTACCCAATGGTAATTTTATTTACCATTGGTAGAATCCAATGGTAGCCATTCTTGCAGGCAATCCAGTGCCGTAAGTTTTACCAACGCGGCAAAATTACATTTCCAAAATGGCGGAAGGAAAGATAGTTTAACTGAGTTCCACAATAATTCCATTGAGTCTGCAAGTTAGAAATAAGAATTACAAATGCCTAATACGAGGAGATAAACTATCAATACTAAAGCTTTTAGCACATAAAATATGCATTAGGTTTATCATCATCATGTTCTGTTTTTTCATCGGACGGATTGACAGGCATACGGAGAGTATATCATAATACGTCTCTTTGGGCTTACACCATACAACTCATTAATTATGAAGCTACAGACCAAATATCAAATCATTCCCATCAATAGAACTTAGAAGCCAAGAAAACTTTGACCGAAAACTGATATTAACGGACTGACGGCCTTAAGTCTATAGGGCCGTCGTGGTCGTGATCGTATGGTAGTTGGATATACAACTACCTATGCAATCAGTACCTATCTCCACTAACGTTGTGAGTTCGAATCCCACTCAGGTAATACAACATTATGTGATAAAAGTTTGTCAGTGACGTGGGATAGTTCGGTGGTTTTCTCGAGGTATTGCGGTTTCCTCCACAAATAAAACTGACCGCCACGATATAACAGAAATATTGTTGAAAGTGGCGTTAAACACCATAAACCAAACCTTCTGTCTGTTTGTTTGTTGTTTAATGTCCCGTGGCAAATACTTCATGCATATTCAGTGCAAGAACAAGTTCAACAAAATCTAAAATTTATACAGAAATGGAGTGGGACAACCATGGATGGGACTTTTGACTGACACTGAACATATGGAGAGTTGGATATGGATAGGGATAAATAATTTATCCTTTTGTAGCAGCTACAACGTGCCCCTTTTTCAAATTCTACTAAAGAGGTGTTTAACATGAAGTGAGTGTGACACTCTCTAATGACATTACACAATATGGTACACAATCAGGTTTTCTGTATTAAAACAAGATACCCCCCCCCCCCCCCCCCATTGAAAGGGCACCCTACCCACCACCTGTGGACATGTTTGGCAACTCTGTGGGTTGAGGCCTGGTAACCATCAGCAATATCTATAATGCTTCAAGGGAATAGTGAGTGATTGATTGATTGTTGTTTAATGCCAACTCAGCATTTCTTCAGCTATATGTGGCAAGAATAAGTTACATTATATGAGATGATGATGATGTCTGTTTTGTAAGTACATAGACATGTCGTATATTCCCAATTTTATTCTAAAATTATATATTTTTATAGAAGTTACTTCCCTTATTAGGTCAAAATGGTACCCTTTATAGGAAGAAAAAAGAATTTGAGTACAATTTTCTTATAATTTGTAGATATTTGAACCTTATAAAAACAGAGGATGATTTTATAGTAAATAGAAATAGAAAGTTGCTACACCATTAAAATATGATACAGATTATTGGGAAAATATGTTTTTATTAATAGAACTAACGTTCAAATAAAACTAAGGTTCTCCTCCCCAGGCAAAGGTGACCGTAGCCGATTTTGGCTATCCTGTTTAGGCCCTTTGGTTTTATTGCTTCCAAAACTTTAAATTGTTTAGCTTTCAAATCTTTCGATTTTGAGAGTACCTGATGAAGGTTATTCCAGAAAAGTGTCACACTAAATTTGATATCTATGTTTTTATTTCAATGATCTTTGCATGGCAGGGGACCCATCTGTCCACATTTAAGGGAAATAACTCCTATAAAAACATATAAAAGCTTTGATTTTAGGATAAAGTCAGAAATGTCTATTGGAAGGTAATGAATCAGGTTGAAAGTGTTTGTGTTGGTTATATTTATATAGTATAGGTTTCTCTCAGGAATAAATGTTAAGATACACAATGTATATCATATAGAATGGTATTTATTACTGTCATTTCAAGTATTGTTAGAGATATAAATAATAACAAAATATCAACAAAGAACAATCAAATCAAAAAAAAATAATCTTCTTACAGAGTAAAAAAACAAACATTTAACACAAAAATTAAGAGCAAAATCAGATTTAAGCATAAAACTGCTCGTAATTATGCAGTATATACATTTCTAACAATAGGGTTTCCAGTTTGGTGTATTAAGAAACAAATTCTGGTTATTACCATTACCACCTGGTTACAAAATTGTGAGATTAAATGTTGAACACATATTTTATAAATTGTGGTTAAGGATTTAAGCTACTACAGAATAAATATCTACAACTCATTTACAACAGCAATTTAACCAGGATGCTAAACTTTCTCCGAAAAGATGTATTAAAATTGTATGACATTGCAGAATAAACACTAAACTGGAAATTCATCTATTTTAAATTTATTTGCTCTGTTCACACACAATATTAAACTAAAGGCATACAGGCTGTCAGAATTTAATTTTTTTGTTTATATCAAAAGTTGCCAATATTCGATGTTTTATACTAATAAAATGTTCTGAACAAGAAGCCAGGTATAAAAATAAAAAATATGCTATAATGTCGTAATTGGTGAAAAGAATTCAAAAGTCTGTTGGTAAAATCGCCATTAACACACCTAATTATAAGTCGGCAGCTGCTTTTCCGAAGTTTGCCGAATACTGATAACTGCTATAAATAACCAAAAAGCATGTTGCATGTACAGTGTAAATTCGCTATAATTAATATAATTTAAGAAATATATCTATGACATTGGATCCCGGGTAATCAGTTAATATTATATAATGGTATTTAGTAAGAATGACACCTAAAATCGGAAATATGTGATGAAATCAATAAAAACAAACCCAAACTCTGCAAAGGGACCCGATTAAGGGAAAATTGTAAACAAATTGTATTGCATATTATTGACAACACTTGATTTTCCTTTGATTATATTTTTTTTAGAAAAAACCAGACATGAAGTTCATTATTTTAGTCTCTAATTTAAAAGAGATATCACCTAGCATTTTCTCCTGAAAAAAAGAATATATAAAAAACTACGATGCAATTCTACTTCCGATGGCGAGGAAAATTTAGTCTCAAGACTGGTATTTTTCGCAAATACCCCTCCCAAACATGATATATCTGTTTAATTACACCGAATATCATTTAGAACACTGGCTAAATAAATAATACCTTTTGTTTGTCGTTTTCAGGACCTAACATGATGTATCTGTTTAATTCTACCGAATGATGTTACATAAAACGCACAACTGATAACGTTTTACAAATTTTGTTACAAGCATCTCGGTGAAGGGTAAAAACGGCAAATACGATTTTGCAATAAAACGCACAACTGATAACGTTTTACAAATTTTGTTACAAGCGTCTCGGTGAAGGATAATTATTAGGCAAATACCCTGGCAATGGTGGAAAAGCTGAAAAAACAAAGAATTGGTAAAAAAAATACCCCTTTCATCAACCAATCAGAAGACAGCATTCTGATATAAGGTGTAATTAATATATTAATGCTTTTTGGTCTAATATGCTCATGTAAATTACGTTTACCAAAGAACCGTACTACTATAATGTCAGACCAATTGAACTTCCAATCATTACTCCTTGAATCGAAAAACATAATTTGAAGAAGAGGCCATTTGAACTTCAGTGGTGGCCTCTAGAATTTCCATTCATTAAAAAAAAATATTTCTTCAAGAATATTTTTGTTTTCAATTTCATCCAATTAGAGATCAAGTTCAAATAAAGACAGCAGTGTAGGTCATCTTGGATATTGGATCATTTCAAAGAGTAACAACATTTAATCAAGAACAAGGATGTAAGGAATTTCAATCGGACAATCAAAGGCAACAATTGTGCCTGATGTCCCTCTTGCATTTTCAACCTCTCCAGAAAGTGAAGACTTCATGTAAATTAAGAAGCAATTTCTACAAATACTAGTTTCAAGACTAGTGGCTCCAATTCAATATTTCAGAGAGTACTGAAGACTAAAGCATGAACAGTTAGACTGTAACCAAAGGGAGGTCTAATAGCAAACAATCACCTAATTCATGTGAGCATCAAAATTAATATTTAAATATATCTACAGAAAAGCTTGTAACCATTATAAATGTAATATTTAATTAATGTGCACATTCTGAAATTCATATGATCAATAAATAGTGCTTACAAAAGTTGTCTCCCTTGTATTGTGTGGTATTGTAGGGAAGTGTTATTTTGATATACTATTAATCACAATCAATAAATAAGGTATACATAATAAATTATATTACATGGAAAATAAACAGGAATCAACACAATTATCTATATTGATGGTAATTAACACCACTTTCAGCAATATTTCAGTTATATTGTTACGGTCAGTTTTATTGGTGGAGGAAACCGGAGTACCCAGAGAAAACCACTAACCTGTCACAAGTTACTGACAAACTTTATCACATAATGTTGTATCGAGTACACCTCGCCATAAACGGTGTTTGAATCAAAACTTTAGTGGTGATAGGCACTGATTGCACAGGTAGTAAATATAACTACCATATGATCACGACGATTTACATCTACATATGCAATCAGTGCCTATCACCACTGATGTTGTGAGTTCGAATCTCAATCAGGGCCAGGTGTACAACATTATGTGATAAACTCCGGGTCCTCCAGTTTCCTCCACCAATAAAACTGACCACCACGATATAACTGAAATATTGTTGAAAGTGGTGTTAAACACCATCAAACAAACAAACAAACAAACATCAAATAATCAAAGGTATACTAACAAGTTATACAAACTGACAATATTTTACTTCCAGTTATACAGGGTAAAATATACAAACAAGCAATACAATTGGACCATATTTTACTCTGCGTTATCAAAAGTAAAAAAACTAACAAATAGACAATATTTTACTCTGAGTTATCAAGGGTTAAAAAAACTAATAAGTTCTACAAACGGACCATACTTTACTCCGAGTTATCAAGGGTAAAAATACTAACAAGTTCTACAAACATACCCTATTTTACTCCCGAGTTATTAAGGGTAAAATATACTAACAAGCACTACAAATGGACCATATTTTATTCTGAATTATCAAGGATAAAAATAGTAACAAGTTCTACAAACGGACCCTAATTTGATTTGGAATTATCTTGAGTAAAATATACTTACAAGTACAAACAGATCATATTTTACTCACAATGAAAATACTTGTTTGTGACTTGAACTTCTCCTAAATTTATTTGTCGCAGATGATTAAGTTTGAATTAAAATATTTCTTATGACCTGTAAATGTGCAGTAAGGTTTTTGAAATTTAGAATATTGAATTTCGTGACCAATAAGGGTCATATGCTATTCATGATATGTGTGTATAGCATTTGACTTTAACTCTATATTGGTCTTGAAAGATTGCAAAAAATATACACAACTGTATTGGTATAATATTTTCAAAGTAAGCTTGTGTCCTTTTTTAATTTATATTTAATCTTTCCGCAAAAAATTTGGTAAATAAAATGTTCATAAATCAATAATATGATCTTCTGTATTTTCAAGTACTAAAACAATCAGTGTTTCCCAAGGTAAAATGAAGTTGAATGGAGATTCAGTCCAGTAAAGGAGTACACATTACTGGACCCAACATCAAATTTACAGGGCATTCTTCTACTCCACAGAAGAGGTCCTCAGATACCTACTGGACCAAACCAATTTTTACTGGACATTGCCACATTTCTGACAGACCTTAGGAATGACTGTACTATACGCATATGTCTAGAAGTATTTCAAAGTTCAAACATGACAATTTAAAAACAGTCAATAATAAAAGTTAAACAAGATAGTATATTCTGCCTAAGATAAATGTAAAATGAACAAGAATTCTCAGAGTATTGCACATAGCAATACATTGTCCCCTACCGACTGCAAAAATCAGAGGACCTAAAATATTAGAAGTATCATCTTGCAGTGACTAGATTTTAAAATACAAGTTCAAGGGCCATAACTCAGCCAAAAATCATTCGACCGGAACGAAATTCGAACATAAACTGTAACTCATTTAGATATAGCCACATTATCAAGTCAATATCTCAAAGGACGTCAAAAAAAGTTTGGACAACTTAAAATTTGAACAAAAAATACATGTTCAAGGGCCATAACTCAGCCAAAAATCATTCGACCGCAACGAAATTCGAACTTAAACTGTAACTCATCTAGATATAGCCACATACCAAATATCAAGTCAATATATCAAAGGACGTCAAAAAAAAGTCCGGACAACTTAAAATTTTAATGTGACAGACCGACGGAACCTGTAAACTATAGCCCCCTTCGGCTTTCGATGGTAGGGGACTAAAAAGATAATAAAATTGAGCAAGTAGAACATCAGAAAATATGTCTGATTATATCACAGAATAATGTTTATCTCCCTTTAAAGGGAACAGATGGCACTTGTCTCAATATTGCAGCTTTATCAATGATGATGTCAACTCCAAGAATCAGGGCACCAGTTTAAGTATTGGATTCCATATCGTAGCCACACCAATAGCTGATGATATCACCCCTAGAAATCCTTGTACACCCTGAGACGTCTTTATTTTGCCTAAAGAATTTAATGGCAGCACCAAATCTGATAAATTCTTCACAAGGTCTAAAACTACTGGTTGATTTTCATAACAGCATTTCTTCAGCATTTGTACATTTCCCAATGGTTTTCTTGTAATCTCAGTTCCACCATTCATAAACTGATTTCGCTTCTCCAGGTTCTCTTGTGCCCTAGCCTCATTTGAAATAATTGACATAATATCGTACATATTTCTGAGTAAGTTCAATACTAAACTGAACAGCCAACACTGTGATGAATATCTTGACCATTTTTCTTTATCAGCTTTAAGTATTCCTAAGTTATGTGCAAAAATGATATGGTCAAATATGAGAAAGATGGCTTGTGAGAGTTTAGACATTGTAATAGTTATCTTCAGTACAGGGTCAGACAAGTGAATTGTCTTTAATGCTGCTTGTATAAAATCTAAACTCTTCCCAAATCTCAACACTGAAATAGAAAAAAAAACATACATCAATTTATTATGTTGATTTGTCACAGCAGAATTTTTTTTTTTAAATCACAGGCACAATGTAAATTATATATGTAAAATAATGGTTGTCTATGTAAATAACTAAATTTTGCATTTGATGTTAGAATTGTTTGTAACGATGTTTTTAATTTGTTTCATTTTATTAAGTCATGCAGTGCCGGATTTACCTATAGGCTCGATAGGCTGAAACCGAGGGCCTCCCGCCAAGGTGTGTATTATTTTTAACACTGTTATTGGACTTTCACATTTATGCTGTCATAACGTAATGTACTTTCTGAACAACCCTTCAGTAATTTTCCTTACACAGTTGCACTCCATTTCAGAATATAGCAGAATTTTAAACACCCTTCATCAGGCATCCTTGCCTTTATTGAAATTGATTAAACACACTTCCATCTTCCTCCAGTCGTGAAGGTGGGGAATTGGGAGGGGCCTCACAAGTGGATTAGCCCAGGGCCTCTCTTTATCTAAATCAGGCACTGAAGTCATGTTTAATATACAAGAGATTATATGGTACATGTACATGTTTTGTGTATTACTGTACAATATACATTTATTTACTTGATACATTTTTATGTACCATAATAATTTTCACATTTTAATAAATGACCTTTCTCAATTCAGATATATCTTTTTTTATAGATTTTCTAAGACCCTTTATACATATTTGTGTGATATACACAAGCATAAAACAAAACATGATATATCAACCAACAAATATAAATTAATTTATGTAACAGTAAATTCATTGATTGATGCAAACATAAATTATCTCCACTAACTACAACCTGCCTAGGATCATATTCAATCACTACTAACTAAAGTGTATGTGAGCTAAATATAGCCACAAGTGGCTAGTTGCACTTGATACACCTTGAAGTGATAAATGAAATGTCAGTTACATGTACTTGTGACAAGTTTCTGGCTTTCTAAGGGTTCATGCACAAATAAAAATGACTTCCACAATATATATAAATTATTGCCGAATGTGGTGATAACAATAATTGTTTCCATCATCTCAACACCAATATCCATATGTCTAAATATTAATTCTTACATGGGGTCGTTGTGGATCATACCTATCCAATCAGTGCCTATCACCACTAAAACTCTAAAAGTCGTGAATTTGAATCCTGCTCATGGTGAGGTGTACTCGATACAACATTATGTGATAATGTTTGTCAGTGACTTGCGACATGTCGGTGGTTTTCTCCGGGTACTCTGGTTTACTCTACCAATAAAACTGACTGCCAAAATATAACTGAAATATGCTGAAAGTGACACTAAACACCATAACCCAACCTAACCACAATTCTTACATTTCCTAGTCAGACTCATTGATGTCTCCAGTTTTTTCAATTTATCCAGAAATTCCACTTTCCCTTTGTCAGTCTGTAAATACCATGAAATCAGCTTACTACTATACTGTAGAAATCTGGAAAGAAAAATCTTAATAATAATCCAATATTACTCTGAAATATATATATATAATAAAACAGTGTACTATATGATATATTCAATCAAATTTTTATTGAAACTGGACTCTCTAACATGTCCAAAAACAATAAAACAAGATTAATAGTTCCTCTTCCTCTGTATGTTGTGCAAGTTCTGTACATAATGTTTTAGTACCTAACATATGAAAATGCTGTATTTTGATTGGATAATCAGTGTGTACTATTTTTGAACAGTCCACTTGACAACGGGTGACTATACCTAGCGACGGGAACTATATCAGTTTCAAAAGATTTCCTGTGGGAACTATACCTGTGGCATAGATTTTCCCGCATATTTTTATATAGTTTTGTCAAGATTTATCTACCTTAAAATAGACTCGCACTGTAGTCTGCTATCAACATGGCCAGGTAGGCCCAGGTTTGGCAATGCAAATATAATGTTACATTGTAAATTTTATTATTATTATTATATTGAATTTGAGTGCTTTTCTTCTATGTCTGGAATGAGATGTTATGTACTAAATATATTATTGTCTTCTCCCTCGAGAACAGTTTTCTTATTGTGTTGTCTGGTGAGGTATAGTGCCCTCGCTGTTGGCTCAGGCACTATACCTCACCAGACAACACTATAGGAGAACAGTTCCCTCAGGAGTAGACAATAATTGATTAATATTATATTTTAGAACTATATTTCTTTTAATATCAGAAATCCAATATTTTCCACTATTTTTTCTATTCTAGTTTAACTTGCCATGCCCACCAGGAAATATAACGGTTGAAATTCCTGCGCGTGAGTTATATTTCCCGGTGACAATTTCCGGCTTTAACCAATCTATTGTAAACAGACGACAAAGGTAAAAACGTTCACAACCTATATTTAATTTTAATAACAGAACATGTACTGTTAATCTTTATTATCAGAACTGTCAGATTACCTGAAATATTTTTTCTTAATTTTGATTAATTAATCTACTATTAAAATATAATACAACAAATATTCGATGTGATTGTGGTCAATATACAAGAACATTTTCCCTCTGTACCTTGAATTGCATGGATGGGTTATATTACCCTCCGTCATTGGCGTCGGGCAATATAACGCATCATTGCAATTCAAGGTACCTCGGGGAAATATTCTTGCATATTGACCACAGTCACATCGAATATTTGTTTAATATTTAACTACAGTAAGCTATGTGCTGACAATTTCTAATAAGCTTTAAAACCAAATAAGGTTTTTGAAATAACAAAATTGATAGGTCAAATGTTTAATTTTAGTTAGATCAAGGTGATGTAACGGTAAGCAAATTTTTCGCAGATAGTTGGTCCAATGGGACCTAAGATCTCTGCAAATCAAGTACCTGGTAAGTCTATTAAAGTAAGTTATTAAATTGTTGTTCTGATAAATTAAGGGTACTAAACCTAAATAGATTTCATTTTCATAGACTGATATAATTATAATTAGTTGTTTGGTGTATGTTTTTTTATTTTTATTTTTGGTGATGTTAGTGTATCAGTAAACAAAACATTAAAATAACATACAACAAACATCTAGTTTTAATTATAACGTAGGTTGTTTCAGAAACCAAAGTGTACATAATAACAATTAGATACGAAAACGTAACCCTCATTCCGCTTGTGCTCCAGTTAGGGTTACGAATCGATCCTATTCAACATATGGGAGCAAATTAAAATTTTCGTTAAGTGAATATTTCAACTTTCTTTTTGCATATCTGGTCATAACTTATTATTCCCTACAATTTTTAAGTAATGGCGATATGAAATAAGTGTTACAATACCTGTTTCTACCTTCATGATCGATTTAGTATTCGAAAATTGTTTCTTGACCGCCATGGAACCTTACGTATACTCTTGTGATGGGCGGAGCCTATCCATATATGGATCTGAATGCCAAATATGAAAAACGTTACTACGATGTTTTACTACAATTGATCCATATAAGGATATCTCCAAAACGAGGCAAGTGCACATGAAATAGCAACTTGTAAACAAAATGTCGGACAGAAAGAAGATTTCATGCATTCAAATTTTCAGATGGATATAAGTCTACCATGGATTGATGCAGCGTTTACTTAACACCTCAAGGTTTACCTAAATATATTTATCTTTCACCCCCGTTAATTTTTCCAACCACTTACAACGGAATTAGGACAAAAAACCACCCGGTGTGAATCACTCCGGGTGCTGCTCCCATACGTTGAATGGGACCGATTCATAACCCTCGCTGGGAGCAAAAGCGGACTGAGGGTTATGTTATCGTATCTAAATAACAATGCCTAATGTTCTAAAGTATTATTTCTGGTTTTATCGTTTTATGTACAACACAAGTTTTTTCATATTCTAGTTGTTCTTTGTTATTACTCCTTATACTTTGTACCCAACTTTTGATATATGCACTCATGAACTGCCAGTCTGGAAATATAAAACATAAAATGCAGATCAGACTGGGATCCCCCTCCCTTTTTCTGTATCACCACCAATTCAAAGACAATTGCTAGTAGATAAAACCATATTTATAATGTAACATTCAAAACAAATCGAGTAGCAGGTGTCCAATATAATGACATGACCAATATTTGTATTTTCTCAAATATTATTGACAAGACATTATCGTCACAGATATTGACCTTTGCCCTTTAGTAAATCTTGTGTGTAGCAATTACAGTGCAATATGTTTACAGTTTTGCAAATTATACCTTAGAATTGTGTGATAAACATTTAAAAACATTCATATCACCTGAACAGTTTGTCTCTCCCATTCGTTTGCGCTCCAAATTTAATAATTTGTGTTGCTAAATCGCCCTGCGTGGCCATGATAAAATGAATGCCAGACAACTCGGCCCGCGGACAACTCGGAGCGAGACAAGTCGGCCCGTAAGCGAGGTCAAGTCGGCCCGTATGTTAAGACAACTCGGACCGTATTATTGTTTTATAATATTGTTTAATATTTATATGTGTATAATTATTGATTTATTTAAAAAACAATTATTATCTTTTAGTGAAAATGAATTATTTATTAAATGATAATATCAAGTGACCAAAAATGTGATTAGGACGTGATTTTGTTCTCATAACATGGTCTATTACGTATCATTTACAGCTTATAAATTATGAAATTTCATATAAACATTATGTATTATTTTTGTTTGTATAAGCTTCATGGTTGTTGGAAAAGTTGCAAATGGGTGTCATTAAACAAAACATAAATTAAAAAAAATTATATCTTAAAGATGACAATATGTAATATCAAATTGTCTTTGATAAATAAAAAAAAAAAATAACTGTTAACAGGATTTTGTCAAAATTGGGTTTTGTTGTCCATTAATTCAAAGTTTAATTTTTTATACATTGTATTTTCGCGGCTACATAATTTCTTTTAAATACACGCCTGTCAAATTATTTTTAGTTGCTGAAGTATTAAGATATTTTTAAGATATTTTTAATTATTTATTTAAAATTCGGTTCATTTAATTTCTAATTTTATCCACATCTAGGATTTGTTGTTGAAAAGTTCAATCGAACAGATCAGCAATTGAAAAAAAATATTCTGATTCCCAATGTTGCAGAAAAAAATATTCTGATTTTGGTGGAGGAAAAAAAAAATAATCTGATTCAGACTCTTTGTCATATTACCTAATGTTAAATGCTGGACAAAAAAAAATAATATTCTAACTCTTGTGTTGTCCGAAAACAAATTCCTGAACGAAACAAAAAACCATAACCCCCCCCCCCCCCCCCCTTTCAAGTTAAATGGTCGGTCCCTAATGGGGTATTTTGTTGACAAATAGTAACGACCAGATGGCCACTATTGCTCAATTACACACAGACAGGAAACACAAAAATTATGTACAAATAAAAATCACTCATAACAACATAATGAGTAAATAACCAATCAAAATATAGACAATTCCAAATGTTTTGGTGTAACATTTGTAAAAATCTATCCAGAAATGACTTCACAATAATTTTTTGAAAAAAATATGGTTTTGGTTGATTATATAGGGATTTTTTTTTACATTTCCCAATACTGTTGACAGATGTCAGACTGTATCTTTATGATTTCCGTCAATTTTATTAAAAAAATAAGTAAGACAACACTAATTATTGATGGTCCGAGTTGTCTTAATATACGGGCCGACTAGTCCTCGCTTACGGGCCGACTTGTCCTCACTTACGGGCCGATTTGTCTCGGTCCGAGTTGTCCGCGGGCCGATTTGTCTGGTACCCGATAAAATTTGGGGGTACTCGAGTTTGGTACGCTCAGAACTCCTCGGACGTTTCATCACTCAACACTAATCATCCGAGGTTGACCGAATGCTTAAAGCTAACCTTTCTACCCCAGGGGTGTGTTCAACATCGTAACTACTCGGTCATTCTCGCTACCCTGCAAATAACCTCGTATGCATTAGGCGTATAAATCGCACTACTTCTCACATGTCAGTTACATGAAAGTTTGATAAAGTTATATTTTAAGCAATGTTCTATATTTCAATTACAGTTTTAATTAGTTTTGCATGATTAGATTTTACTTAGTATGTCTTCCATATTGGATTTTCGTGGACTATATTTTTGTGCGGCTTAACTTAACTTAGCTTCCGGCAAACAATTTAAGAAGAATTTCTACTATGTACGTACGAGGTTATTTGCAGGGTAGCGAGAATGGCCGAGTAGTTACGATTGACATCGTAGCTGCTATGTTGAGCTACGTAGAAAAATCCAACTGAACGGAAAGCTAGCCTAGCCGCTACATAGCTCTCGCTAGCTTAAGCAAAATTCTGAATCCAAGATGGCGGCTAAAACTATAATTGGTTGATAAAACTGTAAAAAGAAGTGGCAACGCTTTTAATACGGATGATAATTTATTAAGGTAACTAGACAAATACGATTAGCTAAAATGTTCCAAGAAATATATTCCATATGATTGGCGCCATATTTGCTAGCACTGCTACGTAGCTAATCGTTCAATAACGTTTTACCTAGCAGCTAGGCTAGCTACTACGATAATGAATGCAACTCAATAAAACAATTTTACGAATAAAAATAAATAATTTTATATTTCTGATTTGAACGAAGTGGAACTGTACTTTTATAGGAAATCTTTAACTAAAAAGTAAAGAAAGAGGCTCACCTGAGCCTTTATCACTCATCTGATATGGGTTTAAAAAAAACCACACAATTTGTGTGTGGTTTCTGATAATTATTTTTACTCTCCAACGTCGAACAATATCCTGTGGTGGTGGCTTTCAAAACACCAAAAATAAAACAAAACAAAAACCACCAAATACTGCCATTTGGTTGCAGTCAAGTTTGTTTTCATATACTTACGTAGTGGGGGCCCGGGTGGCTCAGTGAGTTAGGTAGTTGGATTACATAAAACTCATGCAAGCCTATCACCAATACGACAGGAGTTCGCACCCGGCTTTATAAATTACAAAAAGGTGCACTCGACTCGCAGCCGCAATTGATAAAGTTTACCAGTTGCCCATGGTCGGTGGTTCTCTTCCATGTCTTCTTTCACCACTAAAACTGGTCGCCATGATATAGCTGAAATATTGCTGAAAGTGGCGCTAAGCACAATCAATCAATCAATCTTACGTAGTGTCAGATAAGAATAGATTTTAAATACTTAAGAAATTTTAGGATCCAATGTTAAAAATGTCACCCGATGGTGGCCATCTTAGATATCTGATAGATATTTTTTTAATGACAATTTTGCATACATTGTAGCAAGGGTTCACACAATGACAATTCATATACAGTTCAGGTTATGTGTAGGTGTCATATGGGGCAACCATTTTCTTATTAATGCATCAATATCGCCCTTTTCCCTGTATGTCGTTTGTAATTTTGAAAATAATACGCACATGTCAACTCATTTGGAATAAAATGAGCCGCAAGACCAATTCAAACAAATTTAAGTTCTCATTTTGAGATTAAGATGTTAAATAAATGTTAGAGAAACCGAATGGGGCAATCAGGAATGGACAATCGTGCAATGTTGGGCACAAGACACAGAACGGAGAGAAAACAAGGCACAAGACACAGAACGGAGAGAAAACAAGGCACAAGACACAGAACGGAGAGAAAACAAGGCACAAGACACAGAACGGAGAGAAAACAAGGCACAAGACACAGAACGGAGAGAAAACAAGGCATAAGACACATAACGGAGAGAAAACAAGGCACAAGACACAGAACGGAGAGAAAACAAGGCACAAGACACAGAACGGAGAGAAAACAAGACACAAGACACAGAACGGAGAGAAAACAAGGCACAAGACACAGAACGGAGAGAAAACAAGGCACAGGACACAGAACGGAGAGAAAACAAGACACAGAACGGAGAGAAAACAAGGCACAAGACACAGAACGGAGAGAAAACAAGGCACAAGACACAGAACGGAGAGAAAACAAGGCACAAGACACAGAACGGAGAGAAAACAAGGCACAGGACACAGAACGGAGAGAAAACAAGGCACAAGACACAGAACGGAGAGAAAACAAGGTATAAGACACAGAATGGAGAGAAAACAAGGCACAAGACACAGAACGGAGAGAAAACAAGGCATAAGACACAGAACGGAGAGAAAACAAGGCACAAGACACAGAACGGAGAGAAAACAAGGCATAAGACACAGAACGGACAGAAAACAAGGCACAAGACACAGAACGGAGAGAAAACAAGGCACAAGACACAGAACGGAGAGAAAACAAGGCATAAGACACAGAACGGAGAGAAAACAAGGCATAAGACACAGAACGGAGAGAAAACAAGGCATAAGACACAGAACGGAGAGAAAACAAGGCACAAGACACAGAACGGAGAGAAAACAAGGCACAAGACACAGAACGGAGAGAAAACAAGGCACAAGACACAGAACGGAGAGAAAACAAGGCATAAGACACAGAACGGAGAGAAAACAAGGCACAAGACACAGAACGGAGAGAAAACAAGGCACAAGACACAGAACGGAGAGAAAACAAGACACAAGACACAGAACGGAGAGAAAACAAGGCACAAGACACAGAACGGAGAGAAAACAAGGCACAGGACACAGAACGGAGAGAAAACAAGACACAGAATGGAGAGAAAACAAGGCACAAGACACAGAACGGAGAGAAAACAAGGCACAAGACACAGAACGGAGAGAAAACAAGGCACAGGACACAGAACGGAGAGAAAACAAGGCACAAGACACAGAACGGAGAGAAAACAAGGCATAAGACACAGAATGGAGAGAAAACAAGGCACAAGACACAGAACGGAGAGAAAACAAGGCATAAGACACAGAACGGAGAGAAAACAAGGCACAAGACACAGAACGGAGAGAAAACAAGGCATAAGACACAGAACGGACAGAAAACAAGGCACAAGACACAGAACGGAGAGAAAACAAGGCACAAGACACAGAGCGGAGAGAAAACAAGGCATAAGACACAGAACGGAGAGAAAACAAGGCATAAGACACAGAACGGAGAGAAAACAAGGCATAAGACACAGAACGGAGAGAAAACAAGGCACAAGACACAGAACGGAGAGAAAACAAGACACAAGACACAGAACGGAGAGAAAACAAGGCACAAGACACAGAACGGAGAGAAAACAAGGCACAGGACACAGAACGGAGAGAAAACAAGACACAGAACGGAGAGAAAACAAGGCACAAGACACAGAACGGAGAGAAAACAAGGCACAAGACACAGAACGGAGAGAAAACAAGGCACAAGACACAGAACGGAGAGAAAACAAGGCACAGGACACAGAACGGAGAGAAAACAAGGCACAAGACACAGAACGGAGAGAAAACAAGGCATAAGACACAGAATGGAGAGAAAACAAGGCACAAGACACAGAACGGAGAGAAAACAAGGCATAAGACACAGAACGGAGAGAAAACAAGGCACAAGACACAGAACGGAGAGAAAACAAGGCATAAGACACAGAACGGACAGAAAACAAGGCACAAGACACAGAACGGAGAGAAAACAAGGCACATGACACAGAACGGAGAGAAAACAAGGCATAAGACACAGAACGGAGAGAAAACAAGGCATAAGACACAGAACGGAGAGAAAACAAGGAATAAGACACAGAACGGAGAGAAAACAAGGCACAAGACACAGAACGGAGAGAAAACAAGGCACAAGACACAGAACGGAGAGAAAACAAGGCACAAGACACAGAACGGAGAGAAAACAAGGCATAAGACACAGAACGGAGAGAAAACAAGGCACAAGACACAGAACGGAGAGAAAACAAGGCACAAGACACAGAACGGAGAGAAAACAAGACACAATACACAGAACGGAGAGAAAACAAGGCACAAGACACAGAACGGAGAGAAAACAAGGCACAGGACACAGAACGGAGAGAAAACAAGACACAGAACGGAGAGAAAACAAGGCACAAGACACAGAACGGAGAGAAAACAAGGCACAAGACACAGAACGGAGAGAAAACAAGGCACAAGACACAGAACGGAGAGAAAACAAGGCACAGGACACAGAACGGAGAGAAAACAAGGCACAAGACACAGAACGGAGAGAAAACAAGGCATAAGACACAGAATGGAGAGAAAACAAGGCACAAGACACAGAACGGAGAGAAAACAAGGCATAAGACACAGAACGGAGAGAAAACAAGGCACAAGACACAGAACGGAGAGAAAACAAGGCATAAGACACAGAACGGACAGAAAACAAGGCACAAGACACAGAACGGAGAGAAAACAAGGCACAAGACACAGAGCGGAGAGAAAACAAGGCATAAGACACAGAACGGAGAGAAAACAAGGCATAAGACACAGAACGGAGAGAAAACAAGGCATAAGACACAGAACGGAGAGAAAACAAGGCATAAGACACAGAACGGAGAGAAAACAAGGCACAAGACACAGAACGGAGAGAAAACAAGGCACAAGACACAGAACGGACAGAAAACAAGGCACAAGACACAGAACAGAGAGGAAACAAGGCACAAGACACAGAACGGAGAGAAAACAAGGCACAAGACACAGAACGGAGAGAAAACAAGACACAAGACACAGAACGGAGAGAAGACAAGGCACAAGACACAGAACGGAGAGAAAACAAGGCACAAGACACAAAACGGAGAGAAAACAAGGCACAAGACACAGAACGGAGAGAAAACAAGGCACAAGACACAGAACGGAGAGAAAACAAGGCACAAGACACAGAACGGAGAGAAAACAAGGCATAAGACACAGAACGGAGAGAAAACAAGGCACAAGACACAGAACGGAGAGAAAACAAGGCACAGGACACAGAACGGAGAGAAAACAAGGCACAAGACACAGAACGGAGAGAAAACAAGGCATAAGACACAGAATGGAGAGAAAACAAGGCACAAGACACAGAACGGAGAGAAAACAAGGCATAAGACACAGAACGGAGAGAAAACAAGGCACAAGACACAGAACGGAGAGAAAACAAGGCATAAGACACAGAACGGACAGAAAACAAGGCACAAGACACAGAACGGAGAGAAAACAAGGCACAGGACACAGAACGGAGAGAAAACAAGGCACAAGACACAGAACGGAGAGAAAACAAGGCATAAGACACAGAATGGAGAGAAAACAAGGCACAAGACACAGAACGGAGAGAAAACAAGGCATAAGACACAGAACGGAGAGAAAACAAGGCACAAGACACAGAACGGAGAGAAAACAAGGCATAAGACACAGAACGGACAGAAAACAAGGCACAAGACACAGAACGGAGAGAAAACAAGGCACAAGACACAGAACGGAGAGAAAACAAGGCATAAGACACAGAACGGAGAGAAAACAAGGCATAAGACACAGAACGGAGAGAAAACAAGGAATAAGACACAGAACGGAGAGAAAACAAGGCACAAGACACAGAACGGAGAGAAAACAAGGCACAAGACACAGAACGGAGAGAAAACAAGGCACAAGACACAGAACGGAGAGAAAACAAGGCATAAGACACAGAACGGAGAGAAAACAAGGCACAAGACACAGAACGGAGAGAAAACAAGGCACAAGACACAGAACGGAGAGAAAACAAGACACAATACACAGAACGGAGAGAAAACAAGGCACAAGACACAGAACGGAGAGAAAACAAGGCACAGGACACAGAACGGAGAGAAAACAAGACACAGAACGGAGAGAAAACAAGGCACAAGACACAGAACGGAGAGAAAACAAGGCACAAGACACAGAACGGAGAGAAAACAAGGCACAAGACACAGAACGGAGAGAAAACAAGGCACAGGACACAGAACGGAGAGAAAACAAGGCACAAGACACAGAACGGAGAGAAAACAAGGCATAAGACACAGAATGGAGAGAAAACAAGGCACAAGACACAGAACGGAGAGAAAACAAGGCATAAGACACAGAACGGAGAGAAAACAAGGCACAAGACACAGAACGGAGAGAAAACAAGGCATAAGACACAGAACGGACAGAAAACAAGGCACAAGACACAGAACGGAGAGAAAACAAGGCACAAGACACAGAGCGGAGAGAAAACAAGGCATAAGACACAGAACGGAGAGAAAACAAGGCATAAGACACAGAACGGAGAGAAAACAAGGCATAAGACACAGAACGGAGAGAAAACAAGGCATAAGACACAGAACGGAGAGAAAACAAGGCACAAGACACAGAACGGAGAGAAAACAAGGCACAAGACACAGAACGGACAGAAAACAAGGCACAAGACACAGAACAGAGAGGAAACAAGGCACAAGACACAGAACGGAGAGAAAACAAGGCACAAGACACAGAACGGAGAGAAAACAAGACACAAGACACAGAACGGAGAGAAGACAAGGCACAAGACACAGAACGGAGAGAAAACAAGGCACAAGACACAAAACGGAGAGAAAACAAGGCACAAGACACAGAACGGAGAGAAAACAAGGCACAAGACACAGAACGGAGAGAAAACAAGGCACAAGACACAGAACGGAGAGAAAACAAGGCATAAGACACAGAACGGAGAGAAAACAAGGCACAAGACACAGAACGGAGAGAAAACAAGACACAAGACACAGAACGGAGAGAAAACAAGGCACAAGACACAGAACGGAGAGAAAACAAGACACAAGACACAGAACGGAGAGAAAACAAGGCACAAGACACAGAACGGAGAGAAAACAAGGCACAAGACACAGAACGGAGAGAAAACAAGGCACAGGACACAGAACGGAGAGAAAACAAGGCACAAGACACAGAACGGAGAGAAAACAAGGCATAAGACACAGAAATTTTTTCATTTGTCCTGTGTTTTTCTTCGTCTCGTATACCCTATGTTGCCAGTTTCTCTGTATTTTTCATTTGTCCAGTGTTTTCTTCGTCTCGTATACCATATGTTGCCAGTTTCTCTGTATTTTTCATTTGTCCTGTGTTTTTCTTCGTCTCGTATACCCTATGTTGCCAGTTTCTCTGTATTTTTCATTTGTCCTGTGTTTTTCTTCGTCTCGTATACCCTATGTTGCCAGTTTCTCTGTATTTTTCATTTGTCCTGTGTTTTCTTCGTCTCGTATACCCTATGTTGCCAGTTTCTCTGTATTTTTCATTTGTCCTGTGTTTTCTTCGTCTCGTATACCCTATGTTGCCAGTTTCTCTGTATTTTTCATTTGTCCTGTGTTTTTCTTCGTCTCGTATACCCTATGTTGCCAGTTTCTCTGTATTTTTCATTTGTCCTGTGTCTTCTTCGTCTCGTATACCCTATGTTGCCAGTTTCTCTGTATTTTTCATTTGTCCTGTGTTTTTCTTCGTCTCGTATACCCTATGTTGCCAGTTTCTCTGTATTTTTCATTTGTCCTGTGTTTTTCTTCGTCTCGTATACCCTATGTTGCCAGTTTCTCTGTATTTTTCATTTGTCCTGTGTTTTTTTTCGTCTCGTATACCCTATGTTGCCAGTTTCTCTGTATTTTTCATTTGTCCTGTGTTTTTCTTCGTCTCGTATACCCTATGTTGCCAGTTTCTCTGTATTTTTCATTTGTCCTGTGTTTTTCTTCGTCTCGTATACCCTATGTTGCCAGTTTCTCTGTATTTTTCATTTGTCCTGTGTTTTTCTTCGTCTCGTATACCCTATGTTGCCAGTTTCTCTGTATTTTTCATTTGTCCTGTGTTTTTCTTCGTCTCGTATACCCTATGTTGCCAGTTTCTCTGTATTTTTCATTTGTCCTGTGTTTTTCTTCGTCTCGTATACCCTATGTTGCCAGTTTCTCTGTATTTTTCATTTGTCCTGTGTTTTTCTTCGTCTCGTATACCCTATGTTGCCAGTTTCTCTGTATTTTTCATTTGTCCTGTGTTTTTCTTCGTTTCGTATACCCTATGTTGCCAGTTTCTCTGTATTTTTCATTTGTCCTGTGTTTTTCTTCGTCTCGTATACCCTATGTTGCCAGTTTCTCTGTATTTTTCATTTGTCCTGTGTTTTCTTCGTCTCGTATACCCTATGTTGCCAGTTTCTCTGTATTTTTCATTTGTCCTGTGTTTTTCTTCGTCTCGTATACCCTATGTTGCCAGTTTCTCTGTATTTTTCATTTGTCCTGTGTTTTTCTTCGTCTCGTATACCCTATGTTGCCAGTTTCTCTGTATTTTTCATTTGTCCTGTGTTTTCTTCGTCTCGTATACCCTATGTTGCCAGTTTCTCTGTATTTTTCATTTGTCCTGTGTTTTCTTCGTCTCGTATACCCTATGTTGCCAGTTTCTCTGTATTTTTCATTTGTCCTGTGTTTTCTTCGTCTCGTATACCCTATGTTGCCAGTTTCTCTGTATTTTTCATTTGTCCTGTGTTTTTCTTCGTCTCGTATACCCTATGTTGCCAGTTTCTCTGTATTTTTCATTTGTCCTGTGTTTTTCTTCGTCTCGTATACCCTATGTTGCCAGTTTCTCTGTATTTTTCATTTGTCCTGTGTTTTTCTTCGTCTCGTATACCCTATGTTGCCAGTTTCTCTGTATTTTTCATTTGTCCTGTGTTTTTCTTCGTCTCGTATACCCTATGTTGCCAGTTTCTCTGTATTTTTCATTTGTCCTGTGTTTTTCTTCGTCTCGTATACCCTATGTTGCCAGTTTCTCTGTATTTTTCATTTGTCCTGTGTTTTTCTTCGTCTCGTATACCCTATGTTGCCAGTTTCTCTGTATTTTTCATTTGTCCTGTGTTTTCTTCGTCTCGTATACCATATGTTGCCAGTTTCTCTGTATTTTTCATTTGTCCTGTGTTTTCTTCGTCTCGTATACCCTATGTTGCCAGTTTCTCTGTATTTTTCATTTGTCCTGTGTTTTTCTTCGTCTCGTATACCCTATGTTGCCAGTTTCTCTGTATTTTTCATTTGTCCTGTGTTTTCTTCGTCTCGTATACCCTATGTTGCCAGTTTCTCTGTATTTTTCATTTGTCCTGTGTTTTTCTTCGTTTCGTATACCCTATGTTGCCAGTTTCTCTGTATTTTTCATTTGTCCTGTGTTTTTCTTCGTCTCGTATACCCTATGTTGCCAGTTTCTCTGTATTTTTCATTTGTCCTGTGTTTTCTTCGTCTCGTATACCCTATGTTGCCAGTTTCTCTGTATTTTTCATTTGTCCTGTGTTTTTCTTCGTCTCGTATACCCTATGTTGCCAGTTTCTCTGTATTTTTCATTTGTCCTGTGTTTTTCTTCGTCTCGTATACCCTATGTTGCCAGTTTCTCTGTATTTTTCATTTGTCCTGTGTTTTCTTCGTCTCGTATACCCTATGTTGCCAGTTTCTCTGTATTTTTCATTTGTCCTGTGTTTTCTTCGTCTCGTATACCCTATGTTGCCAGTTTCTCTGTATTTTTCATTTGTCCTGTGTTTTCTTCGTCTCGTATACCCTATGTTGCCAGTTTCTCTGTATTTTTCATTTGTCCTGTGTTTTCTTCGTCTCGTATACCCTATGTTGCCAGTTTCTCTGAATTTTTCATTTGTGATTGCCCATTCGGTATTCTCTCACGTTTATTTATTATGGAGTATAGGTTGCACAAAATTTCATGTTACGGATACATTTTAATTTGACGCAACACGGAAAGTAGTTTCCATTCCCGACCGTCTCGGACGACTCGAAACTGAGTAGTAAGGAGTATTATCAACTTTGTAGAAGATATATGTTGTCAGCTTGCATAGACAACTAGTCTTTATCCTTTGATCATGATGTGTTGGTATTATATGAGTATGTATATAGATGATGTAAATTGCAAGCATATCTTTTGCAGAAGACACGACCGCTTCCCCAGTTTCAACTTTGTAGAAGATCCATGTACTTAGGGATCGTCGCACAATATGACAGTTTTTTTCAAACGAAGTTAGTTTCGTTTGGTAGGTGGGTGGTTTCCACAGGTACTTGTGGACAGGACCCTATGTTGCTCCCTTTATTTTATTATTATTTTTTTTTTAAGACATATATACAATAAATACAATCAAGCAGTAGTTTCTATCCATGCCGGGTTTCTGACATGATATAAGTTATATCATGTCAGAAAGTTGCAAAATGTTGTTTATATGAAAAAAAGTCGATGATAAAAAAAAAAAAAAAAAAAAAAAAAAAAAGGGGGGGGGGGGGCAACATCTTAAATAAAAAAAAATAAAAATAAAATAAAGGGAGCAACATAGGGTCCTGTCCACAAGTACCTGTGGGTGGTTTCCAGCTGTCTCGTTTGGAAAAAAAACAAAATCGCACATTGAGATTTGTCAATAAATCTTTAAAAATGCACTTAAAAAACGGCATAAAATTGAATGGAACATCGTTTTAATTTCTTTCGAGTCTGTATATTGTACTGTTTCTTTAGTACTGAATAAGTAATGGGTGTATATGTACACAGCTCTGGATTCCTGTTTGCGGTACAACTAAATATAATACGCAATGAAAAGCAACGGTCTTCTTTTGCACATTAAAAAAAATAATGTTTTCGATTCTTGGAACGTTTACTGTTGTCAAATTTAAAATAATACTATAATGTGTTAAGCAAGTTTTAACCAAAGAGAGTAAGCAACAGATACCACGATGCTTATGGCGGGTTTTTGTTCTTGTGTACGTTGCAGAAATAGACTTTCGGTAGTTTGTGATTGTATTGATCGCTTTCGGTATTTTGTTATTGTATTGATTAAGTATTAAACATGGCAGCGCCCAATCTCAATCGTAACTACTCGGCCATTCTTGCTACCCTACACATAACCTAGATAGTAGTTAAGTTAAGCCGTACAAAAATATAGTCCACAAAAATCCAATATGGAAGACATACTAAGTAAATTCTAATCATGCAAAGATAATTAAAACTTTAACTTTTATCCATGAAAATAATTAAAATATATAAAATTGTTTAAAATATAACTTTATCAAACTTTCATTTAACTGACATGTGAAAAGTAGTGCGATGTATACGCCTAATGCATACGAGGTTATTTGTAGGGTAGCGAGAATGGCCGAGTAGTTACGATTGCGCCCAATCTCTACCCAGAGTTGTCGGTCCTACACTCTCTCCAATCTCTGTCAACACCTAAAAAGTAGTCTACCTTTGTATTAAACTGGTTTCCTTTTTATGAAATATTACCAGTGTAATGTTCAGCAACTATAGAAGCTATATATTACAACAAGGAACCAGAACAGCACTGTATGACTGATCACCGTATAAAAAATAATCCCTTATCTTCGTTTGAAAATAAACAAAGAAGCGTCTCAAATATTAGTTATATTGTATTCTTTCCATATTTTACAATATATGGGGTCATTATAACCGGTTCATATCAAGCTACCCTTTAATAAACGGATTTTGACAAGATTCTTGGTTTTTAGGCGTTGACAGAGATTGGATAGAGCGTAAGGACAGACAACTCTGGGTAGAGATTGGGCAGCGCCCTGTACAAAACGTCTTGTGCAGACAACACTATTTGGTAGCAGGACACACGAAAAGAAGAAGATGTCCTAAAAAATAAACATTCATTATGGTTCACATGTATAGAAAGGGCTTTAAATGGATTTCTTGATATACAAGATGCATACACTGCTTCACAAATAATAAATAACTTGTGGTCCAGATCTTTGCATTTATTATAAGAATGCACATTACAGAGATGTCCATACTAATCTATAAATATCATTTTATTGGTACAGTATGCTTGTTGAATTATATGTACACTTAGATGAAATCAAGTGTCTGTGATTTTGAAAGGATAAAGATTCATAGATAGACCCTTTATCATGACATGCATATGGAGAATACATGGTTCTAAACCCTATATTTTTAGGTGCAGTTTGGTTTATAATACATCGGTAGTCTGTTTTTCACACTTTCATTTGGAGGGGGTGGGTGGGTGGTCTGAGCCAAATGAAACTAACTTCATTTGAAAAAAACTGTCACATTTTGAGACGATCCCTTAAGCTTATTTTGGTATGATGCCTAAATGGACCAGTTCCATTATAGGATCTATAACCCCTTCTCTATTGCACGTTCGCAATAATCAGCAACCATTACAAGTATTGTGACAATGAGATTGACAGTAAACATGACAAACGAGCCTGACGTTATTCTTAATAGTTTATCTCTTGATTTTCATATGAAACTTGGCGTACATTTATTTGATTTGATTGCCCCAAGTTGTAACTTGGGTCGTCTTTGCATTAGTTGCCTTCCCCTGGCATTACACGTCCCATTACTACTTTAACTGCTTACACTTGACATTAACATTATTATAATAATTCTGTACCTCTGTTGCCTCTTGACTTTGACATGACTGAGAGCTACCATCATTTCATTTATGATTTGTGTCCTGATTTGGACATGCGACTTGTTGTCACTGCATTAATATATTCCTAAAGTTTTATCAATTGCATGCTCATTGACTTTGGTATTAGACTTGCCATCACAACATCAATTGCCTGCATCTGACGTTGGCATAGAACCTACTTCATGCTTATACCGAAATATGACCTTCATTTATGAAAATATATGCACAGGTTTACTTCGCTAAAAATATAGGCAATCTGCTGGTACAACCAGTAAGTGCAACTAGTATTTAAATTAGTACATCTATATTTGATTATATTACTATTTTATGTTCAATATTTGATTCCAACAATTTGATGACATATTTACTCTGGTCTCACACGAAGACCATTTATTTCTTTTGATGTTCATGACTAATAAATATTAAATCTGGTATAAGTATCAGTTTTGATTTTGTTGTCCCACGAGTAAAATATTCTACCTTCCTATCTATTAGTCAGTTAACTACGGCCATTCATTGACCCTGCTATTGTACTGTCCATGTTTTATTTTATTTTGTTGTTGTCTTTTTGAGTGGAAGCGAATATATGCAGGTTTTTTTTAATCGTTTATTTATATATGTATTGCCGTTGGAGATCCATTTATCAGGTTGGGATACCATTAACCAGATTTAACCCTGTCACATTTCTGTGCCTGTCCCAAGCCATGAACTGGATTTACAACGTCACTTGTCATGGTATTATTGTGTTCAGTTTGTGTGCCTGTTCCAAGCCAGGACCCGGAATTCTAACGTCACTGTCGTGGTCTTTTCTTGTGTTCAACGAGGAGGTGAGAAGTGATTGTTCGTTTTGTTGATATTGGTGGAATTGTTGACTATCACAATGATCACTGTTTAAACTTTCTTTTCATAACAATATAGTACGAATGTCTAACCCAATAAAAGAACATTTACTCTGCCTCTGGTAAGAAATATAAACAAAACTGAACCAACAAATCGAATGTCTTTTTATATACATTTTTATATTTATTGAACATATAAGTGGCACATGCACACGTAAATGAAAAATGAAGCTCACCGTCAGATTGTTATGTACATTTGTCAGCTCACCGTCAGATTGTTATACACATGTTATTTGTCAGCTCAGCATCAGATCGCCATACACATGTTATTTGTCAGCTCACCGTCAGATTGGTATATGTACATTTGTCAGCTCACCGTCAGATTGTTATACACATGTTACTTGTCAGCTCACCGTCAGATTGTTATGCACATGTTATTTGTCAGCTCACCGTCAGATTGTTATACATTTGTTATTTGTCAGCTCACCGTCAGATTGTTATACACCTGTTATTTATCAGCTCACCGTCAGATTGTTATACACATGTTACTTGTCAGCTCACCGTCAGATTGTTATACACATGTTATTTGTCAGCTCACCGTCAGAGTGTTATACACTTGTTATTTGTCAGCTCACCGTCAGATTGTTATACATTTGTTATTTGTCAGCTCAGCATCAGATCGCTATACACATCTTATTTGTCAGTTCACCATCAGATTGTTATATGTAAATTTGTCAGCTCACCGTCAGATTGTTATGTACATTTGACAGCTCACCGTCAGATTGTTATGTACATTTGTCAGCTCACCGTCAGATTGTTATGCACATGTTACTTGTCAGCTCACCGTCAGATTGTTATACACATGTTATTTGTCAGCTCACCGTCAGATTGTTATACACATGTTATTTGTCAGCTCAGCATCAGATGGGCTATGCACATGTTATTTGTCAGCTCATCGTCAGATTGTTATATGTACATTTGTCAGTTCACCGTCAGATTGTTATGTACATTTGTCAGCTCACCGTCAGATTGTTATGTACATTTGTCAGCTCACCGTCAGATTGTTATACACATGTTAATTGTCAGCTCACCGTCAGATTGTTATACACATGTTATTTGTCAGCTCACCGTCAGATTGTTATACACTTGTTATTTGTCAGCTCACCGTCAGATTGTTATATGTACATTTGTCAGCTCATCGTCAGATTGTTATGTACATTTGTCAGCTCACCGTCAGATTGTTATGTACATTTGTCAGCTAACCGTCAGATTGTTATACACATGTTACTTGTCAGCTCACCGTCAGATTGTTATGCACATGTTATTTGTCAGCTCACCGTCAGACTGTTATACACTTGTTATTTGTCAGCTCACCGTCATATTGTTATACACGTTATTTGTCAGCTCACTGTCAGATTGCTATACACATGTTACTTATCAGCTCACCGTCAGATTGTTATACACATGTTATTTGTCAGCTCACCGTCAGATTGTTATACACTTGTTATTTGTCAGCTCACCGTCAGATTGTTATACACTTGTTATTTGTCAGCTCACCGTCAGATTGTTATACACATGTTACTTGTCAGCTCACCGTCAGATTGTTATACACATGTTATTTGTCAGCTCACCGTCAGATTGTTATACACTTGTTATTTGTCAGCTCACCGTCAGATTGTTATACACATGTTACTTGTCAGCTCACCGTCAGATTGTCATACACATGTTATTTGTCAGCTCACCGTCAGATTGTTATGTACATTTGTCAGCTCACCGTCAGATTGTTATGCACATGTTATATGTCAACTCACCGTCAAATTGTTATACACATGTTATTTGTCAGTTCACCGTTAGATTGTTATACACATGCTATTTGTCAGCTCACCACCAGATTGTTATACACTTGTTATTTGTCGGCTCAGCATCATATTGTTATGCACATGTTATTTATCAGCTCACCATCAGATTGTTATGCACATGCTATTTATCATGATCAGCTTATCGTCAGATTGTTATATACATGTTATTTGTCAGCTTATCGTCAGATTGTTACATGCATGTTACTTGTCAGCTCACCGTCAGATTGTTATGCACATGTTATTTATCAGCTCACCGCGGTCAGATTGTTATACACATGTTACTTGTCAGCAATACTCCCGTTGTCTACTTCACTGTTACGTTCACTTCCATGGTCGCTAAGGTCGTCGAGGCTCCTACAGGAATTATTATCCGTATGTTGTCGTATTGGGACTCTCCTCTTAATAGGCTTTGGTGCGCGTCTACGAAACAATTTGATAGCATGAATCTTTGTCGACGTATGCGCTAATAACAGACAAACGCCGTGAAACAGAGGTAACACAGTGAGAAATGACATTAATATCTTCCAGTTGTAATCGCCCAGTCCTGAAATATTTGTGGATCCAAGTGTGTGTATTGTCTGTAGATTTCCATCCAAGTACAAGATAAAGTCGAAATATCGTTGTGGGAGAACAAAACAAAGAAACGACAATGAAATGTTCACGTTAAGTTGCACAAGTCTGCGGCTGTTGAGTTTGTCTCTAGCGGACGCAATAACTTCCGGGGATGGAGGTTCGGAATACCTTCTGTTTTCCTTGCTTTCATTATTTTGGTCTTTCTGTTTAAACATATAGATGATGTCTTTGGCGATTCTGCCCAACACTAAACTAGATAAAATGACAGTTCCACAAATCACTTCGATGCTCTCAACAGCAATGTCATATCCACTGGATAGTTCACAGTAACTTAAATGAATGGTGTTCCCCGTCCATTCTGAGTGTATTGACCTCTCCCTGGTGAATACAAGGTATGGAACGGTAACTACTCCAAGAATCGCAATGGTACAAATAATAAAAAGACGAAACGAGAATAATTTGTACTTGATACTATCATATCGTTGATCCCAAGAAAATAAAAGTAAACAGTTACATGTATTGTAGGAAAAATGTCTGATCCATGTAATAATCTTACATGATATGTCACCAAGCGTCAACCATCCGCACTCTCCGGTCTGCTGGAGGAGAAAGGAGGTCGAGTATGACGTCATGAATATGAAATGAAAAGCTATGAACATCACTTGCTGCAACGTTATTGTTCCAGTGGATATTTCTTGTCCAACGATGGCTGTAAATATCACCTGGCATATAAGACATACAATTGCAAGACATGCAACGGCTATTATAAAGTTCCACAGCATTGTGTCTGTACAGACTTCAAATAGTTGTAGATTATAGAAACTCTCGTTAATACTATTGTTCGCCATCTTGATGCGGCTTGCAATTCGGTGTGAATTAATTAACTGATGTCGTCTTTTAAATCCAATGGTTCAGATTATCCTAATGCCCACGACCAACCTATCATAGAGCTCTGTTCAGTGTTTTACATTGGTTACAGCGTGATCATTATATATGATGCATATTATATGCCAACATATAAACTTCTAACCTTTGAAATTTCAGATAATTATTGACAAAAGAATAAGAGATAAGTAGTCACGATCTATACAGAAAATCTAGTAATATGGTATCGGATTCCACATGATGATATTGAAATGCTCTACTGTAAGAATTAATATCGTGCAGACTGTCATGACAATATGGAGTTTTATGTGGAGAATGAAATTATTACTCGTAAAAGTTTTTTTTTTTTTTCTAATTTTGAAAGGTGTTAATATTATGCAATGATACCAGAAGCTGGTAGGTAGTAGGCGACAAGAGTGACATTGTATGAAACGCTATTATATTTTCTTACCATCTATTGTTGTGTTATAAAAGCAATAAAAGCGCTGTTCCCTTAAGAAAAGCTTGAAGACACCAAAGAGGCAATCAGACAATGATCAACAAGACAGACAAATATCTACAAAACACTACTCAGAAAATTAAAGATCGAACAACACGAATCACACTGAAAACAGGAGGTGAACTCGTGTGCTCTGAATGGGTAAGCAGTTCCTGCACATGTGTCACTCTTGTTACAAACCCTGTGATAAGTCATGAATAAGGAACCGGTTTGTGATTACAACAAACGGATCTGTGGTCATTTGCTACACAGATCCTCCGTAATGGCTAACTGAGTCATGGAATCCTAGACATCTCGGTACTGACTTGGACATCTCGGTACAACAGCGATACAATTAGAGAAAAAGGTCTTACTAGTGTTGCATAATCTGTGCTGCCACTGTGAACACGGGTCACATTGTAAAGCCTCCTGTCTGGGACGGACATTGCTGCCACAATCTATACACGGATACTCGTTTATTTTGCAGTTTGAATCTCAAATTAGGGTAAACCTCCATTATATATCGGCTTGGCAAATATTTCTCAAATAAAATTCAGCTTGTATCGTCTTTTGAAGTCAAACAAAAGATTAAAGCATTGATCTATGATTAAAGAAATTAAATTTGGTAATTAAAGCTATCTAATTAAAACAGCTATGTAATCAAAACAGAAATGAAAATAATCATCCCGTTAAGTTTATCTGTGATTTATTGATAAAGGGACTTAGTTATCAAAACAAAAGTTATTTACAAATATTAATGAATTGCCTCTTTGATGTCCATTTAATTAAAGATGATTAAAAAAAAAAACACATAAAAATATGTATAAACAACGTCTACATGTACAAAATTTTATAAAAAGGTTTTTAAATTCAATCAAATTATTTTTATTATTCAGTACCGAAATTTCCAGTACCGAGTACCGAGATGTCCATTACCGAGTACCGAGATGTCCAGTACCGAGTACCGAGATGTCCTGATACCGAGTCATGGTGGCGACAGTAAAACTTTCAAAGGAATGACTTCAACTTAACCACAAGGAACCCTTTGTTCAGTAGCTTCCTTGTTAACAGCAATCCTATAAGAACCAGAAGTTCTAGAATAGCGTATCAACTACGAGATACATACTCATATGCAGGAGCTGATGGAATGTTGCTACATATAAATGGAAAGTTCACAATGGGAAAATTAAAATCGTCTCTTTTGTCCTAATATTTCGTTCTTAACCAGATATCACTTTCAGTTGCAAGATATATGTCAAGGTATGAAGCAGACCTTGTTGTATCTGTAGTATCCATTATTACAAGCTCAATGGGATATATGCCATCAACAAAATCACTAAACATAGAACTGTTTAGAGGTATAGCATCATCTACATAGCGGAACATGAAATTAAAGGATCTGGCTAGTCCGTTTTTCTTGATAAGCCCATGAATGAATTCTGCTTGGTAGTAATAAAGAACAAGTCTGTGAGAAGAGGAGCACAGATGGTACACATAGGAATGCCGACTGTTGAAAAACATATCCACCAAAAATAACAAATATTTTGTCAATCAAAACTCCAGCATTTTGATATCTGTTTCTGAAAACTTTTTGGTATAGTAAGTGGTTTTTGTGCAAAATAGGATTTGTCCCTTCCCATGACAAGGTATTTGTATCTACGTTGCCCATTCTTTTTCATGATACACAATTGGACTAATTATTTTAATCTGATTTTTAGTTTCGAGTGGGTAATAGTTGTGTAGAATTTTTCAGAATTCACATTAGCATACTGTATAAGTGTAATGTTAGATAGTCTATTGTGTTCATTTGCATCCATATCTTTATATCTTTTTTGACAACTATTTTACCTATTTTGTTCCTGTATTTAAATACTGTTATAGTGACAGGCGGAACCTTTGAACCGTAATGAGAGCGGGAGGTTTGGCGCTTTAAAATCTGATTCAACCCACCATTTCTTTAGAAATGCCTGTACCAAGTCAGGGTCATTACGGTTTTCACAGTTTTCCAGTTGTTGACTGATTTTGTCTGTTTGTATAACTATGAGTTTTGACTTTCCCTTTGTAAGATTGTTCGGAGTTCGGTAATTTTGTTATTACCCTTATTCTTAGTAACTGATTATCCGTGTTTATCTTTCATGCAGTATGGAATTGGTAAAACATTTTCGTGTGCATGAGGTGCATACTCTTTATTTTATACAGGGATGGACGTATTATTTATGCTCTAAGACATATTTACAGTCCATTAAATGATTTTTATGGAGTAAATACTGGGTGGATGCTTAATTTTTATCTTTACCTTGACAAATTTAAGATAGATATTGAACTCTTTGGAGATGATGCCTTGTACATTATGCAAGTCTAACAAGCTTTTTAAATCAGTTCAACGGCATCAAACAAAACAGGTTTTAATTTTCCCTAATTACAATTGTATCTCCTTATTTTTTTCAATCATTCTTCAACACTTCCTCTTTATTGAGATCAATAAATTTGAATTGCATAAGACAAAAGACATCTCAACAGATAATTGGCTGGAAATATATACAATGTATACATATAATACTTGTGTCCAATTTATTTCTTACTTGATCTAGTCTTAATTTTAATGAATTACATAATATTCAGAATTTAATTATCTTCTTGAGTTACTAATAATAAAATTAATTTCCAAGTGCAATTACTGATTAGGTAATAAATCAACACTCTCTCCTATTAGTATATAATTACAGTGGGGTCTTGAATCTGCATATAAAAAAATTATGATTCATCATCATGTCATTTATATTTACCATTGATTTTCTTTTTTTTTAATAATTTTTCTTACATCACAGTCTATATTTAACTTTGGACCTACATGCCACAGGATCAAGCTCAGCAGACCCTTGGACCTTCGTTTGAACAAATCTAAATCTACATGTTCATATCACAATGATGCTGCACAGTAAATATTGTAGCACTTCTATTACTGGCTTTTGAGAATATTTCTTACAGATTAAGCTAAATCATCTTTATTAGACTCACTATCTCATACCTATTGATGATCAACTTCATTTGTATAAATGTACATCCCCTCCTTTCAAGGGTCACCTTGCTATGTTTTGTGCAATGTGATAGAGCAGCTTTGCAGAAGATTAAAATGTTGAAATGTTACTGCAGAGCTCTAGATAATTTGGAGTTTAGCCCCCTTTCCATAAAAAAATATCTACTTTCTTTATTCAGTCATCAATAAATAAAAAAAATAATAAAATAAAAAGCATTAAACTTGGATGAAAAAGAAGAAAGTTCAAATTTTGGAATTTGGCATTATTGGCCCTTTTCTGTTGAGTTTATCTCAGAAACCATGAGGGTTAGGATTATAGTGTTTAACGCCATTTTCAACAATATTTCAGTTATATCGTGGCGGTCAGTTTTATTGGTGGAGAAAACCACTGAGCTGTTGCAAGTCACTGACAAACTTTATCACATAATGTTGTATCGAGTATACCTCGCCATGATCAGGGCTCAAACTCAAAACGTTAGCAGTGATAGGCACCGATTGCACAAATAGTTGTAAATCCAACTACCATACGATCACGACCAAGACGGCCTCTAAGAAACCATAAGAAAAAGAAGAAAACTGTTATACATTACTAGAAGCTCCAAACACAATCAATTTAATATTGTTAACTTATATCTGTATTGTTGGAGATCCTATTATCAGAGGAGGAGGTTTGGAATTCCATTAGTTTAACACTGTCACATTTTGGTTCCTGTTCCAACACAGGATGTGGATTTCCAATGCCACATGTTCTACTCTTTTTTGTGTCTACTGTTTGAGGCAAGAGGTGGTTGTTTGATTTGTTGATACTGGTGGAATTGTTGGCTGTTTACTATTAGTTTTTTCTTTTCATTAAAAAAACATCAATTCTCTTATAGGGCCACTTTTTCTTTGTCCCAACGGTGACCTCTTAATACAGGTTTGACTGTATATGGTCTTAGAAGTAAACCACAAGATTGATTACACTCAGTATGTCTAGGCTTCATCCATAATCATCTAGCACATAAACAATCATCTATTGTCAATCTTTGTTTGGGTGTAGTTAGCTGTGGACTATAGAGTATACAAATAAACAAAGTACTTTAATAATTTATTTAGTGTAAACTCGAAACATCACACAGATAAGTGCATTTTACAATGTTTCCCAGCTGAGAGGGGAGATGTTATCGTCTCTGTCCTTATATACATATATACATCAGATTCACATCACAAAGTTTAAGATCGATACCATGCTTGCATTCGAGACATTCTTTTAATTTTCTTCTGTAACTGTAAAACTCCATATAGTAATGCTTCTGCTGTTGGTGGACATCCTGAAAATTTATAACCAAATTTATTAGTAATCTCTGAACTTCACTTGATCTTCCACTACTGAAATGCAATGATTTGTAGGAATTGTTTATGCCCTAGTAACTTATATCTGTAGCTATGTGTAAAAACTATTTTATGATAATTTACAAATTCTTATACTTGTTCCATAAAGATGGGCAAATGTGACATTCCCCATTCGTCTATCACTGGTTTGAAACAAATTCGGAAAAACCTGTTCTGGTCCTGTATTTTCTAGTTTCTCTATTTCCTTTACATGAGCATTGAAAAGAAAATCACTCTGCAAATGGTATATCGGGTAATTGTAACTAGAGACTCAGTGGGCTGAGCCTGTGTTGCTCACCTTTCATTCTGCTTTGAGGAAATTTAATACAGAACCTTCCTACCAAGTTTCGGTTCACATGGCTTAAGCAGTTTCAAAGGAGAAGATTTTTTAGAAATCAACCAATCAGAAACAAGAATTGCATGTGGTGGCCATGTTTGCTAAGCGATCAGGATGAATTGAGCAATCTTCCGAGAGGACATTCCATAGATGCTTCCTATCAAGTTTCGGTGGTAGCCATGTTTGTTAACCGATCGGGACGAAATGAGCAATCTTCATAGAGGACATTCCATAGATGATTCCTACCAAGTTTCGGTAGTAGCCATGTTTGCTACCCGATCGGGACGAAATGAGCAATCTTCATAGAGGACATTCCATAGATGCTTCCTACCAAGTTTCGGTTCATTTGGTCAAGCGGTTTCAAAGGAGAAGATTTTAAAAAAAATCGGCCAATCAGAAACAAGAATTACCTGTGGTGGCCATGTTTGGTAATGGATCATAACAAAATGTGCACTCTTTAGAGAGGACCTTCCATAGATGCTTCCTACCAAGTTTCAGTTCATTTGGCTGAGGGTTTTCAGAGAAGATTAAAATGTGAAAAGTAAATGGATGACAGACGACGGACACCAAGTGATGGCAAAAGCTCATATTACCTTTGGCAAGGTTTGCTAAAAAGAATATTAAAATGTGAATACCTACTTGTAATGTATAGAATAAACATGTTACACTATATCAGCATTAGTTAATTTCTAAGGGAGATAATGGCAAGAGTTATCTTTCTTTTAAGTTTAGGCAAGAGTTATCTTTCTTTTAATAGAGGAGAAGATTTTTTAGATATCAACAATCAGAAACAAGAATTGCCTGTGGTGGCCATGTTTGTTAACCGATTGGGACAAAATGAGCAATCTTTATAGAGGACCTTTCATAGATGCTTCCTACCAAGTTTCGGTTCATTTGGCCAAGCAGTTTCAGAGGAGAAGATTTAAACTAGAGGCTCAGTGGGCCGAGCCTGTGTCGCTCACCTTTCATTCTGCTTTGAAGAAACTTAATACAGAACCTTCCATAGGTGCTTCCCACCAAATTTCTGTTCATTTTGGCATAGCAGTTTCAGAGAAGAAAATTTTTAGAAATTGACCCATCTAAAACAAGAATTGCCTGTGGCAGCCATGTTTGTTAATGGATAAAAACAAAATCAGCAAATTCTATATAGAGGACCTTCCATAGATGTTTCTTATCAAGTTTCATATCATTTGGCCAAGTGGCTTCAGAGGAAAAGCTGTTTCAGAAATCGACCAATAAGAAACAAGAATTGCCTATGATGGCCATGTTTGTTAACGGATCAAAACGGAATGAGCAATTCCCATAGAGGACCTTCCATAGATGCTTCCTACCATGTTTCAGAGTAGAAGATTTTTAGAAATTGACCAATCAGAAACAATAATTGCCTGTGGTGTCCATGTTTGTTAATGATCTGGACAAAATGAGCAATCCTTATAGAAAACCTTCCATAGAGGCTTCCTACCAAGTTTCTGTTCATTTGGCAAAGCGGTTTCAGAGATGAAGATTATTAGAAATCGACCAATTAGAAACAAGAATTGCCTGTGGCAGCCATATTTGTTAATGGATCGGGACGAAATGAGCAGTCTTTATAGAGGACCTCCCATAGATGCATCCTACCAAGTTTCGGTTCATTTGGCAAAGCGGTTTCAGAGGAGAAGATTTTTTTAGAAATCATCCAATCAGAAACAAGAATTGTCTATGGTGGCCATATTTGTTAACGGATCGGGACGAAATGGGCAATCACAACAGAGGACTTTCCATAGATGCTTCCCACCAAGTTTCGGTTCATTTGGCCAAACAGTTTCAGAGGAGAAGAATCTAATTTTTTCAATAGTTTTCTATTTTTTACTGATTTTTTTCACTAATTTTCAAGTTTGAGAAGCGGCAACGGCCATGTTTGATGGCAGTCGGGGTCATCATTCATGGTCTGAAAGAGAATTATATATGCATTGTTCCTTTATAGTTTGGTAGCAACATTGGCTCTTTACAATATTTAAAGAATTAAAAAAAAAATCAAAAAAAAATCTATTTTTTGTAACGATAGCAGCCATTTTTCATAAGCGACCAGGGTTAGCAACCATAAGTCTGAAAGTGGATCATATATGCATCATTTCCATACAGTTTGGTGGCAACTGGCATTTTACCGGATTTTAAAATAATTTTTTTGACAATAATTTTCTATTTTTTGTAACAGTGACGACCACGTTGGATGACAGCCGGAGGTCTTCAATCAAAATTTTGAAAGAAGACCACATATGCATTCCTTCCATATGGTTTGATTGCATTTGACTCTTTACAGGATATTAAAATAATTTTTTAATGAATTTTTTCACTAATTTTCTATTTATAGTAACGATGGTGGCCATGTTTGATGGGGAATGGGGTCCTCAACCACAATTGTGAAAGAATATTACATATGTATCAAATTTAATTGCAATATACTCTAAAGGATTTTTCTGGATTTTTTAATTGATTTTTTTTGCTGATTTTACCCCTATGTTCTATTTATAGACATGGTGGCCATGATGGTTGGTCGGCAGGGTCATCGGACATAACTTTTAAAGGGAAACCCCTAAGGATGATTCAGGCCAAGCTTGGTTTAAATTGGCCCAGTGGTTTCAGAGGAGAAGATTTTTTTTAAAGTTTACAGACGGACACAGGTGAGCTAAAAATTGCAGGGTAGGTAGATCTCGACATGCTGCACATTTTTGCAATTTAAACTTAACATCTATCTCTAATAGTTTTTGAAATATAAGAGGAAAAGTATTAAATTTTTTAAAATGTGACGAAAAAAGGGCAATAACTCAAAAATGATCAGATTTACTTCAAAATAGCAGGGTAGGTAAATCTTGACATGCTGAACATGTTTGCAGTTTCAACTTACCATTTATCTCTTATTAGTTTTTAAAATAAAGGACGAAAAGTATTAACATTTTAAAAATTTGATGAAAAAAGGGAAATAATTCCAAAATGGGTAATGGAATTTACTTCAAAATTGCAGGGTAGGTAGATCTTGACATGCTGCACATTTTTGCAATGTAAACTTAACCTTTATCTCTTATAGTTTTTGAAATATAAGACGAAAATTATTAAAATTTTAAAAATTTGATGAAAAAAGGGCAATAACTCCAAGATGGGTAATCAGATTTACTTCAAAATTGCAGGGTAGGTAGATCTTGCTGTGCTGATCATATTTACCCCATCAGATTTCTGTTTTTATTTTGAGTTATTACCCAAAAACTGCAATTCTACCCCTATGTTCTATTTAGACATGGCGGTCATGATGGTTGGTCGGCAGGGTCATTGGACATAAATTTTAAAGGGAACCCCCTAAGGATGATTCAGGCCAAGTTTGGTTTAAATTGGCCCAGTGGTTTCAGAGGAGAAGATTTTTTTAAAAGTTTACAGACGGACGACGGACGTCCAGTGATGGTAATAGCTCACATGACCCTTTGGGTCAGGTGAGTTAAAAAATTGGCCTATCAGAAACAAGAATTGCCTGTGGTGGCCATGTTTGTTAATGGATCGGGACACAATGTGCAATTTTAAGAGAGAACCTTCTATAGAAGCTTCCTACCAAGTTTCAGTTCATTTGGCAGAGGGGTTTCTGAGGAGAAGATTAAAATGTGAAAAGTTAACGGACGACAGACGACGGACAACAGATGACGGATGTCAAGTGATGGCAAAAGCTCACATTGCCTTTGGCAAGGTGAGCTAAAAACTTTGAAGACGGAAGTAATTGATTGACGGTATATATGGCAAAGCAAAGTTTATTAGTTTATTCAACTATAGAATAATAAAATTGTTAGCTGGGCTAATTCAGAGATTTGCAGTATATAAAAGTAAAAATCAGAATTATTACATGTGTCTTCCTTGCTCAACTTGAAAGACCAACACAAGTAAACAGTGAATACTATAGAGTCATATGTACACAAGTAAACAGTGAATGCTATATGTCTTTACTTACCAGGAACATATATATCAACAGGAACAATTCTATCACAGCCTCTGACTACAGAATAAGAATAATGATAATATCCTCCACCATTAGCACAACTTCCCATAGATATTACCCATTTAGGTGATGGCATCTGATCATATACCTATAAAATAAAATTACCAGGTAAAATCAGGTTTATGTTTTAAAAAAGATATTTCAACATTTTCCCATGGTTCCCTTTAGACTTTTCCAGCTGTGGTGGCTGTCCTTTGATTCTTTATCAACATAAACTAGAGGCTCAGTGGGCTGAGCCTGTGTCGCTCACCTTTCATTCTGCTTTGAGGAAACTTAATACAGAACCTCCCATAGGTGCTTCCCACCAAGTTTTGGTCATTTGGCTAAGCAGATATTTAGAAATCTACCAATCAGAAACAAGAATTGCCTGTGTCGGCCATGTTTGTTAACGGATCGGAACTAAATGAGCAATCTTTATAGAGGACCTTCCATAGATGCTTCCTACCAAGTTTCGGTTCATTTGGCCAAGTGGTTTCAGTGGAGAAGATTTTAAAAAAATCGGCCAATCAGAAACAAGAATTGCATATGGCGACCATGTTTGTTAACGGATCGAACTAAATGAGCAATCTTAATAGAGGATCTTCCAAGGATGCTTCCTACCAAGTTACGGTTCATTTGGCAAAGCAGCTTCAGATGAGAAGATTTTTTAGAAATCAACCAATCAGAAACAAGAATTGCCTGTGGTGGCCATGTTAGTTAATGGATCGGAACTCAATGAGCAATCTTTATAGAGGATCTTCCAAGGATGCTTCCTACCAAGTTTCGGTTCATTTGGTCAAGTGGTTTCAGAGGAGAAGATTTTTTAAAATCGGCCAATCAGAAACAAGAATTGCCTATGGCGGCCATGTTTGTTAATGGATCGGGACAAACTGAGCAATCTATAGAGAGAACCTTCCATAGATGCTTCCTACCAAGTTTCACTTCATTTGGCTGAGCGGTTTTGAAAAAGAAGATTAAAATGTGAAAAGTTAACGGACGACAGATGCCAAGTCATGGCAAAAGCTCACATTGCCTTTGGTAAGGTGAGCTAAAAACAGAAAGATATTTGACTTTAATTATTGGCTGAGGGGTTTCAGAGGAGAAAATTAAAGTTAACGGACGACAGACGACGGCAAGGTGAGCTAAAAATCCAAAAACTGTTGAGGACCATCTTGGATTTCTGACTGGCACAAATGTGAGGGATCATACAGTGATCATTAATGTACAGTTTTGGTTTGTAGTTTCAGAGAAAAAATTATTAATTCATTTTCCCACACAGTGTGGCACAGGGTTTGGCTTGGTCTTGTTTTGTGGTGTTTGATGCCACTTTCAACAATATTTCAGCTATAACGTGGTGGTTGGTTTTATTGGTGGAAGAAAGCGGAGTACCTGGAGAAAACCACTGACCTGTCACAAGTAACTGACAAACTTTATCACATTATGTTATATCGAGTACACTTAGCCATGAACGGGGTTCGAACCCACAACTTTAGTGGTGATAGGCACTGATTGCACAAGTAGTTGTAAATCCAACTACCATACGATCACGACCACGACCGCCCCCTTTTGCAACAAGGGAAATAATAAAACTAAGTTCAGCAGTGAGAAACAATCTTTAATTTCCGATCAACATACAAAAAGTTCAAACACTTTATTGAGGACCATCTTGGATTCTCAACTGGCACAAAATTGTATATGACCATTCAATGATCATCAATGTAGTTTGAGTTTAATCAAATTTGTTGCTTCTGAGAAATATTACTCTCTTTCCCAAAAGGGCAATATTAAAACTTTGTCCTGTGATTGCAGCCATTAATATGAATTTCTGATTGATATAAAAATTACCAACTAAATGTAAGGGTAGTGTTTAATGTTCTTTTTCTTACAGGGTCCTAAGTAAACTATGCCCTGTGACGACACCCATCTTCCATTTCCAATTAACAACAAAAATCATGCACTTTGTAAAGAACTATCACAGGATCATTCAAACAAAATTAATGTTCAAACCACAGAGTAGTTTTTAACAATAGAGCATTCAAATTTGCATTTATAGGCAGATGTTGATTTTTTTTAGATTGTCACCAAAATGACAAATGAAGCCCATAAAAGAATCATTCTTGTAATTTAAAAAAAAAATTTGTTCCAGTTGTTTCTGAGAAGAAGATGTTTACATATACCCACAACCCGGAATGACACAAAGTGATCAAATTAGCTCATATGGTTCTTTGAATCAGGTAAGGTAAAAATCACAAAAACGCATTATTAACTAGAGGCTCAGCACTGAGCTGAGCCTGTATCGTTCAACTTTCATTCTGCTTTGAGGAAACTTAATACAGAACCTTCCATAGGTGCTTCCTACCAAATATCGGTTCATTTTGGCATAGCAGTTTCAGAGAAGAAGATTTTTAGAAATCGACCAATCTAAAACAAGAATTGTCTGTGGCAGCCATGTTTGTTAATGGATCAAAACGAAATGAGCAATCTCTATAGAGGACCTTCCATAGATGCTTCTTACCAATTTTCATATCATTTGGCCAAGCGGTTTCAGAGGAAAAGCAAACAAATCGACCAATAAGAAACAAGAATTGCCTATGATGGCCATGTTTGTTAACGGATCAAAACGGAATGAGCAATTCCCATAGATGCTTCCTACCACGTTTCGGTCCATTTGGCCAAGCTGTTTCAGAGTAGAAGATTCTTAGAAATCCACCAATCAGAAACAAGAATTGCCTGTGGCGACCATGTTTGTTAATGGACCGAGACAAAATGAGCAATTTTATAGAGAACCTTCCTACCAAGTTTCGGTTCATTTGGCAAAGCGGTTTCAGAGGACAAGATTTTTAGAAATCGACTAATTAGAAACAAGAATTGCCTGTGGTGGCCATGTTTGTCAATGGATCGGGACAAAATGAGCACTCTTTACAGAGGACCTTCCATAGATGCTTCCTACCAAGTTTCGGTTCATTTCGCCAAGCAGTTTCAGAGGAGAAGATTAAAAAAAATCAGCAATATTTGCAGAGATAACTGCATTTTGAATACAGATATCTATATTTAAACAAGAGTTATCTTTCTTTTAACAGAGATTTTTTTTTAGAAATCAACCAATCAGAAACAAGAATTGCCTGTGGCGGCTATGTTTGTTAACCAATCGGGACAAAATGAGCAAACTTTATAGAGGACCTTCCATAGATGCTTCCTACCAAGTTTCGATTCATTTGGCCAAACGGTTTCAGAGGAGAAGATTTTTAGAAATCGACCAATCAGAACCAAGAATTGCCTGTGGCAGCCATGTTTGTTAATGAATCGGGACAAAATGAGCATCTTTATAGAGGACCTTCCAAGGATGCTCCCTGCCAAGTTTCGATTCATTTGGCCAAGCGGTTTCAGAGGAGAAGATTTTTTAGAAATCAACCAATCAGAAACAAGAATGGCCTGTGGCGTCCATGTTTGTTAACGGATCAGGACGAAATGAGCAATCTTTATAGAGGGTCTGCCATAGATGCTTCCTACCAAGTTTCGGTTCATTTGGCCAAGCGGTTTCAGAGGAGAAGATTTTTAAAAATCGGCCAATCAGAAACAAGAATTGCCTATGGCGGCCATGTTTGTTGATGGATCGGGACAAAATGAGCATTATTTAGAGAGGACCTTCCATAGATGCTTTCTACCAAGTTTCACTTCATTTGGCTGAGTGGTTTCGAAGGAGAAGATTAAAATGTGAAAAGTTAACGAACGACAGATGACGGACAACGGACGCCAAGTGATGGCAAAAGCTCACATTGCCTTTGGCAAGGTGAGCTAAAAACAGAAAGATATTTGACTTTAATTATTGGTAGTATATCAGACACAGATATTTCTTACTTTTCTTAAAGCTGGTGCCATTTTATTTGTGAGTGTTCCAGCCACAATCATCACATCCGAATGACGAGGACTAGCACGGAATACCACACCAAACCGATCCATGTCATATCTGGGAGCAGCAAAATGCATCATTTCTACAGCACAACATGCCAAACCAAAGGTCATAGGCCATAATGAATTCTGAAATATAAAAACATGATTACTGGTACATAATATATATATATATCAGTTATTCAGCTAGGCACCCATCTTCGCTAGCCAAGGGTTACAATTCGGGTCCCCCTTCTCTCCACCCTTGGTGGATCTAGAATACATTTTGAGGATTCACGCTTTAATATTTCATTGGTTACGGCTACCAGTACACGTATCCAATCAGAAGACGTTTTACACGGAGCACATGTTATCGACGAAATGTAAGCAAAGATGCCACTTCCCGTTTTGGTTCCCATGAAAACATCTTTCCTATCTGCCAAAGCTTTGAAACTTTTCACTTAGTTGACAGTAAGTGCTTCCAAATTAAATTTATACAAATAAGTTTTTCTTCACTGGGTGCTGCCATTTTCAACTCTCCAACATACGTATAACAAAACGATTCTGATTGGCTGGCAATGACGACTATCTAAGGGGCGCAACTTCAATCAACCACCAGGTGGCATTGCGCATGAATTTCAAAATATATTCTAGATCCGCCAAGGGTGGAGAGAAGGGGGACCCGAATCGTAACCCTTGGCTAGCGAAGATGCTAGGTACCGGTCTCAGGACATTTGCCCACCTATTTCTCAAATTATCCCGAAGAACTTTATAAAAATTAGTTTAATTATTAAAGAATGTCCTTGCAATTTTGATAAATCTGGCAATTGTCCTGAAGATTTCAAAGTCTAGCTGAAACACTGTGTATCTTGATTAGAGAAAAACTACTTATTCTAACACGGCGTCCTTCTTTCGCTTTGCAAACAAATGAGCGATCAACCCGATGACAAAATCTCATTAGCACATGCACGGTACACATTTAAGCCATGTGATAAAATCAGTTAATCACAAAATAAAACTATTTACAAAGTTGTTAACGTTTTAAACATCTATATTCACTGAAAATAATCAATATATCAAAATTAATAATATGTGACGTGCAATTAAAACATGCAAACACAATATTATTGTTACGGATGCTCCATCAATACGACTGACTTTCCCGTCGTAAAAGTACATGTTGAGTTGATGAGTTATCGTCTGCTCAAATTTGGTAGCATTAATTGTGTGTGACATTGTCTGCAAACGTAAATATAAAAAAATAGCTGGTCACAAGGCAGACCATCCAGCTCGCCTGTGAAATCTATAGTTACATATGAATGTCATAACCATGTGGTTAGTGTTTAATTTGGTTATTCAAAATGGACATATAATTGTAATAGTAAAACAGGTTTTAACATATAAATGTATTACCTGTTAGGTCACGACAAACTCACATGTGAAGTTTCATCAACCTGGACCAAGTAGTTTGCTTACATTGGACCTAAACGCAAACGTTAACGCAAAAATGTAAGTCATTCAGGCAGAAATAGTAGGTCACGGTGACCTATATTTGTGTGCAGTGTTTTTAGCCGTCCACAACAAACTCACATGTGAAGTTTCATCAACCTGGGCCAAGTAGTTTATCTACATTGGACCTAAACGCAAACGTTAACATTGGATGCCGACGACGACGCACAAGTGACGACATAAGCTCTCTTCCTGTACTTTGTACAGGCAAGCTAATTACTGTTTTCCAATTATAGTATACTACCGTATTTGCACTGTTAGACATATCAGAATCGAAATATTCATGGAAGCCAGAATTTGTTTTGAGTTTTAACATGGATTGGCATATGATTTGGTAGATTCAGAACATTACCTTTCTTGCCCAGTTTAACAAGTCATCAGCACGGGCAACAACATATTCGCCTTTAGAGTTGGTATTTTGGAAGGGAGAGTACTTCTGTCTTTTTCTTAAAGCCTGTGTTGTTTCTGTTACATTGCTTTCTGGTTGTGTGCTCTGTTCTCTGTAGGGCACAATGCTGAAGGTATACAATGTCTTAGTAAACAGTCATTTATATTAGTAATAACCAAATCTTGTTTAGTTCAATATAATTTAATTTAATCATATATAATTGTCTAAATACAGTCAAACCTGTATTAAGAGGTCACCCTTGGGACAAAGAAAAGTGGCCTTATAAGACAGTTCAATTCATATGAAATGTTCTATGACAGGGTTTGAATGAGGGTGTTAATATACTTAATGAGGAAAACAATTTCCACCACAAGTGTGATAATCTTTCATGAGAACACCCTCATCCAAGGGCAGTATGCTTTAAAAAAAAAATTATACTAATATCATGAATTGTTTTATGATTTAGAAGTTGACTGTGTGTGACTTCAGAATTTTTCAGTTCGAATATCCCTATACCATAGTGAAAACTTCTACAAGCGAGTGTTAATTATTTACAGCACAGTAAAGTTCAGTATTAACATGTTTTAATTTTAGGCATTAACACCAGTAGATATATCATCATTATATGTGTATCATGTGGGCAGAACTTATTAATAAGTGAAACTAATCACATTCACAGAAATGGATGGAGATGACATAAAAGTTACGAACAATTAACAAATGCCATCTGTCCAATGAAATGGTTATATTACCATAGAAATTTGCAACATGTAAAATGATATCTATTGGTAATTTGGACAATTTTCCTTTGTTATCTCCAAGTGATATTATCAGTATCAATGAAGAGACACTGATCCTGAAAATATATCAGTCGTTGTGAGGTCAAACACATTAAGTCATTTCCAAAAAAACAGATGTTGCATGCTAGTCGTGCTAAGAATACCCCCACTCGTTCATTTGTAAGACGCACGGTAAACCTGGAAAGGGGAGACACGGTACAAGTCACCATGCCAAAGCCATATATCAAATATAAAATCATTTCTTCCAGTAGAAGCTGAGATATCTGTTACGAAAGTGTGAACGGACGGACAAGGTGATTGCAATATAGCCCCCACTCTATGAGTGGGGGTAAAAAAACTAATAAGTCCTATCATACTCTTTGAGATACTCTTGACAATCTCTGTCTTGATCTTCATAATTGCTGATATTCTATATGCATTATTTACTAAATACAAATGTAAATCACATCAGTGGTGTAATGGTTAGCGTGCTTGCCTCGAGTGCGGTAGATCGTGGATTTGAGCCCTGATCAGTTGAAACCAAAGACTGAAATTGCTATTTGTTGCTTTGAACACCCCTAATCACACAGCATTAAGGAGATAAAGCAAAGACTAGTTGGCTCAGATTTCAGGATAACGTGTCAGAGTGTCTATCCGCAGACTGTTGATTCAGTGAGCTGCATGTAGCACTATAAAAATCCAACTCAGCATTGGCCAAATGAAATAACATCTGCTATGCACAATCATCACTTTTCTAAATAAATCATATGTAAATGTGCAGAATCATGAAAGTGTCAGAAAGGAAACTGATGAAATAATTTATAGTACAAAAATGTAGGTGTCAAAATACATACAAGGTACCTGGTTTCTATCACATATCTTGTGAAAAACAACATCTCTATATTATCTCTATAACACCTTTGGCAGCCAATATTAAAATCCAGCAAAGAAATACCGTAGTTAAATAACATACGTTCTAAGTAATACCGTAGTTAAATAACATACGTTCTAAGTAATACCGTAGTTAAATAACATACGTTCTAAGTAATACCGTAGTTAAATAACATACGTTCTAAGTAATACCGTAGTTAAATAACATACGTTCTAAGTAATACCGTAGTTAAATAACATACGTTCTAAGTAATACCGTAGTTAAATAACATACGTTCTAAGTAATACCGTAGTTAAATAACATACGTTCTAAGCAATACCGTAGTTAAATAACATACGTTCTAAGCAATACCGTAGTTAAATAACATACGTTCTAAGCAATACCGTAGTTAAATAACATACGTTCTAAGCAATACCGTAGTTAAATAACATACGTTCTAAGCAATACCGTAGTTAAATAACATACGTTCTAAGTAATACCGTAGTTAAATAACATACGTTCTAAGTAATACCGTAGTTAAATAACATACGTTCTAAGTAATACCGTAGTTAAATAACATACGTTCTAAGTAATACCGTAGTTAAATAACATACGTTCTAAGTAATACCGTAGTTAAATAACATACGTTCTAAGTAATACCGTAGTTAAATAACATACGTTCTAAGTAATACCGTAGTTAAATAACATACGTTCTAAGTAATACCGTAGTTAAATAACATACGTTCTAAGTAATACCGTAGTTAAATAACATACGTTCTAAGTAATACCGTAGTTAAATAACATACGTTCTAAGTAATACCGTAGTTAAATAACATACGTTCTAAGTAATACCGTAGTTAAATAACATACGTTCTAAGTAATACCGTAGTTAAATAACATACGTTCTAAGTAATACCGTAGTTAAATAACATACGTTCTAAGTAATACCGTAGTTAAATAACATACGTTCTAAGTAATACCGTAGTTAAATAACATACGTTCTAAGTAATACCGTAGTTAAATAACATACGTTCTAAGTAATACCGTAGTTAAATAACATACGTTCTAAGTAATACCGTAGTTAAATAACATACGTTCTAAGTAATACCGTAGTTAAATAACATACGTTCTAAGTAATACCGTAGTTAAATAACATACGTTCTAAGTAATACCGTAGTTAAATAACATACGTTCTAAGTAATACCGTAGTTAAATAACATACGTTCTAAGTAATACCGTAGTTAAATAACATACGTTCTAAGTAATACCGTAGTTAAATAACATACGTTCTAAGTAATACCGTAGTTAAATAACATACGTTCTAAGTAATACCGTAGTTAAATAACATACGTTCTAAGTAATACCGTAGTTAAATAACATACGTTCTAAGTAATACCGTAGTTAAATAACATACGTTCTAAGTAATACCGTAGTTAAATAACATACGTTCTAAGTAATACCGTAGTTAAATAACATACGTTCTAAGTAATACCGTAGTTAAATAACATACGTTCTAAGTAATACCGTAGTTAAATAACATACGTTCTAAGTAATACCGTAGTTAAATAACATACGTTCTAAGTAATACCGTAGTTAAATAACATACGTTCTAAGTAATACCGTAGTTAAATAACATACGTTCTAAGTATATGGTTTTGTCTTTTTAATGTTTCTTTTTATTTCTACATATAATCCAATTGTTTTATAGACAAGAATGTTTTACTTCTAAGGGTTTTGTAGGTGTCTAAGTTAATAATACAATTTGTTCAAACCACGATACAGCTGAAATATTGCTAAAGTTGGTATTAAACACCAATCAATCAATCATTAAAATCCAGAAGACTACATGTATATGTAGCAGAAAGAGACCTCAATGTAGCTTTTATAACATCACAAATCGTGCCGCCAATTCAATTTTTTGTGTCCAAATTTTGTATTGATACACATGGTAGATATAACGACCCATACATGTAAATAAATTCTGGACAGCTTTTTTTAATCAATAATATTTGCTTATTAGACTGGAAATCTCAACATAAGTCAGGGCATTCCACAGCAGCCGAGCAAATTGTCCGTCTAATTGCATTTGTTCCCCGGCTACTTTGTTTTCAAAAATGAAAATGTCAAGGTGAAAGTAAAATATGGCTTTGTTTTGTAAATTGGTTTAGCAAACCTCATCCCCAAACCTCCCTTCTAATTTACCTCCTACTTGAAAATGAGTGAAATTCCGTGATAAGTAACTATATATTGTATATACCTAATCTGCTGTGTATTATCATCTTTCTTCTCTGTAAACATTTCTCTACATGTTGATGTTATTGGTGTCTGTCTTTTTAACAGCAGACTTGCAGCTCTGCTATAGTTGCCATTTAACAGCAACACTGAAAAAAGATAACATAATTTTATCTTTTACAATAATAAAAAAATATATATTTTAGATCGAGGACAATCGTAATAATTTATCTCCACTTTTTAGTCAGTGGTCATGGATTTTACAATAAAAAAAATAATGTAAAATTTACAGAATTGGAGTAGTTGTAATCACAATATTACCATCAAGATATTCAATAAAATTTAAAAAGAGCCATATATTAAAAAAATAAAATAAAATCATTTCTCAACAAAATATGATATATGTACACATATGATGGCAATAATTATGTTGAACTATAGTATACAAATAAAGAGTATTGAGTTATAATCACAATGTAAAATATGATGCAAATGGGCTAGCTCAGGCAATCAGTGGTATTTATAAAGTAATGTTTAGTATTCAGGGGTTAAAAATTATGTAGGTTCGAGGTCCCGTGAACTATTGACTTTGGACTTTGTGTATTAGCTGCATCCGTGAACCTTCTGATTTTCTACCTCACTGTAGGGGCCCGGGTGGCTCAATGAGTTATATAGTTGGATTACTTAACTCATACAAGCCCATCACCAATAATAAATATGGCGTGGGTTTGTGCCGGCTTTGCAAATTACAACTAGAAGCTCAGTGGGCTGAGCCTGTGTCGCTCACCTTTCATTCTGCTTTGAGGAAACTTAATACAGAACCTTCCATAGGTGCTTCCCACCAAGTTTCCGTTCATATGGCTAAGCAGTTACAGAGAAGAAGAATATTAGAAATCGACCAATCAAAAACAAGAATGGCCATGTTTATTAATGGATCGGAACTAAATGAGCAATCTTTATAGATGATTTTCCAAGGATGCTTCCTACCAAGTTTCGATTCATTTGGCAAAGCGGTTTCAGAGGAGACGATTTTTTAGAAATCAAGCAATCAGAAACAAGAATTGCTTGTAGCAGCCATGTTTGTTAACGGATCGGAATTAAATTAGCAATCTTTATAGAGGACCTTCCAAGGATTCTTCCTACCAAGTTTTGATTCTTTGGCTAAGCGGTTTCAGAGGAGACGATTTTTTAGAAATCAACCAATCAGAAACAAGAATTGCCTGTGGTGGCCATGTTTGTTAACGGATCGGAACTAAATGAGCATTTTTTATAGAAGTTCTTCCAATGATGCTTCCTACCAATTTTCGATTCATTTGGCCTAGCGTTTTTAGAAATCAACCAATCAGAAACAAGAATTGCCAGTGGCGGCCATATTTGTTAACGAATCGGGACGACATGAGCATTCTTTATAGAGGACCTGCAAATAGATGCTTCCTACCAAGTTTCGCTTCATTTGGCCGAGAGTATATATATTTGTATAAAATACCAATCAGACTTTGATGTGGATCAATAAAAATCTGAAGTGACCTCATGCATTTCAACAAATTTTAAATGGTCAACCTTCGCATAATATTTATGAACTAAGATTTTTATGTCACAGAAATGAGAAAAAAATAAATAAAAAAGTCAACATTTCCAGTAGCACTGTGCCCCCTTCCGATGACACCATTTTTATCTGCTATTGAACAAAATGAAAGTTTCTTAAATCGAAATGGATTACTTTTCAAGAAAATCACTTTCAAAATACTAAATGAATCTAATAAATTACAATAAACACAATATTGACATTTTCATAAATGACATTTAGGCAAAAATACCAGTAGCAACTACCATAATTTTCCAAAACATCATATTTATTTATATTTTTTTACTTAAATTCTTTGTACAACATCTGAATAATATAGGTTATTATCCCCGACTTGAAAAATATAACAACTTTTGATTGGTTAAAACCCCGGGTATATAAAAAAAAACATATTCCCTGGTGTTGCTAGGCCATATTACCGGGTGTAACTAGCCATTTAGCCAATTAAATGTTGTTATAATTTTCAAAACAGGGATAATATGACATTAAAGCTCGCGACGCTGCACTTCAAAATCAAATTTAGTTCATTTTGGTTATATATTGAATATAAAGCTGTTACTTTGATCAACTGTAGGGTTCTACCAAAGGTAGTATCCTACACCGGGTAAAATGCACCCGAAACTTTCATATTTTTTACTTATTCTTTCCAAAAACAGAAAACGTCACTTTTACGTAGGCACCTTTTTTTGTGTGGAAAATTTTCTTTTTATGAAAAAGGTGACCCAACTTTTTCTTTACCCTTTCTTTTTATTAAATATTCATAAACAACATACCAAAAGCATCATATACCTTGTACATGTTAACATTCAGAATTTGAAAAAAATGGGACATATCTTGAACAGAATTTTTTTTATGGGTCTTTAAATAGAGGTACCCTCATACATTTTTTTTATGAAAAATACACTAAAATGTAAAAAGAACAATACATTTTTTCACAATTTTCATTATTTTTTTTATCTTTGAAATATAACTAGACAATCTTGTGTAATTACCTCAATAATTATGATAAATTAAATGGGTGCTCATTACATTCTGTTTACATCTTTATGAAAAATGTACAAAAAAAATGTATTCCTTATTTGACCGGTAAATTTTCAAAACTGTGCAGCAATAAAAAAAAAAGTCACCATGGTTTCAAAGCATACCATTTTCAAAATATCCTTATACCCTTAGCTAACTGGACAATACATGCTTCCATACTAAAGCAAAAAAGCTTTTTTCTTATATATATGGCGACTGATGTTCACCTGTGTTGATTATCTCATGGTGATTATTTTATTTGTTCCTAATTGACCAATTCAAGTGTAGAACATTCTAGTTTAACGAAATCGATAATTATTTTCCAGTATATTTAGTATAAAAAGCTTGTTCTCCACGTGTATTCAAATTATTGTGAGATGTAATGCAACCGCCATTTTTTACTAAAACCCTGTGCGCATGCTCGTGGTAGATGGAAAACCTATATAGCTATATTTAGATATTTTGTGACAATAATTTTATATTGTAAAACGATCCACCCTGTGATTTTTTTTCAACAACATACATTTTTTATAGTATATATTTTATTATACAATTCAATATTGAACTGATTTTCGCTAACACTTCAATCATTGAATATTATTGATTTTTTTTCGGATGTTGAACATTTTTCCCTCGGAATTGCACCCCTTGTTAGTATACTTTTATTCCCCAAGAACATCGATGATTTCAGTCTTCTTATTCAGAAAAAAAACCTACAGCAAATTCAAGGTATACTGTAAACAAAATCGTCATTTTTATCGAGATTTTTTTTAGGGATTCCAGATTTTTTTAACTTCATCCTTGTATAGGTCGATGTGGACGATAGGTCGAAGCCAGCGTGTTGAGAAAAAAAATATATCGACCTATCGTCCGTAAAATACGGTATTTAATGCAAAAAAAAAAGGGGAGGTAAATTAGTTTTGTCATCTTCACTTTTCAAAGTGGGGAGGGTGATTGCCCCCAGCTAATTCACCCATGAAGTGGTATTAGTGAAATAATTCAAATAACATTAATTGTGTTCATTATATATGTGTTATTTAAAATAAAATTGCATAAAAATTATATTTATTGCTTGTTCATTGCCTTTTTGAAAGGTATGTAAATATTCTCGATGTTTGTCAATAATCATACTTGTTGTTGTTGTTCGGAACTAATTGTCCATACGAATGCAGGAATAACTGTCAAATGTTTGCTATCAGACGTGTGATATTTTCCTTTTTTTCAATCTATTTTTTCCTGGGGTGAAATTACCTGTGTTTGGGTATTGAACCTTTGCTTGAATTATTGATTTTTACAGCAGTTGACAAGGTCAAGGACCGTATATCATATAACAAGGTGTGAAAAGATAATTGAACATACTGGGACACCTGTCAATATTATATAATAATAATAATAATCAGGGGCGGATCCAGGATTTGTGGTTAGGGGGGGGGGGGGGGGCGTGAGTAGGCGAGGGGTCTGGGGACCGCTTAAGGTCCCCAGCTGGTCCAGGGTAGAACCCTGGTAGGAGGCCCAGGGGGACAAAGGCCCCCTGAAGCTCTGGGGATTTTAGGAATTGCATACATTTATTTGAACGACAATTTTGAACCAACCACACCATTTTTATCAGACCAAAAAAACTTAATTTGAGTCTTAATTTTGTCGGATAATTGTTAACAGTATATTTTTGTCAGATTATAAGAACCTAAAGTAAAACTTATTTTGAACAACCGTGATGTGAATTGTTCAACTCATGACTGATCGATCACGATATTTAAACCCTTCAAAGAACTATTGATTTAGTTTTAACGCATTCCTCATTTAACTAATTGGTCTGTACTTTCGGTGCTTGTCCTTTCGGGTGGTTCTAGTTAATACTGCCCGTCCGGATGGAGCTTTTCTTTTCGTCGTTTGATTCATTCATTGAAAACATATGATTCGACCGTTCTTGTTTATAGACAAACAAAAGCGGAAATTGTCTGCGAATCCATATATGAATCAACGAACACACCCAACGTGTATTTACAATGTGTAGGAATATTTTACTACAGGTCACGAGTTAACCATTCATGAAAAAGTTGTTTGTTGAACTGCTTAATTAACGTTGCATAACATATGCTTTGCGAATTTTAGGGGGGGCGCACGCCCTGCACGCCCCCTCTAAATCCGCCCCTAATAATAATAAATTCTTTATTTATAGAGGGTTACACAGTTAGTTAATAACTAATCTTCCCTGAGGCCCTCATTGACATATTTAGACATACAAACAAAAAATGTACATTGTAAAGTACACAATATAAAGTTACACAAAAGATTTAGTAAACATTTAATGGTAAATTAAGGTACATCATCATTTAAAATGAGACTTTTAACTTTTGTTTTAAATGCATTATGAGAAGAAGTTTGTCGTATTGAAAACGGAAGTTCATTCCATAGCGTTGATCCAGAGTATGTAAAAATTTTCTAAAAAAGTTCAGTTTTTGCCTTTGGGATTTGTAATTTTTCATTTCGGGGAGAGTAAGGATTTATATCAGACAAGTACTGGATTTTATTTCTTAAATATATAGGTGTTTCATTCTTTAGACATTTTTAAACAAGAAGATATTTATGATATTTGATTCTTTGTTCAATACTCGTTCATCCCAGTTGTTTAAATAGAGGTTCAGATGGTGCTATGGGATCTTGATCTAATATTAATCTTGCTGTTCTTTTTTTGCAATTTAAGAATGCGATTAAGTCCCTCATTTGAACAATTTCCCCAAACAACACAGCAATAATCAATTAAAGGCAAAATGTAACCTAAATAAAAAAGTTGCATTGATTCAAGGTTTAAATATTTCTTAATTTTTGAAAGGTAGATTTTTGATGATATTTTAGAACAGACTTGATCAATTTGGTTTTTCCAATTTAGATTTGAGTCAATTTTGATACCAAGTAATTTTTCACAAGCAGAATGTTGTAATTGTTCAGAATTAATAGTCCAGTATAGTTCTTCATTTTGAAATGCAAGTTTTTGCTTTGTTCCAACAGTAATACATTTAGTTTTATTACAATTTATAAACATATTATTATCCTTGCACCATAATTCAATTCTATTCAAGTCTTCCTGGACTTTGGTTTGTATATCTGAAATATTTCCACCTGAAATGTGTATTGTAGAATCATCAGCATACATATCAGTGTTGCAATTTGAAATACTTAAAGGCAGATCATTTATATATAAAATAAACAATAATGGACCGAAAATCGAGCCTTGAGGTACATGTACTCCATATTTTACAGGACATTTATCAGAAAGAGCATTTCCGATTTGTACTTGTTGTGTTATATTTATCATATAAGAATTAAAAAGAGTTAAAGCTTTTTCATTGAATCCATATATTTCAAACTTTTTAGCCATGATATCATGGTCAACAACATCAAACTCAAAGGCCTTTTTTTTTTTTTTTTTTTTTTTTTAGATCTAAGAGTATAACTACATTGTCATTTCCATTATTCATTTCCTCTATCCATTTATCTATGATGTTGATTAAAGCAGTTTGACAGGAATGATTTGATCTAAAACCAGATTGGGCATCATGTAGAAGATTGTATTTTGCCAAGTACTGATACATATGTCTTGAAATATGTTTTTCAATTAGTTTTGATATAACAGGTAGTACAGATATAGGTCTGTAATTTGTAGGGAGACATTTTCCCCCTGACTTAAAAATTGGAGACACTTTTGCATTTTTTAATATGTTTGGATAAATACCGCTGTCTATTATTCTGTTGAATATATAAGTTAAGGGAGACACAATAAATGGGGCACTGACATTCAGAATCATAGGTCCAATGTTATCAGTTCCAGTTGATTTGTTTATGTCGAGATGTAAAAGATCCTGTAGTAATTCATTCATCTTCACCCGGAGTGTATAGCAAATTGTGTATTTTGAGATATTTTATTATTAACAAAGTTAAATAGTTTACTAAGATTAGTAGAAGTTGACATATTTTCACTTCTAAGATTTTCAACACAAGAAGTAAAAAACTTGTTAAAGGTATTTGCTATATCTATTGAGTTATCAACTTTTAGATAATTTTCTGTAACAAGCCTGTGGGGGTCTGATATAGTTTGATGGATTTAGGCTGTGTATACATGTATATTTCCATATTATTTTGGGGTCTTTGGATTCTTTTAACATGTTATTGTAGAAATTTTGTTTAGCTTCATCTAATATTTGCTTTGTTCTATTTCTCCAGAATTTATATTCACCCCACATATCAAGTTTTTTAAATTTATCTCTCATTTGTCTGGCATACTGAACTTCTGTATTATACTATTCAGGTTGTTTATCTCTTTTAACTCTTTTTGTTATAATTGGTGCATGTTTATTTAGTATTTCATTAAATAAATTGTACCAAATTTTTAAAGCATCATTAGGGTCTTCTACATATTCAACTTTATTAAATGGAGCATATGATAAATATATGGTGGCATTGGTACAATATGAGTACACTTCAAAAGAAATTATAATCTCTTTGATCAGGTCTTAATTAATGTTATTACTTTTGTATTGTTTTCTCTTTATTTGAATCGATCCTAATTAATTCCTATTTTAAGCTTGATCCAAGCTTGCATATCTTTGATCACATGAACGGTTCATTATTTGATGAATTAATACTGATTAAAGATTAAATAATATATTGACCCTTTAAGACTAATTACCAATACAGGTAGCTCTCAGTCTGTAAACAATCCAAGATGCTAAAATCGGTTGGATTATGTAATTTTTCCGCTGAATTATCCCCCTTTGAATATCGATGCACATTTATTTTTGTGAAATAAATTATGTCTATGGGGGTAAATGATAGAAATAACTTTTAATTTATGTTAAAATGATATGGAATTTGTTAAAAATAAACATTGATTTAGCGTATACGACCTAAATCATATTTTTTAAATTTAATTTCCACTTCGAATTATGTTTTCACGAAGAAAATGTGCTTCTAATTATATTTAATGCCCATATATGCTTGATTTGATCATCCCTACTTTATAATTTGCATCTGTTTGAAGCATTTGTACACAGGTCTCTTTATATAGCCCCGTAGAAAATACCATGTCACTCTGCGTCAACTTTTCTGAATTTTTCATTCATTGATTCGGGGCGACACCTAGTCCGAGATTCCTCTGCCGTCCGACGGCTCTTTGTTCGACTTTCTGAGGGTAAGATGGTTATGAATGAATAGAAAAATGATTGGTGAAGCGATTTATATAAGGGTTTCGGATAGAAAATAAAATCCGATAGCCACGAAACATGGAAATGTGTCGACCCAGAGTTGGAGTGGCAAATCCGCTGTTTTCCTTATGGAGAGCGCTCTGACGTCCCACGGCTCCAGCAAGTCGAACAAAAAGCCGTCGGACGGCAGAGGAAACTCGGACTACTAACGGAGGTGCCAGTCGCCATACCAGGGTGACTATTCAAAATTACAAGACGACTTGAACTTTGCTTTTGACCAATGAGAAAACGAAGTCAACCTTCACAAGGCGACTTCTTCTCCCTGTCACTATGCAGAGCTCCAGATAATTTTCAAGTCCAAAGGGTAATTACCCCCTACTTTTGAAAATGATGGGTATTTGCATATTTCCTTTGCACTATTGTACTCTCTACTTCAGAAAAGATTGCTTACATGTACACTTTTAAAATTATGTTTGACACATCACACAAGTGTTATTCAATAAACGCAGGATGCAAGTGAAATGTATATCTTTATTTAATTACGATTGTGTCATCTTTATTAATAAAATGTTGTAAATATCTTGTTTTTTGCTCGTCGACTTCGGCAGTTTTCACAGCCGTGTTGATAATGTCATCAATGATTCCTTTAACTATACTTTCACTAGACACAGATGAAACTGTCCGGAACTTAAGCATAGAATTTTCAGTAGCGCTCTTGCGCTTAGTAGCGCACTTATTCATGTTCTTGCTCATTTTCAATGAACAACATGTTCCCAAATTTACTTTCGTTTTAGTTCTTACTTATTACGTAAACTGCATTTATTTGTAATATTGACCGTGATTGGATGATTTATCGTAAACATCCAATCAGATCTCTTTTGACATCGATGCTTAGAAAGGCAAGCATTCGGTACCCCTCGGATGTATACGCTCTCTCCTTCGAAAAAAAAGTATAAAGGGAAGTAATTACGGGGCATTTCTCAAAGACAAAAATGCATTGTTATGTACACGACTGTACAAGTACGCTCCGAATTTGGAAAGTTTGATTACACAGCAATATGTATGCGTAATGTGTACACTCTGATCTGATAATACATGCGTTTTTACTCGTTTTCATAGCGTAAAAAACGCAAATACGCAGCTTATCTGGAGCTCTGACTATGGTCATGAAACTGAACTTTATTCAGCATGTATTGATGAAATTTCTTACTCTTGAGTACTTGTGCAGTCTGCGACGTTAGCCACTAGCCCGATGCCTGCGGCTAGTAAAATAACGAGAGGGCTAGTTAAAGCTTTATAATGCTAGCCCAAACGGGCTAGTGAAAATCGATGACCTTTATCTACAAAAAAGCTCTGAGTATTCAGATAACTTCTTGGTACGATTATTTGTATGCGTGAACGTCTCGCCGCTGTTTGTTTACCCTTACAAATGCATTTGTCACGTTGTTAACCTCGTGGAGTTCACTGGAATCAAGTTCGGAATATGCTTTGTATCGTGGTTAACAAGAGAAAAATCCAGAGATTCCGTTTTGATAATACGACCAATTACTGATAACAAAATATTCCAACAATGACCCACCTGCCAACTAGGAAGAGCTCCGAACTCCTCGTACAACGGGGTGGTATATAAGACCCTGATTTATATAAGATAACGTTTTTGATCGATGTTCTTAGCTAATAAATGACTATTTCTAAATTTTAATCACATTTACTTCTCCTCGAGGCGACTGCACGCTTTTTTCGCTTCCATGTACGTTGCTGTCTGTACAATTTGATCGAATCAGTTGGTAATTAGCTGATGTAAACATACATGTACATAAATATCAAGTTCAATAAATGATACGTTGGGTTAAAGGTGCCAAGCCTGGTAAGGCTTCAGTTAAGCGGAAATGTGAACCAGAGGAGGAACACAATTTATATCTTTTATTCGGGCTAGTTAAAATCTGGAAGGGCTAGTGAATTGTGGGACCTGATTTGCCCCCTGGGCTAGTTGTTGAAAAAGTTTTTGGCAGTCTAGTTCTTTTAATCTACAATTTTTTTTATCCAGGACCGGAAATAATATGTAAAGTAAAAGTAATGCATATGAATGTCATGGTAGCCATGCAACCAGAATAAATTGTACCAACAAGTTGAGGATGTCATACAATTTCTGTGTATATCCATGTGATTTGACCTTCCATTTACCCTCCCCCTTTTATTTGTTAGTTAAAATAAGGAGATTGTAAAATAAGCATAATGTTTTAATTGTTGGAAAGAGATGAGCATGGTGGAATGATTCATCCGGTATTATTACAATCACTTTCATATTAATAATGCATATCAACAGCTAACAGGTAAGTAAATATGTTTGCCGTTGTATAACCTACAATTTTTGGTGGCCATTTCTGTTTTGGCGGATGTGAGGTCAACACTTTTTGGCGCATGCGCTTAAATTGAAATAGAAATGGCGGACACTGGTGAGCTCAAGGTAAGTATTATGCCCTATTTCATAAAATTATTACTATTATATCGATTTTTTTTAATTTTTCTGAGTTACGATATACAGATTGTATACGGTGGTATTACAATATTTAAAAAACCAATCGAATGATCGACAAATGAGACATCTCTCTTCGTTTTTACACCAACTTTTTGACGTCCTCGTCCAACCTGCAGTGACCTAGATTTCAAAACAATGTATGTTTTGTCAATATTCAATTGCTAGTTTCCCATAGATTTTTATGTATTGATACATCGAAAAGAACAACTGTGATGAATAAGAACCGAGTTGAAATGTGTATTATACTGACATATTCAAGTCATGGTAGTTATTCAATTTCTCGAAGCGGGAACATTTTGATCGTCACGGGGAATAACTTCAAGGAAGGTCAAGGTCAGTAAACGTTTTCTATAAATAGAAAAATGTGGAAATTTTGCATTTTAAAGAAATATCAATCGTTATCAATTTTTGTAACAATAAAAGTGAAAGATCATGACATTGACCTTTCACTAGTTTCAGTTTTAAATCCTGAATATCTGCTTCATTGTTAGGAAGGTCCTATTTTTTTCAGAATAATTTAAGCAGTTATCAATAAACACCCTGTACCCTTTTACTATTGTTTTGGCTGACATTGTTGTAAGAAGATATAACCCAAATCTGTAAAAGACTTTGGGGCACTCAAGCCAGTCAAGGGAATATGGTATCAGAGAAAGTTTTGTAAGCATAGATAGGCATGGTGGTTTCATTGTTTCACTGCTCAATATACATACAAATGTAGCAATCCCCCAAAATAACTATTTCACATAAATAAGCCCCTATTTGAATATGAACAGGGGTTTACCGGGATTGACACACTTACGTGCAGAAGATTTCAAGTAAACCCGGATCAACATACATGTTTTATATTTCCCACCTATTTTGTTTGTTTTCTGGGAGTGAATAACAATGGTGGTTTTCTTTCCAAAGAAACTTTATACTTTTTGTGACCGGTACATATCATTTCTAATGAAGATTTTTTAAGTTAAATGAGCCTATCTACGATTTAATGCACTATATGTTAAAACACACTTTCAACAATATTTCAGTTACAGGTATATCATGGTTGTCAATTTTATTGGTGGAGGAAACCGAAAAAAAAACCCACCAGACTGTCGTAGGTCACTGACAAGTCCAAAGTCCAGAGCAAAGGGTCTCGAACCTACATAATATTGAGTTTTTTTTTGTGTATTTTATTCTAAAAGTGGTCAAATTTCACATACAACATGTATTTGGAAGGTATAGAATTTTTATTTTATACCCCCACTCGTAGAGAGGGGGCTATATTGCATGTCCGTCTGTCTGTTTGTCCGTCCGTTCACACAGTCGGGCCTAAAATGAATTTTTATTTGTTTGGCATTGCCGCATGACTCACTGAAAAACTTGCCGCCCAAATTATTTTATTTGCGTTTCAGACAAAAAAAAATTCTTAAAAAAATCGGAATCACGTTTGTTCCGGGCTTTATTTATTTCAAATCTTGATAGTAAAAGCGCTTGATGTACACTGTATTGAGAGCAAACGCTTAAGCTATAGCTTTAATATTTTGTAGGATGTTTATACACTTAATGGAGGTGTGCATGTCCACAGGATTTTGATATTCTTCAAATATTCTCAAAATGACAGGTAGTTGGACCTTAGTCATTTTTTTCGTACATGTAGCTGCATAAAGGGAACATGGTTTGTCCGGCTAACTCCTACAGTTTTAGAGCTACAGCTTTAATATTTTGCATGATGTTTATACATGTACACATAATGGAGGTGTGCATGTTTTTCAGGATTTTGATTTTCATCAAATATTCTCAAAATGACAGGTAGTTGGACTTAGTCATTTTTTTCGTCCATCCGGATATAGATATATGGTTTGTCCAGCTATCTCCTCCTACAGTTTTGGAGCTACAGCATTAATATTTTGTATGATGTTTATACACATAATGGAGGTGTGCATATCCACAGGATTTTTGATTTTCATAAAATATTTGATAATGACAGGTATATGTAGTTGGACTTAGTCATTTTTATATGCTCCCGCGATGAAAAGTCGGGGGGGGGGGGGAGATTTTTGTCAAATATTCACAAAATGACAGGTAGTTGGACTTCATTTCCATCTTATGGTCAGGCGGGGGCGGCATCACTTCATTTTCAAAAAATCACTCCTAACAAAACAACTTTGTCCATAATCATCAAGTGCGGGAGCATACTTCTTTTCTAGTTTTTAACTTAATTTCCAAAAAGAAATTTATTCAAAGTAAAAAATGTATTTCTGTCTACCTTGATTCATGTATACATTGTACCATAAAGAAATCACTTTCAAAATACTTAATGAATCAGATAGAAAACAGGATATTGACGATTTCATTCATGACACATGGCAGGCCTCTACATTAACATTTTTTTATACCCCCACTCATAGAGAGGGGGCTATATTGCAATCACCTTGTCTGTCCATTCACACTTTCGTAACAGATATCTCAGCTTCTACTGGAAGAAATGATTTTATATTTGATATGTGGCTTTAGGCATGGTGACTTGTACCGTGTCTCCCCTTTCCAGGTTTATTGCACATCTACTTCCTGTTTACCGTGTGACTTAGAATTTTTCATATTTGCCATAATGAAAATTTTCGTAACAGATTCATTATGTATCTCAGCTTCTACTGGAAGAAATGATTTGATATATGGCTTTGGCATGGTGACTTGTACCGTGTCTCCCCTTTCCAGGTTTACTGCACATCTACTTCCCGTTTACCGTGTGAATTAGAATTTTTTTTTCATATTTGTCATAATGAAAATTTTTGTAACAGATATCTCAGCTTCTACTGGAAGAAATGATTTGATATATGGCTTTGGCATGGTGTCTTGTACCGTGTCTCCCCTTTCCAGGTTTACCGCTCGACTTAGGATTTTTCATGTTTGCCGTAACAGATATCTCAGCTTCTACTGGAAGAAATAATTTTATATTTGACAAGTGGCTTTGGCATGGTGACTTGTACCGTGTCTCCCCTTTCCTGGTTTACTGCACATCTACTTCCTGTTTACCGTGTGACTTAAGAATTTTTCATGTTTCTGGTAATGAGTGTTGAGATATTCTTAGCACGACGTAGGGTGCAACATCTTGTTTAACTTGTCCCTTCGGACAACTTACTTAGAAAAGTACTTGTCCGACTCAATTTTTTAGTTGTCAAAATCTTTTTTTAATCAGCAATTTGTATAAAATGTTTTAGTTATTGTTTCACAAACATTATCTCATTCTGTCATTATTAAAAGACATTTGGAATATGACATCTTTCAATCAACAAATTTACATATATTACTTAGACATTAAGTCATTGGTATCAGGGTTTCAGCTGGATTTTATTATACTACGGTCAAATGACCTAACTCATATAAATTCCTCAGGCCTTTTGTCCCGAAAGGCACTTATTCAGTAGGTCAATTGTGTCCTAATTTACCTAAAACTTATAGGTCATTTAATGATATATTAAGGTGTGGTTTGATTCATTAAGATGCAGCTGGAGCTTAATTTAATATTCATTTGTTTCAAACTTGCATACTTATTATGATATTTGGAATTGACAACCAGACAGGTTTTCAGAGGTCACCATCTCTTTCCAAAAAAAGTTAAACTTAAATGAAAATAAATAGAAATTAAAATCAAATTCCCCAATGAGGAATGAGTCAAAGAGAAAGCTTCCCTAAATAGGTACAAAAAAGTCTGCTTTGAAGTAAACATTTTGTAGAATATATTTTTTTATATTAATAGAGCAAAGTATTTTATTTAAATTCACAGAGAAATAAAAATTTTAGTGGATCTTTTCAACCATTTGTCTCTTTCAGGAAAAACTTGTAATATTTGTCCATTTCAAAGGTTTCAATATTTCCCAAAAACCTAAATCATGTCCTCTATCGTATTTTGCACAAAAGACAAGTTTAAATTTGGCGCCAAATTGATATCCGATAATTTTTACGTGTCCGGTCCGGAGTGATACTTGTTCTTATATTTCAAATATTGATATTTTCGTTCATTAAAGCGTTTCTGAGATTGCAAATTTAATTTTGTCTCAATGTTCTTGAACTTCATCAAAGCATGGAGGAATGATAAATGATAAAATAAAAGAGTTTTGATCTGGCATTTCACTTTAGCTTTACCCGGTAATCAAAATAAATTATGGACAAATTGGAGAATACTCGATCACGTGTCCGATGCATATGTAGCATGTGTCGGTCTTTTTAGCCACTTATTTTGAAACAAACGGTCATTTTGACAGCAATGTCAAATTATTTTCTGTCATATACGCAAATTATCGGCCGATGACCGATGCCAAACGGAAACCCTGGGTATCAAACGATGCCATCATGGCATGAGTGTCTAATAAATCATCAATTTCCAAGTTTGGTTCTCGAATAGCAGGCTGATTTAAGCGGGAATCGTATAATATGGATTGAATCCAGGATGCTTTGGTCGTTTGGACATCCGTTGTTCACCATCTATTGAATGCAGATTGTGTATCAAAATCAGTTACTGAATGTCCTCCAATGAAAATAAACATCAGACACCTTAACATTTCTGGTTGAATTTAGCTCAGCCGCTTGTTGTAAATGCATACTTTTTAAGATCAGGGGATATCATAGATCCATGAAGATGGGAAAGGCATTGACGTTTCCAGAGAATTGTAGTATAGGAGAAGGAAACACTATAAACAAATCTACTTCTATTTATTTTGTTTGCTTGTCTGTTGGACAACTGTGGTTCAAGATCTATTTGTCCGACGTCAGTTTTCACTGATATCGGACAAACGTTAATGTCAAGGCCTGCATGGCAAAAATATTCGGGTGACATAAAGCAACTATTTAAAATTACAAGGCGACTTGAACTTTGCTCCTGACCAACGAGAAAGCGAAGTCAAAATTCACAAGGTGACTTCCTCCCCGCAATCGGCCTGTAGTGAGAATCCTGTTAATTGTCATATAATATCAGTGTTAAAGCTATTTATATTGATTCAGATGACATTATTTTATTACAGCATGTGCTATAATATTAATAAGAACATAAGCACTATCTTGTAAGGACAGCATGTTGTTGGTAAGGGAATCATGGTGCTGCTTAAATTGCATGGAGGGAAACACTAATTTTTATCAGAAACATTTCAACAACCACTTTCAGTTTGTAATATTGCATTGAGTTAATAAGAACTTTAATGTTAATTTAAACTTTTATTGTAGCAAATGGTAATGAGCTTTAGAGTGTCCGAATTACAGGTTCTACTTGGATATGCTGGACGAAATAAAACTGGAAGAAAAACAGAGCTCATGCAAAGAGCTCTACAACTTGTACAGAAAGGAGCTTCAGTACCCATACAAATAAAGATAAGGGAATTATACAAGTAAGTCATAGAATGCATGATGGAGTTATAAATTACAAGAAGTTATATAATTAAAGGTAGACATTTTACTTCAAAATTAAGATATAGGATCTTTGTCAAATTATGTCTCCCCTTCTAGGAGGAACAGTTGGTTTTCTCCTGTTCATCTGTCAGTTTTTTCAAAACTTTTCATACTTGTATATTACTATATGAACAGTCCTCAAAGTGGGCTTTAAATTTTTGTGGCCACTTGGCCACCAACTCCAAAAATATGGTGGCCAAAGTAAAACAAAATTGGTACTGGTAGCCAAAGATACAAGGTAAAAGAGTAAAAACAAATATTCGATGATTTAATCAGGGTCTTCAAGTTCAATGTCTTCTGTAGGTCAGTTTTGATATTGAAAGTTCAATATTTTCCTCTCTCTGGAAAACCAAGTTTCGAGATTTTTTTCTGGGTCATATTCCTCCACAGCTACATTTTTTGTAATCCTTATGAGGTGTTCCAAGGTGAATGTAGACAGGCAACTTCGTACATCTGACTTTATTCTGTTTGAGTTGAAAGTCTTACAACCCTTTAAGGAATCGGAATTTCTGGCCATACTTGGAAATGTCTTACAAAATTTACAAGTCATTATGTCATTCTCATAGACAAGCCAGGAAAAATCGGAAAGCTGGCATGAATCCTGAAACTGTCTTTTGAAATATTTTTCCTCAGCAACGGCCACTTTTGATTTCCATTTTACAGCCTTACTCGCCGGACTGGCGTGTACTATTTCAACATTGTCAATGAATGACGATTTTGATTGCTTACTTGCTCCTGTTACAGCGTCATCATTATCACCCTTTCTCTTTAAAAAGTTTAATAGTTTCAAATTCTGGGACATTTTCACATGTTTACGTATGCACACGGCACATTAATGAATATCAATATCGATTTTGCACTTTAAATTACTTCGATTTCACCTTACTTTCAAGCGCAAACATGACTTCCAATATGGTGATCACTAAAATCGAATCAATGACGAAAAATTATCCAGAATTTTCGGTCGCCAAAAATGGAATTTGCTGGCCCAGACGACCATTTTAGTAGACAAAATTGAGCCCTGTATGAAGATTTACATATCATTACGCAGGCCTTTCAATAAGGGGCGGTACCAGGTACTTTTACCTGCCTTAGATGGTCTTTGATACCTCCTGATTTTAAAGAGTGTTTTATAAGATACTCATTAAAATTATTCAAATTCTAATCAAGCGTACTGCCTGTAATTAGTGCAGTACTGGTAGACTAGGAAAATATTGAAAGCCCTACATTACGTCAATTTGATCAGATTATGTTAGAAGGATTTTTCCCACTTTTTGACTCCTCAAAAAGTTTCTTAATGTGCAACTCGTTGTACAATTTAAATTGGATTTAATAAAAAGATTGCGTGCTTGCTAATTAGCGTATGCTGATCAATTATTATTTTTGTGATCTACCGGCTACCAACCAATCCTAAAATATGAGATTATTATGTTGCTGTAATAACTATAACAAGACAATTCTGAAATGAATGTGATTGTTGTAGTGTCCCACAGGTGAAGAGTAATCAACCATGGGATACATACGATGTCTTTCCTAAAACAAACTGGATTGCTGTAGCCCAACCTGCAGGAAAAAGTGATAGAAAATAAAGGGGTTTAATAGGGTTTTGGTGCGTAACGACTCTTTCAAGAATATTTCAGTTACATCGTGACTGTCCGTTTTATTGGTGGAGAGTACCAGAGAAAACCACAAACCTGCCACAAGTCATTTACAAATTTTATCATATAAGGTTGTATCGAGTACATCTCGCCTGAGCGGGGTTCGAACTCACAACGTTAGTGTTGATAGGCACTGATTACATAGGTAGTAATAAATAATCCAACTACCATACCATCATGACTACGACGACCTTTAAAACAAGAGCATTGCATAGAACATGTGAAGGCTATATCATGGATATTTTAGTTTAATTAGTATACAATACAATTATAAAATGTATTAGTAAACCTGTGACTGATCCTTGAGAAGAACATTTGTTATCTTTTCAGTCAAATTTTTTCATCTAACAGGAGAAAGCCTCCCGGGAAGCCAGAGGATGGACCTTTATATAACAACAGTAAGTGTTACATTATAATGGTGGTGGCATGCAATTATTGTACAGTCAATCCTTGTTTTTATTGAAGCTCAAAGGTTTACATTTCTATTAAATGGAAACCTAAGAAATTAATTAATGTTTTAGTTAACAGTTGACATGCTACATGTATAAATGATCATCATTCAGAATTTGTTCGGGAAGCAATTTGATTAAATGTGTTATATAAATATCAAAACATTAGCATTAAAAGAACTTCAGGTTTATTAACAAACAATTGTAAAATTTCCCTTGGATATGATTTCATTCTTACAACTGCTAACTCTTCCAGTCAATTTCAAAACCTAACAAGTTTGTGGTATCATGTCCCAAATATTTTCCATTTCAATTTATTTTGGTAAACACTTGTATGTTTCAGTTTCAGACTTATGTAGATAATGTTTAATCATCAAATTCTATGACATGACGACCTTGACTTAAACCATTTGATCTATTTCAAGGTCACATGTTTATACGTTCAATGATTAAAATGCTAGGTATCTTTGACTTATGTTTCCTAAGTTTTGACCAATAATGCTTTCAATCAGCTTTTAGAAACAGGATATTCCTATGTAGGAATTCTCTAAAACATAAATTCAAAAATATAGCAAAATGGGATTGATTACTACCTTTTTCAATGTCACATGTTAAGAAGAATTGAAAAATTAGATTCTGGGTGGGTACAACTTAATATTTTCTAATTTTGAGGAATAATGGAATTTTTATCGTGTTATTGAATCAAATATTTCCACTGAATATTTCGTTCTAATCCCCCAGATACATAAATGTATATGTTATTAAGCTAATGGAAAAGATCAGTTTCATAATAAAGCAAGGCTGAGATATTTAATATGGCTTTAGTTTAATAGTAAAATGTACACTTTATACATATCATCTAAACACATATAAAACCAGGTTTGACTGTACAATTGTAAAATATAAAAATATATACTACTACAATATATACACAGTAAGATGTAAAAAGTGTGTATACATTGTATAGAGTAGTTTTCTTAATATTTAGCAAAATGTCCCATCTATCACAAAATTCATTGTCAAATATAGACATGGGCAAAGTTAAAATAAATTGTTATACCCCCCGCAACGAAGTTGTAGGGGGGTATACTGGTTTCACCATGTCCGTCTGTAGACAAATCCTATGTCGTACGATAACTTGAGTTGTGTTTCTTAGAATCTTTTAAAATTTTATCAGCTGTTTACTGGTGAAGAGAGGAGGATCCCTTTAATTTTTGAGGATTTTCACTTTTGCCGTTCCAGAGTTATTGGACTTGATATGACGGAAAATAGGATTTTTACCCTATGTCGTATGATAACTTGAGTAGTGTTTCTCAGAATGTTTTGAAATTTTATCAGCAGCTTACCTGTGAAGAGAGGAGGATCCCTTTCATTATTGACGATTTTCACTTTTGCCGTTCCAGAGTTATTGGACTTGATATGACGGAAAATAGGATTTTTACACTATGTCGTATGATAACTTGAGTAGTGTTTCTCAGAATGTTTTGAAATTTTATCAGCAGCTTACCGGTGAAGAGAGGAGGGTCCCTTTCATTTTTGGTCAGAACAATCAGTAATGTTTTGGTTATGGAAATAGGTTGGACAGATGTGGGGAGCGGAGGGTATATCTTAGTGAGCTGTGCTCACAGTAATACTAGTTTTATTACACGCAGGAAAGTCAAACAATACAGAAAAAATCTCTGGATTACCCAAAATAGATGGTTGGACAGGATGTCTAATTTTAAAAATATACTTCCTTTTCACAATATTACTCATTACCTAAAGATATCTGTGGAAAATAACAAATGTGTGTCTTAACAAAATGGTACATGTATTATCTCCCTTTACTTAGTTAATATCAATGATAATTGTGTATTGGTTAAGGGAGATAAGTAGCCAATGTGTTCACTTCTGTAAAATCAAGTAATACTCTGGGTTTTCTTGTAACCTTTCAACTCTGGGTTTTCTTGTAACCTTTCAACTCTGGGTTTTCTTGTAACCTTTCAACTCTGGGTTTTCTTGTAACCTTTCAACTCTGGGTTTTCTTGTAACCTTTCAACTCTGGGTTTTCTTGTAACCTTTCAAATGTTTTATTGTTATTGCCTTTTAAGCTTTTTAGCTTTTATATTAATAAATATAATAGTATGTAGAATTAACAGGTATTTTTCCAGAAACAATCGCCTCTTTTTCTAATAGCAAGAGTTACTTTCCATTTGTGTAGGTGATGTTTCATTGCATGTTAAAATGTTTTATACTGTTAGTTATTATCAGCTTTCATTGCACAATTTGATATATAACAGGTTTTCATATATCACACACAGTTTTATGCAAAATAAATTCTTGCTAAATTATTAGTATTTATAAAAAAAAGAGTAGTGACCCTTTTTATAAAGTGATAAAAATGTGTGGTGTACATGTATTTATTTTAGTTTATTTAGTTTCCCTTCAGCAAATTTCACAAAATTTGTCACAGTGATTCTTATGTGATGATTGAATAATGAATTGATAATTCATAATGAGTAGTTAACAGCAGAATTTCATGATTGAAAGCTTCTTCTCGTGGTAAGGAGTTACACACTCTTCTAGGGCACCCAGTCTTGCTTCCAATTTTTTGTTCTGCCTGTCGTTTAAACATTCAAGGCTGCTGTCTCCTCTAGCAAATACTATTTTATGAAACATGTAAATAGCTTAAACCTTTTTCAATTGTCATGTGCAGCCTCTGACATAGCTGTCAATTTGTTGAAGGGGGTCAGTATGTGGTATGAGTATAATTAATGATCAAAAAAAATATTTGTGTCACCTGTGGATGTGGTACAGAGCTCCTTACAGTTTGTTTTCTCTATAATGGTAAAACGACAATATTCTTTCAATTCAGATGTTTCTGGAACTATACCATACATAATAACATTGTCATAAAATCCATGCAACTGCAGCAGTGTTATAAAGGGTTGCCTGGAGTATGGTAGATAGTAGGTTTGAGTCCCAGTCAGGTCAAACCTAAAACTATAATATTGGTATTTGTTACTTCTCCTTTAAGAATGCAGCATCATGGAGATAGAGCAAAGACTGGTTTGCTCATAATCAAGATAATGTGTCAGAGTGGAACAACATGTTTACCTACGAACTGTTGTTTCAGTAAGTTGGCACTTAAAATCCAACTAAGCGTGTTGGTCTAGTTAGTACAAAGTGGACATCACTATCTTCACATCAAATGCAACTTGTTCACGCCATGATAACTGAAATACTATTCATTTGGCATTAAACAACAATCACTCATTCACTATAACTTCCATACAAAGATACAGTTAGTGTATGGTAGACATAAACATACAAAGATACACTCATCATACAGTTAGTGTATGGTAGACATAAACATACAAAGATACAGTTAGTGTATGGTAGACATACAATTTTATGTTTTGTTATAGGAAGTAACACAACATATCCACCAGGGTGGTTAGGTAAGTTGGTCAATATTCTCATTCTGCTCATGAAAGGTGATTATTTACATTTTTCAGTTGCATCGTTTACCTACATTTTTTTGGTCTACATTATATGAGAAACAGTCATGGATACTAACATAGATTACTCTCTCAAAAGATTAAATTTTATAGATGGAATTTGCAAAATTTCAGAGAAATTATTTTCAAGTACAATGTTTTTAATATGCTTGTACTGAGAAAAACTATGTTTGATATAAGTTTTCTGCAACTTTTTCAACAATAGTGAGAAAATATAATAAAAATAAGTATGAGATTAATTTTGAGAGAAATATGACAATAATTCATATAAGATAACTAATATATATAAGAAGACGTTTTTGGTTTTGAAACATGGCAGCATAGATAGACCTAAGATCATGACTGAATTAACCATACAGGATAACAAATTACATTTACTGCTGAACTGACTTCTTATAATGTTGTTCTAAAACTTTGATTGTGTGTTGAAGTTTTATTTACAGACAATGACAACAGTGATACAAAGAAAGGTAAATCAGAACCAGATTGTTCATGATGGGATATGGTTGTTTATAACATGTTCACTGTTTACAGTAACTTTTATTTTAGGTCGCCAAAGCATGAGCAGTTTATTTTCAGCACAATGTTGCAGAATATAATTTAAAAAAATGTTTGTTATGATTCGTGTCCATTCTATTTTTCCAGTAATGTCATCAAAATGTAATTTTCAGAAAGGGGTGTTGTTGATTGGTTATACCTTAATAATCAATTAAAAAACTTGACATGGAAAATATCCATTGAATATCTAAATTATCAAAGAGCTGACAAGTCAGAATCCTGCAGAATACATAAATCTGCAGGATTTTATGGGGGTGTCAGCATCTGTCAGATATTACTAAATATCTGCTTAATCAGAAATTAATTTCAAAATGATTAAATTTTGATTTTTGCAGTGAAAATGGAAACTGGACTGCGATACAGAGGTGAATATTGCCTTATTTTGTACTGTCACATAGAAACTGCATGTTATACATGTGTATATAGTTTTCCTACTGTTTTAAGTGTACATGTTTCTCTCACAATCATTGTAGTATTTTAAAACATATAACCTTGGTTTGATGTTATCTATACTTTTTATTTTATTCATGTACCAGTATATTGCACATAGATATTTTTTCTGTAAAGTAGATTATTTTGGCGAATGGCATTTTTTTGCATAATTAATAGGAGGAGGAAAAAGTGATATTCTCATATTTTTATCTTAATTATATACAAAAATCTATTTAAAAAAATGTTCAATTTAAAAAATATGAATCTCATTTAAATTAGAGGCATACAATTAAATGGTTGTATATTTTTGTTTTATTATCTGAAATACAGAAAAATCCCTTTTAGTTGCTCTTTATTTTGGTTTATTTTAGATTTTATTTTGTTTTAGGCTATATTAGTATAATTCAATTAATATACTGTATCAATAACGGTAGTGTAACTTTGAACTTTTGATATTTGTTTTTGCAGTTTTAAATGGAATGAGTCTGAAAACTACTAGATAGGAAATAACCTTCATGCATTATAAAAATACAAAATATATTATAAGTTAGAAGTAGAAAACTGTTTTGTTTCATAATTTTTTGGTTTGGAGTACTTGAACAATACTCCTATACCATGCATTTGATTACAGAAAATCATTCAAAATTATTGAAGGTTGATATTTGGAGGGATATCAATGCAACTAGTATTCAAAACTTGGGCCATGTTGGCACCTAAAACGAGAAAAAGCTGTAAAATTAAGGGACATATATTTGTATAAAACTTTGAGTAAAGTATGCAAGAGTAGGTTCCATTGGCGATACTGCCTATATAAAATGGTACATGACCACTGATAAATGACACTATTGACTGTATTAACTTTGTACCAAATGAAATAAAAATACTAGAAGTAAACATGGAAACTTCTGTCAGTAGTTAGTTTTCTAAATAGGAACTAGAAAATATATCCTGACCTGTCAAATGTTTTACTGATAGGAATACTATCATAAAAATGAATATTAGATGTAAGCTTGAATTTGGAATGTTCACCATGTAGGAGTGCCCATCGACTAAAACCACTCACATTGACATTCATGAATTTTACTTGTATTTGTTGTCATAATAATGAGAATTATTACCTTTATCTGCCTTTATAGATTTCTATAATGGACTGGTTTTACTTTGTAAAGAGAAACAAAGCAACAAATACTTCTTGTTGAAGTAAACTACACCATCAAAACCATCCATAAGTTCATCAAGCTGTTGAAAAACCTCCAAAGACATGAAAAAAGAAAGAATATAGATTTTGACCTTTGATGTTGTGACTGAAAAAGGTCAAGAAACCCTATGACATGTCTTAATTTTTCACTATTGTCCACATCCATGCTTTCTATATAATAACCTGACAATCTCCCATTAAGATGGCATCCACTCTCTGGGAATCGTTGCTAATACCCAGCTATTGTGTATGATCCCCTTTGTCAAATATTGAGTCATCATTGAGCTGACGTGTTATTGTGACAAAGTCCAATGTGAGGATGTAGTGAAGGGAATAGAAACCTGCGTTATATCAACTGTTAAAATTTAGCTTTCCCTTTCTAGTGAAATATAATATTTTTCCACTGTCATTGTCCTTGGCAGTCTGCACTTTAGCACTGGTCCTATTGCCCCGTTTAGTGAAAGTCTAGAACTTAATTGAATTTCCATTTCAATTGTATATCTACTTAAAACTAGCTATTTTTTCAATAACTTCTGAAGTCTAAAATCATAGACTGTTTGGTAACAAAGAGTGATTCTACTTTCACTTCTAAAATATCACAAGGAAGTGACTGTTTGGTAACAAAGAGTGATTCTACTTTCACTTCTAAAATATCACAAGGAAGTAACTGTTTGGTAACAAAGAGTGATTCTACTTTCACTTCTGAAATATCACAAGGAAGTATAACTGTTTGGTAACAAAGAGTGATTCTACTTTCACTTCTAAAATATTACAGGGAAGTAACTGTTTGGTAACAAAGAGTGATTCTACTTTCACTTCTAAAATATTACAAGGAAGTACATGTAACTGTTTGGTAACAAAGATTGATTTTACTTTCACTTCTAAAATATCACAGGGAAGTAACTGTTTGGTAACAAAGAATGATTCTGCTTTCACTTCTAAAATATCATAGGGAAGTAACTGTTTGGTAACAAAGAGTGATTTTACTTTCACTTCTAAAATATCACAGGGAAGTAACTGTTTGGTAACAAAGAATGATTCTGCTTTCACTTCTAAAATATCATAGGGAAGTAACTGTTTGGTAACAAAGAGTGATTCTACTTTCACTTCTAAAATATCACAAAGAAGTAAATTGTTCCAGATGAAGTAAACAAGATTAAACTGTACTACATATAACCATAACATAACATTTGTAATGTAGACACTATTTACCTTTTATTTCACAATTAACATATAGTAATATACAGTGAAACCTGTCTAAACTGAAGCCTAAATAAAACAGCTGTATAAACCTAACTTTAAATCAAGTCCCAATTTTGGAAATCTTTGTTAATTTAACCTGTATAAACCGAACTTCTGTCTATTCCGAGCACAAGAGCTGGTTCCAAGGAGGTTTGATATAGACAGGTTTCACTGTGCTTGATTTTCCTACTAATATTTGCATCTTATAATATATTGCATGTTATTTCTATGTGACAGGTACAATTAATGGTAATATCATTCACAACTTTATTTCCAGTTTCTTGTAAATTTCTAAGATTCAGTACAAAAATCAGAAATATTTCCTCTGATTTTGAGAAATTTGGTATAGAATGACACAGGGTCTTCAATACTTCATCAAGATTTGAATAAATCTGGTGAAATTATGTATAATGCACTCATATATTAGTACATTTGTACACATTTAGTTTTAAAGTTCAAAAAAGAAATTCATTTTGATAGAAAATAAAACAAAATTTTATTTGGAAACTATAAATTATCTACATCCATCTTCCCAAATTATAGATGCATATGACTTGTATCATGTTACAATGTCTGTGTGGGGTGGGGGATACTACAGTCAAGTTATAAATCGGTCTTTTATAAGTTTGAAATTTGTGTGTACCTGTAATAAGTATAAACAACTTGTTATTCAATACATATTTTCTAAAAATTCAAGTCTTTTGTATCAGAATGCAACAATGACCTGCACTGTTATATAGTAAATTAAATATTTGTACTGGTATAGGGAATTATAGAGCCATGATGAAATTGCAGGGGTCATGAACTCAGTCATAACATGTTGACTGTATCCTTAGTAACAGCTGACATGTCTACATGTGGTGGATTTGTTCTTCTGTTGCTAGGGATGAAACTGCAAGAAACTGAGCTAAAAAAAATGATGTCAAATTATTAGGTTTATCAATCTAACAGAACTGTTATTGCTGTTCTTCATCCAAGGTCTTCAATGATGTATCCAGATGATACCATGAAGTTAGTTTGAAATGATCCATAGCCTGTAGTTGCATGGTAATCTTTTTCTTCTGATTGGAATCATTACATCCTTTAACCTAGCCTCATTATCATTTTGAAGTGTACATTATCTTACAGTATTAGAGAGATTCTTTGTCTATCATGGACTTTCATCCACTGGACACAATTTTACATTGCTTAAATGTTGTATCCATAATTCATGTAAGGTAAAGATTTGTCTTTGTAAAATAATTTTGTTTTGTTTAGGTGGTATGGACTATGCTTCTGGAACTGGTCATGTGTCATCACCAACCACATCAATGTTCCCTGTTCATCCTGATGTCCGATTAAAGCACCTTCCTTTTTACGATGTAGTTGCTGAGTTAATGAAACCTACAAGTCTTGGTATGTCACAAAAATATAATGGAAAAAGTTGAAAGAAATTTATTATTTAAATATTATTCTTATCCAAAACCATTTAACAGCAAAATTGCTTGAAATCCTGTATTTTTTTGTACAAAGCTCCTGTTTCAGTGTTTACTTCTGCTATTACATATCTTAATGTTGGTCTTAAATGTTTCCTCTTAATATACAGTTAAATACATATGTTAGGGTTATTGTGTTTATGCCACTTTCAACAATATTTCAGTTATATCGTGGTTGTCAGTTTTATTGATAAAATCACAGTACCCGGAGGAAACCACTGACCTGCTGCAAGTCACTGACAAACTTTATCACATTATGTTACAACGAGTACACCTCAACTTGAGCAGGAATCAAACTCACAATGTAAGTGGTGATAGGTAGCTGTAAATACAACTACCATACAACCATGACATTATATATGCTATTAAAATAGCTGGAAATTTATTTTAAGTCTGTTGTAGCAAAATATCTGAATAAATGTTGAACCCATAATTTTACTGGACACAAATAGATCAAGGGAGATAATTAATTTTTTCCTGTTTAAAGACGAATTGTGTTTACTAACTGATTGTTAAGCAGAACATCCACAATGAAATGTAGTACACAATAGGCTCTTGATTAAAGTCCTTAAGCATTTGAAAACAAACTATTTATTACACTTGTTTTACAATCATTCAAGATTATAAATTATTATTTTCAGCTCCTCGAGGCACATCAAAGTTTCAGGAAACACATTTTAACTTTCATCTGACTCCACAACAAGCACAAGATATTGCTATGTCAAGGTATTGTAGATGAAAATTCAAACAACAGACAATGTATATCAGGGAAAAAAATTCTCTAATTTGTTAAAAATAGCAGAAAAAGTGGAAAAGGCAAAAGAGAATTCCTCCATAACAAAAACATAACTGGGAATTTTCAATACATGTTACATTCATTTTATGAAAAAAGTATCATGTTCAGTCTTCAAGTAGTGGAGCAAATGTTCTAATTAATAATCCTTTTGTAGTGTACTCTGATAGATATTTGAATACAATTTTTAGCTCATCTTGCCAAAGGCAATGTGAGCTTTTGCCATCACTTGGCGTCCGTCGTCTGTCGTCCGTTAACTTTTCACATTTTAATCTTCTCCTCTGAAACCCCTCTGCCAAATGAACTGAAACTTGGTAGGAAGCATCTATGGAAGGTCCTCTATAAAGGTTGTTAATTTCGTCCCGATCCATTAACAAACATGGCCACCACAGGCAATTCTTGTTTCTGATTGGCCTATTTTTAAAAATCTTCTCCTCTGAAACCACTGGACCAAATGAACTGAAACTTGGTAGGAAGCATCTATGGAAGGTCCTCTATAAAGACTGCTCATTCCGTCCCGATCAATTAACAAACATGGCCGCCCAGGCAATTCATGTTTATGATTGTATGCTTTATAAAAAAAAACTGTTTTTCTGTGGATAGGGAGATAACTCTAATTTAAATATAGATATTAGTAAAATACAGTTAGCTATGAATTGAATTGCAGTGAATTGAATTGCAGATAAATATGCCTCTAAGATCCTCAGCCAAATGAACTGAAACTTGGTAGGAAGCATCTATGGAAGGCCCTCATTGCTCATTTCGTCCCGATCCGTTAACAAACATGGCCACCACAGGCGACTCTTGTTTCTGATTGGCTGATTTAAAAAATTATTTTCTTCTGTAACCATTTGGCCAAATGAACCAAAACTTGGTAGGAAGCATCTATGGAAGGTCCTTTATAAAGATTGCTCATTCCTTCCCGATCCATAAACAAACATGGCCACCACAGGCGATTCTTGTTTCTGATTGGCTGATTTTAAAAATTCTTCTCCTCTGAAACTGGTTGGCCAAATGTACCGAAACTTGGCGGGAAGCATCTATGGAAAGTCCTCTGTTGCGATTGCTTATGTCGTTCTGATCCGTCAACAAACATGGCCACCACAGGCAATTCTTGTTTCTGATTGGCTGATTTTAAAAATTCTTCTCCTCTGAAACTGGTTGGCCAAATGTACCAAAACTTGGCAGGAAGCATCTATGGAAAGTCCTCTGTTGCGATTGCTTATGTCGTTCTGATCCGTCAACAAACATGGCCACCACAGGCAATTCTTGTTTCTGATTGGCCTATTTTTAAAAATCTTCTCCTCTGAAACTGCTTGACCAAATGTACCGAAACTATGTAGGATGCATCTATGGGAGGTCCTCTATAACGATTACTCATTTCGTCCCTATCCATTAACAAACATGGCCACCACAGGCAATTCTTGTTTCTGATTGGTCGATTTCTAAAAATCTTCTCTGAAACCGCTTGGCCAAATGAACTGAAACTTGGTAGGATGCATCTGGTCCTCTGTAAAGATTACTCATTTCGTCCCTATCAATTAACAAATATGGCTGCCACAGGCAAGTCTTGTTTCTTATTGGTCAATATCTAAAACAGCTTTTCCTCTGAAGCCGCTTGGCCAAATGATATGAAACTTGGTAAGAAGCATCTATGGAAGATCCTCTATAGAGATTACTCATTTCATTTTGATCCATTTACAAACATGGCTGCCACAGGCAATTCCTGTTTTAGATTGGTCAATTTCTAAAAATCTTCTTATCTGAAACTGCTTTGCCAAAATGAACCGATATTTGGTGGGAAGCACCTATGGAAGGTTCTGTATTAAATTTCCTCAAAGCAGAATGAAAGGTGAGCGACACAGGCTCAGCCCACTGAGCCTCTAGTTACTTATCAATGTATGTATGTATTTCTTACATTTTATTTTTTACAATCTTAATTCACTTACAGTGTAAAAAAAATATTTTAAATGGATGACTCAGGAGTGATCAAACTGTAAATCAACCTTCTTTTTCTCAGCATTTTCTCATACTATGCCATTTATATTTTATTCCTAATACATGTACTTATTTTGCATATTGTAGGGATTTCAGACCTGTTGCAAGATGTGAATACATGACACAAATTCAATTGAGGTGAGTTGTACTTATTAGTAAACGGTAATTCTAACAGAATAAATGACCTCCTTCTTTCGCTTTGTTAACAAACGAGCGAGTTATCCATTCGGTATAATCTCAGTAGCACATGCGCCGGTGAATGTGACTGACTTTTCCATTGGCATCATAAATTGTGTGCGACATTTTCCGCAAGAGTAAATATAAATTACCGTCTTCCAATCAAAGTATACTATCACATTTGTACTCTTAGACATATCAGAATCGAAATAAATCATGGAAGCCAGAATGTGTTTTGAGTTTTAACATGGATTGGTGGATATTAGTAAATTTGATCCCTTGCTTCTGGCTCGGGATAAAATACTAATATCCGCCAATTCATGTTAAAACTCCCAACACATTCTGGCTTCCATGATTTATTTCTTAAATAGCCATGATGAAATTGCAGGGGTCATGAACTCAGTCATAACATGTTGACTGTATCCTTAGTAACAGCTGACATGTCTACATGTGGTGGATTTGTTCTTCTGTTTTTAGGGATGAAACTGCAAGAAACTGAGCTAAAATTTATGCAAAATCTGTGTCCAGTATTTAAAAAAAAATAGAATACATCATGTGATGTCTGTACATATTCCAATTGTGTTATTGGGAGATATCAAAGTTTTTAGCTCCTTGTGAGGTATTGTCACCACATTGCATTCATAAGTTTAACACAGCTAAAAAAAATCTTAGAAATCTCTGGAGCAAATGAAACCAATAATGATAGGTATGTTAGTTGAATGTTCAGGGTTATTATCCCCTCGCCAACGAAGTTGCGAAGGGATATAGTAACGCTACCGTCCGTCCCTCCGTAACATCCTTGTGAACACTCTAGAATCAACATCCTTCAATGGATTTTGGCCAAACTTGGTACATACTTAGTCCTTAAGAGAATCTGAAACCATATTGATTTTCAAGGTCATATGTCAAAGGTCAAGGTCACCGGGTCAAATTTTTTACTGTGTAACATCCTTGTGAACACTCTAGAATCAACATCCTTCAATGGATTTTGACCAAATTTGGTACATACTTAGTCCTTAGGAGAGTCTGGAACCCTATTGATTTTCAAGGTCAAGGTCACAGGGTCTAATTGTTTTCTTGTGAACACTCTAGAATCAACATCCTTCAATGGATTTTGACCAAACTTGGTACATACTTAGTCCTTAGGAGAATCTGGAACCCTATTGATTGTCAAGGTCACATGGTCTAATTTTTACATTGTGAACACTCTAGAATCAACATCCTTCAATGGATTTTGGTCAAACTTGGTACATTCTTAGTCCTTAGGAGAATCTGGAACCCTATTGATTTTCAAGGTCAAAGGTCAAGGTCACATGGTCTAATTTTTACCTTGTGAACACTCTAGAATCAACATCCTTAAATGGATTTTGGTCAAACTTGGTACATACTTAGTCCTTAGGAGAATCTGGAACCCTATTGATTTTCAAGGTCAAAGGTCAAGGTCACTGGGTCAAATTTTTAGGCGAGGGGATTGCGTTGCTTGTTTTTTTTTATCTGTTTTATTCTAAAATTCAACATGGCTGCTCGACCCATTATGCTTTCTGATTAGTTGAAATTTCAATTATTTTTTTCTCAGAAACCATGTTTATTGTATATTTTATTTATTTTTGTTAATTGAAACTATAATCATATTCGCGATAGGACAAAGTTTTAACATTGAATTGTATAGAAAATGAATTAAAAAAATTGAGCCATTTGGCTATCAGATGGTGTTTGGCGTCCATTTATTAATCTTATCAACTGAAACCACTGTGTCAAATTAAATAAAACATGTTAGGCAAGGTCATTGGGAGGTCTCAATTCCACAATTATACCCGATAGATTTGAAGTCCGTTCAATATGGCTGCTGCAGTGTGGGAAACCATTTTTATCAAACACTCGCCAAAATGGCGAGTGGACTGAAACTATTACTCGCCAAGATGAAAAAGAGCTCGCCATGTTTGGCGAGTGACATTTTTTTTTTAACTCGCCAACAAATACCAAATAAACAATACAGTAATGTTCAACAATTTATTTTGCAGATTTTGACAAGTCATTAACTTGGTCAAGAAGGATCAACACTCTCTTAAGAGCTGCGTCGATCTCTTCTTCCTCAATTTCGTTGTCTTCGTCTTTTAAATTTTAATGCGCGGTATAAAACATGTATGTCAAACTCGGTTCCGACACATATTTAACTTTATGTTTTCGCGTAGGTTTTTACTACGAATTCATTTGAAATATTTCAAAGCCAAATTATTTTATTTACATTAATTTTAAAAGTCATCACATCTATTGGTAATGAAACAATATTTCATTTAATCGTGAAATCGACCTTGGCAAAAGTATGCGGGGTCGGGATTGTATACTTGATTTTTCTGTTGACAGAAATGAAGTGTCATGACTCATGGCGGAATGTTTTCTTTTCGAGTACAATGATTAATAAAATGTTGGATAAATGACACAGTTAACAAAAAATTTAACTGTTTGGGAGCTGATATTTTAAAGCTGTAAACCAGTTATCGTGGCTAGCGTTTTCAAGTTCCTACTCGCGAGACCGGCGAGTATAAAGTGGGTGTTACTCGCCACCCGAAATTTCCACTCTCGCCTTTGGCGAGTTGGCGAGCGGTGGTTTCCCACACTGCTGCTGTTGCTTTGCTGATTAGAAAAATACAGCATATTTGAGAGAAAAAATCATTTAGGATCTTCTTATCAGAATCCACTAGGCTGATATTAATTGCCGAAGATCCCTCGGCAGTTCCCCATTCTGAATTATATCTGATAGGTTCAAACTCTGTCCAAGATGACCACTGCTACTAAAACTGGAAAAACAGCTTTATTGTAGCAGAATCAGCTCAAAATTTAGATGTAATGGCATAACTAGGATCTCTTTAACATATATTTTGGGGTTTTCTTCAAAATTCACTTTCACTGATTCTTGCTAAGTAAGTAAATAAAGCGCATGCTATTTTTTCTAATTTTTAATTGCAGATTTTGTCTATTAGAAACAAGTTGTGAACAGGATGATAATTTCCCTCCAAGTATATGTGTCAGAGTTAATGGTAAACTAGCTCCACTTCCTGTAAGTATATCTAAATAATAAGTACCGTAATTTACGGACTATAGGTCGATGGGGACGATAGGTCGAATTGCTGCTTTTCGGCTAAATTTTTTGGGAAATACTAAGATAGGTCGAAGCATTCCATAGGTCGAGGATGCCGATGACAACTTGGGTAAGTATCGTCAAATCAAACTTTTTTTGTGTTTTTTTTTTTTACATCGGTAAACATTTGCCCTATAACGATGTTCTTCGGTAAGTATATGTAAGTATTAACTCAAGAATACTATTCTTATGTGTCATAAACGAAATAATTATGAAAATTAAATTAAATTAAATTTTGTTTTTAAACTTGTTTTTTACGGGGAGTCTGGTAGCCAGACATCGATGACATTCAAATCAGGCCATCTGTGGGTGTCACAATAGATGGTAAACGGATGTTCATACAATAAAATAATCAAGCTGTCAAAACAATGTATCACCTTGTGCAGTTTTATTGACATACCTTTAAGCTGTGTTTAATTAGTAGTACACAAATTATGTGATCGTCTCGGTCCAGTAAATTTTCAATCAGCTGATCAGGATAATTAAGTGCCGACTGATGTTCACCTGTGTTGATTATCTCATGGTGATTATTTTATTTGTTCCTAATTGACCAATTCAAGTGTAGAACATTCTAGTTTAACGAAATCGATAATTATTTTCCAGTATATTTAGTATAAAAAGCTTGTTCTCCATGTGTATTCAAATTATTGTGAGATGTAATGCAACCGCCATTTTTTACTAAAACCCCGTGCGCATGCTCGTGGTAGATGGAAAACCTATATAGCTATATTTAGATATTTTGTGACAATCATTTTATATTGTAAAACGATCCACCCTGTGATTTTTTAACAACATACATTTTTTATAGTATATATTTTATTATACAATTCAATATTGAACTGATTTTCGCTAACACTTCAATCAATGAATATTATTGATTTTTTTCGGATGTTGAACATTTTTTCCCCGGAATTGCACCCCTTGTTAGTATACTTTTATTCCCCAAGAACATCGATGATTTCAGTCTTCTTATTCAGAAAAAAAACCTACAGCAAATTCAAGGTATACTGTAAACAAAATCGTCATTTTTATCGAGATTTTTTTTTTAGGGATTCCAGATTTTTTTTAACTTCATCCTTGTATAGGTCGATGTGGACGATAGGTCGAAGCCAGCGTGTTGAGGAAAAAAAATATCGACTTATCGTCCGTAAATTACGGTATATCACATATAATGATATAAACTGCATCGATGGTGTAATGGTTAGCATACTGACCTCATGATTGTGGGTTCAAGGTATGGTCGGGTTAAATCAAAGACAGAAAATGAGCATTTGCTGCTTTTCTGCTAAGCACACAGCATTAAGGAGGAACAGCTAAGACTGGTTGGCTCAGGATAGTGTCTGAGTGGAGTGACATGTCAACCCACAGACTTGTTTCAGTGAACTTTATATAGCACTATAATGATCCAACTCTGCTTGTTGGTCTAGTACAAAATGGACATCATCATTATCTCTTTGAATGTAACTTGTTCTCACTAAGATATCGCTGAAAAATTGCTCATTTGGCGATTAACAAATATCATTTACTTGTAATAATAATTGTAACTGTTTTACTGTTACAATTGTAATTATTGTTTGTTGAAAGTTCAACTTGTTGACAATTGACTGTATGATATTTTCTCAGAAGATGATTGAATTGATAAAAACTTGTGCTGGTTAATGGAGATATAAAAGCTTACATTGTTTGTATATTAAACCTTTTCATTACCAATCTTTTTATTTTTATATTATTTCCTGTTTTGGAACCACCATGGTAGTGTATTAGATTGCATGCGGTAGATAGTGGTTTCGTTTTCAGATTGGGTTAAAAAAAACTTAAATTGGTATTTGTTGCTTCTCCACTAAGCACACAGTATTAATGATAAAGAACAAAGACTGGTTGGCTTAGGGTCAGGTTAATGTGTTTGAGTGGAACAACATGTCTGTCTGTGGACTGTTCACATCTTCATCATTTCATCAATAAGAAATCTTTTCCTGACATGATCTTGCTGAAAAGTTGCTCACTTGGCATCAATTACTTGCTCACTTTATACACAGTGCCACATAATATGCACAATAATTCATACCAGCATGATAAAACCTTGTTTTGGATGCTAGAATCGTGATCCAGATACCAAATGGGAAACATATCTTTAATGCTGGAGATTATTAAGCGGAAATGTTTGGAAAATGTTTAATAGTTTTTCTATTTAAATAAAGCCAATTTGAGAGTTTTTAGAAAAGGTTAGTTTTCTCAACTTGCAATGAATGACTTGGATATGTATAATGATAAGAATTTTTGTCGTTGAATGAAAATACTTTCTTTTGTTACATATGCATTATAAAGTGGGACTACATATAATTGTTGGAAAAAACAAAATAAATAAATTCTTAGAACACAGCATAATTATTTACCAGACTATTAAATTGTTATTTAAATAAGATTCAATAGCATATCAAGAAAAAATGAACTATGTATTATATATAATCATGTGCTTGCAGAATCCCATTCCCACAAGTAAACAAGGAGTAGAACCTAAACGTCCAGGAAGACCTGTTGACATCACATCATTTTGTCGTTTATCACCTACCATGCCTAATCAGATCGATGTCTCGTGGGCCACAGACTTTGGACGGGTAAGACATCTATCCTTGTTATTTAGGCACTGTTGTACAGTCAAACCTATATTAAGATGTCACCTTTTGAACAAAGAAATGGTAGCCTTATAAGACAGGTGACCTCTTAAAAGAGGTTCAATTCATATGAAATTTTCTATGACAGGACAAGAAAAATATGACCTTTTAATACAGGTGATTGCTTAATAGAGGTGACTGCACAGGCAGGTTTGACTGTATATATGTTGTACTTTATTGTCAGAAAACCTACTATATTTTTATATTTAACAAGATTGTAGATGTAATGAAATGAATGACTGTTGTAAAATATGTATTTCTCTATGTACATGGTTTAAGTTATAAAGTGGTAAATTTGTGTTTAAACAAACCATTCGTGTCATAATTATTAATTTTAGCTTAAAAATTATCATTTCTTGTTGAACATGAATTAACAAATTTTCATGTGGGAGTTAATGTGAATTTCAATTAAATATTGATTAATTGGAAATTCCACCCAGGTGGCATTCACACCTACACAGTAAATGTTTACAGTTACACTATAGACAGATGTTTTTATCATTGCCAATTAACTTTTGACAGCTTATAACCTGAAAAGTACTGAATGAAAATTCAATATATTGATATTAATGTATTCATAGAAAATTATTCTTTCTTTGAAATTGGAATTTAATATTATAATTTTTTGTTATAAAAAAGTTATATCATGAAATGCACACAAATTGCAGCTACCAATTTCGGTTAATTAACAACACTGACAGATAACTTTTTAATAAAATATGAGAAGGTTTGAAGAATACTCTCCCTTGAACAACATGTACTAAAATCAGGTCACTAGAGCTAACCATAGGGTCGCCAATTTTTGTAAAAGATAAAAAAAAATCACTCGTTAAGCAGAGAAAGGGGCAAAAATTGATTTTCCCATGTGTTGCCTCCACTTCATGGTACAGAACTTTTAATCCTCATGGGACTACAGTATGTAGGTAGTGACCTTATACATCATTTGATTAAGTATGACCCTCAGACTGCCTCCACTTAATGGTACAGATATTTCAATCCTCCATGGGAGTATATAGGTAGTGACCTTATACATCATTTGATTAAGTATGACCCTCAGACTGCCTCCACTTAATGGTACAGATATTTCAATCCTCCATGGGAGTATATAGGTAGTGACCTTATACGTCATTTGATTAAGTATGACCCTCAGACTGCCTCCACTTAATGGTACAGATGTTTCAATCCTCCATGGGAGTATATAGGTAGTGACCTTATACGTCATTTGATTAAGTATGACCCTCAGACTGCCTCCACTTAATGGTACAGATATTTCAATCCTCCATGGGAGTATATAGGTAGTGACCTTATACGTCATTTGATTAAGTATAACCCTCAGACTGCCTCCACTTAATGGTACAGATGTTTCAATCCTCCATGGGAGTATATAGGTAGTGACCTTATACGTCATTTGATTAAGTATAACCCTCAGACTGCCTCCACTTAATGGTACAGATGTTTCAATCCTCCATGGGAGTATATAGGTAGTGACCTTATACGTCATTTGATTAAGTATGACCCTCAGACTGCCTCCACTTAATGGTACAGATATTTCAATCCTCCATGGGAGTATATAGGTAGTGACCTTATACGTCATTTGATTAAGTATGACCCTCAGACTGCCTCCACTTAATGGTACAGATGTTTCAATCCTCCATGGGAGTATATAGGTAGTGACCTTATACATCATTTGATTAAGTATGACCCTCAGACTGCCTCCACTTAATGGTACAGATATTTCAATCCTCCATGGGAGTATATAGGTAGTGACCTTATACATCATTTGATTAAGTATGACCCTCAGACTGCCTCCACTTAATGGTACAGATGTTTCAATCCTCCATGGAACTACTTAGGTAGTGACCTTATACGTCATTTGATTAAGTATGACCCTCAGACTGCCTCCACTTAATGGTACAGATGTTTCAATCCTCCATGGGAGTATATAGGTAGTGACCTTATACATCATTTGATTAAGTATGACCCTCAGACTGCCTCCACTTAATGGTACAGATGTTTCAATCCTCCATGGGAGTATATAGGTAGTGACCTTATACATCATTTGATTAAGTATGACCCTCAGACTGCCTCCACTTAATGGTACAGATATTTCAATCCTCCATGGGAGTATATAGGTAGTGACCTTATACATCATTTGATTAAGTATGACCCTCAGACTGCCTCCACTTAATGGTACAGATATTTCAATCCTCCATGGGAGTATATAGGTAGTGACCTTATACATCATTTGATTAAGTATGACCCTCAGACTGCCTCCACTTAATGGTACAGATGTTTCAATCCTCCATGGGAGTATATAGGTAGTGACCTTATACATCATTTGATTAAGTATGACCCTCAGACTGCCTCCACTTAATGGTACAGATATTTCAATCCTCCATGGGAGTATATAGGTAGTGACCTTATACATCATTTGATTAAGTATGACCCTCAGACTGCCTCCACTTAATGGTACAGATATTTCAATCCTCCATGGGAGTATATAGGTAGTGACCTTATACGTCATTTGATTAAGTATGACCCTCAGACTGCCTCCACTTAATGGTACAGATATTTCAATCCTCCATGGGAGTATATAGGTAGTGACCTTATACATCATTTGATTAAGTATGACCCTCAGACTGCCTCCACTTAATGGTACAGATATTTCAATCCTCCATGGGAGTATATAGGTAGTGACCTTATACATCATTTGATTAAGTATGACCCTCAGACTGCCTCCACTTAATGGTACAGATGTTTCAATCCTCCATGGGAGTATATAGGTAGTGACCTTATACATCATTTGATTAAGTATGACCCTCAGACTGCCTCCACTTAATGGTACAGATGTTTCAATCCTCCATGGGAGTATATAGGTAGTGACCTTATACGTCATTTGATTAAGTATGACCCTCAGACTGCCTCCACTTAATGGTACAGATATTTCAATCCTCCATGGGAGTATATAGGTAGTGACCTTATACGTCATTTGATTAAGTATGACCCTCAGACTGCCTCCACTTAATGGTACAGATGTTTCAATCCTCCATGGAACTACTTAGGTAGTGACCTTATACGTCATTTGATTAAGTATGACCCTCAGACTGCCTCCACTTAATGGTACAGATGTTTCAATCCTCCATGGGAGTATATAGGTAGTGACCTTATACATCATTTGATTAAGTATGACCCTCAGACTGCCTCCACTTAATGGTACAGATGTTTCAATCCTCCATGGGAGTATATAGGTAGTGACCTTATACATCATTTGATTAAGTATAACCCTCAGACTGCCTCCACTTAATGGTACAGATATTTCAATCCTCCATGGGAGTATATAGGTAGTGACCTTATACATCATTTGATTAAGTATGACCCTCAGACTGCCTCCACTTAATGGTACAGATGTTTCAATCCTCCATGGGAGTATATAGGTAGTGACCTTATACGTCATTTGATTAAGTATGACCCTCAGACTGCCTCCACTTAATGGTACAGATGTTTCAATCCTCCATGGGAGTATATAGGTAGTGACCTTATACGTCATTTGATTAAGTATGACCCTCAGACTGCCTCCACTTAATGGTACAGATATTTCAATCCTCCATGGGAGTATATAGGTAGTGACCTTATACGTCATTTGATTAAGTATGACCCTCAGACTGCCTCCACTTAATGGTACAGATATTTCAATCCTCCATGGGAGTATATAGGTAGTGACCTTATACATCATTTGATTAAGTATGACCCTCAGACTGCCTCCACTTAATGGTACAGATATTTCAATCCTCCATGGAACTACTTAGGTAGTGACCTTATACGTCATTTGATTAAGTATGACCCTCAGACTGCCTCCACTTAATGGTACAGATGTTTCAATCCTCCATGGGAGTATATAGGTAGTGACCTTATACGTCATTTGATTAAGTATGACCCTCAGACTGCCTCCACTTAATGGTACAGATATTTCAATCCTCCATGGGAGTATATAGGTAGTGACCTTATACGTCATTTGATTAAGTATGACCCTCAGACTGCCTCCACTTAATGGTACAGATATTTCAATCCTCCATGGGAGTATATAGGTAGTGACCTTATACATCATTTGATTAAGTATGACCCTCAGACTGCCTCCACTTAATGGTACAGATGTTTCAATCCTCCATGGGAGTATATAGGTAGTGACCTTATACATCATTTGATTAAGTATGACCCTCAGACTGCCTCCACTTAATGGTACAGATATTTCAATCCTCCATGGGAGTATATAGGTAGTGACCTTATACGTCATTTGATTAAGTATGACCCTCAGACTGCCTCCACTTAATGGTACAGATGTTTCAATCCTCCATGGAACTACTTAGGTAGTGACCTTATACGTCATTTGATTAAGTATGACCCTCAGACTGCCTCCACTTAATGGTACAGATGTTTCAATCCTCCATGGAACTACTTAGGTAGTGACCTTATACGTCATTTGATTAAGTATGACCCTCAGACTGCCTCCACTTAATGGTACAGATATTTCAATCCTCCATGGGAGTATATAGGTAGTGACCTTATACGTCATTTGATTAAGTATGACCCTCAGACTGCCTCCACTTAATGGTACAGATATTTCAATCCTCCATGGGAGTATATAGGTAGTGACCTTATACGTCATTTGATTAAGTATGACCCTCAGACTGCCTCCACTTAATGGTACAGATGTTTCAATCCTCCATGGGAGTATATAGGTAGTGACCTTATACATCATTTGATTAAGTATGACCCTCAGACTGCCTCCACTTAATGGTACAGATATTTCAATCCTCCATGGGAGTATATAGGTAGTGACCTTATACGTCATTTGATTAAGTATGACCCTCAGACTGCCTCCACTTAATGGTACAGATGTTTCAATCCTCCATGGAACTACTTAGGTAGTGACCTTATACATCATTTGATTAAGTATGACCCTCAGACTGCCTCCACTTAATGGTACAGATGTTTCAATCCTCCATGGGAGTATATAGGTAGTGACCTTATACATCATTTGATTAAGTATGACCCTCAGACTGCCTCCACTTAATGGTACAGATATTTCAATCCTCCATGGGAGTATATAGGTAGTGACCTTATACGTCATTTGATTAAGTATGACCCTCAGACTGCCTCCACTTAATGGTACAGATGTTTCAATCCTCCATGGGAGTATATAGGTAGTGACCTTATACATCATTTGATTAAGTATGACCCTCAGACTGCCTCCACTTAATGGTACAGATGTTTCAATCCTCCATGGGAGTATATAGGTAGTGACCTTATACGTCATTTGATTAAGTATGACCCTCAGACTGCCTCCACTTAATGGTACAGATATTTCAATCCTCCATGGGAGTATATAGGTAGTGACCTTATACATCATTTGATTAAGTATGACCCTCAGACTGCCTCCACTTAATGGTACAGATGTTTCAATCCTCCATGGGAGTATATAGGTAGTGACCTTATACGTCATTTGATTAAGTATGACCCTCAGACTGCCTCCACTTAATGGTACAGATGTTTCAATCCTCCATGGAACTACTTAGGTAGTGACCTTATACATCATTTGATTAAGTATGACCCTCAGACTGCCTCCACTTAATGGTACAGATGTTTCAATCCTCCATGGGAGTATATAGGTAGTGACCTTATACATCATTTGATTAAGTATGACCCTCAGACTGCCTCCACTTAATGGTACAGATGTTTCAATCCTCCATGGGAGTATATAGGTAGTGACCTTATACGTCATTTGATTAAGTATGACCCTCAGACTGCCTCCACTTAATGGTACAGATATTTCAATCCTCCATGGGAGTATATAGGTAGTGACCTTATACATCATTTGATTAAGTATGACCCTCAGACTGCCTCCACTTAATGGTACAGATGTTTCAATCCTCCATGGGAGTATATAGGTAGTGACCTTATACGTCATTTGATTAAGTATGACCCTCAGACTGCCTCCACTTAATGGTACAGATGTTTCAATCCTCCATGGGAGTATATAGGTAGTGACCTTATACGTCATTTGATTAAGTATGACCCTCAGACTGCCTCCACTTAATGGTACAGATGTTTCAATCCTCCATGGAACTACTTAGGTAGTGACCTTATACGTCATTTGATTAAGTATGACCCTCAGACTGCCTCCACTTAATGGTACAGATATTTCAATCCTCCATGGGAGTATATAGGTAGTGACCTTATACGTCATTTGATTAAGTATAACCCTCAGACTGCCTCCACTTAATGGTACAGATATTTCAATCCTCCATGGGAGTATATAGGTAGTGACCTTATACGTCATTTGATTAAGTATAACCCTCAGACTGCCTCCACTTAATGGTACAGATGTTTCAATCCTCCATGGGAGTATATAGGTAGTGACCTTATACGTCATTTGATTAAGTATAACCCTCAGACTGCCTCCACTTAATGGTACAGATGTTTCAATCCTCCATGGGAGTATATAGGTAGTGACCTTATACATCATTTGATTAAGTATGACCCTCAGACTGCCTCCACTTAATGGTACAGATATTTCAATCCTCCATGGGAGTATATAGGTAGTGACCTTATACATCATTTGATTAAGTATGACCCTCAGACTGCCTCCACTTAATGGTACAGATATTTCAATCCTCCATGGGAGTATATAGGTAGTGACCTTATACGTCATTTGATTAAGTATGACCCTCAGACTGCCTCCACTTAATGGTACAGATATTTCAATCCTCCATGGGAGTATATAGGTAGTGACCTTATACGTCATTTGATTAAGTATAACCCTCAGACTGCCTCCACTTAATGGTACAGATGTTTCAATCCTCCATGGGAGTATATAGGTAGTGACCTTATACATCATTTGATTAAGTATGACCCTCAGACTGCCTCCACTTAATGGTACAGATATTTCAATCCTCCATGGGAGTATATAGGTAGTGACCTTATACATCATTTGATTAAGTATGACCCTCAGACTGCCTCCACTTAATGGTACAGATGTTTCAATCCTCCATGGGAGTATATAGGTAGTGACCTTATACATCATTTGATTAAGTATGACCCTCAGACTGCCTCCACTTAATGGTACAGATGTTTCAATCCTCCATGGGAGTATATAGGTAGTGACCTTATACATCATTTGATTAAGTATGACCCTCAGACTGCCTCCACTTAATGGTACAGATATTTCAATCCTCCATGGGAGTATATAGGTAGTGACCTTATACATCATTTGATTAAGTATGACCCTCAGACTGCCTCCACTTAATGGTACAGATGTTTCAATCCTCCATGGGAGTATATAGGTAGTGACCTTATACATCATTTGATTAAGTATGACCCTCAGACTGCCTCCACTTAATGGTACAGATATTTCAATCCTCCATGGGAGTATATAGGTAGTGACCTTATACATCATTTGATTAAGTATGACCCTCAGACTGCCTCCACTTAATGGTACAGATGTTTCAATCCTCCATGGGAGTATATAGGTAGTGACCTTATACATCATTTGATTAAGTATGACCCTCAGACTGCCTCCACTTAATGGTACAGATGTTTCAATCCTCCATGGGAGTATATAGGTAGTGACCTTATACATCATTTGATTAAGTATGACCCTCAGACTGCCTCCACTTAATGGTACAGATATTTCAATCCTCCATGGGAGTATATAGGTAGTGACCTTATACATCATTTGATTAAGTATGACCCTCAGACTGCCTCCACTTAATGGTACAGATGTTTCAATCCTCCATGGAACTACTTAGGTAGTGACCTTATACATCATTTGATTAAGTATGACCCTCAGACTGCCTCCACTTAATGGTACAGATATTTCAATCCTCCATGGGAGTATATAGGTAGTGACCTTATACGTCATTTGATTAAGTATGACCCTCAGACTGCCTCCACTTAATGGTACAGATGTTTCAATCCTCCATGGGAGTATATAGGTAGTGACCTTATACGTCATTTGATTAAGTATAACCCTCAGACTGCCTCCACTTAATGGTACAGATATTTCAATCCTCCATGGGAGTATATAGGTAGTGACCTTATACGTCATTTGATTAAGTATGACCCTCAGACTGCCTCCACTTAATGGTACAGATATTTCAATCCTCCATGGGAGTATATAGGTAGTGACCTTATACGTCATTTGATTAAGTATGACCCTCAGACTGCCTCCACTTAATGGTACAGATGTTTCAATCCTCCATGGGAGTATATAGGTAGTGACCTTATACATCATTTGATTAAGTATGACCCTCAGACTGCCTCCACTTAATGGTACAGATGTTTCAATCCTCCATGGGAGTATATAGGTAGTGACCTTATACATCATTTGATTAAGTATGACCCTCAGACTGCCTCCACTTAATGGTACAGATATTTCAATCCTCCATGGGAGTATATAGGTAGTGACCTTATACGTCATTTGATTAAGTATGACCCTCAGACTGCCTCCACTTAATGGTACAGATGTTTCAATCCTCCATGGGAGTATATAGGTAGTGACCTTATACATCATTTGATTAAGTATGACCCTCAGACTGCCTCCACTTAATGGTACAGATGTTTCAATCCTCCATGGGAGTATATAGGTAGTGACCTTATACATCATTTGATTAAGTATGACCCTCAGACTGCCTCCACTTAATGGTACAGATATTTCAATCCTCCATGGGAGTATATAGGTAGTGACCTTATACGTCATTTGATTAAGTATGACCCTCAGACTGCCTCCACTTAATGGTACAGATGTTTCAATCCTCCATGGAACTACTTAGGTAGTGACCTTATACGTCATTTGATTAAGTATGACCCTCAGACTGCCTCCACTTAATGGTACAGATGTTTCAATCCTCCATGGGAGTATATAGGTAGTGACCTTATACGTCATTTGATTAAGTATAACCCTCAGACTGCCTCCACTTAATGGTACAGATATTTCAATCCTCCATGGGAGTATATAGGTAGTGACCTTATACATCATTTGATTAAGTATGACCCTCAGACTGCCTCCACTTAATGGTACAGATGTTTCAATCCTCCATGGGAGTATATAGGTAGTGACCTTATACATCATTTGATTAAGTATGACCCTCAGACTGCCTCCACTTAATGGTACAGATGTTTCAATCCTCCATGGGAGTATATAGGTAGTGACCTTATACGTCATTTGATTAAGTATAACCCTCAGACTGGTTATTTCATATATCTATTCATCCAGGGCATTCCACAGCAGCCGGGCACTGGGCAAATTGCCTGTCTAATTGCATTTTCCCCCAGGCTACTTTGTTGTCAAAAATGAAAACGTCAAAGTGAAAGTAAAATACGGCTTTGTTTTGCATACTGGCTTAGCGTGATCGCCTCTCTCGTATGATTTAGCGTGGTTTATTTCAGGAACCAGTTACGATTTCCGGTCAAGGTCAATTTTGCATCCTTGTCAATTAAACGTTTGAGACTATCAAAATTTTTCATCTAGTGTGATAGATACGATAACATAACCCTCAGTCCGCTTGTGCTCCAGTGAAGGTTACGATTTGGTCCCATTTAACATAATGGAGCAAATTAGATACTAATAATCCACAGTATCTATATAGGGTCGACACATGCAATTTGATGTTAACATAAGATTGTATGAATATTAACACGAACAAATTAAAATAAGGAAAAAGAGATGAAATAATAAAGAAATAAAGAAATTTTATTGAAAATAAATTTGTAAACAGAAAGTTAGAAAAAGGGGGTGTGGTAAGTCTGTGCCACGAGCGCCTGTGTTGTGATGAACAACAAATGTACAAAAGTACAGTCAGAGACATAGCGTGATAAATCACTGTGATAGACGTATCACTCTTCTTGGTGATACTGATCTATCTTTTGATCTGTTTAATCTACAGTGTATTTACTTATTATATCCCCAATCGTAGAGAGGGGGCTATATTGCAATCACCTTGTCCGTTTGTCTGTCCGTTCACACTTTCGTAACAGATATCTCAGCTTCTACTGGAAGAAATGATTTTATATTTGATATATGGCTTTGGCATGGTGACTTGTACCGTGTCTCCCCTTTCCAGGTTTACCGCACATCTACTTCCTGTTTACCGTGCGACTTACAAATGAACGAGTGGGGGTATTCTTAGCACGACATAGCGTGCAACATCTTGTTTTGATATGCCTTTAGTAAGTAACACTCTAAATGTAAAAGAAATTTTGAAAATATATTAAATAGAACAAAATATAAACTAGATGAGTGATGATCACAGTGATTTATCATGTTATGTCTCTGACTGTACTGTAGCAGTATCACTAAGATGAGTGATGATCACAGTGATTTATCATGTTATGTTTTCTGGCTGTACTGTAGCAGTATCACTAAGATGAGTGATGATCACAGTGATTTATCATGTTATGTCTCTGACTGTACTGTAGCAGTATCACTAAGATGAGTGATGATCACAGTGATTTATCATGTTATGTCTCTGACTGTACTGTATCAGTATCACTAAGATGAGTGATGATCACAGTGATTTATCATGTTATGTCTCTGACAGTACTGTAGCAGTATCACTAAGATGAGTGATATGATGATCACAGTGATTTATCATGTTATGTCTCTGACTGTACTGTAGCAGTATCACTAAGATGAGTGATAATCACAGAGATTTATCATGTTATGTCTCTGACTGTACTGTAGCAGTATCACTAAGATGAGTGATATGACTATCACAGTGATTTATCATGTTATGTCTCTGACTGTACTGTAGCAGTATCACTAAGATGAGTGATAATCACAGTGATTTATCATGTTATGTCTCTGACTGTACTGTATCAGTATCACTAAGATGAGTGATATGACTATCACAGTGATTTATCATGTTATGTCTCTGACTGTACTGTATCAGTATCACTAAGATGAGTGATATGACTATCACAGTGATTTATCATGTTATGTCTCTGACTGTACTGTATCAGTATCACTAAAATGAGTGATATGACTATCACAGTGATTTATCATGTTATGTCTCTGACTGTACTGTAGCAGTATCACTAAGATGAGTGATAACCACAGAGATTTATCATGTTATGTCTCTGACTGTACTGTAGCAGTATCACTAAGATGAGTGATATGACTATCACAGTGATTTATCATGTTATGTCTCTGACTGTACTGTATCAGTATCACTAAGATGAGTGATAATCACAGTGATTTATCATGTTATGTCTTTGACTGTACTGTAGCAGTATCACTAAGATGAGTGATATGACTATCACAGTGATTTATCATGTTATGTCTCTGACTGTACTGTATCAGTATCACTAAGATGAGTGATAATCACAGTGATTTATCATGTTATGTCTCTGACTGTACTGTATCAGTATCACTAAGATGAGTGATATGACTATCACAGTGATTTATCATGTTATGTCTCTGACTGTACTGTATCAGTATCACTAAGATGAGTGATAATCACAGTGATTTATCATGTTATGTCTCTGACTGTACTGTATCAGTATCACTAAGAAGAGTGATACGTCTATCACAGTGATTTATCATGTTATGTCTCTGACTGTACTGTATCAGTATCACTAAGATGAGTGATATGACTATCACAGTGATTTATCATGTTATGTCTCTGACTGTACTGTATCAGTATCACTAAGATGAGTGATAGACTATCACAGTGATTTATCATGTTATGTCTCTGACTGTACTGTATCAGTATCACTAAGATGAGTGATATGACTATCACAGTGATTTATCATGTTATGTCTCTGACTGTACTGTATCAGTATCACTAAGATGAGTGATATGACTATCACAGTGATTTATCATGCTATGTCTCTGACTGTACTGTATCAGTATCACTAAGAAGAGTGATACGTCTATCACAGTGATTTATCATGCTATGTCTCTGACTGTACTGTATCAGTATCACTAAGATGAGTGATATGACTATCACTGATTTATCATGTTATATCTCTGACTGTACTGTATCAGTATCACTAAGAAGAGTGATACGTCTATCACAGTGATTTATCATGCTATGTCTCTGACTGTACTGTATCAGTATCACTAAGATGAGTGATAGTCTATCACAGTGATTTATCATGTTATGTCTCTGACTGTACTGTATCAGTATCACTAAGATTGAGTGATATGACTATCACAGTGATTTATCATGTTATGTCTCTGACTGTACTGTATCAGTATCACTAAGATGAGTGATATGACTATCACAGTGATTTATCATGTTATGTTTCTGACTGTACTGTACAAAAAAAAACAATTATGAAAAAAATCAGTTTGCCTAAAGTGCTACCTTAAATGCAAAGGGTACAATCGAAATATTGCCCAAGATGGTGATATATAACAGATAATAATAATTAAGTTGTTGTTTTATAAGAGATGAAGGTTGGTTTATGGTGTTTAACATCACTTTCAACAATATTTCAGTTATATCGTATTGGTCAGTTATATTGGTGGAGAAAACCACCGACCTGTCGCGCGTCACTGACACACTTTAGAAACTATTGTACCTGGAGAAAACCACTGACCTGTCGTGCGTCACTGACACACTTTAGAAACTATTGTACCTGGAGAAAACCACTGACCTGTCGCGCGTCACTGACACACTTTAGAAACTATTGTACCTGGAGAAAACCACCGACCTGTCGCAAGTCACTGACACACTTTAGAAACTATTGTACATGTAACACTTATTAATGATTTGAATATTTAAAGGATGTATTGACTCTTGTTTAATTAATTAATTTGTTTTTTGTATTGTTTTCAGGGATATTGTGTGGCCATTTACTTGGTAAAGAAATTATCATCTGATATACTGATGATGAGATTAAAACAGTTTGGAAATCGACATCCAGACCATACCAGAGCTTTAAGTAAGTTTTATTCTCTAAAATGAAACAAAATTGGTATAGATATTGACATATTTATTTTTATTGACGTGATTCTAATGTTGTTGTTTTTTATTTAGTCTTATTATAATGGACTTTTCTCTTATGGTTTCTGAGATAAAACAGTTCCAAGAGGCCAACACCTGAAATGAAAACTTTGTTATTCATGTGCCTCAACACTAATTTCAAAGGTGATGAAAAGTGATTTACATTTAAAAACAATTATTTGGATGAATTATATAGATGTTATAGTACATACCAAATGTTCATTTCTAGATTATTCACTGTAACACTTCCTGGTTGCTGATTAACATGGTCACAGCCACAGGTGTGAAATAATAATCTATATTGCTATGGTAACCAAAACAGGTAATGGATCACTAACTATTTATAGTGAAAGGTGAAATAAAGTGTGACTATAAAGAAGAAGAAAAAAGAAATGAAAACTACAAAACTTTTATCAACATATGTCTCACACATTTAAGCTGATAAAGCAAAAAGTTAATTTTCTTGTATATTCAAGAAGATTTTACTGCAGTTCCTCCAACAAGAGTCGTGCTGGTTGTCAGTTACACTTGTTCACTTTTATAGCAATTAAAAAACTTCAATCCATAAACCCATTTCAAGACAATCTGATATTCTTGTTAGTAATTGCTTTTTATCGTCATCATTATGATTGAAATCTTGTTCAATTAATATTAAACAACAATCAATCAGTCAGTGAATATTGGAACCATATTCCTTTATACTACAGATAGTTCATTTAACTCATGATAACCCAACAATGTCAAGGGGGTTGTCATGGTTGTGATCGCATGGTAGTTGGATTTACAACTATCTGTGCAATCAGTGCCAATCACCCACTAAAGTTGTGAGGTCGAATCCTGCTTATGGCGAGGTGTACTCAATATAACATTGTGTGATTTAGTTTGTCAGTGATTTGCGACAGGTCAGTGGTTTTCTCCAGGTACTCTGGTTTCTTCCACCAATAAAACTGACTGTCACGATATAACTGAACTATTGTTGAAAGTGGCATTAAACACCATAGTCCTAACCCAACAATGGCCTGATTTGGTCTCAAATAGAGAGTAATACATGTATTAAGGTTGTTTAGAGGTTGGATATATCATTAAATAAAATTGAAGACCCATATGTCTTAAAGGATTCTTTTTTTGTGCAGTTGCTAAGTTTATTTTAGAAATGACATTATTAGTATGATAATGTATTGACATGTATAATATGTTAAGTTTTGGTATAGCCTTCATATAATCTAATTCTTGTCTTTTACAGTCAAAGAAAAATTACAAAGTGATCCTGATAGTGAAATCGACACAACTAGTCTCAGAGTGTCTCTAATGTGTCCTGTAAGTTAGATAACTAGTCTCAGAGTGTTGCTAATGTGTCCTGTAAGTTAGATAACTAGTCTCCGAGTGTCTCTAATGTGTCCTGTAAGTTAGATAACTAGTCTCAGAATGTCTCTAATGTGTCCTGTAAGTTAGATAACTAGTCTCTAATGTGTCCTGTAAGTTAGATAACTAGTCTCAGAGTGTCTAATGTGTCCTGTAAGTTAGATAACTAGTCTCAGAGTGTCTCTAATGTGTCCTGTAAGTTAGATAACTACTCTTAGTGTGTCTCTAATGTGTCCTGTAAGTTAGATAACTAGTCTCAGAATGTCTCTAATGTGTCCTGTAAGTTAGATAACTAGTCTCAGAGTGTCTCTAATGTGTCCTGTAAGTTAGATAACTAGTCTCAGAGTGTCTCTAATGTGTCCTGTAAGTTAGATGACTAGTCTCAGAGTGTCTCTAATGTGTCCTGTAAGTTAGATAACTAGTCTGTGTCTCTAATGTGTCCTGTAAGTTAGATAACTAGTCTCAGAGTGTCTCTAATGTGTCCTGTAAGTTAGATAACTAGTCTCTAATGTGTCCTGTAAGTTAGATAACTAGTCTCAGAATGTCTAATGTGTCCTGTAAGTTAGATAACTAGTCTCAGAATGTCTCTAATGTGTCCTGTAAGTTAGATAACTAGTCTCAGAGTGTCTAATGTGTCCTGTAAGTTAGATAACTAGTCTCAGAGTGCCTCTAATGTGTCCTGTAAGTTAGATAACTAGTCTCAGAGTGTCTCTAATGTGTCCTGTAAGTTAGATAACTAGTCTCTAATGTGTCCTGTAAGTTATATAACTAGTCTCTGAGTGTAATGTGTCCTGTAAGTTAGATAACTAGTCTCTAATGTGTCCTGTAAGTTAGATAACTAGTCTCAGAATGTCTCTAATGTGTCCTGTAAGTTAGATAACTAGTCTCAGAGTGTCTCTAATGTGTCCTGTAAGTTAGATAACTAGTCTCAGAGTGTCTCTAATGTGTCCTGTAAGTTAGATAACTAGTCTCAGAGTGTCTCTAATGTGTCCTGTAAGTTAGATAACTAGTCTCTAATGTGTCCTGTAAGTTATATAACTAGTCTCTGAGTGTAATGTGTCCTGTAAGTTAGATAACTAGTCTCAGAGTGTCTAATGTGTCCTGTAAGTTAGATGACTAGTCTCAGAGTGTCTCTAATGTGTCCTGTAAGTTAGATAACTAGTCTGTGTCTCTAATGTGTCCTGTAAGTTAGATAACTAGTCTCAGAGTGTCTCTAATGTGTCCTGTAAGTTAGATAACTAGTCTCTAATGTGTCCTGTAAGTTAGATAACTAGTCTCAGAATGTCTAATGTGTCCTGTAAGTTAGATAACTAGTCTCAGAATGTCTCTAATGTGTCCTGTAAGTTAGATAACTAGTCTCAGAGTGTCTAATGTGTCCTGTAAGTTAGATAACTAGTCTCAGAGTGCCTCTAATGTGTCCTGTAAGTTAGATAACTAGTCTCAGAGTGTCTCTAATGTGTCCTGTAAGTTAGATAACTAGTCTCTAATGTGTCCTGTAAGTTATATAACTAGTCTCTGAGTGTAATGTGTCCTGTAAGTTAGATAACTAGTCTCTAATGTGTCCTGTAAGTTAGATAACTAGTCTCAGAATGTCTCTAATGTGTCCTGTAAGTTAGATAACTAGTCTCAGAGTGTCTCTAATGTGTCCTGTAAGTTAGATAACTAGTCTCAGAGTGTCTCTAATGTGTCCTGTAAGTTAGATAACTAGTCTCAGAGTGTCTCTAATGTGTCCTGTAAGTTAGATAACTAGTCTCTAATGTGTCCTGTAAGTTATATAACTAGTCTCTGAGTGTAATGTGTCCTGTAAGTTATATAACTAGTCTCTGAGTGTAATGTGTCCTGTAAGTTATATAACTAGTCTCTGAGTGTAATGTGTCCTGTAAGTTAGATAACTAGTCTCAGAGTGTCTCTAATGTGTCCTGTAAGTTAGATAACTAATCTCAGAGTGTCTCTAATGTGTCCTGTAAGTTAGATAAATTCATAATTCTGTCAATGTAACCAGAAAAAATAGGTTAACATGCCAGTCCAATGGTCACCGTTAACTTCTCTATAGAACTGTCAAATGGAACCAAACTTAGCATGATGATCATTGGGATGAAGAGATCCTGAAGTCTACTACAAATAAATTTTATCTGATTTGGGGCTAATTAGGGAGGTGGGAGGGTGAAATAAATGTAAAAAATTCATCATGAGATTAGGAATTTAGTATCAAGGGGTCTCAAGTTTGATGTAGGCAGCAGTTAAGAAAATTTAACAAAAACCGAGTAAATTGGTTTTTCATGACTATGTCACCTTTCTCCATTGGTGCATAAAAAAACCAAAAAGAGTTTTAAATCTGGTATGAGGAAACCTGAAAAATAGAAAATAATTTTAAGGAAAATGAAATTGTATGATCCCTATTATTATGTCAACTTCGTTGTGATTGTCACAAAAAAATATTTTATGAACCAGCAATGGAAACACCATTGTTTGAAAAATTAAGATTTTTTGTGTTATGAAAAATTGAAAAATTAAGATTTTTTTTGTGTTATGAAAAATCTCTAATCCAATTAAATATGTAGATATTAATATGAATAAAGAAGAACAAAATACAATATAAAACAACAAACAAACAGAAAGCAAATTTACTATGGCATAAGAAACATTTGTTGATTTGACATTAATTTTGATTTTTTCAGCTTGGTAAAATGAGAATGAGTATCCCTATTCGGGCGAGCTCTTGTACACATTTACAGTGCTGTGATGCGATGATATTTCTAATGATGAACGAGAAAAAGCCAACCTGGATGTGTCCTGTGTGTGATAAACTTGCTCCATTCCATAAATTGATTATAGACGGGTAATTAAATAGTTTTAATAAAATTTAGATAACAAATTTGGCAATTCACATTATTTGTAAAGTAATTTGTTTACCTCATTTCTGAGAAGATGAAAGAAAATATAAAAATCTTAATCTAATTGAACATAAAAGGAAATTTGGTCTGATACAACCAGTGGGGATAGTTAGGATATTATTGAAAATGTCAAAAAGCCTGTTTCTCAGTAATCGCTCGACTGATTAACCCAAACTATAAATGGATGATAATTGGATGGCCTTTGAACAGTTTTGTGTTGATTTATAAAGTAAGATGGTGTCACTACCTGACATATTTTTAGGATAGGAAGATAAGATTAGAAACCTTATTAACTATACAACCAAGCTTCCAACTTTTATGTTTAAAAGAAGTCCTGTTTGATAGTACAATCAAAACTGCCTTGATTGGCACCTTTATATAGCAGTCTATAAAGGTCTTATTTTACCCATTTAAGGACAGTACAATCAAACCTGCCTTGATTGGCACCTTTATATAGCAGTCTATAAAGGTCTTATTTTACCCATTTAAGGATAGTACAATCAAACCTGCCTTGATTGGCACCTTTATATAGCAGTCTATAAAGGTTTTATTTTACCCATTTAAGGATAGTACAATCAAACCTGCCTTGATTGGCACCTTTATATAGCAGTCTATAAAGGTCTTATTTTACCCATTTAAGGACAGTACAATCAAACCTGCCTTGATTGGCACCTTTATATAGCAGTCTATAAAGGTCTTATTTTACCCATTTAAGGATAGTACAATCAAACCTGCCTTGATTGGCACCTTTATATAGCAGTCTATAAAGGTCTTATTTTACCCATTTAAGGATAGTACAATCAAACCTGCCTTGATTGGCACCTTTATATAGCAGTCTATAAAGGTCTTATTTTACCCATTTAAGGATAGTACAATCAAACCTGCCTTGACTGGCACCTTTATATAGCAGTCTATAAAGGTCTTATTTTACCCATTTAAGGATAGTACAATCAAACCTGCCTTGATTGGCACCTTTATATAGCAGTCTATAAAGGTCTTATTTTACCCATTTAAGGATAGTACAATCAAACCTGCCTTGATTGGCACCTTTATATAGCAGTCTATAAAGGTTTTATTTTACCCATTTAAGGATAGTACAATCAAGCCTGCATTGACTGGCACCTTTATATAGCAGTCTATAAAGGTTTTATTTTACCCATTTAAGGATAGTACAATCAAACCTGCCTTGATTGGCACCTTTATATAGCAGTCTATAAAGGTCTTATTTTACCCATTTAAGGATAGTACAATCAAACCTGCCTTGATTGGCACCTTTATATAGCAGTCTATAAAGGTCTTATTTTACCCATTTAAGGATAGTACAATCAAGCCTGCATTGACTGGCACCTTTATATAGCAGTCTCTAAAGGTCTTATTTTACCCATTTAAGGATAGTACAATCAAACCTGCCTTGATTGGCACCTTTATATAGCAGTCTATAAAGGTCTTATTTTACCCATTTAAGGATAGTACAATCAAACCTGCATTGACTGGCACCTTTATATAGCAGTCTATAAAGGTCTTATTTTACCCATTTAAGGATAGTACAATCAAACCTGCCTTGATTGGCACCTTTATATAGCAGTCTATAAAGGTCTTATTTTACCCATTTAAGGATAGTACAATCAAGCCTGCATTGACTGGCACCTTTATATAGCAGTCTATAAAGGTTTTATTTTACCCATTTAAGGATAGTACAATCAAACCTGCCTTGACTGGCACCTTTATATAGCAGTCTATAAAGGTTTTATTTTACCCATTTAAGGATAGTACAATCAAACCTGCCTTGATTGGCACCTTTATATAGCAGTCTATAAAGGTCTTATTTTACCCATTTAAGGATAGTACAATCAAACCTGCCTTGATTGGCACCTTTATATAGCAGTCTATAAAGGTCTTATTTTACCCATTTAAGGATAGTACAATCAAGCCTGCATTGACTGGCACCTTTATATAGCAGTCTATAAAGGTCTTATTTTACCCATTTAAGGATAGTGCCTATAATTTTAACCTGTATATAAAGGCAACTGCTCATAAAGGACACATTTTCAGGTTCCCTTGAGTGCCTTTGATATACAGGTTTGACTATTTGTTTTTGGTCCTGAAATGTATTGGGGGGGAAAAAATGGGGATTTATCACTCAATGGTTGTGGGCAATCTAACCAATCAGTTCTTGGTGTGTTTTTACGTGGGATAGGTACAATAAAGCAGCAGGATTAAACTGTTTAGTAGGATCATCAGGATTAAACTGTTTAGTAGGATCATCAGGATTAAACTGTTTAGTAGGACCATCAGGATTAAACTGTTTAGTAGGATCATCAGGATTAAACTGTTTAGTAGGATCATAACACTCACAAATCAATAGTTGAATAGTCAAACTAAGAACAGCAATAAATAAATTGCAGAGTTTGCTTCAACTCAATAAAACCATTTACGTTATTTATAAATTTGAATTTTGATGATCGATTGATTGGTGTTGCTGCCAACTTTTATCAGTATTTCAGCTATATCGTGGCTAGAACGTATTTTATAAATTAATTTCTTCAACTACAAGATTCTAAGAAATAATAAAGTTTGAGGTGACTAGTACTAAATTATTATGTTTAATATACAGTTTCTTTAATGAAGATCTTTTTCTCTCCAGATTATTTGTAGAAATTTTAAAACAGGCACCAGATGTAAATGAAATACAGTTCAATCAAGATGGAAATTGGACTCGACTAAATACAAAGAAAGAAACACATGTGATAGCTAGTCCTGTAGTTAAAAGTACACGACCAGCAGTCTCAGAACCCAGTGGTAAGTGTAAGTTAACAATTTCTGAAACACCACATTATTTATGTGTGAACTCTGTCACATTGTAAATTTAAGAAGGAGTTAAAAGTTTGTATGTGAAAGGGTAATTTTTCTAGTTGATAGACTCATACAAAATCGTATGTAATTCTTATTACACCATTTAAGAGTAACAACACCACTTTATAAAACTTAAATGCATGGCGGTGTACAAGAGTCAGCCATTTTGACCCTGATACTATTTTTTACAAGCATTCACTTCAGATGAAATAATAATTGTGTTTTAATTTAAAATCAATTAGGCCAAACAAACAAAATTATTAGCTTCTCAGGCCAATTTCCAAAAAATTTTATGAGGCACCTTTTTTTTGTTGCTCTGATAATCAGTGTTGGTTCAAATGCGGAAGTGGACACAATTTTGTTTTCCCCAATGTAAAAACGATCAATGCGGCAGTAAAAACACACACACGGCGGTGCCTGAGAAGCTAACAATTAATTTTTTTTGGCCTTGTATTAATTTCTTACACGAAAAGAGCATTTATTAAAAAACAAAATGATATATATTTAATTGAACTTTTATTTGACTTTGTATGTTAATGATTCTCCCTTTCATTAGTGTTACAATTGTCCATGTTATTTATAATACAATTGTTTGCTTAATTTTTTTTATACTTTTTCAGACTTATGTTATTCTTATTTGTTATTTTAATATTTTTCTCACCAATCTATGGTAGAATGTATCTAAATTATTGATTTTTTGTTTTAATTTTTTTTTTTAAACTTTGTTTAAATGTGTGTAAATTTTTGATGTCATTTTTCAGATATATTTTAAATGCTCACATGAGAATATATTCATTTTATGACATAGATACCTGTCTAAAACTGAGATTTCCCAGTGAAAGAAAAACGTTTTATACTTGACAGCCTGAGGTCACAGAACCAATGTCGTTACAATTGAAAATAACATCGAGTGTGAGACAATGAAAAACAAGTTCCTATATGAAACGTCTTCTAAGTGTAAACAAAAATTTAAAATCTGTGTACTAAATATTGGAATGACTTTTGTTTGTTTGGTGGTGTTTAATGCCACTTTTAACAATATTTCAGTTATTGTGGCAGTAAATTTTATTGATGGAGGAAACCTGAGAAAACCACTGACCTGTCTCCAGTCACTGACAAACCTTATCACATAATGTTGTATGCCTCGCCGTGACCGAGATTCGAACTCACAACATCAGTGGTGATGGGCACTGCTTGCATAGGTAGTAGTGGATCCAACTACCATACGATCATGACCATGACAGCCCCTGTAATTACTTTTGCATTCCTTATATCAAGCATAAATCATAAGTAGTGAAACAATGCAGTAATTAGCGAATGCATGTTTTCCTATGGGAATATGAATAGATGCTTTTTCTTAGTAATTACAAACATGATTGAGGTCAATCTGTCCATGAATGATCCCTTACATTGTTGGCATATTTATGTGAGGAGGAAGCCCTTATCAATATATCCAACTATATGCCAGTTTATAAGATAATAATCAGGGCAGGGCTCTTGTAAACCTCTGGTTTAATAACTCGGTTAACAATATTAGAATGATTTTATTAATTATAATCATGTGTGATTAGAAAAAAGAATTTTGGATTGATATGTTTTAATCTGTCCTTTATTAATTAGGATTATTTTTTTCAGGTGCATCACCAGTAAAGAAACCAAAAATGGACGTGATTGATCTGACACTTGACAGTGACGAGGATGATGAGGGATCACGAACACCAGAACCAGCTCCTTCCAACACAAGTTCAAGTAGTCCTAGGGTAATCAGCCTTGATTCTCCGACACCTGTCAATTCAACAATCTCTTCAGACTCACCGATGTTATCGTCGCCAGGGTCAAATATTGGATCTCAGTCTCCAGCATCCAGTTCAGCATCAGGTTCACCGATGTCAAATAAAGGGTTATCCCCAAGTAAATCCCCTTATCGACCATCATCAGTGTCCTGTTCTCTTTCTCCTGTTTCTTCAGATGGAACCATCCCTAACCCTCCATCACCTTCAGTGCCGATTATACCAGCATCTATCAGTTTTCCTACAAACTTTCAACCACAACCAACTCAGTTAAGATCACCACTTGGTGCACGGATATCACCTATTTCACCTCCAACATCTGTATCAATGTATCCACCCTCCTTTTCCATGCCTCATCCAACACCTGTCTCCATGCCAACAGTTCAGCCACCATACAGTCATTATTCAAACATGAACAATTACGCTCCAGAATTAGATCGTGAAATTGAGGACTTTATTCGTGGTATTGTTTGGGATCCTACTTATCGGTAATGTTACAAAGATGTTTTGTGTTTTTATTTATTTATTTAAATGAAATTGTAAAAGACCACAACGAGCTTCAAACAGACGCCAACAAAATATTACTAGTCATCAGTCTATGAGTTGTTTTTTTTTTTAAATCTTGTGACACTTCAGATGGAAGTTTTTTTTTTTCATGTTTTTAAACAAAAATAAACGAAAACTCATTTTCCGAGTTCATCTAAATAAGCAATATTCTTCTATTTTAATTAAAAATGTGAAGGATCACTTTTTATTTCTAGTGGTAAATATGTTATTTTACATTTTTTTTCACCTGTGAAATAATTTTTAACTTTTTGTTAACTTTTAAATTTAAATTAAAAGTTGTAAATATGTTGCCAGAGATCTAAGAGAAAAATGTGTATTGTGAAAAAAATAAAGTTATAAATTTTGAGTACAATTGTATTTGATGCAATGGAAAACATTTAATTTTTAAACTGTTTTAAGGCTATTTTGCAAATCTGTTGGAATAACAATGCTTAGAAAACACATTATTATCTTGGATTTCACATTTACTGAACAAAGATTTTTTAAAGTTTTATTTTCTCTTTGTTGCTGTTAAACAAATTCTGGCATTTGGGTATAACTTTATTTCCATGCACTAAAATTACATACAGATGAACAATGCTGAAATGAATTTTATAATAATTTATTCCTGTGTAGTTATTTGGGATAAATGGTTTTACATTTTTTGTTAAGTTTATAATATTTCATTGTTAAAGGAATAGTGTCTACAATTTGAGTTTTTTCTTCTGTAATTTTTTTTGCTGTGAATTTGCAGTTTATACATCGCAAAGATAAAAGTTTTACGAGAATATTGGTTGAAAATTGTGCTATTAATCAGTAATTAGGCATGACCTACATAGTCATTGACTGTCTTTGCAGAGAGTTTGTCAAATGACGTCAGCAGTATTTATCTATAGTCTGGGAACGGAATGCAATTATTAGTTTACAACTTGTGATCTTAAGAACAATAAGAATAAGAACGACGTTAATCAGTCATGCTGGTGCTCTTTGTTGATTCTTCTTTTATTGTTCCTTGACAAAACTTGCAATGTTCACTATTTTAGCTGAATCTGAAATTTCACGTGGGAATTAGGAGTAGTTTTGCATTTTACCCCTTTTTCTAGATCAATTAACTGTACTTCTGCGGAATGGGAACTCAAGTGAAGCGAGATAGGAATATTCATGAGATATTTTTGGGAGGACAGAAACGATTTCCGTATGATTTCATGAAATAAATCAAAATAGGCTGATTTTTTTTATTTTTCCTAGGTCTATTTGGTATTTATTTTTATTCCATGTTAAGTTCTTTATGTCGAAAAATATTCCAAATTGTAGACACTAGATGTTTAACTGAAAGTAAATATTTTATATGATATGAAAATCAGGGATCCATTATTAATATTTATAAAAAGAATAACATGAGAATTTTTCTTTTTATCATCAATGCTGTTCATCATATTATTAATTTCAAAGCAATATTTGTTTTCAAATTCATATTTTATCTTGATTTAAACAAAATTGATATTGATTTCCTATATTATTATTCCATTATTGGTTTAAAAATATAAAGAACTAGAATATAACATGTCTAAGAGAGAGTGGCCTTTTTCTCTTTTTTTCGTCTGTATTTAAATTGAAATAAGACAATAATCTTAAGTGCCTTTTACTATTTGAAACATCCTTGTGGTACAACAATATCATTGTTATATTACTATTTGTTTTTGAACTGATGGACATGGTCAAAGTTGAAGGCTGTTTCATGACACAGTTTTCTTCTCATATAACTACCTGATAATTTTGATTTTGAACATTTTTAGCTCACCTTGCCAAAGGCAATGTGAGCTTTTGCCATCACTTGGCGTCCGTCGTCCGTTAACTTTTCACATTTTAATCTTCTCCTCTGAAACCCCCTCAGCCAAATGAACTGGAACTTGGTAGGAAGCATCTATAGAAGGTCCTCTCTAAAGATTGCACATTTTGTCCCGATCCATTAACAAACATGGTCGCCACAGGCAATTCTTGTTTCTGATTGGCCGATTTTTAAAAATCTTCTCCTCTGAAACCATCAGCCATATGAATTGAAACTTGGTAGGAAGCATCCATAGAAGGTCCTCTCTAAAGATTGCACATTTTGTCCCGATCCATTAACAAACATGGCTGCCACAAACAATTCTTGCTTCTGATTGGCCGATTTTTTTAAATCTTCTCCTCTGAAACCGCTTGGCCAAATGAACCGAAGCTTGGTAGGAAGCATCTATGGAATGTCCTCTATGAAGATTGCTCATTTCGTCCCGATCGGTTAGCAAACATAGCTACCACCGAAACTTGGTAGGAATCATCTATGGAATGTCCTCTATGAAAATTGCTCATTTCGTCCTGATCGGTTAACAAACATGGCTACCACCGAAACTTGGTAGGAAGCATCTATGGAATGTCCTCTGAAGATTGCTCATTTCGTCCCGATTGGTTAGCAAACATGGCCACCACATGCAATTCTTGTTTCTGATTGATCGATTTCTAAAAAATCTTCTCCTTTGAAACTGCTTAGCCATATGAACCGAAACATGGTAGGAAGCATCTACATGTATGGAAGGTTCTGTATTAAGTTTCCTCAAAGCAGAATGAAAGGTGAGCGACACAGGCTCAGTGGGCTGAGCCTCTAGTTTATTTTATTTAAAAAAAAAAATTCTAAATCCTTCATGAATTCCTTCATACACTTTTCAAACAGATTCTATTTGATGATGAATTTTGCCTAATGATGATCATTATTAGTAAAATTTGGTCAGGGGAAGTCTTTGTTGACTTGCTCCAGTTTTAGCATGCTGTGCCCAGCATAGCTCTTTATTTTTATTTGAGAACTGTGACAAATGGTATTCCACTCACCACCATGTCCATCTAGACCAGAACCTTATGATTGTGACAACTTATGATGTATAATACAGAATCAATCAGCATTACACGACATTTTTATTGTAAAATCATTTAAAAATATTTTTTTTGCATTCAAATATTCATCTTAGTAATATTCATACAAATGTACTTTAAAATTCTAAAAGTTCAAGTACAAAGTGTCCATGACCAGAACTTTTAGAGAAATAAAACATCAATAATATGATATAAGTAGAATGGTTGGAATATTTTCATTATTCTACATGTAACTGATAAAAAAAAATCAAAGATTCAATTTTTATTTAGCTCATTTATGAAATTTTTTGTTTATTCCAAAATGCATATTTCCAAATCCAAAATTTTATTTAAAAAAAAAAGAAAGAAATTATTTAAAAAGGAATGCTCATTATTCAGTACAGACTTGGGACCAGTTCAGCATTTTAAAACTTTTTCAACTTGAACATTGAACATATAGTATCATGTACAAATGATTTACAATGCCTAAAAATCTTTGACTTATCTAAATCTTGACATAAGGGCTTAGAATTGAGAATTACGATTTTGAACATCCAGATATTTTCTGCATAGTTACGTCCCCTCCCATCTGGGAGGAGATATATTGTTTTTGTCCTGTCAATCACAAAAGTTTGTATGTGCAACTCCTCCTTCATTTTAAATGAGAATTCCTCAAAACTTTGTAAGCTTCCATATTACTATATCAAGATTTGCATATCATGGCAATGTGATAGGATAATTATTGAAGGCATTATTGCCCTTTTTGACTAAGACTTATTTCATCAGATGCAAGTATAATATGCATGCTTAGAAGGTAATTGTTCACCAGACTTGATATTTTTTGTCTGTGCACCATTTAAAAACATTTAGCTTGGCAAAACATGATGCATACAACCTCAAAGCATTTTATGTTTGATAACAAAAGAACAACAACAAATTTAATAAATTCTTTTTAGTGGCAATTATCAAAATGTAGTTTATTGTGGGAGGTCTATGATGTGTTGTCCATCACAATTCATGTAGTATAGATGATGACTCTATTAAAACAAATACTGTTATGTAATAACTGTATAATGTTTATTGGTAAATGTATTGATGATTGATGCTATCAAGACTTCCAGTATTATCAAAATCAGAGACGAGCCATCATCATCGTCATGGTTATTTATTTTTATGCATGTAAACATTACTTACATCAATTTGTGTATCTTCTAAACTGCATGTATCATCAGTGCATATTTGCTCTTGTGCGTAATACTACTAAATATTAACATCATATTTGGGTACGATTCATAACACGATCTACATTTTGTGTATTTAGGTTAATATAATTTTATCATTTTCAGTTACAAACCATCTTCTCATTCATTATCTTACTTGACCACAAACATTTTGTAATTGTAAATTGGTAAAACGGGTTTACCATCTATTGTCATATTCAAGTGTACATATGTTTGCTAATCACTGATAATTTTATTTCCATTCTCTGAAACTTGGAACCCTTTTTTCATAGGACAGTCCCAATATTAACTTGTTATTATTTGGGTAGGGAGGAGACTCTAGTCTCTAGTCAATTTGATATTTTTGTATTGGTAGATTTTAGAGGAGCCAACTTGCTATCATTTTAAACTGAATTATTGTGTGTTTGTACACAGTAACTTTATGCTTTGTTTAAATTTACTTGGAAATTTAAAAAGCAAATTGTTGGAACCTAATACAAGTGAAATTATTATATTTATATAAGTTCTGTATTGTTTGTTTATCAATAGCTTAAAAATGTTTCAAATACCGGTAGCAAAGTAGAGCTCATGTTCATTCTTGACAATATATACACTTTTTATATAATGACCAAAATAATTCACCTTCAACAAAGCACAACTAGAAGACATTTAAAAAAAATTAATTCTAGTTTATTATGAAAAAGAAAAGGAAAAAAATCAAATTCTGCTTAAAACCTGAATTCTATACAAGGAAATTGTATAATGCTGAAATACGTTATTCAATTTTTAAGTTCTTGATTCAAGATTGCTCATCTAATGGTGGCCATCTTAGTCATATAGATAGTATATCATCTGTTGACTGTTGATCACTGCTCCTTTCTTTTCCATGAGTTTGTATTGACGTAATGATTTAATAATATTTATTTAATTTAAATACATTTGTAGTATTATCTTGTTTATCTTTTGTGTTCTTGTTTGTTTATCATTCAAATCCCATTTATTTATTTCACACAAAAAGTTGTCACAATGAAAATGTACGTGTGTAAGTCTGTTTAAGAAGGATGAGAGATTGTATATTTGTGTGTTAAATGGTGGAATTATTTAAATATTGTATATATTTGTAAATAGTATTGTTCAAAAAGTCATGGTCATTAAAACTTAAAACTATTTGGTTGTTTATTTTACTTCAAAAAAGAACAACATGAACTAATGGTCTCCTGAGTAAATGAAAAGCAACTTATATCAAATCCAAGATTAAAAATCTGTAGATAAGGTACACAAATACATAAGAGCAGTAAGGCACTGATTTGTTATTTGTTTTTACTAATCCTTTGTTTTACCACAAATACAGCCATTTAATGCCATTTTCTATTTTAACCAAGTTTTAATTCAGGAAATAATGATTACAAATCATTACAGATAATTAAGTTGATATAAAGATAAATTTCAAGATTGTATTATTAACAGATCTGATTAACATAAATTGGATATTTGTTGGATTTAAAAACATTTTTTATTATATAAAACAAAATTATTAAGATCCAGCTAACATCTAATGTTAATTAGATTTATTTTTAACTGTCAGAGCCATCATGGTCGTGGTCATATGGTAGTTGGATTTATTACTACCTATGCAATCAGTGCCTATCACCACTAACTTTGTGAGTTCGAATTCCAGTTATGGTGAGATGTAGTCGATACAACATTATGTGATAAACTTTGTCAGTGACTTACGGCAGGTCGGTGGTTTTCTCCATTTCCTCCACCAATAAAACTGACCGCCACAATATAACTAAAATGTTGTCGAAAGTGGCATTAAATACCATAACTCTAACCCCATTATTAACTGTCAAAGTTTCACTTTTCTAAGTTTTACTGATTCATAAAGTTTAAGGAGTTGATAAAAAAACAATTATGATATACCTCCGGTATATTTTTTTCTTGGATTTGGTATAAAACTTTTTACCCAGTCCAACAAAGAACAAATTAACATGACACTTCACTTGGTATCCATGTCAGTATATCCTACACTAAAGTTATAAACCTACTCATGAATTGTACTATACAATGTATTTAGTCTTAATGTCCACTGTGGACATGGAGCTACCCTTAATTAATAAGTTTGTTTTAGTCCTAATGTTAAAGTAAGAATCTGATATCTTGACAATATTGATGGATTTATCTGCTCATAGGATTTGGTTTATGTTAAATAATAGGAGGTCTTCTTCATGGTTGGAAATGAAATATTGGTAGTACTAATATGTTCTGATCTGGTATCTGGGATGAAGAATCTTCTTGAATGACTGCTTGTTGTTTAACACGAAGCGAGCCATTTTTCAGCTATATCATGGGGCGAACAAGTTATATTTCAATAAGATGAAGATTTGCCCTTTGCACTAGACCAACACACTTATACATGTATATTTGGATTTTTATAGTGCTAGTTCCACTGGAGTGGACACATCATGATTATGAACCAATCATTCTTTGTACTGACTCCTTAATGCTGTATGGTTGTCCCAGAAACAATAAATGCCAATTTTATAGTCCTTGGTTCAAAAGAGCAATAAGTCAGATTTGTTATGCTTCTATAAATGGTGATAAATAATCCTACTGGACACATTACAAATTCAGAATTCACAGATTTTGTTTCATTTTGTAGTAAATATAATAAATTATTAAGTTGCCCATTATCAGCCCTCTACTTAAAGACCTGTAATTCATACAGTTGAGGTTAGCATCTCTGTTTACTGTATCAAGAATAATACTGGATCCACACTTGCTTTATACACTTATGCAGTTTATCATGCTGTGCTTGGTGTAGGCCTTTATTCGATAATATAAGTAAACTGCAGTTCTCAAATATCTTAGCCATGATCCAATTCATGCAGGGCTTGTTCTTTAAGAAGTCCTCTGGGTCAGTATTAGGAATTGTCCCTCACCCACTTTGTTCTACAAAATAAGTTTTTGGTTAGTTCTTCTTGTTTGAATGTCTTGTAGTTCTAAGCTGTTTAGTATAATTGGGATGCATTCCTCTCCTGGTATAAATTTTGCTGTTTGTTTTTGGATTCTTTCAAGTTTGTTGATATTGGTAGGTATGAAGGAGTCGCATACTATTGTATCATACTTCATCCTTGATTGTACAATCAAATATATTCTATCTAACATTCATGTGGCAATATGGCAGATTTCATTTTATGAAACCTAATGCTGAGTTTGCTTTTTTCTTTTTTCTCTACTTTGAATATATGGATGGTCCATTTATAATCTTCTGAAATGTGTAGCCCTATGTATGTAATAGTTTGTACTTGTATATTATTATTTAAAGTGTAAAATGTCTGGCTTTTACTTTTGATGGTTAAGATGTAACACTGTTTTGGCATTGAAACTATATCCCCTCATTTGCCCATGCTTCTAGGTTGTTGATGTCTTCTAAAGGATAATTTCATGGTTTTTTTTTATCGATCTGTAGAGTAGATAACCATCTGCAAACAGTCTTACTGAAGATTTCATTGCATCTGTGAGGTCGTTTATGTGACAACTTGGTTATGGTACAAGAACTTTCCTTTGCATCAGTCAGTTGTTTCTTCTTCTGATTGTTCTATCAACAACTACATTTGTACTTCCATTTCATATTCGTCAGGAACACATTTAGGCAGTTGTTTATTGATCCGCAAATTCTATATTCCATAGTAGCCCATTTCTCATACAAGTTTCTTGTGGTGCACTGTATTGAAGGCTTTGGAGAGGTCCAGGGTGACAATGTCCTTTTGTAGGCGGGCAGCATATGATTTCGTGAAATAAGTAGCTTAGTTAAATTGCTACGAATTAATATAATACACCAAGAGGGATACATCAATTTCCAATCGATTTCTGCTGGAAAAACAACAATTTTCGGTATTCTCCGTAGACATGACCACCAATCTATCCAAGTCATAGCCAAATGCTAAGAAAGAAAACGCGTTATAGGAACTTAAAAACGGATGTGCTTAGATGTATGCGTTTTGTCGTCCAAGTGTGTCTGTCAATAGTTTTTTAATATGATTCGACCCTTATAAAGTTTCATTTTCACCTGTTGACAGCATTTCAACAAGCGTGGTCTATTGTTGACACTACAACTTTTGGCAAGAAGAACATCCATATGTTTAACTGTACAAAATCGATCTCGACTTTTCATTCAGATCAGTAAACGGACAGGTTTATTTAATAATTTTTACACATCATGCATCTGTTTTATAGCTAAACACATTAAATAAATCCAAATTTCCATAAATATCCAACATCTTGGAAAAATGCGATCCTGGAATTTAGAGGAACGATGTGATTTAGAGGTGTAAGATATGTACCGTATATATATGTGTATAAAAGATCCTTCACAATATATTACCTCATTTTGTGCCAGACTTCCAATAGCTAGACCTGTGTGAATTTTGCAGTGATAATCCATCAACAATCTTCGAAATTATTCGAATCCTCGGTAATAGAGATCTAGTGGGATGGTTTGGTTCAAGGATAAATATTCGTTTTGATGGGCGGGGGTTTGGGGGTGGGGCTATGGATAAAAAAATATTTTAAGGGAGCAAAATGAAAGATTCTTCAGGGATGTGAATGTACCTCATAATTAGAAGCCATTTTGTGCTGCCTGAAGGTAAGTTTTTACTTATAACATTAGTTATTGTAAGGATAACATTTAATGTGATAGTGCGTCAAATGCCCCTAAATGTCCGCTAAACAAGTGTGTGTCCATCGTTCAAAAACTTGTCGAACTCTCAAACACTTCCACAATGTTATTTCCACCTGTTGCGAAAACGTTGTCGAAGTGTTTGAGCTGTGTCTTTGAAACGATTCAACATTTTGATTTAAAACATTTTCGAAACGTCAACTATTGCTGAAATCGTGTTGTTTAAAACAGGTGACAATGACACCTTATAATGGTCGAATCACCGACTTGCCTCACTTAGTCAACAACCCGGGTCCCTCTAACGCACATCTGGAGGTGTGCATTAGTATGTACTTGAAGTTGTTGTTTATTCCTAGCTTTAATTTTTGGAGAGAATATTACAAGAAGCTGTCAATCCACGGTGATCTAATAAGATAATCTACTTTCTAATGAGGGTAGTTAACACTTTGTAAATTCAACATGGTTGTTATTATGTTTTTGTGATTGGAAATCAAAGATGAACGCCACCACCGGACAAAGTTAAAATAGAACCATATGGAAAAATAAATATTTTTCTCAAAAACTAGAAACCTGTGTATGAATAATCACTGAATGGTTCCTTATAAAGGTTTCATTTTTACCGTGGGTCGGAAATCCAAGACGGTCGCATCCACAAGACAGATCTAACTTGTGACCCTGTCGATCGATATTTAAAATATATCTTAAATCACGGTTTCACTTGAATGTAAACTTGGCTTGAATGTTCCTTGGATAAGTGTTTTTTTTTATCCTCCTCGGTCGGTAATGTAATACAGCCGCCACCTCTGTTTAACATTAGAAACATGGAAACATCTTTTTTTCTTTTCATCAAAAATATATTTTATTGAACTCAAACTGTACATGAATAATCATTGGATGGTCCCTTGCAAAGTTTCCTTGTATTTTTTTGCAGTGAAGCGATAGTCCAAACATCACAAATGTAAATAAATAAAACTTTTACGACGTGTATCGATTGAAAACCATGCTATTATTACTAATTAGGCATGCAAATACACGGTTATTGACAGATAAATACTTATGACGTAATTTGAAAAATCTCTGCAAACAAATACCAAATCGTCAATATAAACAATGCAGTGATAAAATGCTCTATATATTATGCTTCGCACATGCATATTGCTGATCGCTACCTGAAACCACGAAGGAATAATAATAGGATGCGTCTGTGACTAGATTGTGTTTCATGCATCGTAATATTCCCCAACATAGTTTTATATTTCACCGGCATTATTTTATTACTAATAATCACATGATGTATGATTAGGTGAACAATTCAGGCTCGCAAGAATGAGCGAGTGATCGTTTAACGCCAATTTAGCAATTTTTCAGCTATATCATAGCGAGAACAAGTTAATTTTCAATGAGATGATGATGAGGTCCACTTTCTACTAGACCAACACGCTTAGTTGGGTTTTTATAGCGCTAGGTCATTGAAACAACAGTCCGCGAATAGACATGTCGCCCCACTCAGACACATCATCTTGATTCAGAGCCAACCAGTCTTTGCTCTTTCTCCTTAATGCTGCTTGCTTATAGGAGAAGCAACAAATACCAATTATAGTCTTTGGTTTGACCCGATCGGGACTCGAACACACTATTACACCGCACTCAAGGAGAGCATGCTAACCATTACACTACACTCGAGGAGAGCATGCTAACCATTACACTACACTCGAGGAGAGCATGCTAACCATTACACTACACTCGAGGAGAGCATACGAACCATTACACCACACTCGAGGAGAGCATGCTAACCATTACACTACACTCGAGGAGAGCATGCTAACAATTACACCACACTCGAGGAGAGCATGCTAACCATTACACCACACTCGAGGAGAGCATGCTAACCATTACACCACACTCGAGGAGAGCATGCTAACCATTACACCACACTCGAGGAGAGCATGCTAACCATTACACCACACTCCGAGGAGAGCATGCTAACCATTACACCACACTCGAGGAGAGCATGCTAACCATTACACTACACTCGAGGAGAGCATGCTAACCATTACACCACACTCGAGGAGAGCATGCTAACCATTACACTACACTCGAGGAGAGCATGCTAATTATTACACCACACTCGAGAAGAGCATGCTAACCATTACACCACACTCGAGGAGAGCATGCTAACCATTACACTACACTCGAGGAGAGCATGCTTACCATTACACCACACTCGAGGAGAGCATGCTAACCATTACACCACACTCGAGGAGAGCATGCTAACCATTACACCACACTCGAGGAGAGCATGCTAACCATTACACCACACTCGAGGAGAGCATGCTAACCATTACACCACACTCGAGGAGAACATGCTAACCATTACACCACCGGTACAATAAATACATTGTATATGGTTAATGCTGTAAATATAATACTGCTAACAATTAAACTAATATTTATATAATAATGTGGTCTTGTCCAGGTAATATGCCAAAATATTACCCAGGTCTGAGAAATATATTACCCGACCCTACCGGTAATATGTCTCTCAGACATCATTATTATACTGAGTGTCTAATTGTCCAGGTAATATGTCAAAATATTACAGTACCAAATATCACTACAGAAACTTACACGAAGTATAATAATAGATGTTAACAATTTTCACAATAATATTTATTTTGTTCTTTTCACTAATAAATTATTATATAGTAGGTTTTGTAGTACCGGGTATTCTATTAGTTGTATCTATACAATGAGCGTATTTTGTCATCTTTTAACAGGGAACATGTAATGTGGTAGTAAGAAAGTTCATATTTGATATAAATTCTGCGTTTTTAATCAAAAGTAATATCACAGCAGAACTACTTTTCTTTGCAGGCTTTACAGATGTCGCCCATGGATATTGTATTAGAAGAGATCCAATGTACAAGTGAATATTATGATGACGTGTTGGATCTAACTATGTAGCATTATGAATGAACTCGGGTCAAAGTCCACAACATTTCAATTAGTATACGGTCTATTTGACCTGGCATTATTTGATTTGCAACATTATTTAAGCTGCTGCAAAATAATCGTTGTATATATTATATTTATTCTGTGATAAAATGAATTTAGTTAACTCTGGGTTGTTTTTCTTTATCTGGTTGTCTTGTGAATAGCGCGAGTTGTAGCCCTTTGAACGAAAACTGGCACTGACTGCATTGTCACGGTTACTCATTTTTCCAAATGCACACCGTGCGACAGTCTCTGGATTTTACGCAATACTCGACAGAGGTTTTCGTAACAATTGGCATGTTTGAAGTATCAGTTTTGTCCTCTTCAAAGGATTAAACATTTAACAGATTGATTGTAAATACAGAGGACCATGAGCCAGTTTACAAGAACGCTTTACGGACGCAATGAACTGGACAGACAAAAGATCAACACCGAGTAAAATTATACGACAAATAAAATTATTGGAGAACCAAAGTCGCCTAAAATATGTAAGGTCTCCTATTCTGTGATTGGAAGTCGTCGTTACAACGCCTAACTCTCAAAATGCAGCCTTGACAAATTGCATTTTTTCATGTAATTACATTTCAATATCATATAAATGACATGTTACATAATATTTAAACTTTAACAGGACGGCTAAGCAGTGGTTATTAGTTGCTCAATTCTTCAATCACTCTCTAACTGTATCTATGAGGCACCATTTTACTATTTATTCTCCTTTTATTATATCTAAAAATATATTTCCTGGTATCAAAAACTTGATAGTAATTGTGAATATATCCCGAAAGTAACTATTTCTACAAAAAAAAAATCTGCATGTGACAAACGAGATTAAATTGACAACTTTCCAATTGTAAGCTTGCCATTATTTGTATAAACATTTCATCCGGAGCTGCATGCAGAGTTTATAAATGTATATCTCAATTAATAGGATATATTTGTATTAGTTACCTATACTTGTATCCAAAACGATTTCATTTCCATATCAGATGACGTTTGTGTTGTTTAACAGTAACGCGACGGGTGCCACTAATGGAGCTTACTTCACCTCCAGTTTTTAATAGGGTTCACACAGTTCAATCCTTAGTATTCTTCACTGTGTACAATCGCGTACGGCAACGGTTGTTTGGTTTCACTTCCGGTTAGCTAGGAAGGACGTCAGGACACGAGAGGTGGACACAATTTTTGAAAATTTTGTTATCTAGAAATGAATTGATAACCCAATCATTACACTTGTCTTTTTCTAGATATAGTTTTGCGTCAAAACACATTCAATGTTAAGCCCATTATTACAAATGGTATGAAAAAACACGGGAGATGGTGGTGTTGGTGATCATTTTCATAGATTTTTGCGTGGTTTTCCTCGATTTTGTGCTCCTATTTGATATATTTCATCTTTTTATTGATTCTGCATTTAGATTAATATGTTCCCTACCTTTGTACCTATCCTATCATTGACGATTCCTACAAATTATCGCTTGTCATCTCAGTTTTTGTCAGTGGGTTTAAAAGTCGGTGTACGTGTTTGGTTAATGCAAAAATATTTGTTTGCAACGGTTTGGTAATGCAAAAGTGTACCATATGCCATCATGGTATGCATAGAAAAATTCGAAAATTCGATTTCAACTGCAGTATGCCACAACAATTCGATATAATCTTAATCAGGGACATCGATAGTTATCTTTGGGCATTACTCTGTACGTGTAGAGATAAAAAAAAAAAAACATACACAATATCCTTTCTTTCTCATGATGAAAAAACACCAAAAACCAAAAACCAACATTTTTATTATCATATTCTCAATTCCATCTTTACATTAAAGGCTACATAGATTTTGGCCATACATAAGACGTTTAAACGCCATGGTGTCTTTTTAACAGCATCCCAGAAGTAGTAATGCCTTCCTCTTACAAGACACCCGATGAGTGTCTTGACTTCCTGTATGTGCAAAAACGAAAAATCAGTGAATCCATATTTCATTTCATTTCATTTCATACTAAGATTTGAGTAATGAACCAACCATGCGTCATAAATATTTGACGATGTCACCTTTATTCTTAGGTCCACTCGTGAACCTTAACCATTTACCATGGAACATTTTGTATCCAATTCGCCAAAACCTGTTAAATGCAGGACATTCGTACCTCATTAGGGTGGTAGACTCCGAATTATGCCAACATCTAGAAATAATAAAAAAAGCTATATTGTCCATCGGAAATGAGGCAAGAGCCAACATTTTGTGAAATTGTATCCATATATATCTACTTTTCCATGATTGTTCATTCTTTCTAGTACTGATGGAACGAGATCTAGAAGATGTTTTTCGTCCTCATTTTCAAAATCACCATTGTGGCTATAATCCATTTCCTGGAAATCGACGTCCTCATTAGCAAGTGTTTCGTGATTTTCATTTATACAGTCATGAACTGGTGAATCAGATGGTTTCATCCTTTTATGAAGAGTACTTGATGTGAAGTTTTAAGGAATCAAGTGTAGTGTCGGTTTCGATTTTCTTTCCCGTTGAATAAAGCTCTCTAGGGAAAATATTAAAATTATGGCTCCTGTAACCGTATATTCCATTTTTTTCATTTAACTCTAAATGCTTGATTTTTAAGACGTCTAGGCTGTGATTTCTTACTGAATGTTTGATGATGTCAAATTCCGTACATGTTGTATTACAATAATAACAGCAAAATGGATGGTTTGCATGTACATGGTCTATCACTTTCTGATGATGATAACAACTAGAGGCTCAATGGGCTGAGCCTGTGTCGCTCACCTTTTATTCTGCTTTGAGGAAACTTAATACAGAGCCTTCCATAGGTGCTTCCCGCCAAGTTTCGGTTCATATGGCCAAGCAGTTTCAGAGAAGAAGATTTTTAGAAATCAACCAACCAGAAACAAGAATTGCCTATAGCAGCCATGTTTGTTAACATATCGGGATGAAATGAGCAATCTTTATAAAGGACCTTCCATAGATGCCTCCTACCAAGGTTCAGTTCATTTGGCCAGCGGTTTCAGAGGAGAAAATTTTTAAAAATTGGCCAATCAGAATTGCCTGTAGCGGCCATGGTTGTTAATGGATCGTGACAAAATTAGCAATCTTTATAGAGGACGTTAGTCCTCATTACGGTAGACCACCCTGGTAAACCACATACTGATGCTCTATTTCTCGCGTCGGTCTCGCGAATATATTGATCGCGAGACTGAAATGTTGGAGCGCTGACATTTAAACCCGGATGTGTAAGCCAGCATAGATACGAAAGTAAATTACTTTCATGAAAAAGATTTAAATCATAGCCACTTTGTTTTGTTTTTGTTAAATAAAATCTTGTATTTTCATTTGCAATTGCGTCAATTCCGTAAATCGTGACGATATGTACAGTGTACTGTAAACAAACACCGCCTTTTTCAAGCGGTTTCAGAGGAGAAGATTTTTTTTAGAAATCAACCAACCAAGAACAAGAATGGCCTGTGGCGGTCATGTTTGTTAACGGATCGGAACTAAATGAGCATCTTTATAGAGGACCTTCCAAGGATGCTTCCTACCAAGTTTTGATTCATTTGGCCAGGCGGTTTCAGAGGAGAAGATTATTTAGAAATCAACCAATCAGAAACAAGAATGGCCTGTGGCGGCCATGTTTGTTAACGGATGGGGACAAAATGAGCAGTCTTTATAGAGGACCTTCCGTAGATGCTTCTTACCAAGTTTCGGTTCATTTGGCCAAGCGGTTTCAGAGGTGAAGATTAAAACAAAAATCGGCCAATCAGAAACAAGAATTGCCTGTGGCGGCCATGTTTGTTAATGGATCGGGACAAAATTAGCAATCTTTATAAAGGACCTTCCATAGATGCTTCCTACCAAGTTTCAGTTCATTCTCTACGCTTTGCAAGACATGTCATTGAAAGTTTTCTGACATGATAATAATGATTTTATACAAAAGTCTTTTTAATCGTTCCGGATGTTGGAAACGGTGTTGGCGAAACATTGCATTTTAGACAACAATATCTAAGCAAAATGGGAAGTTTTCGGACGTATCTACTGAATTTTTGGATATGAAATATCCCAATAAGCAATCTGCCGCAGTATAAAATTACATAGTGAAGAATTTTTCATATTTGACATACGCAACACGGACCTTTAAACCAACTAAGAGAAAAACCAAACCGTACATTTTTTCTATTGTTTATAATACCGAACCGTACACTTACCTTAAACCAAACACGTACACCGACTTTTAAACCCACTGACAAAAACTGAGATGACAAGCGATAATTTGCAGGAATCGTTAATGGTAGGATAGTGACAAAGGTAGGGAACATATTAATCTAAATGCAGAACCAATAAAAAGATGAAATATATCAAATAGGAGCACAAAATCGAGGAAAATCACGCAAAAATCTGTGAAAATGATCACCAACACCACCATCTCCCATGTTTTTGTCATGCCATTTGTATAAGAATAAGAATAAGAAAACTTTATTTTGATTCGGCACATAATAAAACAGTACAACATAAGCTCTAAGGAGCTTTTTACCGAATATACATTAACAATAAAACAACACAAGTCACATGCAAAGTTACAAACTAAAATAAGCTAAGACATACAGGCATAAAAAGGAGGACTGTGTATAGATCTGAACAAGAACCCACGTGGCAAGTGCCTCTTTAGACTCTTGTTCAAGATCCACACACAGATGCTCCAACATAAAGCAGAATTTAGAAAGAAGCAGCAGGTAAAAAAAATAATGAATTAATAATACTGAATACTTAAAACTGGTACCAACATAATCAGTAAAAGCAGCACTGTCTAACTAAAAAAATCAAAGAATATAAAATTTTCAAGCCAAACTAAAAAAAAATAACAATTAAACAAATTAAAAATTAAAAAATTAAGCAAACCAGAAGCAAAATTTTAATCATCTACATGCAGAACAGCAATAATAATGGGCTTAACATTGAATGTGTTTTGACGCAAAACTATATCTAGAAAAAGACAAGTGTAATGATTGGGTTATCAATTTATTTCTAGATAACTCAATTTTCAAAAAATGTGTCCACCTCTCGTGTCCTGACGTCCATCCTAGCTAACCGGAAGTGAAACCAAACAACCGTTGCCGTACTCGATTGTACACAGTGTTCTTTGTAGTCTTTGTCTTTTTGTCCTTTTCCATTTACGGCTTCTGTTTACTTCGGTATCAACAAAACTTTCTTTCACACTGGAAAGTGGATTGGTGCTGACGAGTAAACGGCTGACACAGGGTTTCATGACAGTTAGATTGAAGTCATCACTCCCAATGTTTTAGTCATCATCATGAATTGACTTCGTGAGTAGTGACAACAAATGTTAATTTGATACCTCATGAAAAACTGAAATACGACAATATTGGCATTTCAATCAACTCTTAAATTTGACATACATATACACCGAACATGATGGGAGTCATTTTTAGCAACCAATTTAGCAAAAAATGATTCCCATCATGTTCGGTGTATATGTATGTCCAGGTACTGCTGGGGTTTGAAAACATACCCCATTTGTTAATTACATCAAAATTGATAACCCTACCCTTTCATGTATCCGTAGTACGAAAATCGTACCAATATGTATATTGTGAAGTTATTGTTGACCCAATCATATATTAGATTAAAATCGACAGACAGTTATATATCAAATTTGCACCTTATGGGATTAGATTGCAACCGAAACTTTCGCTTGTGATTATAGAACAATTTGTCTCTGAAGAATCGGGGGAGGGGGCGTGTATATTGATATATCATATCTTAAAAATCCCCACTCGTTCATATATTGAAGTGGAAAATTAACGACCTACAATTAGAAAGCTGCAAAAGTCGACCCATTTCTGTAGCACGTCTCTATATACCTGTATATAGGAAGTGACCCTCGTGACATCCAATGACATAAGTCGGAAATTTCGCACGAAATGTGGTTTCTCACAAATTTATAATTGTTGAAATAGTATTCAACTACTACAAACGGTTTATAAATGCAAGTAATTTGTGTTGTAAATTGCTCCAAGAGGAAGTCCGATATTACTGCAAGTTAAAAGTAGATTTCTATTGATCCAGTAAATTTATATATCTTGTAGTTTTAAGGTGAAATCAGGTCAGTGATGACGCAAATACACAAACACGTAACACCAATCAGGAGTGTATTCCTACACCTGAGAAAATAGTTTCACTCGAATATCGTTATTATGGATTTATTTTACCAGAAAATACCAGTGACCGAATAGATGTTAGTCGATATTTGATACAAGAACACTTTTTATCGCATTTTATTGCATATTACTTTGTTGCGCTTAATTAGTGAGCTAAGGATTTATATAAATCCTTGAGTGAGCGTACTGATATTTTGTTAATGATCAACCTATATATACGATATAAATGTGTTTTCTCTTTCCTAAAATAGCACATCTCGGCGAATTTAGTGACAGTCGCAAGCAAAAATAGAAACAGTGAGGCTATTTTTGTTTGATTATATAAGACTTAAGGTAAGACCAAAACATTTTTGATACAACGTTTCTAAATTACTCTACACTTGAAAATATTTTGGCAAAAGTTCATGAAATAATTTTGACTGATTCCAATTATAAGTTTGAAAGTATTTGGAAGAATGTTTACTTCCACGAAATATGATTTTCGGACATTTGTTATAAGGACTAGATATGCATATTGTAAATGGCTTAAATCTAACTTTACAGGAAAGACAACACGGAGAAAGTCATTTTATAGAATTTGTCGTCTGCTAGTGCTTTGGAATCTGAAAGGAAGAAAGCAGGCAAGTTTTTTTTATTCTGTCTTTAACACTTTCCAAATTCAGACCCATTTTGTCATCCAGTTTGGTGAAAATGAGATATTACTATTAATCTGGCATCGACAATTAAATGCTAATGTTAAAGACAAAACGGGTCAGAATAGTCTGCGAGATAATTGATGTTAGTCAACTTAATGAAATTGGATAGAGTTTGCGTCATCAACACGTCAAAAAGAATGGGTTGTCACTAGCAACAAATTACCAAGGTAATTGGTGCACCTTGTATTGGAAGATCGGCAGGAAAATTGACTCTTGTAGAAGCGAAAAAAATTATTTACATCTCTTTATGAGTACCTTCCTGCTCAAAATGAGATCCATAACATGGATTGATTTATAGTACCAATTAACACAAATCTACCTTTCAGGGGTTTAGGGATCAATGTTGCAGATCAAATTGTTTTTCAACTGCCCAAATGGTGAAATTGAACATGATAAACATGTGTTCATTTTAGCAAACAAACAAAAAATAAATTAGCCCTGCAAAAGTAAGAGTCAAATACTAGTATATTACAACATACTACAAAATATAATACACTTCTATATACAGAGAATGACATATTATGACATTGTAATTTGTTGTCAATAAATGTGTTAGATATGTAAATATTGTAAAAATATCTTTTACAATAATTACCTTCAGTCTATTTTAACAGGTAAACATGTATAATTGATTAAGTACAAAATAGTTTTAGCTCATCTCCCTGTGGTTGGCTGAAAGTCTATATAACTTATTAATGTCTTGTGTATGAATTCACTATTTTCTATACAATGAATGGAAATGGCTTTTTATTCTAAATAGTGATATTTAAAGAAATTTCATAAATTTGGATTGAAATAATAAAAAAAGTATGTTGATAAGATGGAATTGATTATTTTGTAGTTTAAAAATGATTTTAACAGAGTGGGATTGTTGTACAGATAGTTGTTTGTGTATACTGGTTCTGTTTCTTATTTATGTCTAACAATCAAATAATGTAACTGGTAGAAAAATATTTTTGTTTATCTATCAAGAACTGCTACCTTCAACTTGGATGTGTGTGTGGCCCTTCAACTTGGATGTGTGTGTGGTGAAATTGTCAATAACAGTCACTTCTAAACATGTCATAATACTCAAGAGAAAATTACTTTGCAAGGATGTGAGCTAACATTATTTATTTTGTATTTTAAAGAAATATTAGTCTAAAAATAGTGTATTTAATTAATTGTTAGACATGTTGTAAAGTTGTCACAGAAGATGAATTTAAACCTAGACGAAAACAAATTTATATAAATTACAACTATTTTTGTTACATTTCTTACATTTCATGAACAATTAAACAGTGTTTAAAAGTGATAGTGTCTGCTATTTTGAGTTATTTTCTCTGTCATTTGTTTTTTGCAGTGAAACATTAGTTTTAAAGTTGAAAAGATAAAAAAATAAGTTAAGCGATACACATCGGTCAAAAATCAAGCTATTATCACTAATTGCGCATGTCCTACATATAGCTATTGACCGAGATCAATACTGATGACATAACATGGATGAAGAGGTAAGAATAAATATAAAAAAACTCAATGAACGTTCATGTTGATTGATTGGTGTTTAATGCCAACTTTAGCAATATTTCAGCCATATGGTGGCATTTATGAACGTTTATGCTTTCTTCTGCAGGAATTCAAATATATTTAGATTGAATATGATTCCATGTTTTAATTTCTGTTTGAAAGTTATTGTATTTTACAATCTTATTGAATAAAGTCGGAAAACTTTCTTCAAACCAATGATAAATTAGAAAGGGGGTACACAATGAGGTAATCAGTTTATAACTCTTGAACTAATGACATCCTTTAGCAAAATGCTTGGTCCCTATGTTCATTTTTGTTTTAATATATCTTTACAACCCTCTTTTCTATTCCCTTCTATAGCCAAATCTGTTCAAAATTCTTGTGTGACATAGTTTTCTCATCGGTCACAATTTTACCATTAATTACAACTTTATGTCTGTGTAGTGGAAATTAAACGAAGCTAAGTGTCTCATTAATGTTGATGAAATATGCTGTGTACTGGTGATGGTTGCCAGGGTTCAATCCCACAGAGCTGCAGAGTGCATCCCCAGGTGGTGGATCAGGGGAGCCCTCTAGCCTGACCAGTAACACTTGTTTGGAGAGTGCCATGCTCCCTACACATTAAAGACCCTCTTTTGTAGATTGTGAGAAAAAGTAGGCACATTTTAGCCGCTACAAAAGACTACATTTTTCGTCCTTGCCCAAATCTCCATATTTTTCCAGGTACAGTTAAAAGCTGTTGCCCTGGTTGACTCATCCCTCCCTCTTCTCTATCTGGATTTCATATAGTGTTGAACTTGTTCTCGTCCTGAAATATAGCTGAAATACTGCTGGCTGGACGTTAAGTAATATTCAATCATAGGTTATTGACACAATTCTTCATATACTAGATTAAGAATTTAACAGGAAAGTATCTGTCAAATCTATTAATATTTACCATTTGTTTAAGAATATTGGGTGAGCAATGCAGGCTCAGGTGAGCCTCTAGTTCCAGTGGCAGTTAAAAGCTGTTGCTCTGGTTGGCCCATCCCTCCCTCTTCTCTATCTGGATTTTATATAGTGTTGAACTTGTTCTCATCCTGAATATAGCTGAAATACTGCTCACTGGATGTTAAGCAATAATCAATCAATGATGGATGACATATGTAGTGATAACAGAACTATTTTTGGGTGAAGTCTTCATGAAATAAGTAGAGAAAAGGGTGACTTATTATTTCCAAAACAATCTATTTGGTGTTAATTTATATTTTTGATATACAAATGTATTCCTTTTATTAAAATATTTGCGAGAAAACAAGCTGAGAATGGCAAACACTATACTTTATAAAAATGAACCAAAAATGGTGACGTTTTAGATGTTCTTTAAAGGGAGATAATAGAAAATCTATTATATTCTAAAAGGTATGTTTGACTTGTTGAAATGAATTTCATTTGTTTGCAGACAATATTTTAATGTACCTAATCAACAAGATTAAATGTAGAATGCTTTGGTTTTGTTCCCTCTGACTTTGGACAATAACATGTTAAACAATTAGGTTTTATACAATCCATTATACTGTATATACCACTGACAACACATACCATGTTAAACAGTTAGATTTTATACAATCTATTATACTGTATAACCACTGACAACACATACCATGTTAAACAGTTAGGTTTTATACAATCCATTGTACTGTATAACCACTGACAACACATACCATGTTAAACAGTTAGGTTTTATACAATCCATTATACTGTATAACCACTGACAACACATACCATGTTAAACAGTTAGGTTTTATACAATCCATTGTACTGTATAACCACTGACAACAAATACCATGTTAAACAGTTAGGTTTTATACAATCCATTATACTGTATAACCACTGACAACACATACCATGTTAAACAGTTAGGTTTTATACAATCTATTATACTGTATAACCACTGACAACACATACCATGTTAAACAGTTAGGTTTTATACAATCCATTATACTGTATAACCACTGACAACACATACCATGTTAAACAGTTAGGTTTTATACAATCCATTATACTGTATAACCACTGACAACACATACCATGTTAAACAGTTAGGTTTTATACAATCTATTACATGTATACTGTATAACCACTGACAACACATACCATGTTAAACAGTTAGGTTTTATACAATCCATTATACTGTATAACCACTGACAACACATACCATGTTAAACAGTTAGGTTTTATACAATCCATTGTACTGTATAACCACTGACAACAAATACCATGTTAAACAGTTAGGTTTTATACAATCCATTATACTGTATAACCACTGACAACACATACCATGTTAAACAGTTAGGTTTTATACAATCTATTATACTGTATAACCACTGACAACACATACCATGTTAAACAGTTAGGTTTTATACAATCCATTATACTGTATAACCACTGACAACACATACCATGTTAAACAGTTAGGTTTTATACAATCCATTATACTGTATAACCACTGACAACACATACCATGTTAAACAGTTAGGTTTTATACAATCTATTACATGTATACTGTATAACCACTGACAACACATACCATGTTAAACAGTTAGGTTTTATACAATCCATTATACTGTATAACCACTGACAACACATACCATGTTAAACAGTTAGGTTTTATACAATCCATTGTACTGTATAACCACTGACAACAAATACCATGTTAAACAGTTAGGTTTTATACAATCCATTATACTGTATAACCACTGACAACACATACCATGTTAAACAGTTAGGTTTTATACAATCCATTATACTGTATAACCACTGACAACACATACCATGTTAAACAGTTAGGTTTTATACAATCTATTATACTGTATAACCACTGACAACACATACCATGTTAAACAGTTAGGTTTTATACAATCCATTATACTGTATAACCACTGACAACACATACCATGTTAAACAGTTAGGTTTTATACAATCCATTATACTGTATAACCACTGACAACACATACCATGTTAAACAGTTAGGTTTTATACAATCCATTATACTGTATAACCACTGACAACAAATACCATGTTAAACAGTTAGGTTTTATACAATCAATTATACTGTATAACCACTGACAACACATACCATGTTAAACAGTTAGGTTTTATACAATCTATTATACTGTATAACCACTGACAACACATACCATGTTAAACAGTTAGGTTTTATACAATCCATTATACTGTATAACCACTGACAACACATACCATGTTAAACAGTTAGGTTTTATACAATCCATTATACTGTATAACCACTGACAACACATACCATGTTAAACAGTTAGGTTTTATACAATCCATTATACTGTATAACCACTGACAACAAATACCATGTTAAACAGTTAGGTTTTATACAATCCATTATACTGTATAACCACTGACAACACATACCATGTTAAACAGTTAGGTTTTATACAATCCATTGTACTGTATAACCACTGACAACACATACCATGTTAAACAGTTAGGTTTTATACAATCCATTATACTGTATAACCACTGACAACACATACCATGTTAAACAGTTAGGTTTTATACAATCTATTACATGTATACTGTATAACCACTGACTACACATACCATGTTAAACAGTTAGGTTTTATACAATCCATTATACTGTATAACCACTGACAACACATACCATGTTAAACAGTTAGGTTTTATACAATCTATTACATGTATACTGTATAACCACTGACTACACATACCATGTTAAACAGTTAGGTTTTATACAATCAATTATACTGTATAACCACTGACAACACATACCATTCTTCTTGCAAATTTCAAACCTGAAATTTTTTTCAATAAAAAATTTAAAAAAGTTGCAATGCAAAGTCCTTGAATACTAATGCAATTATGTAACTCACTCATTGTAACAACAACAAAAAACGGAAGTTTAAACTAATTTCTTTAGCAAACAAAAATATATCATGCACATGTATATAACATCAGCTTGGTACATGTATTTGACAGAATGATGTAGATACCTCTAAAGGAAATCAATAATTTGTAGGATTGTCATATCTTGCAAATGATCACAGTGATTTCACTTTTAACGAGCTAATAATTAAAGATTCTTATCTAGTTTCAAGATTACAAGTCATTTTGTTATTTTGATATTATTGTACAAATATTAGATCAAAAGATAAATGTACCAAGTCAGGGTCATTACGGTTTTCACAGTTTTCCGGTTGTTGACTGATTTTGTCTGTTTATATAATTATGAGTTTTGACTTTCCCTTTGTAAGATTGTTCGGAGTTCGGTAATTTTGTTATTACCCTTATTTGTTTGTGAATGTTACTGCAGAGTTGGCAAAAACTTTATTTCTGTCTGACATTGGATCAGACAGGAACTGAGGTTCTGTCTGACCCATGGCCTTTGTGTCTGTCCCACCATTTTTTGTAATATTGTATATAACCTGTCAAATTTAGTTTTTTATACAGAACTGAATGCAAGATTACCTATAGTCCTGATCATTAAACAACTCAATTAAATGTTTTTCTGTATATATATTTTTATCTAAAAAGATAACGCAGATATAGCCAACAATCCGTATCTAATGGTCCGATCACGTTCCGAATATTATACATATCAATGTCAGTTTCCGGTTTACCTACATTTTTTTTTTTTATTTTTTTTTTTTTTCTCAACTGCAAAATACCTACATTTTTAGCTCACCTTGCCAAAGGCAATGTGAGCTTTTGCCATCACTTCGCGTCCGTCATCTGTTAACTTTTCACATTTTAATCTGCTCCTCTGAAACCCCTCACCCAAATGAACTGAAACTTGGTAGGAAGCATCTATGGGAAGTCCTCTGTTACGATTGCTCATTTCGTCCCAATCCATTTACAAACATGGCCGCCACAGACAATTCTTGTTTCTGATTGGTTGATTTCTAAAAAATCTTCTCCTCTGAAACCGCTTTGCCAAATGAACCGAATCTTGGTAGGAAGTATCTATGGAAGGTCCTCTATGAGAATGGCTTATTCCGTTTTGATCCGTTTACAAACATGGCCGTCATAGGCAATTCTTGTTTCTTATTGGTCGATTTCTAAAACAGCTTTTCCACTGAAACCGCTTGGCCAAATGATATGAAACTTGGTAGGAAGCATCTATGGAAGGTCCTCTATAAAGATTGCTCATTCCGTCCCGATCCGTTAACAAATATGGCCGCCATAGGCGATTCTTGTTTCTGATTGGCTGATTTTTAATTCTTTTCTTCTGAAACCGTTTGGCCAAATGAACCGAAACTTGGTAGGAAGCATCTATGGAAAGTCCTCTGTTACAATTGCTCATTTCGTCCCGATCCATTAACAAACATGGCCACCACAGACAATTCTTGTTTCTTGTTGGTCGATTTCTAAAACAGCTTTTCCTTTGCAACCGCTTGGCCAAATGATATGAATCTTGGTAAGAAGCATCTATGGAATGTCCTCTATAGAATATGCTGATGTTGCCACAGGCAATTCTTGTTTTAGATTGGTCGATTTCTAAAAATCTTCTTCTCTGAAACTGCTTTGCCAAAATGAGCCGAAATTTGGTGGGAAGCACCTATGGAAGGTTCTGTATTAAGTTTCGTCAAAGTAGAATGAAAGGTGAGCGACACGTTAATTTCAGTTAAGAATATGAATCTGTTGTCATCTTCAATATATAAGCATCTCAAAACATATTTAATTAAACACAAACAATCTCTGATACTTGGGGAGTGTGGAAGTCAACTTATTTCTGTGCTCAGTAATATATTTCAATTTTAATGTTCCACGTTTTGCAGGTGCTCGTTCCTACTAAAAGGATGTTTACATTTACGTATAGGAGTTTCGATTACAAATAGGAACGATTACAAATAGGAACGTGTCGGTCTGACAGAATAAATAAACAAATTTCAAGTCTCTGTCTGACATTTCAATAAAACTGAAAACAGAATTTAATGCCATTGGCAGTGGAAACTGGGAGTGAATAAATTTCAATCGCCAACTGGACGACCACAAAGTAATATTTTCATGACGGACATTGGGACAGACACGGTTCATTAATTAATCAGACCGACCGTTATTCTGCCGGTTAGGTCCGACGATTTTCGCCAACTCTGATACTGGTTACTAGAATCTGTATGTAGAAATTGTATGCAGTTGATGAAAATAGAGGATTTTAAGCTCTTAGCCTTGTTGTAAGATCTATATTTACATCTACTCTAAGTTGTTTGGCTTATAAGTCAGGAGCTCTTTCCAGCCTTGAATCTTAGGGATTCATCACAGACCCTTTTATTAGTAGGTACAAGCTCGTTGACAGCACTTGTCAGACAAATGTACAATGTCCTATTTGTGTATGCTGAAAAAGTGTTTGGTTATTATCCCCTCGCCAACGAAGTTGTGAAGGGATATAGTAACGCTACCGTCCGTCTGTCCTTCCGTAACAACCTTGTGAACACTCTAGAATCAACATCCTTCAATGGATTTTGACCAAACTTGGTACATACTTAGTCCTTAAGAGAATCTGAAACCCTATTGATTTTCAAGGTCATAGGTCAAAGGTCAAAGTCTAATTTTTACCCTGTAACATCCTTGTGAACACTCTAGAATCAACATCCTTCAATGGATTTTGACCAAGCTTGGTACATACTTAGTCCTTAAGAGAATCTGAAACCCTATTGATTTTCAAGGTCAAAGGTCAAATTTTTAGGCGAGGGGATGTGCCACGCTTTGTGTTGCCCTTGTTTACTTTGTATTATTAAAAGGAGTATAGATCAGTGCTCCAATAAACTTGATTCATCTGTTCTCAACTTGCCTGGACAAATTTGGCAAGGAATTTTTAACCAGACAGTTGATCATGCCTGTAAGTTGGAGAAACATATTTTAACTCCTGAATTTCTGACTTATGTTTAAGTATTTTCGGTAGATTCAGTCATGCATAGCAATTGGTTCTTTGAATTTACTTAAGTTTTCAGTATGGTTTTATGGTGTCTTAGTCTATTTTATCCTACTTTATTTAGACTATTGTGTCTTAATTTAGTCTTTTGTATCTTTGTCTATTGGTAATGCTAATTCCTGAAACCTAAAAAACATGAGAAAATTACCAGTAGGCCAAGCTATTAAAATTACTTGTTTGACATTGGTGCTTGCCTCTTATATTGGAAATAAGCAAAAGGAAAATGTATTTATTATATCAATAATACATGTAATATATGAGGAATGAAGTTTACTTTTTGAAATAAGAATGTCTTATTATTTAAGCTGGTAAGATAAAGTTTCATCAAACACAATTTCCTCTTCATGTTCTGATCTAAGTCATTTTAAAATCTTGATATATATATATTATTTATAGGTGGTTTCAGGTGTTGCTTTATGGATGGAATATATTTGCTTGCTATTCCATTTGAAAAAATATGTTGACATCAAAATGAAACACAAATATTTATTGGTTTTGCCTACAGAAAGAAAGAAAATGGGGGTTAGAGTTTATTTGGCTTTAATACTTTAATACATATAGTTAAATTGTGTCTTTTCAAATATGTTGTAGTTTTTTTAGTTGTATAAGTCTACTTTTGAAATTTGGTACTTTTACCAGAAAGAATGTATTAACGGCATATAACAGTTAATTTTCAAAACAACATTTTGCCTGTACCACCACAAATATTGGTATACCTATGTTCAGGAATAAAGTGTGAATTGTAAGTTATACAATTGTTTTGGATCATGGATGTTTTCGTCACCATTAGGACAACCAAAATTACTGGTGTAGAAAAGCCTAGACAGCTTTAGAGATATATCCCCCAGCTTTGTGTATTTGTCTATAAACCTTAAAACACTTAAGGAGGGTATCAAGGCACAAACTCACATCAGTGGTGTTAGGCTTGTTTTCAGAAGTCAACATACTTGACCACTCTGCTAACTAAACCCCATATAACTGTATGTCACAGAGGGTATAACACTGCTGCTTGTTATAGGCAACAATGGCTTTATGTTAAGTTTTTGTGGTTAGGTCTGTTTCTCAATAACCAAACAACATACTACATAGGTCAAAATGTTCATCCTAGAGTGTATATATATATATCAGTCTACACACATGTGTCTTCTTCCCTTGATATGACTGGTCCAACAAATTTGTGAGATTTGTGTCAATCTTTTTGTTAATGACTCGTAAAGTCTACATCATATTTGTCTTTTAGTGACATGTCAGAGGGACCGTCACCATGTCATATGACCATCCATACATCATCTTCAGTCGGCTGAATTTGTTAATTTATATCAGATTTTGGAGATTTGGTCAGTAGTTCTACATTGTTGGTCAATCATGTTCTGTATGTACATATCTTTGAAAACAAGTTTGAACTGGCAAACTTTGAACCATGACCTCATTTTCTTCAACAAGGCAAGGACAGGCCAGATTTGCTTAAGTTCTTTAATATATTGTTTTGGTGAATTAATTAACACTTTAAACCCCAGCAGACAATGTTGTGGGTAAACTCTATGTATGACCATTTTCCACTTATATGTAGCATCTTTCAGAAATATTAGAATTTGAAACCAATTCTGCTGTGTAATAGATAGCATGCTTGTTTTGAGTGCTAAAGATTGCCAGATTTATATCTGAATGTGTCAAACCGAAGACTTCTAAATTGATATTTGCTGCTCACCCACTCGGCATGCACCAGTAAGGAGCAAGAGGAAACACTGGTTGGGTTGGAGTGATTGGGAAAGGCAGGGGCCATGGGCCGTTTGATACATACAGTTTTGTAATTCTGTGTAGATGCCCCATACAAAAATTAAAAGGCCCATAAAATATTTTAGTTTTTACAAAGACTACACTGAAAGGGGTCCTCCCAATAATCCGACGGCCCATTTGTTCGACGGCCCATTAGTCTGACAGCCCATTAGTCCGACAACCTATAAATGCAAGAGGCATACCAAGTCTCATTAATATCCTTCAAGGCATTCCGACAGACCATGAGGGTGGTTCCTATATACATGTACCCTATATAACTGAACGTCGTCCATACATGTCAACTCACCCGATTTTTTGTGGGTCACACCGGTCATGAATTTGCCGAAATGTGTCCTCTCACCCGAGATTTTTCAATCACCCGACGGGTCCCGGGAATTCGGTAAATGACCCGTTTTCACCCGTCTTCTTGTCATGGATTGTATCCAGTTTTTAGAATGGAAATGTATTGAAACAATTTCCCAATAATGCAAGTTGATTAACCGGTTTGGCTATGAGACAAACGCAACCAATCCGTTAAACAGGAAATCGAAAATCAAGGGACACATATGACAAATCTGTTACACATAAAACTAAAAAGAAGAGACAACACGAACTCCACTAAAAACCGGGAGTGATTTCAGGTGCTCCGGAAGAGTCAGTAAGTCCTGCCTTGTTAACAACACCCGTCGTGTAAAATGACGACACGAACATCGATATCGTTTTGACACGGATATATATATATTAACCTAACTGCCATTAGCTCATTTGTTCACGACACAGGTACTTGGGGTCAACACCTTTTTGCTTAAAGCGACACCATGGATTTTATCGTTATCTTAATTTTTCCCCTTTTTCAACTAAAAATATGCGAAACTGGTCAAATTAGAGCTCTCTTATTACACGTATATAGGATGGGTCCCATGGGGCTATTTCAAACAGTTATTAGTGGTTTAATATATTTTCAGATTCAGACGCTATCAAATGTTAATCTCGACAAAACCTGTCCTTTTGAGAAACCTGCCATTTTAAACCCACTGTCTTAAGGGACTAATAAGGGGTTGAGCTAGGGTAACAAGGTGTCGAGCTCGGCTGACGAGGGATCAAACTCGTTTGACACGATCGCTGGAAGAAAGCAGACCCCCTCTGGATCCGCTACTTTAAACCAAAAACATGGATTGTTTACTTGCTAATTCAATAAACGAAACGGAACCGTAACGTCTTTAAAGTGAAGAGAAACAAACCGTTTCGTTTTGTTTTGTTCCTTGTAATAGTAGTCCCCATTCCTAACTGACCCAAAAGGTAATTAAACATGCATGTACACATGTATGTACCACCCGACTTTACGATTTTTCTATTTCCCAACTAACTGACATCCCGAAGACTTCCATAAAGACGGGGACTACTATTACAAGGAAAGAAACTAAACCAGAAAAGGAAACTAATAGTAAAAATGGTATTGCGATGTAGAATTTAGTCCCTCACCGTGACGAACTGACATGTTGGACTAATGGGTTGTCGGACTAATGGGCTGTCGGACTAATGGGTTGTCGGACTAATGGGCCATCGGACTATCGGACCCTCCCCCACTGAAATGGCCCATTGAATGTTGTGATGATGGGGCTGCAATGGCCCATAATCATTTCTTCTTTCCTGATCACTTGGAGTTTGGAGAATGTGTCTGAGTGAAACTACTTATCTATCCTACAAACTATTGTTACAGTGAGCTTGTTATGTAAAAATACAGGTTTTATGGTGTTTAATGCCACTTTCAACAATATTTCAGTTACATCGTGGCAGAGAATGTTAGTGTAAAACAAAGCAAGTATTATTATAACCTGAGCAAAATGACAATTTGATGTGAAATAACAATAACTCACTTGCTAAACATGCTAATAGACAACTTAATCTAAAAAACCTTTAACTTTTTATCTCTACTGATTTTCTTCTTCTTGTTTGAGATTCAAAATTGTTGGAGTGATAAAAAAATGTTTCAATGTAAATTTTTATTATTTTTAGTTTTGCTGTTACCAAGTGATTTGCTTTTTTAGCTCACATGAGTCCCAAAAGAGTCTTGAAAATTTGTGAGATATTGCTGGAAATAAACTGAAGGATTAATTTTAATTTCACTTTTGTTGTAAAAGAGCTCTGTTAAAATATTAGGTTTTTATTGTCATTTCTGTGGCTTCACAGTGGTTATTTTTTGTAAACAAATACATTGTAGTTGTGCTCTAAATTAAAATAAAATCTCTACATTTTTTTTTCGTTCTTCAAACTGCACAAATATGGTCAAGTTAAATAATATAATCAAACCTTTGCATCTTATTTTTCATGTAATAAATTTGTAATATACAGGTTGACTATTACATAGTGTGAGTAGATGACATGAAAAGCACAGATTTTTATTCACTGGATTAAAACAGCATAGTTTGTACTTGTCTTTAGCTGTTACCTGTATAATTTAATATTTTTAATGTTTTTATTAAACAAAAGATTTTAAAATTTCTGATAGCAATAAAGGAAAAAAGAGTGGATAATATTTTGAAAGATGGATCTTTCTCACTTTTGAGACAGACCAGTTCCTATTTTTAGCGATGTGAGATTTTCTAGTGCAAGTCAAAAAATTGACATGCGTTTTATTGGCAAATGCATGCTGTACAGTTTATGGGGGGTCCTAAAGGGGGGTTACCAATCATGCAATCACGCTTAAAATTTGGCAAAATCAGGCTTCACGCTTAGATATTTGGATATTTCACATTTCACGTTTATCTGCATGGATTGATTACCGTTTATTGTCAGGGACTTCTTGGTGTCAGTTATATATGTGGAAGACCAAGAACATTGTGACATCTGTATGTGTAGTTTTATAGTTGGTTTTTGTTGTTTAGTTATATGACAGTTCCTCATAGCTGCCAGATTATATTACGATTTGAATGTTGTTGACTATATATGAGTGGTAGATATCGCTCACTCTTCCTGAGCATATGAATACACTAACTGCAGAACCGTAGCCCTTATAGGTCCGCAAATATCAGAAAACTGGCCAAGGACCATAAGGGCTACGGTTCCGCAGCTAATGAATACACCAGACGTGCTTGTGTTTCGTCTTCATGCTTAAAAGTAAGTTAGATTTTCACGCATTCACGTACAGAATAATGATTTTTCACGGATCACGTTGCACTAGAGATCACGTTTTCACGTCTATTTTTTCCGTTTTTCACGTGTCACGCTTCCGAAAAAAGGCCATTCACGTATCACGCTTAGACCCCGTTCAGACCCACTTTATGTCAACTCCGCCCAATTCTCCATGCTTTTCCTTTTTAAAATAAACAATTAACCACGATTCTACTACATACGGTAAGTATTTTTAAATTCATTTATGTATTATATTCTGCTAGCTAACGTGCACCTAGTGCTCTCCTTTGTTAGTAACTAACGTAAAGAAAGAAATTACCTCCCTTTGACCAAATTCAATTATTTTTTTACAGGTATTTATCTCTGTTGTAGTAACATTTATAATATATTTATTAAATACATTGTACTTTATGATGAAATACATTTGAAATACTGCCGAGGAACGGTTGCATATGGATAAATCAAATATTTACTTCAGCAATGGAAAAATAAATTGTGGGAAAAGGCTCGATGGAATGTAAGCAAAAACAATTAGGTGTTTAGTGAGAAATAAAATCAAACACTGGAAAAAGTACAAGATAGGGAAATCTCTGACACCCTTGGGTAAGATTACAATCGTTCTCTAACTCGGCAAACCTCGTAAAGAGAACGATTGAAATCTTACCCTCGGGTGTCAGAGATTTCCCTATCTTGTACCCTCCCTGGTGTTAGATTCTATATATCTCCTGTTCAAACAAAAAATATAAAGGTAGATTGAACACTAACAAATGACTGTGTTAGAATGGAATAATCAGGACAATGATGAGAGAAAAATGGAAAACACTGCATGTGCATGTCAAATAGAAATGTGTGAAGACTTGAATTGAAGTTCATGACCCTCCAAATTGATCAGATCTGAACTACATAAATTTGACAAGCATTTGTTATCTAGGACATTATAGGTATAGTGCACAGTCTTGTACAGAAAAAGACACAAGGAATATCTTGTTTTGTCTAAATTGTGTGCCAAAGTTCAACATGCCATTAAATTGATGGATTCAAAGGCAAGGAATTTGTTTTTGAGAACGAACGATGCTATATCTTGAATAGTTATTTTTCATAGAATTATTAATAAGGGAGGGGCCGTTGTGGTCGTGATCGTATGGTAATTTGATTTACAAGTACCTATGCAGTTAGCGCCTATCACCACTGAAGTTCTGAGTTTGAATCCCACTCATAGCGAGGTATACTCGATACAACTTTATGATAAAAGTTTGTCAATTACTTGAGGTAGGTCAGTAGTTTTCTCCATGTATTCCAGTTTCTTCCGCCAATAAAACTGACTGCCACGATATAACTGAAATATTCTTGAAAGTGGAATTAAATACCATAACCCTTCATGTGGTGAGCAGGTGACAACATACAATGTCTGGCTGACAGAAGAGGTTAGGTAAATCATTGCTATTGAAACACACACAAAATCTGCACTTGTGATTATTAAAATTTGTGTTTTCGTAGCTTTCGGTTTTCTCAATGCTTTCATAGATTTTGATTTGCCAATACACCCTTTCCTAATACTGCTGATAGCAATAAATAAGCTTTCCATTCACACTAATTATTGTTGCTTTTATTGCAATTAACGAGTAATTAGTTCATTCTTTGCTAAAATTCTAACCTATAATACTATTCCAAATGTTTACTTGTATTCGATTGGAAACTAGGTAAAACTTGGCAAAAATTGTGTAATTGAACCAATTTTCGGGATGATTTTGTCAAAATTATGTTTTTTACGGAAAGAGAGGATAAAAATCATGTAATTCACGCTTCAATCATTTAATTTGGCAGGTACTTGTACACTATCAGTTAGTAAGTATAGTTTTGGAATTGTTCTTTGATATGGCCTAAAGGACTCTTAGATATAGCTAGGAATGACTGAACTTTTTCCAATTATTCACTGAAACATATTTTATTTGGATGCATAGATGTTGCAGATGTTCGTCAGACATTCTGCAACATCAACTTTTTATCAAACTTTACAAATGTTGCAGGCAACTCAATTTCTATACTAAAATATAAATAGATAACATACATTCTAAATATATATTTTTATTCTTTTAATTTTCTTTTATATGTACATTTGTATATATAACCTGATCATAATCGTATGGCAGTTAGATTTACAACTACCTATCACCACTGATGTTGTGAGTTCAAATTCCACTCATGCGAGGTGTACTCGCTCCAGCATAATGTGATAAATTTTTCAGGGACTTGTAGCAGGTCTGTGGTTTTCTCCTGGTACTCGAGTTTCTTGCACCAATGAAACTGATCACTGTGATATAGCTGAAATATTGTTGAAAGTGTCATTTAAAACCACACCCCACCTATAACCTGATGGTTTTATACAAAAATATGTCTTATTTCTAAGGCTCCTGGAGCCGTGTTGACTGTGATCGTATGGTAATTTGATTTACAACTACCTATGCAATCAGTGCCTACCACCACTGAAGTTATGAGTTCGGCAACAGGTCAAAACGCTCCCACTACTGTACAAAATGCCCCCTACCTAAACGTCCCCACTTTTTACAAAAACGCCCTCCACTTTTCACCAAAACGCCCCCACTTTTTTCCAAAATAAATCATTATAAAAAAAATATTTTTTGTGATTCAAATGTCTATAAATGTCTTCCCGCGTTTCGTTTTTATTCGAATATTTTGTTTTTGTTTTATTATATTTTTATTAATCTATTTATTAAAATTATAAATTTAGTTAATGATGATTGCATTAAATTAAATTTATATGTTTCATTAATTATTACAATAATTATATGCCTTTATCGGTGCCGATGGTCTTTGATGAGCTTAATTACCGGTAAGAAAGTAAAAACACACACAAGCCAAGATATTGTGAAAAACAAATGTACAAAGCCAACAAAATTTTGAGAAGTTTAAGCTTTGATAACAATGGCTTGATGTGGTCATATGGCTTAATATTTAGTGAATACTGCAAATTTGTTATATTTTGTTACGTAAATTAGGTCCTGTAAAATAGAATTCTTATATTTTTGGTTAACTTTATAGGTGAATTTGAAGTTATTTAAATTTTACTAAATATTTATGGGTTGAAGAGTACACCTTTGGACCTCTTGTGTGTTATTTTGCATCCTATGTAACAATGCAATAGTACTTTAGACTTTAATAAGCATGTAACTAAAAGTCCCGTTGATTATAAATGTATCGACATTTCATACCCCCTTGTACACAAATGTGTCTAATTTCTATCTTAGTAGTCATTTCTGGTCTCTAGGAAGTTGGTATTTGTGAGAAAATTGTTATTCCATGCAGAATAAAGAAAAAGTAATCAATGGAGTAAACTAGTTGGTTGGCAGCAATTGTCGCAGTTCTGTGAGAATGAATCTATATTTTATTGTCACAAAAAAAAAAAGAAGAAAGACAAATGGACAAGACACAATTACCGGAGCTTATAGTTCGTTGTCGTCTCATGTAAAATAAACATGTACATGTATATACAATATATAAATTTACTGGACAAATCTTGAATTACAAGATATCACACATGATATCATCGTTTGAGTAGAAAAAAATAATTATACGTGCCGTTTTGGCAATAAAAAAGTGGGGGCGTTTTGGTAAAATGTGGGGGTGTCTTGGTAGGGGGCATTTTAGTAGTGGGGGCATTTTGACCTGCATTCCTGAGTTCGAATCTTATTCCTGGTGAGGTGTACTGGATACAACATTATGTGATAAAGTTTGTAAGACTGACCGTAATGATATCACTTAAATATTGTTGTAAGTGGCATTAAGCACCCTAACCCTAACCCTAAGGGTCCTGTAGTTGAAGAAACTAATTTATATAATTTGTTCCATGCCAAGATATAGTTGAAATACTGCTAAAGTTGGCATTAAACACAAACCAATCAATCAACTGAACTTCAGACAGCTCAGGTTTGACTTTGCTGTCATTCACACTGTTGCTGTATAAAAGTTGGGATTTTATTGTTTGTTTTTGTAAATTTTTATTGTAGAACATGTAATATTGGTATCGTTTGATATTTGTAAGGTAATAATTGTAAATGATAATAGCTACTTCACAGTTGAACAATTAAAACAGTAAAATTGGCTTTGATTGGTGATAATTTTAAGTGATAATGAGCTGAAATTCATTAATTGTTACATAAACATTTTAATAAGATGGTATATGAACCTTGGATCATTGACTGGTATGTTTAATAGTTATACATATTTCTTACACATGTAATACAGAGATAAAACCAAACATTTTTACTTTAGTTGCCAGCCGGGCTCCATAAAATGACAATTTTAGTAGCCCAGCAAATATTAGTGAGGTCCAGCAACTGACTATGCACATAAAATATTCAATATTTCAGTAGACACCTGGGCTACCGTTTGAAAATATTCAGGGACCCAGTCAAAATTTTAGTGGTCTTGGGATACTGGGTCCCTGTTAAGTTTTATCCCTGTAATAGTATGGAAGACCATTCCAATACCAGTCACTCATTTTTCAATGCAGCCTCTATTGCATTTTTAGGAATGGTAAAAAAAACATTACAATAAGGAAGAAATATTGTCAATCATGAGTTACTTCCTTTTTAAATTGTTCCAGAAGAAAGTGACTTTAGCACTCATAGTTCAACAGAAATCTCAATTGTAATAGTCATAATTCAACCAAAATCATTGATTTTAATAGTCATAATTCAACCAAAATCATTGATTTTAATAGTCATAATTCAACCAAAATCATTGATTTTAATAGTCATAGTTCAACCAAAATCATTGATTTTAATAGTCATAGTTCAACCAAAATCATTGATTTTAATAGTCATAGTTCAACCAAAATCATTGATTTTAATAGTCATAATTCAACCAATTTCTCAACTTTGTTTGTTTCTCTTGGGTTTGAAGTTATGTTCGGATGTCCCCCCCCCCCCCCCCCCCCGTGCTGTTGGCTGTGATAGGGAGAATATATAATGATTTTTTTTCAACCAACAGTGGAAATGAATTTTGTTGGATTGAAGCGTAATACAGACAGCAGTGGGGGACCATTTAATTGTATTAATATTTGTTAGTATATGGCAGATATATGTCAATCTAATACTCTTCAACAGTTGTGAACTTTAATTTTGGGTGCATTTTGTCTGTTTTATTTTTCCTTTTCTCTGTACTTTGAATTGAACATAAAAAAAAATGTAGAGTGTCAAATTTTAACAATTAAAAAAACAGTAATGCATGGTTTTCCTAATACAATGAAACCTGTCTGAACTGAACCTTGAGTAAAATAGAATCGTATATAAACCAAACTTTAGATAAAGTCCTGATGTAAGAAATCTTTGTTAAGATAACCTGTATAAACAGAACACCTGTCTATTGTGAAGGTAACCTGTATAAACCAATGCAAACATCTTTCTATTCCGAACATAAAAGTTGGTCCCAGGGAGGTTCGGTTTAAATAGGTTTCAATGTAAAACATATTTTGTTGGGGGTATAAAAGTGGCAAAACAAGTGTTTTTTTTCATGTTTTTATATGTTTCTGGTTGATAGTTTTATGAAATTCTTAGTCTAGATATTTGTCATTTGTATGCTGTCCACCTTTTATTGGCATTATATGTGAGTGACCATATGACATCTACTATATGATTTATGTACAAAAAATAATATGTTTGTGTTGAATAATTGCCAGTGGTATATTTGTAAACATAGAATAGAAATTATTGTTTTGTTGGATTAGGCTAAATAAAATAGTATTTACAGGACGTGGGTGTGGTTCTGGTCATCTGATATTTCATTCGACTTTTTAGGATTTTTTCTTTTAAAAGTCAATCTAACAAGAAAAGTATTTCTAATCTCTGTTGTATCGAGTACACCTTGCCATGAACTCATAACGTTAGTGGTGATAGGCAGTGATAGCATAGGTAGGGTAAATCCAACTACCATACGATCATGACCACGACAGCCCCCAATTGTATAATAAGACAAGTATAGCCATATATAGAAAAACGTTTTGCTTGCCCTTTAAGTGTTGTATTGTGACTTCATTCAACAAAGTTAGAGAATTTTTGAAAAAAATAACAAGACCTTGAAGAAACAAAAGGCAAAAAAGAAGTGCATTAATCAAAAGTTAGAATTGTAAATGGTTTTCCACCCCATGCCATGTGGTATTGTCTGAGATGAACATGTTTTTTAAATATCAGTACAAAGCATACAGTTTCGTACATGCCACTACATGGTTGCAGTCAAAGATTCTTTGGACGCTAAGTAACTTAGGTTGCCAGGTGTCAAATATAAATACATTTGGTTACAACTATCTATGTAATCGGTGCCTATCACCACTAACATTGTAAGTTCGAACCCCACTCAGGCAAGTTTGTCAGTGACTTGCGACAGAACGATGGTTTTCTCCGAGTACTCCGGTTTTCTCCACCAATAAAACTGACTGCCACGATATAGCTGAAATATTGTTGAAAGTGGCGTTAAACATCAAAACCCTAAACCCGAAATACATTTGGTGTACAGGTAAAAAACTTGAATTTCTGTTGGTATATTTTATATGACTTAACTTCAGTCTGGCATATTTTGTCAGGTTTTGGAAGGGAATGGTTGAACTTCAAACAATGATTATATTTTAACAATTGTAAATTTTTTCATTATTATTAGATGATATGCTGATAATGAGTTAGAAGCTGTGTGAAGTTGTGTGGGATATACATTGATTTGTTTTAACCTTTTTCGCTCACCTGGTGAAAGATCAAATGAGTTTTATTGTATCCTGTAGGCTGTACATGACGTTGGTCCCTACATGTTAACTTTTTTCACATTTCGGTCTTCTCCTGTGAAATTGTTAAATCAAATTTTATTAATTAAAGTACAGTAAATCTTTAAAAATATCTTTCTCAAGAATATTTGTTGTTCAGTACCATTCACAGGGGCTAGGTGCGTCCGAAAAAAAAAAATAAAAAAAATACTATATAATACTACAAGGGGGCGAACTCACTTGCTCCCATTTTTTTAAGTCGTCGTGTTAAATTGATCGTAACTTCGGAACGCCTTAATATTTTCAAAAAATGTTTCCACCAGTCGAAAGTCAAGTAATTTTCCTTTCCAAAGAGATCCCAATTGTTAGTGTAGGCCCCCGAACTGCTGAGGTATCATACACGAACCAAAACAAAACGGCGTGAAAATCCGAAGTCGTACAAACGCTGGGATGACCACTTCCTATCTTTTTTTCGGACGCACCTAGCCCCTGTGGTACCATTGTGGTATTTGTCTGCGTCCTGCTAGGGGAGTCATAATGTCTTTGTCCTCTCCATCTATCTGCCATAAAAGTATGTGTGCGTAACTTCTCCTAATTTTAAATGGTAATTCTGGCAAACTTGGCATGGTTGCTTATTATCACATGAAGAATTGCCCTTTTTCACTCAGAATATTTCATCAAGATGAATATTGGGTAGGTAAGACATTTATTTTTTAGGTCAACCTTTAATAAAAAATAACCATAATCAGATTAAGATTTTTACAAAAGATACTTAGATAGTCTAGGATGGTAATAGCTGCAATGGGGTAAATGATCTTTGTAAGTACCAGTGCCAATATAAATGGCATGAATCATCCTTTTAATACACAGATTCAAGTTTATACAAACAAAGATCCATAGGTCTGTTGGGTCTGAACCAAGGAAGCTACTGAACAAATGGTTCCTAGTGATTTAGTTGAAGTAATAATCAAAATTTTTATGGTTTCCTCCATGGTCGACTGTTGTGGAATATTAGCATGGCAAATAACTACGGATATGATCCATTTGTCATCATCACTATCCAGTCCATTTCTCATTCATGACTTATTATTAGGCTTCCAGTACAGCTTCTTAGATTAACTCCATAACAAATCTTGTCCTGGGTTCATGTCTTGGGAGATCAACATTTAATAGATGCTAATATATGCAATAGCTTAATAAATCTTTGACAGGTGAGGGATTTAGGATTATGTCAGCCTCTAGTTTCTTTGAATGGATTGTGCTGATGGCTTCTATAGTATGTAGAAAGATTTCCTCTATGTTGATAAACTTGTGCATGCTGAGCCCGTGCTTGTGCCATTTTGAAAAAAAAATACCATAGTGATGTACCAGTACATGCATTGTGACAGGTAGTAAACTCTCTTTGAAAAAGAAATCATTTTTCAAATAAACTAGAAAAAATCAATGTTATGTAATGGTGAAAATTTAATGATTTAAGTTCTGTGAAATGTAATTGGCTTTTCAAATACTGGATATTAGTAGTACCAGTTGGAACAAATCTCAGCAGGGGAATACAGTATTAATACAAAAGCACAAACATTACTGATTTGATGGAAGTTGATGGGAATGAGATTCAATTTATGTCGCAACCAGCTTAACTGGGCAAAAAAATCAAGTGGTTTGTATAAAAGTATTTTTATATGTATGGGTTATTTTTAAGTCTTTGTAAAGAAGTGATAAAGATGGAACATGGATGACTGCATGTCATAAATATTTCACTTTATCAACAATATAAGACAGTTTTTCTGAAATACAAGATTTTCAACAAGTTGCATTATTTATGAGAGTATTTTTCAACTTCTTTTTAAATAGTATTGGGCCCATAGGCCTGGTTTAACCTCACCACTTTTTAGCTCACCTTGCCAAAGGCAATGTGAGCTTTTGCCATCACTTGGCGTCTGTCGTCCGTTAACTTTTCACATTTTAATCTTCTCCTCTGAAGCCCCTCAGTCAAATGAAGTGAAACATCTATGGAAGGTCCTCTCTAAAGATTGCTCATTTTGTCCTGATCCAATAACAAACATGGCCACCATAGGCCATTCTTGTTTCTGATTGGCCGATTTTTTTAAAATCTTCTCCTCTGAAACCGCTTGGCCAAATGAACTGAAACTTGGTAGGAAGCATCTATGGTATGTCCTCTATAAAGATTGCTAATTTCGTCCCAATCGGTTTACAAACATGGCTACCACAGGCAATTCTTATTTCTGATTGGTTGATTTCTAAAAAATCTTCTCCTCTGAAACCACATGGCCAAATGAATCGAAACTTGGTAGGAAACATCCTTGGAAGGTCCTCTATAAAGTTTTCTCATTTAGTTCCGATCCGTTTACAAACATGGCCGCCACAGACAATTCTTGTTTCTGATTGGTTAATTTCTAAAAAATCTTCTCCTCTGAAGCCGCTTTACCAAATGAACCGAAACTTGGTAGGAAGCATTTATGGTAGGTCCTCTATAAAGATTGCTCATTTCGTCCCGATCCGTTATAAAAAATGGCCACCACAGACAATTCTTGTTTCTGATTGGTTGATTTCTAAAAATCTTCTCCTCTGTAACCCCTTGGCCAAATGAATCAAAATATGGTAGGAAGCATCTGTGAAAGGTCCTCTATAAAGATTGCTCATTTAGTTCTGATCCATTGACTGGCCACCACAGGCAATTCTTGTTTCTGATTGGTTGATTTCTAAAAAATCGTCTCCTCTGAAACCACTTGGCCAAATGAATCGAAATTTGGTAGGAAGCATCCTTGGAAAGTCCTTTATAAAGATTGCTAATTTAGTTCCGATCCGTTGACAAACATGGCCGCCAAAAGGCAATTCTTGTTTCTGATTGGTTGATTTCTAAAAAATCTTCTTCTCTGAAACCGCTTTGCCAAATGAATCGAAACTTGGTAGGAAGCATCCTTGGAAGGTCATCTATAAAGATTGCTCATTTAGTTCCGATCCATCAATAAACATGGCCACCACAGGCCATTCTTATTTCTGATTGGTAAATTTCTAAATGTCTTCTTCTTTGTATAACTGTTTAGCCAAATGACCAAAACTTGGTGGAAAGCACCTATGGGAGGTTCTGTATTAAGTTTCCTCAAAGCAGAATGAAAGGTGAGCGACACAGGCTCAACCCACTGAACCTCTAGTTATTAAAGTGCCTGTGCCAAGCTGAGAGAGTAAACAGTCATGTTTATTGGGTTAGGGTTATCTATATTGTCTCTGTTTCTTTGATTTTTTGGTTGAAATTGGGGGGGGGGGGGGGGGGGGGGGGTGGCTGTGCTGGAAGTGTGGTATATTTGTTTTATCATTATTTTTTTGGTTGAGATTGGGGGGCTGTTCTGGCAGTGTGGTATTGTTGTTTCTTTCATGCTATGGCTATATTGTTTTTCACGCTTGACACAGCCTGTGTTAGCGGTAGACATATTTTTTTTATTAGCCACTGTGGCTAATGGGTACTAATTTCTTTTAGCCACACTCAATTTCAGGTAGCCACACTAAATATAAACAAAGAGCATAAAACAGTTGAAAGTTCAAAACTTTATTATTTAATTAACTAACAATGATAATTCATATATTATCATGATAAACAACAAACTTTGAACATTAGATAAACAGAACATTCAATATTCGTATGAATTTGTTGTTTTTTGCTGTGTGGGGCTGTTGGCGTTGCCAAAAAAGGATAAAATAGATCTTTGGCGCTTGGCGGTATCAGGTCTGTTTGCCCTACAAGTGGGTCCGTTCGCCCTGATTATTAAAAATGATATCGAGTCTTTATAAGCCAACAAACAACCCATTGGACCATGTTGCACAACAGAATTAAAATATTACAGCTTCTATACTATGCAACTTTGTTTTGTAACTTGAACATTATGTTAATAGCTTGTTTAAACTATCTTTGTTATATTTATTACTCTTTTAGTTCACCTGGACCAAAGGTCCATGTGAACTATTGCCATCACTTGGCGTCTGTCGTCTGTTGTCTGTCGTCTGTAAACTTTTCACATTTCAAGCTTCTTCTCCGAAACCACTGGGCCGATTGGAACCAAACTTAGCAGGAATGTTCCTTGGATGGTCCTCTACAAAGTTACTGTTTTTCGTTCCAGTCGGATATTCAATATGGCTGCCAGGGCCAATAATATGCTCTGATTGGCTGAAATTTCAAAGATCTTCTTCTCTGAAACTAATGAACTGACTGAACCCAAACTGTAAATGAATGATCATTGGAATGTCCATTACCAAGTTTCTGTTTTTTATGCTGATCGGAAATCCAAGATGGCCGCCATCGCAGGACATAGATTAACATTGGACCCTATGGGAAAATGTTCAAATGCCTTCTTCTCAGAAACTACAAATATGATTAAAGCCAAACTGTACAAGAATGTTCATTGGATGGTCCTCTACAATCTCAAGGTTTTTTGTTCCGATATGAAATTCAAAATGGCGGCTACGGCGGGACTTAGTTTAACATTGGACCCTATGGGAAAAATGTTTCAAAATGCTTCTTCTCTGAAACCACTTGGACAGTTGAAACCAAACTGCCCAGGAATGATCATTGGAAGGTTCTGTACAAAGTTTCTGTTTTTTATGCCGATCGGATATCCAAGATGGCCGCCACCGCAGGACATAGATTAACATTGGACCCTATGGGAAAATATTCAAATGCCTTCTTCTCAGAAACTACAAATATTATTAAAGCCAAACTGTACATGAATGTTCATTAGATGGTCCTCTACAAACTTTACGTTTTTTGTTCCGGTATGAAATTCAAAATGGCGGCTACGGCAGGACTTAGTTTAACATTGGACCCTATGGGAAAAATGTTTCAAAATGCTTCTTCTCTGAAACCACTTGGACAGTTGAAACCAAACTGCCCAGGAATGATCATTGGAAGGTTCTCTACAAAGTTTCTGTTTTTTATGCCGATCGGAAATCCAAGATGGCCGCCACCGCAGGACATAGATTAACATTGGACCCTATGGGAAAATATTCAAATGCCTTCTTCTCAGAAACTACAAATATGATTAAAGCCAAACTGTACATGAATGTTCATTAGATGGTCCTCTACAAACTTTACGTTTTTTGTTCCGATATGAAATTCAAAATGGCGGCTACGGCAGGACTTAGTTTAACATTGGACCCTATGGGGAAAATGTTTCAAAACGCTTCTTCTCTGAAACCACTAGGACAGTTGAAACCAAACTGCCCAGGAATGATCATTGTAAGGTCCTCTACAAATTTTATGTTTTTTATGCCGATCGGAAATCCAAGATGGCCGCCACCGCAGGACATAGATTAACATTGGACCCTATGGGAAAATGTTCAAATGCCTTCTTCTCAGAAACTGCAAATATTATTAAACCCAAACTGTACATGAATGTTCATTGGATGGTCCTCTACAAACTTTACGTTTTTTGTTCCGGTATGAAATTCCAAATGGCGGCTACGGCAGGACTTAGTTTAACATTGGACCCTATGGGAAAAATGTTTCAAAACGCTTCTTCTCTGAAACCACTTGGACAATTGAAACCAAACTGCCCAGGAATGATCATTGGAAGGTCCTCTACAAATTATATGTTTTTTATGTCGATCGGAAATCCAAGATGGCCACCACCGCAATACATAGATTAACATTGGACCCTATGGGAAAATGTTCAAATGCCTTCTTCTCAGAAACTACAAATATGATTAAAGCCAAACTGTACATGAATGTTCATTGGATGGTCCTCTACCAAACTTTACGTTTTTTGTTCCGATATGAAATTCCAAATGGCGGCTATGGCAGGACTTAGTTTAACATTGGACCCTATGGGAAAAATGTTTCAAAACGCTTCTTCTCTGAAACCACTAGGACAGTTGAAACCAAACTGCCCAGGAATGATCATTGGAAGGTCCTCTACAAATTTCTTGTTTTTTATGCCGATCGGAAATCCAAGATGGCTGCCACCACAGGTCATAGTATTAACACAGGACCATATCGGGAAAATACAGAAATATCTTCTTCTCTGAAGCTATTGCACTGATTGAACCTAAACTGTGCATCAATCTTTGGAAGGTCCTTTACAAACTTTGTGTTTTTTATGTTGATCGTAATTCCAAGATGACTACCACTGCAGGACATAGTTTTTACATAGGACCAATTGTTTTTTTTTATAACCAGGTGAACGATACAGGCTCTTGAGAGCCTCTGGTTAAAACTTTAATCAAGTATAATGGACTACAGACTCTTGAATCACTCATCTTTACCTGATTTACTAATTCCAAGGACACATACATTTTCTACAGACTCTGGATTCACTCATCTTTGCCTGCTTCATTCATTCCAAGGACTAAAACGTTTAACTTTGTTCATTATAATTTATAGAAACATACACTTTAGCATACCAATTATTTTTAATATCCTACATTTTCTAGACTCTGTGGATTCACTACTGAATCGTTACCTGATTCACTTATTCCAAGGACTAAAATGTTTAACTTTGACCATTATCGAAACATACAGTCCGTGGACCTATACATGTATAAGTATAGGAGTGTTCAAAATGGCGGCTACGGCAGGACTTAGTTTAACATTGGACCCTATGGGGAAAATGTTTCAAAACGCTTCTTCTCTGAAACCACTAGGACAGTTGAAACCAAACTGCCCAGGAATGATCATTGGAAGGTCCTGTACAAATTTTATGTTTTTTATGCCGATCGGAAATCCAAGATGGCCGCCACCGCAGGACATAGATTAACATTGGACCCTATGGGAAAATGTTCAAATGCCTTCTTCTCAGAAACTGCAAATATTATTAAAGCCAAACTGTACATGAATGTTCATTGGATGGTCCTCTACAAACTTTACGTTTTTTGTTCCGGTATGAAATTCAAAATGGCGGCTACGGCAGGACTTAGTTTAACATTGGACCCTATGGGAAAAATGTTTCAAAACGCTTCTTCTCTGAAACCACTAGGACAGTTGAAACCAAACTGCCCAGGAATGATCATTGGAAGGTCCTCTACAAATATTTTGTTTTTTATGCTGATCGGAAATCCAAGATGGCTGCCACCACAGGTCATAGTATTAACACAGGACCATATCGGGAAAATACAGAAATATCTTCTTCTCTGAAGCTATTGCACTGATTGAACCTAAACTGTGCATCAATCTTTGGAAGGTCCTTTACAAACTTTGTGTTTTTTATGTTGATCGTAATTCCAAGATGACTACCACTGCAGGACATAGTTTTTACCAAGGACCAATTGGTTTTTTTTATAACCAGGTGAACGATACAGGCTCTTGAGAGCCTCTGGTTAAAACTTTAATCAAGTATAATGGACTACAGACTCTTGAATCACTCATCTTTACCTGATTTACTAATTCCAAGGACACATACATTTTCTACAGACTCTGGATTCACTCATCTTTACCTGCTTCATTCATTCCAAGGACTAAAACGTTTAACTTTGTTCATTATAATTTATAGAAACATACACTTTAGCATACCAATTATTTTTAATATCCTACATTTTCTAGACTCTGTGGATTCACTACTGAATCGTTACCTGATTCACTTATTCCAAGGACTAAAATGTTTAACTTTGACCATTATCGAAACATACAGTCCGTGGATCTATACATGTATAAGTATAGGAGTGTTAGCCGATCTCATTAGTGATGTCATATTCACTAATTTGCATGACAATAAACAAATACTTGGTTGGCAATAAAACAATAAAGTAATTGACAGGAAAATAACAAATTTTTAAACTTTTATAACTTTTTTATTTCCAAACCAATTTTGGTTCTATTAATTGTTTTAGAGACTTAAGAAAATTCATATTTTTTCTGTCAGTTTACATTTTTTAATTTTGATATGATAAATTCATAATTCTAATATGAAATAATGCATTTTTACACTTCAAAACTAAATAAAACAAGATTGAATTTCCAATCCTTTTATTCTGGATATTTTTATCAAACCTTCATTGTGAATTAGTTATTTCTATATAATTTTCACTTCTGAAAGAATTATTGAATTATCTTAAATAACAAAAAAATAATGACAATTTAATTTTGAGTCTTCAATGAAAGACAATGGAAAGTTTCCATTTCTTGCCAACCAGACAGGTAAATTCTCAAGCCTATGACATCACGGCAAACACTCCTATTTGTCACTTTCGTTAAAATACAGTATATAGCAAATTTGACGACAAAAAACTAAAATTGTCTTTAAATCATAAGAAAATAAAGGAAATCTAATGGAAAATCATGCTGAAATAAACAAAAATCTTTAATATTTCTGCTTATTCTGGTGCAAAAATTATCAAAATCCGTTTAGAAATGACAAAATAAATTTTTTTAACAATGTGTTATATAGCGTAAATTCGAGTGACGAATACCTATGTTCATTGACTGTACACTTTAGCATGCCGCATATTTAAAATTTCTCAATTTAATATTCATAAGCAATCTTATATCACTTATTTTTCTATTATTTTTAATACCCTACATAATTATAATTATCAGGACGAACGGACCCAGGGCGAACAGGGAATTTGGGCGAATAGACCCGGATTCGTGCTTTGCCATGCTTGACCTTTTCGTTGTGAAATAATTTACTGGTTTTAGATTCAAGCTTAGACAGAAGGACAGACAGAATAAAGTGTAATTTAGGAAATCAGTCAGTCGGTGACTAAATTCAAAACTATTTCCGGAATGGGACCCGGATAATATTATTTCAACTGAAAAAACTACCGGAAATAATCATTTTGACCCGCTTTTTAAAATCATTTTGGATGTTATACATCGATCAAATCATTGTCTACAACGCGTTTTATTCAAAGTTGACTTTCTACATAATAAAAGATCGTTGTCAGATGCACACTTTAAAAGTTTTTCGTTCGCCAGTGTGGCTACTGCTACACAAATTATCCTCGCCACACTACCATTATATTCGCAAAATGCGACGTGACGATCGTCTACCGCTAACACAGACAGCTTTATGGGATTATGTTTATCAGTTACATATTGTAGTTTTTTCCACCAATAAAACTGACCACAATGATATAACTGTACACCTTTTCATATATATGTTATTGTGATGATATAATGACCAAGTCTGATTTGACCACCATGATTCTATTTATCATTTTCCAGATCATATGATAGTTGGATTTACAGCTACCTATGTTATAAGTGCCTATCACCACTAATGTTGTGAGTTCGCATCCCACTCAGATGAGGTGTACTCCATACAACATTATGTGATAAAGTTTGTCAGTGATTTACGACAGGTCGGTGGTTTTATCCGGGTATTCCGCTTTCATCCACCAATAAAACTGACCGCCACGATATAACTGAAATATTGTTGAAAGTGGCATTAAACACCATAAAACCAAAACCAACCATTTTCCAGAGTTATGCCCATTAATAATAAGGATACTAGTAGTGTGTGATGTTATTCTGTGATATGTACCACACATAATTGTTTACAATTGTAAGCTATTATAGGTATATAAATCTACAGCAATGGCATATGTATACTTTCCTTACTAAAAGATTTTTTACAAAGGACTTGTTACATCATAAAATATGATGAAGATAATTTGAACATATTACAATGTATATTGAATTAAGACCTGTTTTGATCTAGGAATAACAATTTTGATACCATTTCTTTGAAGTTGAATTTTCTGAGAACCAAGTATGTTTTGTAAATATGAACAGTCAAAGACATTAAATGACTTTCCTATAGTGTAATCATAATGAATAACAGCCTGTATCAAATGATCTTTAGAAATATAATTTTTATGTACAAGAAAAATAATAACATTTTTATATTTTTTCTAGTGTTGAGTAACTATTAATTGGTGTCTGTTTACTTCTTCAAGGGAATAGATGTACAAAAAAATGTACAAAGTATAGTGGTCTAAGGTGGTTAAACAGCTAATATTTTAACAGGATATTCTGGGAGATGTAGTAGGAATCCAGGGAAACGAAAAGTCTTCAATTTCAACCAAAAATAATGTTTACTGTTCAAGCCAGAGAAATTACTTGGCATCAGGTGTATGCTACTCATTAGTAGTTGTATTCTGGTTGAAAACTTGCATTTAGAACTGCACTTGCTAACTTTCTTGTCCATATCACATTTAACCTATTGAACACCTTTATAAACAGATCATTTCTATACTTGAATGGATTTAACATATTAATATCGAATCTCATATCAAAAGATGTCCAAAGGCGATCACTACTAATAACATAAACTTTGTACAAGGACCATACGAGGAACATTCCAACCACATTTCAATGGCTTTAGCAAAGAAAACTATTCGTTTTTTTTCTATGTACGGTCCAATATTATACAGTGTCCTGCAACGGTGGCCATTTTGGATTTCTTATGAACAGAAAAAAATGTTAACTTTGTTGAGTACAATGTTTAGGACAATAAGAGTAATATTGACCAGCAATCTTCATTTTCTGAGACAAGGATTAAAATGTGAAAAGTTTACCATAGACTTAGAAATGGGGCACAAAATAAGGCCAATAGCTCAAATGACCAATTAGAATAACTGATGCATTTCTATCTACAAGTACATTGAGAAAATTTTAAAAAAATCCTTTTTTTGTATATGGATATGAATGTGCCACAATTTGATACCATTTGCACGATTCGAAATCGTTAGTTGGAATAATACTTTAAAACAAAACAAATATATGTAGGACTCGATCCGATTTGTTTTATGGAAATTTATCATGAACAACTCCCCCTCACCAAATACATGAATGTTTTTTTAAAATTATACTTGTAGGTCTAAAAATAGTTGAACAATGGAATAAATGAAAAATGGTAATTAATGAACATAGTTGTTTTTTTTAACACAATGCTCAATAACAGCTCTGTAGGAATTTAAAATAAGTCTGCATAATGAACATGTATGATTCAGTACAGAACCTTAGTTAGAAGTTTTCTTTAAGATATCTGACATTTTACTCAATGTCAATGGTATGAGCTGTCAAGTAATCAAAGGGAAATTTGTGGTTTTATTAAGAGTATTCACTTTACCTGTAGATCATTGGCCTTCAGATACTAAGACCTGTTCCCTGAAGGTATATTTCAAATACTGTTGTTTCTTTTACAACAGGTCGTTGAATAATCAAACGTGCCCGTTTTAACAAAAGCCTGGATGTGGGTGTTCTTCTTAGGAGAAAAAACAATATTTGATGACCACAAATGTTCTTTACTATAAGAATTACCAGTGTACCTTTAGATTGAATAACATTGGTCATTGACCGAGTTAAAGAAATATGAATTTTAAATTTGATATTCAATTTTTTATTTGTTCACACCTGAGTAAAGAACGATTGATTACACATATATCTGTCAGTTTGTTTATATACGTCTTAAAAAGGACGATCTAGACTTCATGTTAACCATGTATTGGAATGTTTTACATCTAATTACGTGTTTGGCGTAAAGTGTAGGTTTTGCAAGTATATTAGACCGTATTGATTATAGATATATTATGCCTGGAGCTGTTAAGAGAAGCCTCTGTCGTGTAAGTATGTTTACGGTCTTGTTATGTATTGTATTTCTTCTTTATTAAATTTTCATCAATTGCTTGACGTTTTGAGGAATAGTGTGGCTTTGAATAAGTTCAAATTTAGCATTACATCAGCTTCTTCCCATTTTGGAATGGTAATTGCAAATTTTCTCTTGTGATTAAAAAAAGGTAATCTTGGCTTAAGTCACCTTGCCATCAGTACTTCAATGACTGAGTTTTAATTTTGAGACACAAAATGGTTGCATAAAAAAATATTCAAAAATTGGATAATGTTTAAAAAATTTCAAAATGAAAATATTGGTTTTTTATATTTAATGTATAATTTTATATCTCCGGGGTATAATTCGTCCAGTAATCAATGTTTCGGCTCTGACATGGTTTATTAGATATGTTTATTATTAAAAATTTACAGTTCCTAATGAAGGTTTTTCCAGAAATATTTCTTGCACATTAAATTAGATATCTATGTTTTTAATACCCCCTCTCCGAAGTTAGGATGTTAATTAAGAGATAAAGCAAATCTTTTCTCTTCTTCTTTATTTTTTTTAAGATGGTGATTTTTATATCTCATTTAAATAAATGTCTGATGATAAATGATTACTATTATTTTTGTTGCCTGTGAAGAATTTTTATGTGATCATTGTGAGTTTAAGATACAGTTACCGGTATATGTCACCATCATATTGGAACATTAAACTAGAGTTATTCATGCACTGCAGTTTCTGAGACAATAACTGCCATGTTTTGATGGTAGCAAGATTAAATAAGACATCTTTGTAAAGGACGTCACATCATTTGCACTGTCAAACATTTGAACCTGTTGTGTTGTTGAAGGTTTTTAAAGATGGAGCTATACTTAGTGAATCGCCCTGTGTTTGAAATCTAGGAGTTTTTTTCAACCAAACCCTCAGTATGGAGCAACATGCCTCTGCTATTACCAAATCCTGTTTTCATCAGATTCGGAACATAGGAAGGATTCGATCCTATATAACGGTGGACGCTTGCAAGACTTTAGTATGCTCTCTTGTAACATCCTGAATGGATTATGGTAATGCATTAATGTATGGTGCGAACGCCTCAATTGTATCCAAACTTCAGCGTGTTCAGAACACTGCTGCCAGGCTAGTAACTCACAAAAAGAAATATGAACATATAACTCCCACACTTGTGGCTCTTCACTGGTTACCATTTAAATTCCGATGCCAGTATAAACTGTTAAAGTACGCATTCAAAGCCTTGCATGGACTAGCTCCTTCTTATCTTGGGAAACTCATACATTTTTACAAACCGGCGCGATCCTTGCGATCTCAAAGTGCTGCGTTAATTGAAATGCCAAAAAACACACGAACTAAAATATATGGTGAGCGGAGGTTTGATGTGGCAGCTGGGACTCTGTGGAATAGCCTTCCAGCAAGTCTTCGAAATGAACAATATCTTGAGGCATTTAAAAAGGGACTAAAGACTCATTTATTCAAAATCGCTTTTGTGAAATGAGTATAGTTATAGATCTGTGATTGACTGTTTTAACTGGTGCTGTTCTGCTACAATATTGTTTTATACTTTTGATTTTAATTTGTTGTCTTTTTGTACAGTTGAGTATTACTTTTTAATTCTTACTGTAATTCATTGTCTTTGCGTAATATATTTTTAGCTATTGCCATCACTTGGCGTCCGTCTCCGTCGTACGTCGTAAACTTTTTCAAAAATCTTCTCCTCTGAAAGTACTAGACCAATGGAAACCAAACTTGGTCTGAATCATCACTAGGGTGTCTAGTTTCAAATTTGTGTCCGGTGATGCCGTGCACCAACCAACATGGCTACTGTTACTAAAAATAGAACATATGGTAATATTGCAGGTTTTGGGTAATAACTCAAAAACCGTTAATAATATCAAAAATCTGACTTGGGGTAAAAATGATCAGCACATCAAGATCTACATACTCGGCAATTTTGAAGTAAATCTGATTACCCATCTTGGAGTTATTGCCCTTTTTTCATCAAATTTGTAAAAATTGAATACTTTTCGTCTTATATTTCAAAAACTATAAGAGATAAAGGTTAGCTTTAAATTGCAAAAATGTGCGGCATATCAAGATCTACCCACCCTGCAATTTTGAAGTAAATCCCATTACCCATTTTGGAGTTATTTCCCTTTTGTCATCAAATTTTCAAAATTTTAATACTTTTCGTCCTTTATTTCAAAAACTATAAGAGACAGATGGTAAGTTGAAACTGCAAACATGTTCAGCATGTCAAGTTCTACCTACCCTGCAATTTTGAAGTAAATTTGATTACCCATCTTGGAGTTATTGCCCTTTTTTCATCAATTTTTTTTTAATTTTAATACTTTTCGTCTTATATTTCAAAAACTATTTAGAGATAGATGTTAAGTTTAAATTGCAAAAATGTGCAGCATGTCAAGATCTACCTACCCTGCAATTTTGAAGTAAATCCCATTACCCATTTTGACCGATTATGCAAATTAGAAAAAAGGGGGGATGAAATTAAAAAAAAATCTTCTCCTCTGAAACTACTGAGCCAATCTCAACCAAACTTTGCTGAAATGATCCTTAGGTGGTCCCCTTTCAAAATTGTGTCCGTCAGCACCGCCCTGTATCCAAGATGGCCGCCATTACTAAAAATAGAAATTTCTTCAAATGGCCACAACTGCTCTATTTTAAGCCAAAAAGTGGCCAAATTTGAACTGTATAAGCATAATGATGAGCTTTTTAACATATATTACAGGATTTTTTATGAACTTTGAACTTTTGCCGATTATGCAAATTAGAAAAAAGGGGGGATGAAATTTTTTAAAAATCTTCTCTGAAACTACTGAGCCAATCTCAACCAAACTTTGCTGAAATGATTCTTGGGTGGTCCTCTTCCAAAATTGTGTCCGGCATTTCAGAACACCGACCAAGATGGCCACCACAGCCGAACTTAATTTAACATAGGACCCTATGGGAAATTCCCATAAAAATCTTCTTGTCTGAAACCATTTGCTCAATAAGAACAAAACTATTAGAGATAGAGGGAAAGTTTAAACTGCAAAAATGTTCAGCATGTCAAGATCTACAAAAAAATTCCCACAGTTAAAAATGTGCAACAACTGTGTGAAGAGTTATTCCTCTTGAAATGCATTTTTTTGTTGACTCACTGCTTTTGGTTACTCAAATAATCAAAGGGAAGCAACTCTATTACAAAATGTGAAGTAGGAAAAGCTAAATTTTGAGAATCATTGACATATATGTTATTTTACAGCAATTTTGATAACCTATATTAAAGGGGGAACCCCTGCCCAAATTTTTTTGTAGAAGGGGTCTGCAATGACGAAGGCTACATTTGTTAATTTTTTTTACCGAAGTTATCAAGTTTTATTGACTGATGTTGTTATTATACCCAGGTGAGCTATACAGGCTCCTGGGAGCCTCTAGTTATGAATTTTTAGATACATTCACTGATTTCGATAGCTAAGTTTATTTATTATTCAATTTCTTGTCCATTTTTATGCCTTTATTTTAATTAATATTATTAGATATGTTTTCCCTAATTCTCTTAAAATATGCAATTTTCTTCTTTTTAATTCAATTTGGTTAAGCTTTTTGAGTCTTAAAGTTTTTATACCGGTATTTGATTAAATTGGGCATGCTTTTAAATGTATTGTTCTTACTTCACTTATTTTTCTTATTTATGTACATTTGTGTATATTTTAAACATGTAAAGCACTTAGAGTAATTGTATTGTTATATAATGCGCTATAAAAATGCCTTGTAATAATAATAATAATAATAACCAAGAAGATCATATAGCTCCCATTTTATTGCCAAGTCAAGATGAAGAACTCCTAAAGAATAACATCACAAACATTATATTATTTTTATCTGTAATGTTTACTTCGAATTGACAAAGTAGTTTCAGAAGAGAAGATCAAAATGTGCAATGTTATTAATGATGACAACAGATGGAGAATGCAAAGCAATGGCAATAGCTCACATGACCAGACCCTTTGGGTCATGTGAGCTTAACATGTCATATAACACAGTTATGTAATTTATAGGCTAAATAGCTATACATGTATATTGAAATAGGCTACAATGGTAAATGAGATTCATGTCACATAAGGCAATAATTTGTTTAATAGAGGTAGTTACTTAAGTAGCTTAGACTGTTATGTATTTTTTAAGCAAGGAGTTGAGATCTTAACTTTGGTAGTTGGGTTTCTACATAAAATGAATCTCATGACAGTAAAGTTAATTGGATAGTCCTGGAAATTAACATTGCTGCACAAAATTATGAAATCTGTATAGTGTTTATATTTTGCTTTGAAACAGAAATCTAAGATGGCTAACATTGTAGTAATAAGTTAGAATAGGACCCAATCAGAAAATGTTGGTTAAATGTATTCTTCGGAAGCCACTGAACCCTTTGAAATGATAAATTGACTGGAATGTTTGTTGTAAGGTTCTCTAATTGTGTTGATTGAAAATCCAAGATGGCAGCTTCCCAAGAACATAGTAACTTTAACATGACATTTTAAAAAAAAATTTACTTATGAAAAGGAAAGTTTGTATTTACTAATATGATGATATATTGACTTCTTGCCCTGGTAGTGTAACCATTAATTAAAGCAGGGAGCAGTCAAGATACACTTAGATTTTTATTTAAATGATAACAGCTCAATATTTTTTAATGAAAACAAATCTTCATCCCAGAAACAAGAAAGCTGATTTCTAAATTCTACATTAAATATTAAATATATATAAATAATCAGCAGGTGAGTAAGATAAGTTACGATGAACTTTTAGTATTCTCCCAGGAGTTAGATTCTGCTGTGTAGGTAAATCAGTATTGATGAACCTTTAGTATTCTCCCAGGAGTTAGATTCTGCTGTGTAGGTAGATCAGTATTGATGAACCTTTAGTATTCTCCCAGGAGTTAGATTCTGCTGTGTAGGTAGATCAGTATTGATGAACCTTTAGTATTCTCCCAGGAGTTAGATTCTGCTGTGTAGGTAAATCAGTATTGATGAACCTTTAGTATTCTCCCAGGAGTTAGATTCTGCTGTGTAGGTAAATCAGTATTGATGAACCTTTAGTATTCTCCCAGGAGTTAGATTCTGCTGTGTAGGTAAATCAGTATTGATGAACCTTTAGTATTCTCCCAGGAGTTAGATTCTGCTGTGTAGGTAGATCAGTATTGATGAACCTTTAGTATTCTCCCAGGAGTTAGATTCTGCTGTGTAGGTAAATCAGTATTGATGAACCTTTAGTATTCTCCCAGGAGTTAGATTCTGCTGTGTAGGTAAATCAGTATTGATGAACCTTTAGTATTCTCCCAGGAGTTAGATTCTGCTGTGTAGGTAAATCAGTATTGATGAACCTTTAGTATTCTCCCAGGAGTTAGATTCTGTTCTGTGTAGGTAGATCAGTATTGATGAACCTTTAGTATTCTCCCAGGAGTTAGATTCTGCTGTGTAGGTAAATCAGTATTGATGAACCTTTAGTATTCTCCCAGGAGTTAGATTCTGCTGTGTAGGTAGATCAGTATTGATGAACCTTTAGTATTCTCCCAGGAGTTAGATTCTGCTGTGTAGGTAAATCAGTATTGATGAACCTTTAGTATTCTCCCAGGAGTTAGATTCTGGTGTGTAGGTAAATCAGTATTGATGAACCTTTAGTATTCTCCCAGGAGTTAGATTCTGCTGTGTAGGTAAATCAGTATTGATGAACCTTTAGTATTCTCCCAGGAGTTAGATTCTGCTGTGTAGGTAGATCAGTATTGATGAACCTTTAGTATTCTCCCAGGAGTTAGATTCTGCTGTGTAGGTAAATCAGTATTGATGAACCTTTAGTATTCTCCCAGGAGTTAGATTCTGCTGTGTAGGTAAATCAGTATTGATGAACCTTTAGTATTCTCCCAGGAGTTAGTTTCTGCTGTGTAGGTAGATCAGTATTGATGAACCTTTAGTATTCTCCCAGGAGTTAGATTCTGTTCTGTGTAGGTAGATCAGTATTGATGAACCTTTAGTATTCTCCCAGGAGTTAGATTCTGCTGTGTAGGTAAATCAGTATTGATGAACCTTTAGTATTCTCCCAGGAGTTAAATTCTGCTGTGTAGGTAGATCAGTATTGATGACCCTTTAGTATTCTCCCAGGAGTTAAGATTCTGTTCTGTGTAGGTAGATCAGTATTGATGAACCTTTAGTATTCTCCCAGGAGTTAGATTCTGCTCTGTAGGTAAATCAGTATTGATGAACCTTTAGTATTCTCCCAGATTCTGCTGTGTAGGTAAATCAGTATTTCTTGTGATGTACTTCTTAGTGTGGCCATGTCATTCTTGCGTCAACTCTTACGTATGTAGGCATAGTATGATCTAGATTCTGATGCTAAGACTGCTCAAACTGTGAACGGTCTTAACTGTTTTTATAGCTTTGATCTTTTGTCATATCAATTGACCATTGACTATCCCTGTAATTTTAATTGTCACCTTAACACCTTTTCATTTTATTTTATTGTAATTTCCCCGAGTACCATTTGTTGCTCCTTACGCCTTTTTAATGGGATTTAACAATGCTCTTTAATAAAGACACGTGGCCCAAAACCATTAATTAGCCTCTCCATTTATCCACTAATGTTACAGGTGACTGGACACTAGCGGTTCTTTTCTAACGCTCCTTTAAAATTAGGAGCTACCATAAGAACAGAGATATTAAGGAAAGTGTCGTTTGAATAATGGTGATTAATATTTTCGCAATAGCTGACCTTTGGTCATCACCTTTGACCACTGTGTAAGGACAGGTGCTGCAACTGCATCAGGACAATTGGTATCATTTTAATAATCCTCAATGCATCATATCAAAAGAGAAAACTGGATGCATACATCTGTCCATAGTTTGAGATCTCCATATTTAAATCAAGCAGTGCATGTTTAATCGTGAAATAATGTGAATTTAATTACCAAAGTAAATTTTAGACAGACATGTAACTTTCATATTAATTTAGGAAAAAAGAATGTCTTAGAGGAGATATTGTAAACTATAAAGCTTAAAAGTAATTAATCATTTGGACGTTTTCATTATTTTTTCGTGAATAAACCCTCTGTCAGTTAAGATATGTTTTGGCAGACATAATAGTGGTCATTTTTCATAGTATTATCACGCATGGTCAAGTCCAGTCTAAGACAGTGATTGGTGACCATTTGTTCATGTGGTTGTTTGTTGTTGTGACTTACTGTATCATAAACTGTCATCAGTCAAATTTATTTATATTTTTCTCCAAAAATTATTATTTCAGTATTACCTTACATCATTATTGATTATGTGCTATTGGTGTTTAATGCCACTTTCAACAATATTTCAGTGATATTGTGCTGGTTGGTTATACCATTGGTGGAGGAAAATGTATGTATCCATAGAAAAACACAGACCTACTGCAAATAACTGACAAAACTTCATAACCTGAAGTTGTATTATGTTACACCTTGCCATAGGCAGGAATAAAACTGACAATGTTAGCAGTGATTGGCCTTGATATAAATCTTACTACCATGCAGTCCCTTATTCTATGTGAAGGTAGTTCTTGCCATTCTAGGTGAAAAAAAAATGTTAAAGCTGAAAAATAAATAATTCTGTATATTTTAATCTTCACATTGTTGAAGCCGTCAATAAAATGAATTAACAAAAAGTGCCACACCATCGAAGCAGTTCATAAATCCATTAAAAAAAAATCATAGAAACAGAGATAAAATTGAAATTCTTACACACATATTTGTTAGAAGAAGAAGAAATAGATTTCTGAAGTACTAGTTTCGGTGGATAAATGGTCGAGAAACAGCAAGCCAATAATTTTTCATAGATATTTTTTGTCATGCACTTCTTATTATGTTTTACCCAGTTGATATAACACATTTCTGTGTGGTGTGTCAGACAGCAACATTACAATATAAACACTATATTTGTGGTTTATAAACCACCAATATTGGTAGCTGTCATAATCATCGTTTTTTACATGCCATCTTTGGCATTTGAGAATAACAACTAGAGAAATGATATTTATTATTATGTCTCCACTTCGAACGAAGGGAGACATATTGTTTTAGTCTGATTTTTTCTTCCACTTCTTCCTCTTCTGCTTCTTCTTCTTCTTCCGCTTCTTCTCAGCGAAGCTTGTCCGGACCATAACTTTTTTGCCTTTCCAGATAGGTCTATTATATTTGGTATGTGGGTGCATGACCATAAGGCGGTGTGTCGCGTACCGTAATGACCTTTGCGGGACATTGACCTTTGACCTCAAGGTCAAATAATTGTTTTTTAAATAGTATTTTCTTGTCCGGGCCATAATATTTTTGTCTTTCGAGATAGGTCAATGATATTTGGTATGTGGGTGCATGACCATAAGACGGTGTGTCGCGTACCGTAATGACCTTCATGGGACCTTGACCTTTGACCTCAAGGTCAAATAATTGTTTTTTAAATAGTATTTATTTGGTATATGGGTGCATGACCATAAGACGGTGTGTCGCATACCGTAACGACCTTCGTGGGACCTTGACCTTTGACCTCAATATCAAATAATTGTTTTTTTAAATAGTATTTTCTTGTCTGGGCCATAACATTTTTGTCTTTCGAGATAGGTGAATGATATTTGGTATGTGGGTGCATGACCATAAGGCGGTGTGTCGCGTACCGCAATGACCTTCGTGGGACCTTGACCTTTGACTTCAAGGTCAAATAATTGTTTTTTAAATAGTATTTTCTTGCCCTGGCCATAACATTTTTGTCTTTCGAGATGGGTTGTTGTACAGATGGCCACATTAAGGGGAGACATAAGTTTTAGGTATCTAAAACAGTTCTTCCTAGTTAAATGTACTTTTATCTTTTTGAAACATACAATAATTGTGGAATATTGTAACATACCAATAAAGGTTGTTAAATAAAAGAGATGGAAGTGCAACAGATTGTCACCACAAGAAATTAATTGACAATCTACAGTCTAATGAATAATAAACACCAAAAATCTACAGATTACTGATTGATTATTATCAAGTATATAGATTACAGAACAACTAAATACTTGAGTATCTACAGATTACAGAACAAATATCTACTGATAACAGAAACAAATATGAAATATCTACTGATAACAGAAACAAATATCAAATATCTACTGATAACAGAAACAAATACCAAGTATCTACTGATAACAGGAACAAACACCAAGTATCTACTGATAACAGAAACAAATATCAAATATCTACTGATAACAGAAACAAACACCAAGTATCTACTGATAACAGAAACAAACACCAAGTATCTACTGATAACAGGAACAAACACCAAGTATCTACTGATAACAGAAACAAACATCAAATATCTACTGATAACAGAAACAAATACCAAGTATCTACTGATAACAGAAACAAACACCAAGTATCTACTGATAACAGAAACAAACACCAAGTATCTACTGATAACAAGCAAACACCAAGTATCTACTGATAACAGAAGCAAACACCAAGTATCTACTGATAACAGAAGCAAACACCAAGTATCTACTGATAACAGAAACAAACATCAAATATCTACTGATAACAGAAACAAACACCAAGTATCTACTGATAACAGAAACAAATACCAAGTATCTACTGATAACAAAAACAAACACCAAGTATCTACTGATAACAGAAACAAACACCAAGTATCTACTGATAACAAGCAAACACCAAGTATCTACTGATAACAGAAGCAAACACCAAGTATCTACTGATAACAGAAACAAACACCAAGTATCTACTTATAACAGAAACAAACACCAAGTATCTACTGATAACAGAAACAAACACCAAGTATCTACTGATAACAGAAACAAACACCAAGTATCTACTGATAACAGAAACAAGTACCAAGTATCTACTGATAACAGAAACAAATACCAAGTATCTACTGATAACAGGAACAAACACCAAGTATCTACTGATAACAGAAACAAATACCAAGTATCTACTGATAACAGAAGCAAACACCAAGTATCTACTGATAACAGAAACAAACACCAAGCATCTACTGATAACAGAAACAAACACCAAGTATCTACTGATAACAGAAATAAATATCTACTGATAACAGAAACAAGTACCAAGTATCTACTGATAACAGAAACAAACACCAAGTATCTACTGATAACAGAAACAAATACCAAGTATCTACTGATAACAGAAACAAACACCAAGTATCTACTGATAACAGAAACAAACACCAAGTATCTACTGATAACAGAAACAAATACCAAGTATCTACTGATAACAGAAACAAACATAAAATATCTACTGATAACAGAAACAAATACCAAGTATCTACTGATAACAGAAACAAGTACCAAGTATCTACTGATAACAGAAACAAACATAAAATATCTACTGATAACAGAAACAAACACCAAGTATCTACTGATAACAGAAACAAGTACCAAGTATCTACTGATAACAGAAACAAACACCAAGTATCTACTGATAACAGAAACAAATACCAAGTATCTACTGATAACAGAAACAAACACCAAGTATCTACTGATAACAGAAACAAACACCAAGTATCTACTGATAACAGAAGCAAACACCAAGTATCTACTGATAACAGAAACAAACACCAAGTATCTACTGATAACAGAAATAAATATCTACTGATAACAGAAACAAGTACCAAGTATCTACTGATAACAGAAACAAACACCAAGTATCTACTGATAACAGAAGCAAACACCAAGTATCTACTGATAACAGAAACAAATACCAAGTATCTACTGATAACAAAAACAAACACCAAGTATCTACTGATAACAGAAACAAACACCAAGTATCTACTGATAACAGAAACAAATACCAAGTATCTACTGATAACAGAAACAAATACCAAGTATCTACTGATAACAAAAACAAACACCAAGTATCTACTGATAACAGAAATAAATATCTACTGATAACAGAAACAAGTACCAAGTATCTACTGATAACAGAAACAAACACCAAGTATCTACTGATAACAGAAGCAAACACCAAGTATCTACTGATAACAGAAACAAACACCAAGTATCTACTGATAACAGAAATAAATATCTACTGATAACAGAAACAAGTACCAAGTATCTACTGATAACAGAAACAAACACCAAGTATCTACTGATAACAGAAACAAACACCAAGTATCTACTGATAACAGAAACAAATACCAAGTATCTACTGATAACAAAAACAAACACCAAGTATCTACTGATAACAGAAACAAATACCAAGTATCTACTGATAACAGGAACAAACACCAAGTATCTACTGATAACAGAAACAAATACCAAGTATCTACTGATAACAGAAACAAACATCAAATATCTACTGATAACAGAAACAAACACCAAGTATCTACTGATAACAGAAACAAATACCAAGTATCTACTGATAACAGAAGCAAACACCAAGTATCTACTGATAACAGAAACAAACATCAAATATCTACTGATAACAGAAACAAACACCAAGTATCTACTGATAACAGAAACAAATATCAAGTATCTACTGATAACAGAAGCAAACACCAAGTATCTACTGATAACAGAAACAAACATCAAATATCTACTGATAACAGAAACAAACACCAAGTATCTACTGATAACAGAAACAAACACCAAGTATCTACTGATAACAAGCAAACACCAAGTATCTACTGATAACAGAAGCAAACACCAAGTATCTACTGATAACAGAAACAAACACCAAGTATCTACTTATAACAGAAACAAACACCAAGTATCTACTGATAACAAGCAAACACCAAGTATCTACTGATAACAGAAGCAAACACCAAGTATCTACTGATAACAGAAGCAAACACCAAGTATCTACTGATAACAGAAACAAACATCAAATATCTACTGATAACAGAAACAAACACCAAGTATCTACTGATAACAGAAACAAATACCAAGTATCTACTGATAACAAAAACAAACACCAAGTATCTACTGATAACAGAAACAAACACCAAGTATCTACTGATAACAAGCAAACACCAAGTATCTACTGATAACAGAAGCAAACACCAAGTATCTACTGATAACAGAAACAAACACCAAGTATCTACTTATAACAGAAACAAACACCAAGTATCTACTGATAACAGAAACAAACACCAAGTATCTACTGATAACAGAAACAAACACCAAGTATCTACTGATAACAGAAACAAGTACCAAGTATCTACTGATAACAGAAACAAATACCAAGTATCTACTGATAACAGGAACAAACACCAAGTATCTACTGATAACAGAAACAAATACCAAGTATCTACTGATAACAGAAGCAAACACCAAGTATCTACTGATAACAGAAACAAACACCAAGCATCTACTGATAACAGAAACAAACACCAAGTATCTACTGATAACAGAAATAAATATCTACTGATAACAGAAACAAGTACCAAGTATCTACTGATAACAGAAACAAACACCAAGTATCTACTGATAACAGAAACAAACACCAAGTATCTACTGATAACAGAAACAAATACCAAGTATCTACTGATAACAGAAACAAACACCAAGTATCTACTGATAACAGAAACAAACACCAAGTATCTACTGATAACAGAAGCAAACACCAAGTATCTACTGATAACAGAAACAAACACCAAGTATCTACTGATAACAGAAACAAACACCAAGTATCTACTGATAACAGAAGCAAACACCAAGTATCTACTGATAACAGAAACAAATACCAAGTATCTACTGATAACAAAAACAAACACCAAGTATCTACTGATAACAGAAACAAACACCAAGTATCTACTGATAACAGAAACAAATACCAAGTATCTACTGATAACAGAAACAAATATCAAGTATCTACTGATAACAGAAACAAACACCAAGTATCTACTGATAACAAAAACAAACACCAAGTATCTACTGATAACAGAAACAAACACCAAGTATCTACTGATAACAGAAGCAAACACCAAGTATCTACTGATAACAGAAACAAACACCAAGTATCTACTGATAACAGAAATAAATATCTACTGATAACAGAAACAAGTACCAAGTATCTACTGATAACAGAAACAAACACCAAGTATCTACTGATAACAGAAACAAACATCAAATATCTACTGATAACAGAAACAAATACCAAGTATCTACTGATAACAGAAACAAATATCAAGTATCTACTGATAACAGAAACAAACACCAAGTATCTACTGATAACAGAAACAAACATCAAATATCTACTGATAACAGAAACAAATACCAAGTATCTACTGATAACAGAAACAAACATCAAATATCTACTGATAACAGAAACAAATACCAAGTATCTACTGATAACAGAAACAAATATCAAGTATCTACTGATAACAGAAACAAATACCAAGTATCTACTGATAACAGAAACAAATATCAAGTATCTACTGATAACAGAAACAAATACCAAGTATCTACTGATAACAGAAACAAACATCAAATATCTACTGATAACAGAAACAAATACCAAGTATCTACTGATAACAGAAACAAATATCAAGTATCTACTGATAACAGAAACAAACACCAAGTATCTACTGATAACAGAAATAAATATCTACTGATAACAGAAACAAGTACCAAGTATCTACTGATAACAGAAACAAATACCAAGTATCTACTGATAACAGAAGCAAACACCAAGTATCTACTGATAACAGAAACAAGTACCAAGTATCTACTGATAACAGAAGCAAACACCAAGTATCTACTGATAACAGAAACAAGTACCAAGTATCTACTGATAACAGAAACAAACACCAAATATCTACTGATAACAGAAACAAATACCAAGTATCTACTGATAACAGAAACAAACATCAAATATCTACTGATAACAGAAACAAATACCAAGTATCTACTGATAACAGAAACAAATATCAAGTATCTACTGATAACAGAAACAAACACCAAGTATCTACTGATAACAGAAATAAATATCTACTGATAACAGAAACAAGTACCAAGTATCTACTGATAACAGAAACAAATACCAAGTATCTACTGATAACAGAAGCAAACACCAAGTATCTACTGATAACAGAAGCAAACACCAAGTATCTACTGATAACAGAAACAAACACCAAGTATCTACTGATAACAGAAATAAATATCTACTGATAACAGAAACAAGTACCAAGTATCTACTGATAACAGAAACAAACACCAAGTATCTACTGATAACAGAAACAAACATCAAATATCTACTGATAACAGAAACAAATACCAAGTATCTACTGATAACAGAAACAAATATCAAGTATCTACTGATAACAGAAACAAACACCAAATATCTACTGATAACAGAAACAAATACCAAGTATCTACTGATAACAGAAACAAACATCAAATATCTACTGATAACAGAAACAAATACCAAGTATCTACTGATAACAGAAACAAATATCAAGTATCTACTGATAACAGAAACAAACACCAAGTATCTACTGATAACAGAAATAAATATCTACTGATAACAGAAACAAGTACCAAGTATCTACTGATAACAGAAACAAATACCAAGTATCTACTGATAACAGAAGCAAACACCAAGTATCTACTGATAACAGAAACAAGTACCAAGTATCTACTGATAACAGAAGCAAACACCAAGTATCTACTGATAACAGAAACAAGTACCAAGTATCTACTGATAACAGAAACAAACACCAAGTATCTACTGATAACAGAAACAAACATCAAATATCTACTGATAACAGAAACAAATACCAAGTATCTACTGATAACAGAAACAAATATCAAGTATCTACTGATAACAGAAACAAACACCAAATATCTACTGATAACAGAAACAAATACCAAGTATCTACTGATAACAGAAACAAACATCAAATATCTACTGATAACAGAAACAAATACCAAGTATCTACTGATAACAGAAACAAATATCAAGTATCTACTGATAACAGAAACAAACACCAAGTATCTACTGATAACAGAAATAAATATCTACTGATAACAGAAACAAGTACCAAGTATCTACTGATAACAGAAACAAATACCAAGTATCTACTGATAACAGAAGCAAACACCAAGTATCTACTGATAACAGAAACAAACACCAAGTATCTACTGATAACAGAAACAAGTACCAAGTATCTACTGATAACAGAAGCAAATACCAAGTATCTACTGATAACAGAAGCAAACATCAAATATCTACTGATAACAGAAACAAATACCAAGTATCTACTGATAACAGAAACAAACATAAAATATCTACTGATAACAGAAACAAACACCAAGTATCTACTGATAACAAAAACAAACACCAAGTATCTACTGATAACAGAAACAAACACCAAGTATCTACTGATAACAGAAACAAACATAAAATATCTACTGATAACAGAAACAAACACCAAGTATCTACTGATAACAGAAACAAATACCAAGTATCTACTGATAACAGAAACAAATATCAAGTATCTACTGATAACAGAAACAAACACCAAGTATCTACTGATAACAGGAACAAACACCAAGTATCTACTGATAACAGAAACAAAAACCAGGTATCTACTGATAACAGAAACGAATACCAAGTATCTACTGATAACAGAAACAAACACCAAGTATCTACTGATAACAGAAACAAACACCAAGTATCTACTGATAACAGAAACAAGTACCAAGTATCTACTGATAACAGAAACAAATACCAAGTATCTACTGATAACAGGAACAAACACCAAGTATCTACTGATAACAGAAACAAGTACCAAGTATCTACTGATAACAGAAACAAGTACCAAGTATCTACTGATAACAGAAACAAGTACCAAGTATCTACTGATAACAGAAACAAACACCAAGTATCTACTGATAACAGAAACAAACACCAAGTATCTACTGATAACAGAAACAAACATCAAATATCTACTGATAACAGAAACAAACACCAAGTATCTACTGATAACAGAAACAAACATCAAATATCTACTGATAACAGAAACAAATACCAAGTATCTACTGATAACAGAAACAAACATCAAATATCTACTGATAACAGAAACAAACACCAAGTATCTACTGATAACAGAAACAAATATCAAGTATCTACTGATAACAGAAACAAAAACCAGGTATCTACTGATAACAGAAACAAAAACCAGGTATCTACTGATAACAGGAACAAACACCAAGTATCTACTGATAACAGAAACAAATACCAAGTATCTACTGATAACAGAAACAAGTACCAAGTATCTACTGATAACAGAAACAAATATCAAGTATCTACTGATAACAGAAACAAAAACCAGGTATCTACTGATAACAGAAACGAATACCAAGTATTAGATAATAGAATAACAAACACCAAGTATCTACTGAAAGTCATCAACATTGGTTCATACTATTTATTTCTCCCCTGTCAATTTCAGAAAACACCTTAACATTTGAATTATTTTCAATATTTAAAAAGCTGATACAAATTTACAGTAAACAGATGATGGAATGATTTGTAGTGATCATCAAATTGTTTACAGTATGACCAGTGAATAGATTGAATTGGTTTATAACAGTCCATCTGTCCTGTTAGGTTGACCCATTGCATTAAGTAGGGACCTTTGATGTCTAACAGATACCTCCCATTATAATTAACATCTGCAGTTCCTCTTAGCTCATTTCACTTTTCATTTGTTGAGAGCTTGCTTGGATATAGGTACTTCTTCTGACAAAGTGGTATGTTTTTTTTCTCACCAGAATAGATTATCAAGATGTAGGGTGGTATCAGATATTTTTTCTGTCTTGTTTTTCCCAACTTAAGTCCACATCAGTTTCAAATGTAATAAAAATCATTTGAATCCAAATGATGAAAACAGATCTAGAGCAATGTTTGTTGTTCTATAGCTTACAGAAATTTTGTTTTGTTTTTTGTTTGTTTGTTTTTTTGGTTTGTTTAAAAGCCATTAAACCAAATAGACTGTCAAATAGGAATACGTTACATATATTGTATTTTAAATATTATTGAGAATTGAGTTTTTTTTTCAGTATGTAAAATAGAATGTTTGATTAATTACAGTTTAGAAAGAAAAAAAGATATTTTTGTGAAATAACAGGGGTTTATATGTATATAGCAAGTTATTTTTATTGGGTGTAAATTTGACAGTTTCCTCACAAACCAAAATGTAATGAATATTTTATGGTGATTTCAAAATGTAGAACAACAAATATTAACTGCATTGTAATTAAAAGTATTGTATATGGATCAGAGATAGGCAACGGAACATATTTTTGCAATTGTCAGAAAGAGAACTCGAGTTTTCAATTAAAACTATAAAGCACAACAATGTTCAAATTGTGTGTATTGAAAGATTAGAAATAGAAAAAAAATAATTTAGTAGTTAAACTTTGTTGTGGCGATGTCGAAAGGACACATCATTTTAGTTGGAAATGGCCAAAATTAAACTATGAATGGAATAAAAAAAATTCTTCAAATTAATTAAAGAAATCAATTTGTCTTAGCTGAAGATAATATGGTTTAACTGTATATATTATACAAGGCTTTTAGAATAATTTCCTATCATAACAGTGTTGAAATATAAAAACTTTACATTCGTATAAGGGAAAAGAAATACAAAAACCTACTTGTACCACCACAGAACTTATCATAAAAACGTGACTAATAATCAGAAATTTGGGAGTTAAAAACAAGTGACGGCAAATAATTGACAAGTTGGACAAGGGATTATGACACCCAGACCCTTTATTTATTTTTAATTCGTTACTGTTTTTCAATGCTTTTTTTCACTAAGTAAGTTTGTAATTGCAATTTTACATGAACAGTCTATAGTATTTTAAGTCACTCTTTTTATTGAAATAATTCATGGAAATTTAACCTGTATTAAATTGTTCCTTTCATTTGAGATATACCTCCCAAAGTTGAATATATATTTTGCAACTTTATTTAGGGTACAATTGCTTTTTTCTGGGAATGCCTCATAGTCTTTATTAATAGTGGAAAGAGATCATTATTTAAAGTCATTAAAAAATTGTAGTTCTCAAAATTACCCTATATGGATGTGGATGGAACATATTGCTGAATAGAATTCACCTATTTTTTTTACCTAAACAGACCTTGGGGAAAAAGTCTTGTTCATGTGCATTATAGTATATGCATATACTAAAAGTACTGCTTGAAAACTAAAAATATATCTGATGGTCTATAGCTTAGTTTATGATGGATTATAGTCAAGGTTCTAAGAATAGAATATTTTTTAAATGTTTCAGAAATGATACAAGCAAAGATCTTAAGCCAGCAATAAAGGCAGTCACCAGTGAGCCAGACACCTTTATCAAGAATAAAGAACTAGAGTAAAACATTGATCACCATAGAAATCAAGGCTGTTCAGAACTTGGAATCGGGTAATTAACCTATTTTTATTGAGTGATACATACAGTAAATACTGTTAATATAGATTTATTTATTTATCATTACATTCAGCAAATTTACAGCTATATGCGGAACTTACGCATGAATCTTTTGGATATGAGTATGGAAACTAACAGATGAGGTTGGTATTAGAGCTCGAACCTTCATCAGTGGTGTTAGGCTTCCGGTCAGAAGTCAACAACTGTAACCGCTAAGATGAGGAAATTTATCTTTTGTATGCCATTTCTAATAATGGTAAAATCAAGTACAGTAACATCTTCCTAAGCCGAACCCCTTTGGACTGAAGAGTTTGTTCAGTTTAGACAGGTGTTTGGTTTACACTGGTTCAAATTGCATAGACATTTAGGAGATGGGACTTTAAAGTCTGTCTGGTTTAGGCAGGTTTTCAGTTTACTCAGGGTTCAGTTAAGGCAGATTTTCGGTTTACTCAGGGTTCGGTTTAGACAGGTTTTTGGTTTACTCAGGGTTCGGTTTAGACAGGTTTTCGGTTTACTCAGGGTTCAGTTTAGGCAGGTTTTCGGTTTACTAAGGGTTAGGTTTAGGCAGGTTTTCAGTTTACTCAGGGTTAGGTTTAGACAGGTTTTCGGTTTACTCAGGGTTAGGTTTAGGCAGGTTTTCAGTTTACTCAGGGTTAGGTTTAGGCAGGTTTTCGGTTTACTCAGGGTTAGGTTTAGGCAGGTTTTCGGTTTACTCAGGGTTAGGTTTAGGCAGGTTTTCGGTTTACTCAGGGTTAGGTTTAGGCAGGTTTTCGGTTTACTCAGGGTTAGGTTTAGGCAGGTTTTCGGTTTACTCAGGGTTAGGTTTAGGCAGGTTTTCGGTTTACTCAGGGTTCGGTTTAGGCAGGTTTTCGGTTTACCCAGGATTAGGTTTAGGCAGGTTTTCGGTTTACTCAGGATTAGGTTTAGGCAGGTTTTCGGTTTACTCAGGATTAGGTTTAGGCAGGTTTTCGGTTTACTCAGGATTAGGTTTAGGCAGGTTTTCGGTTTACTCAGGCAGGGTTAGGTTTAGGCAGGTTTTCGGTTTACTCAGGGTTAGGTTTAGGCAGGTTTTCGGTTTACTCAGGGTTAGGTTTAGGCAGGTTTTCGGTTTACTCAGGGTTAGGTTTGGGCAGGTTTTCGGTTTACTCAGGGTTAGGTTTAGGCAGGTTTTCGGTTTACTCAGGGTTACGTTTAGACAGGTTTTCGGTTTACTCAGGGTTAGGTTTAGGCAGGTTTTCGGTTTACTCAGGGTTCGGTTTAGGCAGGTTTTCGGTTTACTCAGGGTTAGGTTTAGACAGGTTTTCGGTTTACTCAGGGTTAGGTTTAGGCAGGTTTTCGGTTTACTCAGGGTTCGGTTTAGGCAGGTTTTCGGTTTACTCAGGATTAGGTTTAGGCAGGTTTTCAGTTTACTCAGGGTTCGGTTTAGGCAGGTTTTCGGTTTACTCAGGATTAGGTTTAGGCAGGTTTTCAGTTTACTCAGGGTTCGGTTTAGGCAAGTTTTCGGTTTACCCAGGATTAGGTTTAGGCAGGTTTTCGGTTTACTCAGGATTAGGTTTAGACAGGTTTTCAGTTTACTCAGGGTTAGGTTTAGACAGGTTTTTGGTTTACTCAGGGTTAGGTTTAGACAGGGTTAGGTTTAGGCAGGTTTTTGGTTTACTCAGGGTTAGGTTTAGACAGGTTTTCGGTTTACTCAGGGTTAGGTTTAGGCAGGTTTTCAGTTTACTCAGGGTTAGGTTTAGACAGGTTTTTGGTTTACTCAGGGTTAGGTTTAGGCAGGTTTTCGGTTTACTCAGGGTTAGGTTTAGACAGGTTTCACTGTATATACATGTAGTAAATTGAAAATAGACTAAAAGTACAACATATTTTGGGCTTAGCTTAGCTTTGTTAAATTGTTTTATTATTGCAGTCTGATTAGGGATAAGCTATTTGATTATAATAGACACACTTATATAGTCTTTTACTTATCCAGGATTATAAGGAATTTACATGTCCTTGATTTCAGTGATAACAAAATAGGGAAAGATTGGAAGAAAATAAATAAGCAAAGATGGGTAGTAAAAAACTTGAATAAACATTTTATTAGGGAAAGGGGTTTGTGCATTATAAGGTGTATTTTTGGGCCCCAAAAGTTAACACAGAATATACAGAAACATGTACTCAGAGACAAGGAAAGTCCATGTGAGGAAATGTGTGCTCTTTGTTTTCTACTGTTACAGAAAATTATCAATTTGTACAAATTACTAAAGGTAAATGGAAGTTTGAATGTCTTGTGTCACATGTTACTGAAAATAAGTTTGAAACTTTTTTTCTATCATGAATTCAAAGTTTTACCTGTATTTTAGCAAAACTAAAATAAAATCTTAATCATACAGGTAGTAATTCATGTTTTTTTTTCTAGAATTTGTGATAATATCACTAAATGGAATCAAAGTTAGAAAGTTTTAAAGATATATTTAGTAAAACCAACATTTAATCTATTAACCAGTAATAAAATCTCTTTTCCTTTTTACTGGTACTTTGTTTTAAATTTTAGTATAAAATGACATTTTCTATCATGTTCATTTTATCCCATTATATGAAGCTGAATAGTAATTTGTATTCAGAGTTTAAGATATAATAGTGTTTATTGCATAGTAGACAAAAACAATTTGTCAAAAATGACATGGTCTTGTCATTATTGTCCATCATACAATAAAATTACAAACTGTAGACATTTAAGGAAGCAATAAATGATCCATGTCGGACCATCAACATCTTCAAAAATTTAATAAGTAATGTATTTCTCTTTCACATATCTTATTATCTTTATTGTCATCATGTTGCATTTTATATTGTCTGTGTTAATTAACACTTTAGGTTTGTGTCTCCTGTTCTGAAACCACCGAACCATTTAAAAGCATAGATTTAGGTTTATGGTATTTATTGCAAATATTATTTATTTCAGCAAAATTAGTAAGAATGTTGCTTGAATAGTTTTCGGAATTCAAATTGCACATGAATGAAATCATTGGATAATCCCATACAAAGCTTATGTTTTTTTGTTTATATGAATCAGCAAGTTGGAAACTACCATTGGACAAAGAGGAACATAGGACTATTATGAGAAAAGGTTAAACAAATGTTTTCTTATTGAACATTTCTTCTGTGTTTCTCTGGAAAATGTACCTATTGTTGTATTGATCGTAAATCCAAGATGTTCCTAAAAAAGTTACATCCCCCCCCCATTTTGATCAGAGAATAGCCCCACTACCAACATAATTTAGAAGGACCTAATGGAGTAATGTTAATAGACATATTCTCAAAACCATAAAACTGATTGTAATCAAACTGTATATAAATGGTTATTGAATTTATAACAAGGTGAGCAATACAGGCTCATGTAAGCCTCTAGTTGGAAATTTATAACAAGGTGAGCAATACAGGCTCATGTAAGCCTCTAGTTGGAAATTTATAACAAGGTGAGCAATACAGGCTCATGTAAGCCTCTAGTTGGAAATTTATAACAAGGTGAGCAATACAGGCTCATGTAAGCCTCTAGTTGGAAATGTTTACCTCATCATGTACCTTTGTTTATTGTAATCAGATGGTATTCCTTGAACATTTTTTGTATTGCTTTGACATTTAGTATTGTCCTACTTTTTAAATGTGTTAAAATAGATATTGAATTTGGAAGTTTTAGAATATAACTATAGTCCTTTTGACTTCTATAAATGTTCAGAAAAAAATTCTTAAAAATCCAGTTCTCAAATCAACAATTTGTTTTCTAGATGTTTATTAATATATGATATATACGAACTCTGACAATTAATTTCAAATTTTTGGTCCATTATTAAAAAGGACAAGGAAATAGAAGTGTGCTTGGCATCAAATATCCTTGTAAAATGTAGATTCAATCTTGTTCAAATGAAAGCAGCAAGATCTATACACTCTGAGCCTTGAGGGTCCAAAATAAAAAACAATTATCTGAAATATATTCCTGTGTTTTATAATAATATGATAACCTGCTGTATTTTTTATGATGATGAAATCATGTGTCTCAGTTGTTCTGATCTAATTTTGATCCTGAAAGAAAAAGCTGATGAAAAGAATAGTGAAACAAGATAATATCAGAAAAAAGAATATTATTAGTGTGGAGCTTATTCAGTAGTTTTAACAAGTTAATTACTGAATATATCTGTCACAATGTGACACCTCACTTACAGAGATATCAGACAATAGGAGCTAATTGATTGACAAGTAAAATGGCAATCAATGTAGACATTTTTTTTCCATTTCATTAATATGTGTACTTCTGTTATGACTGTACAATAACAGAAACTGATGTCTAGTGGTAGGGAGTACTTATGAAATATGCAAGGATACCAGTACAAATAGTGGAAATTTAAATAGAAAACATTTTTATATATATTGAATAAATACAATGAAAGTGACGGATAGTCATTATCAAATTGCCATTATCAAATTCACTGTTATCAAATTCACTGTTATCAAAAGCACTATTTATACTATAACTAATTGACGAGTTTCATTATCAAAAATATGTCACGAATGACCAAATAACACAGTAACTCACAAATGTGCCCAGCACATGAGTGAGTTACAACGTTATTTGGTCATAAGTGACATATTTTTGATAATGAAACTCGTCAATTAGTTATAGTATTTATTATATAGATAAAAAAAATGTTTCGAATCGAATTTAATATAAAATGAGTTTAATTTCACTATATTACGTGTGTAGCGTAGGGATACACTATAATGTGTATCGCTTCAAAAAACATGGCACCACCCACCCATGACAATAAAATAATTAAAATGCTTACCTTGAAATATTATTTTAGTTAAATTTGATCCAAATTGAAGTGTACATGAAACCAAATAACGTCTAATTTTTACTTTTCAAACTGGAAGTCTTCATATGACGTCGATAACGAAATGGCGTGAAATATAGCGAGAGTGAAATAAAAATGGTAATTTCACGAGTGAAATTATCGTTTTTATTTAACTCGGAAATCTCGGTATTTCATCGATATCTATATAATAATAAAATTTATCCTGTTTATAGCATATTGATTAAGTACCTAATCTTGTTTTGATTGCATAATGTTATCCTGTATAATGGTATAGGCTTCATTAGTATGTGTACTACTATAAAATGGTAAGGCTTCATTAGTATGTGTACTGTTGTAGAATGGTATAGGCTTCATTAGTATGTGTACTGCTGTAAAATGGTATAGGCTTCATTAGTATGTGTACTGCTGTATAATGGTATAGGCTTCATTAGCATGTGTACTACTATAAAATGGTATAGGCTTCATTAGTATGTGTACTACTGTAAAATGGTATAGACTTCATTAGCATGTGTACTACTATACAATGGTATAGGCTTCATTAGTATGTGTACTGCTGTATAATGGTATGGGCTTCATTAGTATGTGTACTGCTGTATAATGGTATAGGCTTCATTAGCATGTGTACTACTATAAAATGGTATAGGCTTCATTAGTATGTGTTCTACTGTAAAATGGTATAGACTTCATTAGCATGTGTACTACTATAAAATGGTATAGGCTTCATTAGTATGTGTACTGCTGTATAATGTTATAGGCTTCATTAGTATGTGTACTGCTGTATAATGGTATAGGCTTCATTAGTATGTGTACTTCTGTAAAATGGTATAGACTTCATTAGTATGTGTACTACTATAAAATGGTAAAGGCTTCATTAGTATGTGTACTACTATAAAATGGTATAGGCTTCATTAGTATGTGTACTACTATAAAATGGTATAGGCTTCATTAGTATGTGTACTACTATAAAATGGTATAGGCTTCATTAGTATGTGTACTACTATAAAATGGTAAAGGCTTCATTAGTATGTGTACTACTATAAAATGGTATAGGCTTCATTAGCATGTGTACTACTATAAAATGGTATAGGCTTCATTAGTATGTGTACTACTATAAAATGGTATAGGCTTCATTAGCATGTGTACTACTATAAAATGGTATAGGCTTCATTAGTATGTGTACTGTTGTATAATGGTATATGCTTCATTAGTATGTGTACTTCTGTAAAATGGTATAGACTTCATTAGTATGTGTACTGCTGTAGAATGGTAAAGGCTTCATTAGTATGTGTACTGCTGTAGAATGGTATAGGCTTCATTAGTATGTGTACTGCTGTAGAATGGTAAAGGCTTCATTAGCATGTGTACTACTATAAAATGGTAAAGGCTTCATTAGTATGTGTACTACTATAAAATGGTATAGGCTTCATTAGCATGTGTACTACTATAAAATGGTATAGGCTTCATTAGTATGTGTACTACTATAAAATGGTATAGGCTTCATTAGCATGTGTACTACTATAAAATGGTATAGGCTTCATTAGTATGTGTACTACTATAAAATGGTATAGGCTTCATTAGTATGTGTACTGTTGTATAATGGTATATGCTTCATTAGTATGTGTACTTCTGTAAAATGGTATAGACTTCATTAGTATGTGTACTGCTGTAGAATGGTAAAGGCTTCATTAGTATGTGTACTGTTGTAAAATGGTATAGGCTTCATTAGTATGTGTACTGCTGTATAATGGTATAGGCTTCATTAGTATGTGTACTGCTGTATAATGGTATATGCTTCATTAGTATGTGTACTGTTGTATAATGGTATAGGCTTCATTAGTATGTGTACTGCTGTAAAATGGTATAGGCTTCATTAGTATGTGTACTGATGTAAAATGGTATAGGCTTCATTAGTATGTGTACTGCTGTATAATGGTAAAGGTTTCATTAGTATGTGTACCTCTGTAAAATGGTATAGGCTTCATTAGTATGTGTACTGCTGTAGAATGGTAAAGACTTCATTAGTATGTGTACTTCTGTAAAATGGTATAGGCTTCATTAGTATGTGTACTTCTGTATAATGGTATAGGCTTCATTAGTATGTGTACTTCTGTAAAATGGTATAGGCTTCATTAGTATGTGTACTGCTGTAGAATGGTATAGACTTCATTAGTATGTGTACTGCTATAGAATGGTATAGACTTCATAAGCATGTGTACTGCTGTAACATGGTATAGGCTTCATTAGTATGTGTACTTCTGTAAAATGGTATAGGCTTCATTAGTATGTGTACAGCTGTATAATGGTATGGGCTTCATTAGTATGTGTACTGCTGTAAAATGGTATAGGCTTCATTAGTATGTGTACTGCTGTAGAATGGTAAAGGCTTCATTAGTATGTGTACTGCTGTAAAATGGTATAGGCTTCATTAGTATGTGTACTGCTGTAAAATGGTATAGGCTTCATTAGTATTTGTACTGCTGTAGAATGGTATGGGCTTCATTAGTATGTGTACTGCTGTAAAATGGTATAGGCTTCATTAGTATGTGTACTGCTGTATAATGGTATAGGCTTCATTAGTATGTGTACTGCTGTAAAATGGTATAGACTTCATTAGCATGTGTACTGCTGTAACATGGTATAGGCTTCATTAGTATTTGTACTGCTGTAGAATGGTATGGGCTTCATTAGTATGTGTACTGCTGTAGAATGGTATAGGCTTCATTAGTATTTGTACTGCTGTAGAATGGTATGGGCTTCATTAGTATGTGTACTGCTGTAAAATGGTATGGGCTTCATTGTGTATTGCTGTTATATCTATACAGTAATAGTACTTCTATTCTTCTACCAAATACTGGGTGATTGTTGTTTAATGCCGAAAGAATAATTTTTCAGCTATATTATGGCATCCAAATACTGACCTGCTTCATCCAGTTAATGATTTAGTCTGGTACTGATATATAAAAGAGTGTACAGATCAATTATACAAGAATACAACAAGTTCATATCAAATTCCAATGTCTCAACTAATTGCAGACATGTTTCTAATATGAACTTGATAACTTCAGCTTCATTAAGTTGCTGGGGCTGTCATGATCGTGATCGTATGGTATTTGGATTTACAACTAACTATGCAATATGTGCCTATCACCACTAAAGTTGTAAGTTCAAATCCCACTCAGGCAAGGTGTACTCAATACAACATTATGTGATAAAGTTTGTCAGTGACTTGCGACAGGTAGTTTGTTTTCTCCAGGCACTCTTGTTTCCTCCACCAATAAAACTGAGTCACGATATAACTGAAATATTGTTGAAAGTGGCGTTTAATACCATAACCCTAACCCATTAAGTAGCTTTTGGAATTAGGACTTCAAGATTAATATTATTTATTATTGGTACAAATGATATAAGTTTGTGGTGGAATTGAATTTTGATTTTGTTGGTGGATGATATGAAATTCTTATTGGTGTAATTGTGAGACATTAATTTCATTATTTAATCTGTTATATGATAAAGACATTTTTCAGACTAAAAATAAAGACATGCCATCCTTTATATTGGTAACCTACTTCTACTTCAAGGTTTTCCTAATGCAGATAATAGAATTAACAAAATTAAAGTCATGCCTCCCAGATTAGATTTATGCCGATCTATCAACCAAGTAAAGCTACAACAATACTATATCTTTCTTAATTGCATAATATTTTCCTGTATTTTGTTTATAATGCAATAAGATGTTGAAATATAAAACATCAGTAAAATGCTGTTCCTTTATTTTAATATGTGTCAAAGTGTAGAATTGGATAGTCTCTCATGTTCATGTACAACCATATCTTTACTTGCTGATTGTGATGATCAAGATGCTTTGTTGCTATGGTATTTTGTTTTTCCCCCTACTTTTAGCTACCAATTAAAATTTAAAATAATATGATGCTTATTCTATTAATTTGAAGAATTGATCAATTAATATCATGTTTATTAGTTTTATATTTGAATTTTTCTTTGTAAACATTTTAGGAATTTAAAGAAGATCAAAATCATGATATTCGTGGCAGAGATTATTTATTTCTGAGCTCTACGCCACGTCAACCTCCCTGTAAATCTTTGTTTTTAAAGAAGATTGACAAAGCCATAATTACAATATCATTCCATTTGTAACATTGGCCCTGCCCTTTTATTTAAGACATACAACTATTTATGGGTGTGTCTCAAAGTGAATATCTCAGATGATAAACAGTTTAATATTGAGTTGAATATTGTGAAATACATAAGAATAGTACTTTGGAAACATTAGGAGTTAGAAATCCAAATCCTGATAACAATACAATATGTAAATATGGAAGAATTTGAAATAATAACTAATATCCTCTGTCTAAAATAAACTCTAGTCTACAGTTACTAATAAGAGGGTTTGAACAAGAAGGGTCACTATTTCTAGACCGTATGTATGTGTATGTTTCTTTTAATACAATATGATGTACATGGCATTGTACTTACCATCTACTGTTCCAGAATATCTCTTGCTTCCACTGACCATCTACTGTTCCAGAATATCTCTTGCTTCCACTGACCATCTACTGTTCCAGAATATCTCTTGCTTCCACTGACCATTTAGCTTACCTAGCTGAAGGCCATGTGAGCTATTTCCATAACTTGGTGTCCGTCCTCGTAAGCTTTTTACCAAAAAAGCAAAACAAAACAGACAAAAACTTAATTAACATTTTAATCTTCTTCTGCAAAACTTGGGAATCAAAAGGAACCAAACTTGACAGAGTGTTCCTTGGGAAGAGGAGATTAAGATTTTTTCAAATAAAGTTAATCCTTCATGGGAGGGGCTATAAGGGGACCCAATAGGGAGAAATTAAGTAAATCTTTATATGAATTTATTCTCAAGAATCAGCAATGGAAATGCCAGGCATCCAGTGTCTATGGTTTCAAAGAAATTATGATCCAAAGTTTAAAATTGGCTGCTGTTGTAAAAATTAAAAAACAATTCTTCTTAAGAACTAGGAATGGAAATTGTATTTTACACGAAGAAGCAGTGACGATTCAGTTGTTTACCATTTGAATGCCCCAGGGTCTATTGGGTGTTAAGTCCTGGTAGATCAGAATTTAACATCTGCTGTGATAAACAAGGGTTCTAAAAATCTTATTTACCAGGTGAGAGATAAAGGCTCATGTGAGCCCCTAGTTTCTTTATTTATTCAACTTCAGCAGTCTATTTGCATGTTACTACTGAAGTGTATAGTGACCTTACTAAGGAGGTGTCTTATAAGATTGGGAATACTGTATCAACAAGTCAAGCACTTCCCATTTAAATGTCCACTTTTATTAACTCACTTAAGGTCAAATGGTCATATGAGGTTGTCATCAGTTTAATTAATGATTATTGAACAATAAACAGATCATTTATAACCAGGAAAGAAAAACTGACTGGTGAGCCCCTGGTTGTTTTATGTCCTTTGATCTATATTCACCCTTTTCTTCAGTTCATGTACTTATTTTTTTTTATGATACTGTCTCCTTTCATCTGTGTGGATCCTTTACCCTTTCAATCCACCAATGATCCATAATAAATGTACCATATTTGCAAAGTCATGCAAAATTAAATGTATGGCATTTTTTGTTTGTTTTCATTTGATCAGTTTAGATATTTTTCAATGCCATAATTCTTGTCAATATTGTTGAAATTATCAGATGTTTTTACTTGATGTAAAATCACTTTTAAATCAAGTGACCTGACTGTCCTCTGGTCACTTTACCACAGAACAGATCATAAAGATTGTCAAACTACTGTAAGTTGATGGGATTTATCTGGAGGGGGAATGCTATATTGATAAGTATATTACAAGGTCAAACAATAAATACCAACATTTTACTTTTTTTCTTTGTCATCTTTAAAAGTTACCATAAAAAGTGGACAAATAGCTTCGGCAATGTTAAGAAACAACTTCTTAAAAATATTGGATAATATATGTTATTTTTTTTCTTATGTACAAATATTTTTGATTGTTTGAAATTGCAATTTAAAAAAACAAAAAATTTTGAATTGTATTAACCTATTTATTAAATATTATATAAAGCCAACTTCAGTAATATGTCAGACAGAATTAAATGGTTGTTATGAATTAAGGACATATATACCCTGAAGTTAGGAAACCAGATGTCAAAATAAAACTGTTCAATCAAAAACAGTTTGTAGCGCTTTACATTTATTTTGAAATTTTAATCAATGCTTCTGTTGAATGAAATGTTGCAATGAGTATTTCTTGACCATCAGCCATCCTAGCATAAAATCAGTCAGTTAAAAAATATTTGGTACAATTTTGAATTATAAGTCTTGATAGAAAAAAAAGATTTTAGTAAAAATAAGGATTCATCAACAAAGTGGATCGCCTAAATGACAAACACTGAAATAGAATGCAAATGATGTATTATTGGATATGTGTTACACATTGCTTATATTATTAGCATGTAATATGAAACAGAATTGTAATAAGGTTTAGTAGTTGGATCTGTAGACAAGATCAGCACATATGCTTCTTTTAGATACGACCACAAAATCTTTGCTTTTTATGGTCATATTATGTTATGAGTGTGTCATTGTAGATGATTTCTGTCTGTTATTTTTACACAATGATCTGTGGCATAGATTGATATGGGAGATTCTACTCCTGCTAGACAAAGAGGCCTAATTTAGATGCCAAAAATGGCTGTCTTGATTCAGTCTTATCAGTCTGTAAACAGGCAGTTGCTACTTTATTAGGAGTATAAAATAATTGGCATGTACATGTATGAGAAAAGAGGGAGGAAAGGTAAAAATGATGCAAGATCCTGGAGACAAGTGGATAGGACACATCAGGGCAGTAGTGCATGGGAAGAAAAGTTTGATCTGAAATTTTATTTGGCTTAAAGACCAAGATATAAGGAATGAAAGGCAGGATCAGGGAGACAAGTGACAAATGGATGGAGAGGTTGAAGATGTATTTTGAGGCAGAAATTGAGAGAAGAATTGTGAAGTGAGAATATTTTGTCAAGGGTTTGAAATACAGGTCTTCACATGGTGATCAAACAAGAGATACATTTATGATGAGGCAATACTATACAACAGTGACACATACCTACTGATGTATCTGGTATTAACAAAATGTCAATTTTTGCATGTGTTCATGTTGTATTCACAATTGTTGATGTGTAATGATTTGTAGAGTGACAGGGTGATGCTTGTCAAACCTTGGTTCTCATGTACCTCTAACAATACTGCAGGTGGCCAGGAGTTTTCAAACATTGTTTGTTTTATCATTGTCAATATTTGCACATAAAAACCATTTAGATTTAATATGAAACTAATCAAACCAGAAATAATAGTTTTACCAATTGAAGAGTAATTTTGCTATCAATAATTGTTGAAATTTTCAAGTACAAAATGTATATTCTTATAAAACTAGAAATTTATAGGAAATGTTTGCCTGCATCAAGTGAAGGGTGAGTGGGTTGGTCAGAGTAATTATAAATCACATTTGTTGACTCCTTCAGGTAAACTTGTATTGAAATTTAGACTCGCCCACACAATACAGTGTCATGAATATGACAGAAAATATTGTCTATAGGTTTGTAAATGAACTTGGTCTTTTATAAAGAAAAAGATAAACTTAACAACAATGGTGAATAAAATATTTTATATTTTTAGAAAGTTTTTCTGTACTTAGTATTGAATTCTAAATATCTCTGCTCGTATTTTGCGCATGTGCAAATTCCTGAATAATGTCTTCAATAAAAGCAGACAAATATTGTTTTATCCTGAATTCTCTTTCTTTCTTTTGGTGTAAGCTTGTCCATTTGTTTTATATCTTCATCTAGGGTCATTTTGGTGCATCACCTTAAGAAGACATGTTCCTTAACATCATGACCCACTTATGACCTTGAACTCTGACCTTGAGGTCCAATTTTTATATGCCCGTCTTGAGACAGGGCCGTATTATGTGATTTGGGTATGGCGGGCGGGCGTCCACACAGGTTTCCACACAATAACTTTAGTTCTGTATATTGGATCTTAACCACACTTGGCCACATGATTCCCCTGTGGAAGGGGAAGAACCCTATTTATTTTGGGGTCATTAGGTCAAAGGTCAAGGTCACCATTACTATAAATAGAATTTTTGACAACAGGGTCTTTCCGCATGATAACTTTAGTTCTGTATATTAGATCTTTAACAAACTTGGCCACATGATTCCCCTGTGGAAGGGGAAGAACATTATTTATTTTGGGGTCATTAGGTCAAAGGTCAAGGTCACTGTTACTATAAATAGAATTTTTGATAACAGGGTCGTTTCAGCATGATAACCTTAGTTCTGTATATTGGATCTTTACCAAACTTGACCACATGATTCTCCTGTGGAAGGGGAAGAACCCTATTTATTTTGGGGTCATTAGGTCAAAGGTCAAGGTCACTGTTACTATAAATATAATTTTTGACAACAGGGTCGTTTCCACACGATAACTTTAGTTCTGTATATTGGATCTTTAACAAACATGGCCACATGATTCCCCTGTGGAAGGAGAAGAACCCTATTTATTTTGGGGTCATTATGTCAAAGGTCAAGGTCACCATTATTATAAATATAATTTTTGACAACAGGATCGTTATACCTCCTTGACTAAGAGTCGGATATTGTTTTATCATTTTTCTTCTTGTGTCCATTCGTCCTTCCTCATTATAAGCACTCTTGCAATTTCTATTAAAATTGTAACAAAAACTTTGAACTGACACCCCTCTTTCCTTAAGTCAAAAAATTATTCGCTTTTGTAAGTTTTAGGAGAGTGGAAAACCCCTCTTGATTTTGAGATCTGTACCTTTAAAGTCCAAAATCGCTATTTCTTACCAGATAATATTTGTGCAGGGACATTATTTTAAGAACATTAAATTTGAGGAAAACTAAGCTTGATCTGAGGTGGAAACTTGTGGCAGTTAGAAGAATATTGATTATGAGGACAGAAGGTCAAAGGTCAAATATGGAATATTATTTCGAGTCTAACTTAAGTCTACAATTTTTGTTTTTTGTTTCTGGGCATATAAGCTTAAGTACATTACATTCTATATTTACAGAATTTGTGCAGGTGATGTGTCTTAGTGACGTAAAGGACTCTATTGATTTCTTTATTTTACATTTTCCCTATATAATACAAAAGTATGTATCTTGGTTTATTACAAAAAATTAAATTAATATTTCTCAACTACTTTCTTAACTCAGTGTGCCTTCCATGATTTATTGTTCAAGGTCAAACAATTAACACTTATAAAGAACAGCTTGATTAATATATAAAGTGTAATAATTATGTCTCCCCTTTGAACGAAGGGAGACATATTGTTTTAGTCTGATTTTTTTCTTCTTCTTCCGCTTCCACTTCTTCTTCTTCTGCTTCTTCACAGCAAAGCTTCTTCGGACCATAACTTTTTTGTCTTTCGAGATAGGTCAATGATATTTGGTATGTGGGTGCATGACCATAAGGCGGTGTGTCGCGTACCATAATAACCTTTGTTGGACCTTGACCTTTGACCCCAAGGTCAAATAATTGTTTTTTTAAATATAACATGTAGTATTTTCTTGTCCGGGCCATAACATTTTTGTTTTTCGAGATAGGTCAATGATATTTGGTATGTGGGTGCATGACCATAAGGCGGTGTGTCACGTACCATCATGACCTTTGTGGAACCTTAACCTTTGACCTCAAGGTCAAATAATTGTTTTTTAAATAGTATCATTCAACTCATAATGTGTAACTTATTGTTGTACAGATGGCCGCATTAAGGGGAGACATAAGTTTTAGGTATTTAAAACAGTTCTTCCTAGTTTAAATTGATGTGAATGCTGCAATCTGATTGGTTCATCCACCTGGAGAAAAAATGGTTATATGTGATAACCTGGGTTGGTATTGTAATGTCACCTACATATTCAGTCACCAACGACAAATTCAAATAGTCCTATGAAATAATCGTAATAAAAATCGAGGAATCGTTAAATTTTGTTTTAAATTATAAGGAATATTTGAAATTTTTTAGCAGGTTATACTTCTGTAACCTGGTTTGGAACAGTTTATGCTTTTCATAGGTGTAGTAAACTGCCCCAAACCAGGTTATATCATATAACCTGTTAAAAAATTGAACATGTTCCTTTAATAACACAGAAAATGACATCAGCAGATGTACAACTGATCTAGCATTAGACTTGAATTATAGATCTACATCACTTTCAACAATAATTTAGAGATATTGTGGAATCAAGTTTTATTTATGGAGGAAGCAGGAATACCTTTAAAAAACCACTGACCTGCCACAAGTAACTTCATGTAATAAAGTTGCATCAGGTTCACATCCCCAAATCCCATGGATGGGAGTCAAACTAATTACATAGGTAGGTCTAACTACTATACGATTACGTCCACCATGGCCATCTGTATCTGCTTCATTATATATGATTTCTGTAGTAGAACTTTGTAATCTTGAACTCTGAGAACTGGAAGTAAATATTATAATGTATACATATAGTAATAGCATAGCTAATTTACTGGACTGATATTTATATAATAATTTTGTGTTAGCAATGACTATGCCAATATAGTGGTCAGGGTTGAAGACATAGTGCACGACCCGAAGCCAATATAGTGGTCAGGGTTGAAGACATAGTGCACAACCCGAAGCCAATATAGTGGTCAGGGTTGAAGACATAGTGCACGACCCTAAGCCAATATAGTGGTCAGGGTTGAAGACATAGTGCACAACCCGAAGGGGAGTGCACTATGTCTTCAACCCTGACCACTATATGACATAGTCATTGCTAACGCAACATCATTATTATTATTATGCTGACTGTTATATGTAGACAAAATATATTGAGAACTATTACAACCAGAGGCTCTCAAGAGCCTGTATCGTTCACCTGGTAATAAAAAAAACCAATTGGTCCTATGTAAAAACTATGTCCTGCGTCATCTTGGAATTACGATCAACATAAAAAACACAAAGTTTGTAAAGGACCTTCCAATGATTGATGCACAGTTTAGGTTCAATCAGTGCAATAGCTTCAGAGAAGAATATATTTCTGTATTTTCCCCATATGGTTCTGTGTTAATACTATGACCTGTGGTGGCGGCCATCTTGGATTTCCGATCGGCATAAAAAACAGAGGACCTTCCAATGATCATTCCTGGGCAGTTTGGTTTCAACTGTCCAAGTGGTTTCAGAGAAGAAGCGTTTTGAAACATTTTCCCCATAGGGTCCAATGTTAAACTAAGTCCTGCCGTAGCCGCCATTTTGAATTTCATATCGGAACAAAAAACCTATAGTTTGTAGAGGGCCATCTAATGAACATTCATGTACAGTTTGGCTTTAATCATATTTGTAGTTTCTGAGAAGAAGGCATTTGAACATTTTCCCATAGGGTCCAATGTTAATCTATGTCCTGCGGTGGTGGCCATCTTGGATTTCCGATCGGCATAAAAAAACAGAAACTTTGTAGAGGACCTTCCAATGATCATTCCTGGGCAGTTTGGATTCAATTGTCCAAGTGGTTTCAGAGAAGAAGCGTTTTGAAACATTTTTCCCATAGGGTCCAATGTTAAACTAAGTCCTGCCGTAGCCGCCATTTTGAATTTCATATCGGAACAAAAAACCTAACGTTTGTAGAGGACCATCCAATGAACATTCATGTACAGTTTGGCTTTAATAATATTTGTAGTTTCTGAGAAGAAGGCATTTGAACATTTTCCCATAGGGTCCAATGATAATCTATGTATTGCGGTGGCGGCCATCTTGGATTTCCGATCGGCATAAAAAACATAGAATTTGTAGAGGACCTTCCAATGATCATTCCTGGGCAGTTTGGTTTCAACTGTTCTAGTGGTTTCAGAGAAGAAGCGTTTTGAAACATTTTTCCCATAGGGTCCAATGTTAAACTAAGTCCTGCCGTAGCCGCCATTTTGAATTTCATATCGGAACAAAAAACGTATTGTTTGTAGAGGATCATCCAATGAACATTCATGTACAGTTTGGCTTTAATCATATTTGTAGTTTCTGAGAAGAAGGCATTTGAACATTTTCCCATAGGGTCCAATGTTAATCTATGTCCTGCGGTGGCGGCCATCTTGAATTTCCGATCGGCATAAAAAACAGAAAATTTGTAGAGGACCTTCCAATGATCATTCCTGGGCAGTTTGGTTTCAACTGTCCAAGTGGTTTCAGAGAAGAAGCATTTTGAAACATTTTTCCCATAGGGTCCAATGTTAAACTAAGTCCTGCCGTAGCCGCCATTTTGAATTTCATATCGGAACAAAAAACCTTAAGATTGTAGAGGACCATCCAATGAACATTCATGTACAGTTTGGCTTTAATCATATTTGTAGTTTCTGAGTAGAAGGCATTTGAATATTTTCCCATAGGGTCCAATGTTAATCTATGTCCTGCAGTGGCGGCCATCTTGGATTCCCGACCGGCATAAAAAACAGAAAATTTGTAGAGGACCTTCCAATGATCATTCCTGGGCAGTTTGGTTTCAATTATCCAAGTGGTTTCAGAGAAGAAGCGTTTTGAAACATTTTTCCCATAGGGTCCAATGTTAAACTAAGTCCTGCCGTAGCCGCCATTTTGAATTTCTTATCGGAACAAAAAACGTAAAGTTTGTAGAGGACCATCCAATGAACATTCATGTACAGTTTGGCTTTAATCATATTTGTAGTTTCTGAGTAGAAGGCATTTGAATATTTTCCCATAGGGTCCAATGTTAATCTACGTCCTGCGGTGGCGGCCATCTTGGATTTCCGATCGGCATAAAAAACATAGAATTTCTAGAGGACCTTCCAATGATCATTCCTAGGCAGTTTGGTTTCAATTATCCAAGTGGTTTCAGAGAAGAAGCGTTTTGAAACATTTTTCCCATAGGGTTCAATGTTAAACTAAGTCCTGCCGTAGCCGCCATTTTGAATTTCATACCGGAACAAAAAACGTAAAGTTTGTAGAGGACCATCTAATGAACATTCATGTACAGTTTGGCTTTAATCATATTTGTAGTTTCTGAGTAGAAGGCATTTGAATATTTTCCCATAGGGTCCAATGTTAATCTATGTCCTGCGGTGGCGGCCATCTTGGATTTCCGATCGGCATAAAAAACAGAAAATTTGTAGAGGACCTTCCAATGATCATTCCTGGGCAGTTTGGTTTCAACTGTCCAAGTGGTTTCAGAGAAGAAGCATTTTGAAACATTTTTCCCATAGGGTCCAATGTTAAACTAAGTCCTGCCGTAGCCGCCATTTTGAATTTCATATCGGAACAAAAAACCTTAAGATTGTAGAGGACCATCCAATGAACATTCATGTACAGTTTGGCTTTAATCATATTTGTAGTTTCTGAGAAGAAGGCATTTGAACATTTTCCCATAGGGTCCAATGTTAATCTATGTCCTGCGATGGCGGCCATCTTGGATTTCCGATCGGCATAAAAAACAGTAACTTGGTAAAGGACATTCCAATGATCATTCCTTTACAGTTTGGGTTCAGTCAGTTCATTAGTTTCAGAGAAGAAGATCTTTGAAATTTCAGCCAATCAGAGCATATTATTGGCCCTGGCAGCCATATTGAATATCCGACTGGAACGAAAAACAGTAACTTTGTAGAGGACCATCCAAGGAACATTCCTTTTAAGTTCGGTTCCAATCGGCCAAGTGGTTTCGGAGAAGAAGCTTGAAATGTGAAAAGTTTACAGACGACGGACGCCAAGTGATGGCAATAGTTCACATGGACCTTTGGTCCAGGTGAACTAATAAAGGAGGTCCTGATATTGGTGACTAATATATTGGATCAGATAGTCTTGAAAGTGTGATAATATTCTTTGTTTCATTTAAAGCTTTAAAAATATAAAGATTTTTGAAATTTGAAATTTAATTAACAACAATAGCAAGTATTAAAAAACGCTTAGACGACTATGATAGATTGACAGATTGGATCCGCCCCCTTACACGTGGACTAGCTATATATAGCTTGACAGACAGCTGAAACCCAACCTTCCCTGCGTGAAACTGGCATAGTAGATGTACTATTTTCGCATAGTATATCAATGCTATATAATTCTTTGTGATATATGCCAAAATATCGTATGTATATTAGTCCCTTTGACCTTGACCTTGACCTTGAGCCAAATAAATTTCTTGTTTTTTTCGGACTTCATCAATGGCTTCTTCAATTTTCTGATATGCCATTCATTTTTAGATAATTGTTTAGTTCACCCACCAGTTCCATTAGGACCATGTGAACTATTGAACCATTAGAAACAATGCTTGACTGGTATGTTCCTTTGATGAACCTGTAGAAAAAATTGTGACAATCGGAAATCCACAATGATCCTGAACAAAGTGGATGCTTTTTATATGTTGATCAAAAATAAGAATAACCACCACAGCAGAGAAATGTTTGAAAGGAACATTGAAAAAAGTTAAAATATCTTCTCAGAAACCACAAATCTCCATTAAACCACAATGTACATCAATGATCATTTAATAATGAAATAATAATTTATAACTGGGTGATGCATACTGAGCCTCTGGATTGTTTTAAATGAAAAATAATCATTTGCCATATTTTTTGATTGCATGTCATTTATTTGTAATAAAAAAATGAATGTTGCATGCTCACATAAAATTATCAGCCAAGCTCTTCAAATATCAAGTTATTAATTTTGGTGTATTCTAATGAGGTGGGGTCATTGTTACTTCCAACTTAGGGTCGTTGGATTCAGTGCCTATTACCATTAAATTTGTGAGTTTGAATCCCTCCAGGTGATACAATAAAGTGTGTCTGTTGGTAGTTTCCTCCACTTACCATATAACTAAGATATTGTTATACCCCCACTCATAGAGTGGGGGCTATATTGCAATCACTTTGTCCGTCCGTTCACACTTTCGTAACAGATATCTCAGCTTCTACTGGAAGAAATGATTTTATATTTGATAATGGCTTTGGCATGGTGACTTGTACTGTGTCTCCCTTTTCCAGGTTTACCGCACATCTACTTCCTGTTTACAGTACGACTTAGAATTTTTCATGTTTGACAGAATGAAAACTTTCGTAACAGTTATCTCAGCTTCTACTGGAAGAAATGATTTTATATTTGATATATGGCTTTGGCATGGTGACTTGTACCGTGTCTCCCCTTTCCAGGTTTACCGCACATCTACTTCCTGTTTACTAATGAACCGAAACTTGGTAGGAAGCATCTATGGCATGTCCTCTATAAAGATTGCTAATTTCGTCCCGATCCTTTAACAAACATGGCCACCATAGGCAATTCTTGTCTCTGATTGGTTGATTCCTAAAAAATCTTCTCCTCTGAAGCCACTTTGTCAAATGAACCGAAACTTGGTAGGAAGCATCCTTGGAAAGTCCTCTATAAAGAATGCTCATTTAGTTCCGATCCGTTAACAAACATGGCTTCCATAGGCAATTCTTTTTTCTGATTGGCCGATTTGTTTAAATCTTCTCCTTTGAAACCACTCGGCCAAATGAACCAAAACTTGGTAGGAAGCATCTATGGCATTTCCGCTGTAAAGATTGCTCATTTCGTCCTGATCCGTTTTCAGACAATTCTTGTTTCTGATTGGTTGATTTCTAAAAAAATCTTCTCCTCTGTAACCGCTTGGCCAAATGAATTGAAATTTGCTAGGAAGCATCCTTGGAAGGTCCTCTATAAAGATGGCATTTAGTTCCAATCCGTTAACACACATGGCCACCACAGACAATTCTTGTTTCTGATTGGTTGATTTTTAAAAAATCTTCTTCTCTGAAACCGCTTTGCCAAATGAATCGAAACTTGGTAGGAAGCATCCTTGGAAAGTCATCTATAAAGAATGCTCATTTAGTTCCGATCCGATAATAAACCTGGCCGCCACAGGCCATTCTTGTTTCTTATTGGTTGATTTCTAAATATCTATTTCTCTGTAACTGCTTAGCCAAATGACCAAAACTTGGTGGGAAGCACCTATGGGAGGTTCTGTATTAAGTTTCTTCAAAGCAGAATGAAAGGTGAGCGACTGAGTCTAGTTTTTTTTTTTTGAAATATATACAGGTCCAATTCAATTTTGGCTATTATACCTTTTGTTGATCCCATGTTATGGGCCTATTTACTTAAGCTGAAAGTCTGTGTCATATGGAAACATTCTTCACTTTTATTTATTTATTGATTTTTATTAAATATTAGATTTTAGCTGATTTTTCCAATTTTTTGAAAAGTTTTTGTAATAGACAGCAAATTTCTGGTGAGATTTTGGTTATTGAGTTGCCGTATGTTACTGATAGGACAAGCAAAAAGAAATCCTGACTAAAACGTGCTACAGGCTAGAACACTTGTATAATTTTACAAGTGTCCATATCTGTGTCCTACACCGAAACAAGACTCCTATGACTTACTGCTGACAACACACTTTTGTCAAGAAAAAAAATCCTTGTGCTTAATGATGCAATCAGTGTTGAAAACGTGGAAGAAAATTGGTGAAAATTATTTCCGTGTATCAATATGCTAAAACATTTATGCTTAACTTGACTTGGCCCTTGTCATGTTTTAATCAGTATATGTTTATGTATTTTTTATAGATTTAATAAATCTCCTATCCACATCACTTATGTCTAGTTGACCTAAGACCTGAATAGAATATATCTATGTCATCATGTCCTCAACCTATACATTTTATGAAATTGCACATTAAATGTAGCAAATATTAATTTTACAACCTGTTGTATATATTATGAAAATGTATGTTGATTATAAAGGTATTCCCAGCTTTTTAAAGACTTTGATAGATTAAAATTCTGGTGTAAATGAAATATTGGATAATTAAAGGTATATCCTGCCCTTACAAATACTATGATGGATTAAAATCTCGTCTTTGCTGCTTCATTGGTTTGTGACCTTTTTCTAGTGACGTCAAAAAAAAACCTTCAAGTGTCACATTGTGTCTTGTATATCTGAACTAGGCTTTACAAAACAAGTGTTAATATTTATTTTATAGAAATATTCAAAAAAAGTATTTGATTGTGGTATATTATGTGATAATTAACTGTTGACATGTGATTATATATAACAGTAATATTTATTTATTGGGAGTATTGTATACTGTTGACAGTCTGTTAATATTTTGTGTTTATTTATTCCTCAGGTGAGTGTAGGTAGTAGTATGTTTGTTGTCGTATGTTTTGATCAATATTATGAACTTAAATGAATTATTTTGTAGCAGTTTGTCCGCATGGTTTCCTGTGTCTGTTTTTATATGATACAGCTATGTTTAACAAACAAATAAAATCAAATAAAAACAGACCAAGATTTTTATCTAATTTTTTTATTACTTTCATTTATTGATAATGTTTCCAAATGAGTAAGTTTTCATCTAAGAACTTCAGACAAAATGGAAAGGTTAATTTGAAATAAATCTTGGTAATCAAATAAAGACAACAGTGACATTAATTGAGAAAGAAAATAAAATGGACTACAGATTTGTTTTGAAATACAGTCAAATCTGCTTTAGTGGCCACCTCTATTAAGCAATAACTTGTATTATTTAACCTTTTTTTGGTTTCCATTCACAATAGCATTTCATATCAATAAAACCTGCATTAAGCGACCACCTGTCTTATGTGACCCTATTTCACTGTTATCTTGAAAGATCACATAAGACTAATAGGTTCTTACACAAGTCCCTATTGAAGATCTGGGATTTCTTCCAGGAGTGTGAGAAATTCTGTCTTTTCACGAGCGAAGCATAGCGGAACGAGTGGAAAGATGCTGAATTTCTCTAACGAGTGGAAGAAATCCCAGATCTTCAATAAGGACGAGTGCAAGTACCTGTTTCTTCCGTTTCAACTTAAAAACAAAGCATGTCGATTTCATTCATTCATTTGCATGTCAATGTCATGTTTACTACACAAAATATTACAACGCCACGTGCAATGCAGTAAATACACACTTATTTAAAACCGCATTAAATCTATTAGGGGAAATCAGTTAAAATTCAGGTAAAATTGATATTTGAAGCTTTTTTAAATCTACTAAGACGACAATTTATATTACTACAGCAGTCGTAGAAGCGGACTCCATTGATTATATTCGGCCGATTGGATTGGCTGACAATGCCATGTAAAACAAGATCACGCACAGCTGTCTTTATGGCTTGTTTTACATAGAAAACGCATCAAAACGGAAGAAACTGGTTTAACTGTATGTGTTTTCTATAAAAATACAATACACCTAACTCTATCTTTCATTTCCCATTTAAGGAGGCCGTTTTGTTCGTGATTGTATGGTAGTTGGATAGACAACTACCTGTGCAATCCGTGCCTATTAACACTAAAATTGTGAGTTCAATCCAGCTGATGGCAAGGTGTACTCGATACAACAATAGGTGATAAAGTTTGAGTGACTTGCAGCAAGTCTGTTGTTTTCTTCAGGTACTCAGGTTGCCTCCACCAATTAAATTTGACCGCCACATTATAGCTGAAGTATTGTTGAAAGTGGTGTTAAATGCCATATACCCCTAACCCTGTATCTCATTAGTGATGAATTGCAGGTTTATAAAGAATATGAAATTAGGTGTATCGAATATCATGGATAAGAAGGAATTAATGAAATAATGTTTTAAAGACTTATATCTGGACAGATTAAGATCCACCAATGTTTGCTGTGCTCATGTTAAAGTAACATCTTATTTTGAAAATATTTTAACATGCATTTAGCTTCAAAATTTATTCAAGGTATTGCATTAAAAATAATGCTTAATTAAGGTTTGTAATAAAATTGAAGAGTGCCTTATATTTAAAACACACACGCACACATGTTTATAGAGTGCTAGGGAGAATTTATTAAGTATTTTTATGATAGATGTATTTTTTTAAGACACTCAAACTGTTCATATATCTAATTTGTTATTTGTTTTTAAATGAAGTTTCTATCACATTTTGCCAGTTTTCAATTAAAGTTGTGAACACTACTGAAGACAAACATGTGTGAGGTAATCCTTCTTTAAAGCACCTGCTCCTGATAAATTGAAAAGTCAGGATTGGTGAAGCCCACATAGTGGAAACTAAAATTAAGATTTGCTTTCTGTGAAAATTCAACGTGGTCCATATCACACCTTGTAAAAAATTATTGATGAAGAAACCTTAAGATATACTGTGTTATTTTGCATAAAGATGAAAATCTTGGACCAAATATTACAGGGTGTCTTTTTTGTATAATGCTGCAAAGAATGGAGATTTTTTAACCAGCAATGTAGCATGAATTGGCCTAGAGGAAGGATGGACTAACATGATTGTGATTTTGCATAGCTATAATAGAGCAATCAAATAGCTAAATTCCTTTGGTAAATAACCTAAAAATTTAGTATTAAAATTTTTCAGCAATTTTTGTTATAGGAAGAATTATCTGATATGAGACTATTGTCATATTTTCCAGACAAACAGGCCACAATATAACTGAAATATTGTTGAAAGTGGTGTTCAACACCATAACCCTAACCCCTCCATACAAACAATGTTAATCATACTCTGGTAATTCATGTAAGGGAGACAACAAATAATCAGCATTTGGTCCTCATCGATAGAGCAACAGACCTATCTCAGTATCTGTTAGTAACTCTAGGATATAGTTACAAGCAAGACCAATCTAACATAGGCTTATTAAAGAAACATGTTCTTTGACTGCTCTATTTTTGGTATAGGGAAATACCTTTAGGACAGTTATGACAAAGCATATCTTTAAGGAATGTGAGCAAAGTGTAGCATCTGTGTGGAATAAATAACTTGCTTAATATTGGTGTTTTTGATAGATCTTGTATTGTGCTTCATTTGTTTGTCAAGAATTTAAACTTGAATCGAACATATTTTATATAAAAATTGAATACGATCTTTGCCTTGAACATTATTTAAAATGCAAAGATAACTTTTAACTTAAGTTATTATTTGTCATATGCATCATTCAATTGTGAGATCTTATGGTAGGAGTCGGCAGGGACATTGAATTAGTCTTTATTTATCCCTTTATTCACAAGATTCAGGGGAGAGAACTTGTCAGCCTGCACTAAAGGACAAAGGGAGGTAATTTTTAATATCTCCTTTTCTTTGTGAAAGGAATTAACCTACTACTATTATTCAGTTTACCTCACACAATCCAAATTACACTGATGACTTTAATCTAAGACTGATAGTACAGTTAAATCTGATACACTGAGGTTAATCAGTATTAGAAACCATGAACATAATAAGATGATTCAAATAAAAATGTGTAGTAACATATGCGTTAACATGTTTTAGGATTAAAATTGTAATAAAAAGCAAATAAAGGCTAAAGATCTGTCCACAAAACTTGAATATTGACTTTAAATATTGGTATAAGAACTACATTTCCAAATGTGTTTGTCTTTTCCTATTAAAGGGTCTTCTGAGCATTATATGTGATACCCATATAGTTAAACAAACTATAATGATCTTCAATAAGACTTGTTTGTTTTTTTAATATCTAGTTGATATCATGTTAAGAATTCACAATCCCTTCAAAATTAGAAACAATGATATTGTTTTCAGCCAGATATTTTAACTATGAACAAATGCATCCAATGTACTTTGAAATGACGTCTTTATTCAAAATCTGCTTTATTTAAGTACAAATGAAACCCAATGTGTATATTGAGCAATCAGAGAGTTTTATTTTGTTGACTCTTTGTTATCAAAGTTAGTTTAAGTTCTCCTACACACCTCAGTCATCCTCCAATAGTTAGATGTTAATCAGATGTAATACTCCAATTGACTCATGTTGACTTTTTTACTCATCAACTGAAACTGGACTTTTCAATTGTGTGAAAAGAACATTTATTGCTTCCTCAGTGTCACTTAAAGTAAAAATAGATGATTATATTTTATTATGCCATCCAATGTATTATTATAATATGTTATTCAACATTGACTTTAGATAGATTTTGATTGATAAAATACAGGTCAAGAATGATTTTGAGGTATCTGACTTATATTGTATCAGAGTTATGCCCCTTAATTACATTAAGATTGATAAAATACAGGTCAAGGATGATTTTGAGGTATCTGACTTATATTGTATCAGAGTTATGCCCCTTAATTACATTAAGATTGATAAAATACAGGTCAAGGATGATTTTGAGGTATCTGACTTATATTGTATCAGAGTTATGCTCCTTAATTACATTAAGATTGATAAAATACAGGTAAAGGATGATTTTGAGGTATCTGACTTATATTGTATCAGAGTTATGCCCCTTAATTACATTAAGATTGATAAAATACAGGTCAAGATGATTTTGAGGTATGACTTATATTGTATCAGAGTTACAGAGCTCCAGATAAACTGCGTATTTGCGTTTTTTACGCTATAAAAACGAGTTAAAACGCATGTATTATCAGATCAGAATGTACACATTATGCATACATATTGCTGTGTAAGCAAACTTTCCAAATTCGGAGCGTACTTGTACGCTGTTAACGATAATAAACAATACATTTTTGTCTTTGAGAAATTCCACGTAATTACTTCCCTTTATACTTTTCGAAGGAGAGAGCATATACATCCAAGGGGTACCGAATGTTTGCCTTTCTAAGCATCGATGTCAAAAGAGTTCTGATTGAATGTTTACGATGAATCATCCAATCGCGGTCAATATTACAAATACATGCGGTGCTCCTTATAAGGAGTAGTTTAGGTAATCAGTAAGATCTAAAACGAAAGTAAATTTGGGAACACGTTGTTCTTGAAAATGAGCAAGAACATGAATAAGTGCGCTAATAAGCACTCTGGAAAATTCTATACTGAAGTTCCTGAGAGTTTCATCTGTGTCTAGTGACAGTATAGTTAAAGGAATCATTGATGACATTATCAAAACGGCTGTGAAAACTGCCGAAGTCGACGAGCAAAAAACAAAATATTTACAACATTTGATTAATAAACATGACCCAATCGTGTCAAATTAAACAGAGATATACATTTCGCATCCTGCGTTATTGAATAACACTTGTGTCAAACATAATTTTAAAAGTGTACATGTAAGCAATCTTTTCTGAAGTAGAAAGTACAACTGTGCAAAGGAAATATGCAAATACCCATCTTTTTCAAAAGTAAGGGGTAATTACCCTTTGGACTTGAAAATTATCTGGAGCTCTGGAGTTATGCCCCTTAATTACATTAAGATTGATAAAATACAGGTCAAGGATGATTTTGAGGTATCTGACTTATATTGTATCAGAGTTATGCCCCTTAATTACATTAAGATTGATAAAATACAGGTCAAGGATGATTTTGAGGTATCTGACTTATATTGTATCAGAGTTATGCCCCTTTATTATGCGTATGGCCACAACATAGTAATATTTTCAAACAAATGATACATTAACATATCTACTGAGTGTTTACATGTTACCCAGAGCCTATTTTTTAAAATGTGATATTATGAACAATTTTGACATTAAAGATGTCAAGCTGATCATACAATTACTATCTTAAGTAAACCCATCAGTAATTTTGTTTGCACAGGAATTTACATTGAAATATTGATGTTACAGCCCACTGCTTGAAATACAAGATTTTATCAGCAAATGTTTTGATGGTAAATTTAACAAAATGGTAGAAAATTAAGGAATAATTCCACTATTAGCTCAGTGCTTGCAATCACTCTGTTTTGAACACTATGTAAAGCCATAGGAACAAAATGAATTGTCAAAGACGGCATAGTGCGTAGGTGTTCAGCACGGAAATAAGAGTGTTAACACCAACCATGCTTTATTTCTTTCACGTTGATTTTAATGAGGAGAACATCAGATTTTCATTGATTTTTGTTCTAAGAAAAGCTTCAGTGAATGAAGAATCGGAATTTGGTTAGGACATATACATCCAATTAGTGACAACAATCGGTACAAAACAGTGGGTTAAAAGAGATTGGGGAGTGGGAAAGAGGTGATGTATACTTTAGTTGGGTCATTTATTGATTTGTGCAGGAATGTCCAGATCAGGCTGGTAATCCTGACAGACAATGAATCAAGATGGGTTTGATGATGGAATGAACACTGTGGGAGGTTGATTATAGAATGTTTGTTGATCAACAATTCCTACAATATTTCTATGATATATCATTTAGTATACATGCATACTATGGTGACATAAGACATATGTTGTATTAGTGTTGTTTTTTTGGAATTCACCTGTCATGTGAGTATACAATTGTTTTCTTCTTGTTCTAATATGGATATTGTAGGTCCTATAATGGAATGGTAGACTGGACATTGATACCATCAATCAATCTATTAGGTTTATGTACATGTCACTTCCTATAGTGTAGCTTGGAGTTTTAATTAAGTCAGATATACCTGTCCCAAATGTCTCTTCGTCTGTCACTTCTGAGTGCTTCAGACAGAAATGTTTTCTTTTGTTATGCATAAATGTGATGATATTATATCATGCATTGTCTTGTACATTGATCAGCCAGGTTTACAGTCAAGTCTTCACTTTGTATCAACACACCTGTCACTTCAGCATTTTTTGGGGTTTCTTGGATTCAGCTTCATGAGGGCTCTGAGAGTACCAGTAACAATTGTTTAATGCACTAAGATCCTATTGCAGATCTTCTATTATTCTAGTGTCATGCAGTCCTCACGATGAACACTGGTCCTCCGGCCCAAGACCAGTAAAACTTTGTTCTGTCCTCACGATGAACACAAGTCCTCCGGCCCAAGACCAGTAAAACTTTGTTCTGTCCTCACGATGAACACAAGTCCTCCGGCCCAAGACCAGTAAAACTTTGTTCTGTCCTCACGATGAACACAAGTCCTCCGGCCCAAGACCAGTAAAACTTTGTTCTGTCCTCACGATGAACACAAGTCCTCCGGCCCAAGACCAGTAAAACTTTGTTCTATCCTCACGATGAACACCAGTCCTCTGGCCCAAGACCAGTAAAACTTTGTTCGGACCAGTAAATTTTACAGTTTTTATTTAGATATATATATATATATATATATAAAATAAATTCTAGAATTTGATTCAGACCAGTAAATTCAAATGTTCATTTCGAGGACTGGTCATGGTTGATGGTTTACATAAATTTACATAGTTCTGTATCTTGTTAGAAATACTTCCTGCTCTGTAATGTCAACTTTTATTATTGTCAAATTTAAACAAAATATTGGGGATATTTTGTTCGGTATTTATCCCCATTGAAAAAACAAGACAGGCAATGGCAAGATTTCCTAAGTCTCTGCAAAATGAGAAATAAGTGTCAGGCATATATCATATCTTTCACAGTTGTGAAGGTAGACAAGTTCATCTCACAGACTGAAAACTCAGGTATTTTTTGTCTTAACCAAGGCTTGCAGAGATTGAGAAGTATAAATATTTGAGGCTGAGTGTGTGTGATAACCTTTTTTCACCATGGTGAGTGAGGGGGGCTCGTCAGTTCTTAAATACCTGGGAATTTATGATTAGGGCACTAATTGCAAAAGTAATATATGAAAATGCCTATATTTTTTACATAACTAAAACATGAATAGCCCAATTCTCTGCTGCACATCCCAACCTAAAGATTATGACAGTTACCCTTGTCTGTAGTCGTAAGAATGAATAACGGGAGAAAAATTATTTGTTAGCTTTATTATTTTTGCATGCAAATACAACTGATAATAATCAGCAAAAATTCTATGTCACCAGCTTTACTTCTACAAATATAGGATTAATGTGAGTGATTGCTGTTTATAATGCCTATATAAGCTAACTAAGATAACAGCCATGTTGTTCCAGCCAGACATATTATCCTGACTTCGAGCCAACCCGTCTTAGCTCTTCTTTGGTTTGACCAGACTGGGTATTGAACCCACAATCTTTCACATTCCAGGTGAGCATGCTAATCATTACACCATTGAGGTATAATAGCACTTGTAATTGTGAGTTCTGTCCATTCAAATATGGCCTCAAAATGACCTGGTATTTACTAATACATATGCAATAAATGCCTATCAATACTAAGATACCAAGTGTTGTCTGTATTTTTGTATGTGAAGCTATAGTTTTTGAAGATTTTTTTAATGAATTTCTTAGGAAAGTGGGAGCAATTATACCAAGATTGCCTTCCATCCAAGATGGCCACTGTTACTAAAAATAGAAGTTTATATAAATGACCAAGACTTAATGAGCTAAAATTTTAATTGTAATTACCCATTACAAGATAATGAGATGCTCTGTAAGCCTCAACAAGGATATAATGGTGGAATATCTTGTGGAGGTTATGATATAAAATATATTTGCACAATAATGTTGTTATAGTTTGTAAAGAAATATTATTTTATTAACCTGAATCATCTTTCATTGAACAGATTTATCTTTGAAAAGAAAATCCAGATTAACAGATGTACCAATGTATTAGGGACATTTTAAGTCTGGTGAGTGGTACAGGCTCTAAAGGACCTCTGGTTTAAGTTTGATTTGTGTTTTACTGATGAATCTCGTTATATTAAATGTAAAAAAATGAAGGTTGTTGTAGTTGGTTAACCTACAAGCTACCATCTGTATCTGAGATGTACATCTCTGATAGATAATGTTTCACTTATAATTGACTACTTGTGGTTAGATATGTCAGCAAAGAAAACAGATCCCCCTTAATTAACATTGATATGAAGAATTGGGGATGAAGGTGCTTGAACTCTTTGTACATTTATAAGAAAGGATGTATCTGATGGAAAGTTAGTATTGATTTACCGTACTTAATAATGGATTGGTTAATTCGATTAATGACCTTTCTTAGGACAAAATCCCTCTTTTTTCCCCTGTCAGTTTGAACAGGCAAATAATAGGATGTCTTTTTAGCAATAAAATCCACAACTTCACCACATTAAAATTCTCTCTGAAGACTGAAAACTGCCATCCAAATTGACAAATTGACGAGGACAGTGTAGTCATATTTAAATCTCGTGTTGATGTTTTATCTTCAGTTTAGGAATAATGTTAGCTATATTGATTTGGTAAACAGGAATTCATTTCAAGGCTTTAAAAATTTCATTAGCTAAATGTTGATACATTATTACAATATACATAAAAAAACAAACAATTGATTCAGACTTTAAAGAGTAAATAGTCTGGTGTATAGAAGTCAATCATTGTACTTTGTTTTCCTCTGTAATTGTTAAAGAGGCAAGATTCAACAAAGTGCTTTATAATCTCTTGGTAAATAAACATGGGGGGAGGGGGGCTATCATCTCCCAAAACTCAAACACATCCTCTCCCCAACCCCCACATAAAAGAGGGCATACACAAATCTTTACATATCAGCAGTACATGATGTTGTTTGGTGTATTCAGCCTTAGTGTTGAATCTGTGATACACTTGTAATGGTGATGGGTACATGATTAATGTTTGATGTCTACATGACACAGGTGTATATTTACTTATGTATTTCCCTTTGGGGTACCTCTAATACACCTTTGTAGTAGGTATGAACAACAAACGATTCTCATCCATGTGTCTTATGTAGGTAAAATGCATACTGGATGAGTCATTTTCAGCAACCCAAACTTTTGCAATCAACTTAAGGATTTGGCAGAAATCTCACTCAGTGGTTATTGCATATATTTTTTGTTCTTTTTATTTTTCATTTGGATATTTATAAATTATTGTTTTGGATTAACGCCACAAGGTGAGTTATTAACAGTTTTATGGGCATGTCTTGTCTTTATGACATTTCTCCAAGTTTTATATTCCCTCTAGAAATCTTCGTTAGAACTTTAAATGTTAATCTTATGAAAAAAACAGAATGAAGGGAATTGATAAATCTTACTGTTAGTTATATTCAAATGTATTTACATCACACAATTAATACTTCAAAGTTGTATGTTTATTTTATCAATAAGTAGGTTTTCAACACTTTAAACAGAGATCCTTTAATCAAAAACCAGAGATTTTTGTTTCTTTCTACATTTTGGATATTTTCAATCCAATGATATTATCTAGGTCATCCTGATGTCCATTTTGTTCAATCTGCCCAGTACTAAATGTGAATATAATAAAAGTCTTTGCATTCATTTGCAAGATTTTAACAAGTAGAGTCTTTTACCAGTCAGCAGACTGTATTTAATCAATGATATTTGTATTGTATCAATTAGTGCTATTTCTTGCAGAATTCAGATAGCTATTGAAAAAAAAACCAACATTTTTTATTGCATTATGTGACCTTTATTGTCACTTCCCTTTTGAGGTCACGTAAGACATGTATGAATAGTAGTTGTTATATAGAGATGATCTCTATGACAAGGTTTTATTATAAATTCTCATTTTACCGGACAAAGCTATGTCTAATACTGCCACGATATAACAGAAGTATTGTTGAAAGTGGTGTTAAACACCATAACCCTATGTCTAATATACAATTCAAAACAATGGTAGATTAAGAGACTGGTTTTAATAAATCTTAAAGTCGTGAACCTCTACATTCACCATTTCATAACATCTTGAAGAGGTGGAGTGAAAAACATTAAGGAAAATAAGATTGGGTTGTCTTGGTTAACTTTGTAGCTTGATCGTGTATCATTTACAATCAGCAGTCATCAAGAAATTTGATTAGAAAGTCTGAATACAGTGAAATCTTTCTTTGAGAGACCACCCATTTTAGGTAGACCACTTTAAAAATGTCTCAAATCTTAATTGAGAGACCAATTCAACTATGTGGAATAAACCTCTTTTGAGAAATCACTTGTCTTGAAAGAGGAAATTTTTGTGGTAAAAGGGGGTGGTCTCTCAAGACAGGTTTAACTACTTTGTAACTAAGAAAATTGGATGAAGTCAAATTTAAATAAACGAAAAGAAAGAGGTCTTAGAATAGAGGATATTTATTGATATTTAGAGATTGTATATATCATTTTTTTTGCCATTTCTCATGAATCATTTTTTCCTGTAAAACTGTGTGAACAGTATTTTTATGACAAGAAGATTAGCAGTATGTCAAATCAATAAGTCGTCTTACCTTGTATGGAGGTTGTATGATAATTAGTGTATATCCTTTTGTTGCACGTAAATTCTCTTAGAAACAGGAAGAAAGACACAGGAATTCAGTGTACATATCCTGTATGCAGGGTTATTACAAAACGGTCTTAAAATTAGTTTGTGTGTAAATATACAGATTTGGGGAAGTTTTCATACAAGGAAACAACGTTTTCTCTCAAAGGTAAGCAGACAAATGGAAGTTTTTTTTTACATAGATGTTATTTTCTTCTTTTTTGTGTGTTTTTGTTTAAAAATTCAGTCTCATTTTTTTTAGACTTGAGTTTTTTCAAATGAACATATGAAAATTAATCATAATCTATTAAATACCGGTAGACAAAATCACATGATCTGTAGTAAAAATCCTAGATTATTTTCTCTTATCATTTGTATTTCAAGAACTAGTTTATCCTTAGATCCATCAAATTCATGTATGAAATTAATTTGAAGTTGTTCCCTTTAAGCATATTAAAAAAAATTAATCATAAAACTATTATACATTGTGTAATTTAATTAGCATTACGAGATTATTACAAATATTAATGTCTTGGAACCAAGAAAAAAAATACAACTTACGTTGTGCGGTTCATAAATCATCAGAAATCATATATAATTCCTCATATTCTAACCATGCAAATATCAAGCAATGAATGTGCAAATTAGCTTCTTTTTATGGCTTTTTGTTGAGTTAATAAAAGCAGTACAGAAATAGATTTACTACAAATTTATATTTATCTTGCTAGTATCTATTTTAGTTATCAATGCTTTGTGTTGGTGTATAAATTTGTATTTCATATTATTAGCTGATATATATTTAGATGTCTATTTAGGCACCTCGTTTGCTAAATTGGGATCAGCTAAGTTCTAAATGTGTTATCTGAGAAGGCAAAGGATATTTATATTTTATTGTGTAAATATTACACTGGAGGAGAATCAGACCTGTTTTCAAAGAGATTCCACAGGTTTAATACAGAGAGAAGTTACAGGCAAGGACTTGCAGCTTTGGTTTCGCTTTATAAATATTGATAATAGAGAAAATTTCTGCATGAAAATTTACATAACAAAATTGAATTGCTTTAGTAATAAATTAGCATGAAATTGATTTATTGATAGTTGAATAGATAGAGTGCACTTTGTTTAATTTATGAATATTTAAGTCATAAAATTGGATAAGAGGTGAATTAGATCCACGATAAACTGCTCTCACATGGTGTGGACGATATGTAATTTCTTTCTTTTGACAATTTTTCTTGATTCTATTTTTGTGTTGTAAACAGATATGACATATATGGATCATCATCCATTGTTTTGTTTTGTTGTTGACTTCTGTGTGGTCCACCTCGTTGCCACATTATTGTTAATCTACAACTCCTCTAACCTCACTTTAAAAATTTAACTAAATTATACCAAAGTTTAGTGATGTCTGCCTTCAGATTATATTGATCTTTGAAATTATTTTTTTAAGGTTTCCATATGCCTTTTTTCAACTTAATTCTCTTGTATTTCGATTTGGGGGTGGGGTGAGGGGACAGGAGTAAGTGATTGTTGTTAAGTGCAAAGTGAGCAATTGTTTCAACTATATCATTTCCAGAACAGGTTACATTTCAAGGAGAGGATCATGGTGTCCACTTTGCACAAGACAAACTCACTTAGCAGGATTTTTATGGAGCTAGTTTGACTCTGATGCTCAAAATTATTGATCAGTCTGATGTCAACACATTATGACATTACCAATAAAAATAATACACAGTTTTAAAGGTCTTGACATACAATAATCAATCACTTGTATTAGGACCCATTATGACGTCTGTCTCAACCTTCACAACTGCATAATTTGTATATTTTGATATTTTATATATTTACATGCATGTTTGATTGGTCTGTAAGATCGAAAAATATCCAATCAAATAAGTTGTTTTCTACCTCAATTTTTTTTTAAAAGTTTGTCTGACAAATTAAGGTAATCAAATGGTATAAAAACCTCCTCAGAGACTACACATTAATTGAACTTAAACTATTTTCATTGGACTGTAGCTACAGTCACTGAAGTACATGTGCTACTTCTGATGTCTGATTTTGAACTTGAATATAAGGTTATAATTAAATCTATTATTAGGAACAATACAATAAACCTATTAAAATCTTGCTTAAATGTGATTTAATTTTAGTAACAAGGGAGATATTCTTATAACATGTATACACATAATTTATTAAAGATAATTGCCAAATAAAGTTTTTTGTAATTGATCAATTGAGCTTAACATTCTTGTCCAACTTAAGTCTGTCTTGGATTTCTATCAAATACATTGGTTGGCATTCCAGATCTGGTACTAGATTAATACAATTGATGACAGGAATAACAATGATCATTAATTTGTATGAAAAACATTTCATGCCATTATGCTCTTGACTATTTAGTGGGAAGGGGCAGAGATCTAGAGGTTACAGCGATGCATTTTCTATAGTAATCACGGTTCTTTCATGTGATAAAGGTTTGTGACCAGCTCAGTGTAGCATGTGCTCAGCTTGTACTTTAAGTCAGAATGATTACCAGGTACTCGCCAACATACAGTGTAGTTTTCTCAAGGAACTCTACTCTAGCTTCCTCCACTAAACCACACTGGCCTTACAGTCATATAACTTTCAAGTACAAGTTTGTACTCCTACTCGAACGACATCCAATCAGAATATCATATCCATCAAATGTTTTGATTGAACGATTTTGGAGTATGAGCATAAATATGATATCCGTACTCGAATGTTGTATCACTGTGAGGCTTGTTCACCACAATATACCAAGATCTATAAGTACTGAGTGGTATAAATCTAATAATTGTCCATGCAAAATTATAATCTCCATCATGGCAGTCCTAGAAAAAAGTGCACTCTTTCGTCAACAACTTTTATAAAAATAAAATAATAGATTTTTTGTGGGAGATAATAAAACATTGGGTTAGTGTGTGTTTAAAGTAATTAAGTCATCAATACGTTATAAATATGTGTGAATGGTGCCATTAACCTTTCATTATTGGGTAATATTAAAGTAATGAAAATATAATATTTAACAAAATCAGTCAATTAAGAAAGATGTAAAATGTTTTTTTTTCTTGTCATTAATTGTAAGCATTACATCAGTGGTTCTTTTTTCTGTAATTACTTCCTTTTGTTGTAATTTAAAACCTTATGTTACTATTGTTAGACTAAAGGCCCTGTTACACGTAAAGCAAGTATCGCGATACTTGTATCATGCAACTTTTTGTATCGTGTTTTCAGTTTACACACTAAATCAAGTAGCATGTTTCATTCAGAGTTTGTTTACAAATTGTTGCCACCAAAATGGAGAATCCTAACAATGAAGACATTATTATACAAATTGAGGAGACTCTCCATCTGTTCCTTTTACCAAATAACATCACTACTTTTTTCCCCTTTCCAGCCATGTTTTATTTAACATGTGCTGACCATGTGCTTTTATTTGTTAATGATGTTGTAACCTCCTGACCTCAAACCAAGATCTCTGATTGGTCAGAGATAAAATGTATCGTGATCCTTGCTGTACAGAATAGAACATTGTTTTATCCCAAAGTGTGTATCATGCAACTTCTAAAAGTTGCATGATACAGAGTAATAGCACTGTTTACACTGTATTTTTTGGTTGATGATACAAGTATCATGATACTTGCTTTACCGTGTAACAGGGGCTTTAGTTCTAGCTTTCATTTGTAGCAGTGTGATGTGGTGGTTTACCGTGTAACAGGGGCTTTAGTTCTAGTTTTCATTTGTAGCAGTGTGATGTGGTGGTTTACCGTGTAACAGGGGCTTTAGTTCTAGTTTTCATTTGTAGCAGTGTGATGTGGTGGTTTACCGTGTAACAGGGGCTTTAGTTCTAGTTTTCATTTGTAGCAGTGTGATGTGGTGGTTTACCGTGTAACAGGGGCTTTAGTTCTAGTTTTCATTTGTAGCAGTGTGATTGTGTGATGTGGTGGTTTACCGTGTAACAGGGGCTTTAGTTCTAGTTTTCATTTGTAGCCGTGTGATGTGGTGGTTTACCGTGTAACAGGGGCTTTAGTTCTAGTTTTCATTTGTAGCAGTGTGATCGTGTGATGTGGTGGTCAGTGTGATCGTGTGATGTGGTGGTTAGTGTGATCGTGTGATGTGATGGTCAGTGTGATCGTGTGATGTGGTGGTCAGTGTGATCGTGTGATGTGGTGGTCAGTGTGATCGTGTGATGTGGTGGTCAGTGTGATCGTGTGATGTGGTGGTCAGTGTGATCGTGTGATGTGGTGGTCAGTGTGATGTGGTGGTCACCTTCTTTCATCACAGTTACATACTACCTAAATTTGATTGATGGAATTACAAATTACTACAAGATTATTATGTTTTTTTACTAGTAGTTGGTATTTTTTTCATAGAGTATTTTTCATAAGTATTTAGATATTTGACGATGCTTAATTTCATGGTGTTCAAATTGATGATCCACTTTACTTTCAATTTTCACTGACAATGAATTTCTTTGTTTTATGGTCTGCAAAAAGGATTTCCAAAAACATTTAGTATTGAATAGTCCTCCTTTTGTAATGTCACTTTCACCAAAGATCACCAAATGCTACCCTTCTTATCAGGCCAGATTTCAGATACACTGAGCTACTAAAATACTACTAAGTTGTTCCCCTAAGAGAGGCCATCCCTCTTAAAAGGCCTCCTTTTCATTGCAGAAGGGGACAGACTTCTGTCTCGATTTATCATGGCAAAAATAGTCAATAAATTGTGTTTTTTGTGTTACCGGGGTATTCAACTTTGTTTGTGTGTGTTATACAACCTCCTAAGTATGGATAAGAATGAAAACAAAAGATAAAAGATACTGCTAATTATGGTCAGGATTTGTTCCTATTTTGTTGGTGTGGTCATTATAAGTCATGATTATAATATTATTTTATGTATGATTTTTATTACATGAATCATCTGCCACAAATTAGAAGTAACACCTGTCTCTGATTACCTATTGATTGGTGGGTAGTTTTCCCTCTCAGCTTCATTAATTATTACTCTTCATCAGTAAATGTAATCAGGGTTTTACATATCCTTTCCTACTGTAATCTTATCTACCAACAGATATATGACGAATTATTCAGAACTTTTACTCTTCAATAACTTTCAAATTCAGGAGCATTTAATTTCATGATTATGGAATCCATGCATCTATTATGAATATTTTATGAATATGAATACTGTCTCTGTTTTATGGAGTAATTTGTACAAACAAATATTCATCAGATGTTTAGGAGATTGCTCTTGGATCATATGTTTATGAATGTACTTGTGCATTTATAGGGGGGGGGGGGGGGGGGGGGGCTATGTTTTGTTTTATTACCCCATTTTATAGAATGAATTAAATTGTCCTGAAAGATGCAAATAAAATTGATAAACTGACAATGCAATTTTCAACTAGAATTTTTTGGTACAATTTGAAAAAAATAACTAATAAAAATAAATATGTTTTATCTGTTGTAAATCATGTACACTGTAAGGTACAAATGTACTTGTTGTATGAAAAACAAGCTAAATTGATTAGATATAATCCATAAGGGGGCCTAGTTCTTGTTTTAATCCTTTGTTTGTATTTTCTTGGATCAAGTCATTATTTCTGACATAACCATAAGTCTCTTGTGTAGATAAGGGCAATTTCCTTCAAGAAAAATGGGTCATTTTTGTACATATTGATAAACATTTTTATAATCCAAGAAGGTATTGGAATCATATAAGAGTATTTTGTCAAAGGCAGCACAAATTTGAGCAATATTAGATTCCTAAAAAATCAATAATAACTAGATTAAAACATCAGAAAATAAATAGGACAATTTATGCTGAAGAATCTAAGGTGACAATATCTTTGGTTAACCAGATGAGAGAAATCAGTATATGTATTGGAATTCTGTATATCATAATTACTGTCTATAACAGTGTGGTGAAGTAAACCTAGGCTGTATTTACTGGAGATATACAGCTTATTTCCTAAAGGTTTTCTCATGGGTATACAGGATTACTAAATCTTAACAAAGATTAACTGCTACTCCACATTTTTTGGATGGATAGGGGTATAGTACTGTACAGAAAAGACGATACGTAGTTGATATCCAAGATGATCATTCATGTGAGAACAAGTAACATATTTCATTACGACAATTTAATCATGTATTATGTTCTTCTTTTTTCCAATTTTTATTTAATCTTTATGGGGGAGAGGGAGAGGGATACATTGGGACTATCTGGGGGATAATTATCTTTTTATGGGGGAGAGGGAGAGGGACTATCTGGGGGGTAATTATAGACGTTATAGTATTGGATGCTTATTGGTAGAAGAGACATTTGAATATTGAGGGCTCGGTAAGGAAATAGGGCAGATGTGAATGACCTTTGAATGGACAATCAGGATTTCAGATAGCAAAGGACCGGAAGCTCTACTTTCAGAGGACTAAATAATTGATAAATTCTCATCAATTGAGTAGTTAATAGTAAATACATCAGGGTACTGTGATAAGATGGTTCTGTCCAAATATTGATGAAGTGATAGTAGCTTATCAACAATCAATATCTTACAGTAAAAAAGGTGGAACAGATCTGATGATTTTATGCAGTACATTAATAAAATGTTAGGATGTTTCAGTTCTTCAACTTAGAATAGACAAAATGTTAAAAAAGATAAAATAAAAACAAAAACAAAACAAAATACTCAAACAAAATAAAATCTTGAAGAGTAACGTATTACAAACAAGACTAATGTGCTCACATTTTTGCAGTGAAAATATTTATATCAAAGATTTTTTAATTTTTAAACTACTAGTGTTCTGTGTTGACTCATGCAGTGAATGAGGACACCAATTTTTCATTATTGACTTACTGCAGCTGTATTATTGCTTGCTTTTTAATGTAACCTTGAATATTTTGTAAAATAAAAAAAAAAATTTAATTTTAACTTTACTTGTAATGGGAGTTTTAAATACTGCATGAAATTTTAAGGGAATAAATAATCAAGGGACTACAAATGCATTTATGAATCAATAATTGTGAAACAACAGATGGCAACAACATTGAAAGTTTGAACATCCATGAAAATTAATCTGATTTTGTTCAAGGACTACAACAAATAAACCACTGTTGATGTGTGCTTGATTTCACTAAATATTCCTTATTATTGATGTGTTATTGTAGTTCAGTTAAACGTAGAATCTACTATAACTTAGTACCTTTGATTTCACTAAATATTCCTTATTATTGATGTGTTATTGTAGTTCCGTTAAAAGTAGAATCTACTATAACTTAGTACCTTTGATTTCACTAAATGTTCCTTATTATTGATGTGTTATTGTAGTTCAGTTAAAAGTAGAATCTACTATAACTTAGTACCTTTGATTTCACTAAATATTCCTTATTATTGATGTGTTATTGTAGTTCAGTTAAAAGTAGAATCTACTATAACTTAGTACCTTTGATTTCACTAAATATTCCTTATTATTGATGTGTTATTGTAGTTCAGTTAAAAGTAGAATCTACTATAACTTAGTACCTTTGATTTCACTAAATATTCCTTATTATTGATGTGTTATTGTAGTTCAGTTAAAAGTAGAATCTACTATAACTTAGTACCTTTGATTTCACTAAATATTCCTTATTATTGATGTGATATTGTAGTTCAGTTAAAAGTAGAATCTACTATAACTTAGTACCTTTGATTTCACTAAATGTTCCTTATTATTGATGTGTTATTGTAGTTCAGTTAAAAGTAGAATCTACTATAACTTAGTACCTTTGATTTCACTAAATGTTCCTTATTATTGATGTGTTATTGTAGTTCAGTTAAAAGTAGAATCTACTATAACTTAGTACCTTTGATTTCACTAAATATTCCTTATTATTGATGTGTTATTGTAGTTCAGTTAAAAGTAGAATCTACTATAACTTAGTACCTTTGATTTCACTAAATATTCCTTATTATTGATGTGTTATTGTAGTTCAGTTAAAAGTAGAATCTACTATAACTTAGTACCTTTGATTTCACTAAATATTCCTTATTATTGATGTGTTATTGTAGTTCAGTTAAAAGTAGAATCTACTATAACTTAGTACCTTTGATTTCACTAAATATTCCTTATTATTGATGTGTTATTGTAGTTCAGTTAAAAGTAGAATCTACTATAACTTAGTACCTTTGATTTCACTAAATATTCCTTATTATTGATGTGTTATTGTAGTTCAGTTAAAAGTAGAATCTACTATAACTTAGTACCTTTGATTTCACTAAATGTTCCTTATTATTGATGTGTTATTGTAGTTCAGTTAAAAGTAGAATCTACTATAACTTAGTACCTTTGATTTCACTAAATGTTCCTTATTATTGATGTGTTATTGTAGTTCAGTTAAAAGTAGAATCTACTATAACTTAGTACCTTTGATTTCACTAAATATTCCTTATTATTGATGTGTTATTGTAGTTCAGTTAAAAGTAGAATCTACTATAACTTGGTACCTTTGATTTCACTAAATGTTCCTTATTATTGATGTGTTATTGTAGTTCAGTTAAAAGTAGAATTCACTAGAACTCTGTACCTTTTCCTTTTTATACACTCATTTTTGATGGGACTGTTGTCTGTCTGTCATCTCAATGTAATTCTGCCTTTGCTGATTCTGTTCAAACTTTACCAGATCAATAAGAATGGTGGTTTGAGGGTCTATATATATTTTTACATAATTCACTTTGTTATTTGAGGGTTATGGGACTTTAAGCTGGTGTATCATGCACATGTTGCTCAGATGTTTATTCTAAATAAGTTTTTGTGATGCTACATAGCTGAGTTGACATTCATATAGGGTTCACTTTTCATCCGCAAGTCCACTTAATACTGTACATTTGATGGAATTTAACCGCACATTCTTACATTCTGGAGTTATACCCCTTGAAATTCCGAAAAATACAATGTACCATTTTCTCAGGTTTCCGTCCAATAATTAAGGTCCCCATAATCAAATCATTTGAATTTATAAACAATGTCAAGTATCATAATAGGCAAGCCAATTGCAATTTTGGATTTTAACACTTTTCAGTAGGGTGAGTGATGTCCCTTGATTTGCAGAAAAATACAAATTTCTCAGGTTTCTGCTGAATAACTTAAATTCCCTATAAGCAAATCAGTTGAAAAGGTGCCAAGAAGGGTGATACAGGCTAATGAGAGCCTCTGGTTTTTAAATTCTAATTGATAAAAGTGGTATTATTTGCTTTATTGTTAATTTAATGGCCAGAAATCTTAACAAGCTATAAATTAGTGATTAAAGACATATGCTACACTAATGTGAACACATTTTACTTAAATAAAAGAGGTTTAATGTAATGTTTTTATGTCGAGTAAAGATGGCATGTTCTAATATTCTAAGTGGGATTTTGTCTAAATAAACAAACACAATCTTTCTGAAAAATAAATTTGGTAAAATTTTATCAGTCAGAGATGACTCTTCCAAAATATATACAGCATTTTCTTTCTATTGTTTTATCATGCATGTTACTTTTACATATATAACTGGTATCTTACGAGCCGATCTGGGTCAAACATTTTCTCTTCCTATTGATGACCTATAAAGATGTTAAATTTTTTATATTTAGTCTGATTTTAATTAAATATTTACAAAGAACCCTAATGAGTGAAAATGTATAAAATATTTTTTTTCTCATAACTAGACTTGATTGAGCACAAACTGTGCATGAATAATCAGGTGAGCGATAGAGCTAATAGTTACAGTTAATGGGATTATGAATAAAAACAACATTCACACACTACATGTAACAATGTCAAGTGAAATGGGAAAAAAAGTGACAACAAAATATTTTATTTTTAATGTTGGAAAGGGGTTTCTTCATATTTCTTTTTCCTTGAAACGCCCACTTTTTAGAACAAAAAAATGTATATACTAAGTAGTAATGGGAAAATCAATAGATACACATTCACATCCATACTGTATATACTACTAAGTAGTACATATCTAAAGAGGCCAAAAGTCAACCAAATTGAAAATTAGGTGTATCCACTTTATATCTATGTTTACAATAAAGTCTGTGATGCTACACAATTTTTGGATAATTCCATTGATAAAATATTGACAATATTAGACTTCGGATTATGGTGATTGTTCAGTGGGGAAACTATTTATTTGATTTCACAGTTTAGGTGATAACTGTGGTAAGACCAGTAATATCTGAGATAACTCTTCTAGGACCATGATGCATGTTATTGATGCAGATGTCTTCTTCAAGCCATCAGTTTTGGTCTCAATTCTAATGTCATTTTAAACCTTGAAAACATATTTGTATAATTGGCTTTTAAACAGAATTAAGCCATTGTGATTGATCTACATTAATCTATGGTTAATTCTTTGCAGTTTGATATCATACTACATATGCATAAATTGACAAAATAATGAAAGCAAAATTTTATTTGTATTCCGACACTAGTGTGTGAATGTGGGGCTCATTTTTATTTTTACACAAAAGCTTTCAAGTTATAGTAACCTAAATTTCATGCTTTTATTGAAGTTATAAGATTTTACTAATCCTCGGTTGTTCAGACACTAGAAATCCCTGGCTTCTAGTCACTCAGTAAAGTGTTCCTGGTATTCTTAAGAAATGTGACTTAGATAGTGACCAATATTTGGGCAAATGTTAATTTCTTAATTATGATTTAAGAAAACATCTAAATATCTTACAACAGATATAAAGATATTTTGTTGACCATTTAAAAAATATAGTTGGACAGTCAAATTGGACAGTCCAGATTTTTATGCCAATATTATGCTTGAATTTGGATGAAAGTTTATGTGCCAGATTTTGTTTATGTTTTTTGGTCAGTGAGTGACAGGAGTAAGGACAAGAAAGCCATCTTATATCCCTTGTGTGTCAACAGTATAAATGTGTTATGAATGTTAAGGAGGACAGGTATGACTTTGTTTACCTGTGTTTCAAGGTGAATCAAGTAGTTGTCACAAGCTTCCTGTCAACTTTCCTAGTATTTACCTTATATTTGGCATGAAATGTCATATGTAACCAATAAACTCTCCCCATGAAAAGCTTGCTCTAAATATTATAACAAATTCAGTCCTGTTATTACATGATCGATTGTTTATACAGATTTATTTAATGTATTGTGATTTTTATGCAATGACTGTCTATTTAACTGTGAGGTTTGGTGGGGTTAAAATTATTTGGGGAGAAACTTAACACTTCTTTAACAATTTTATTATTTGTTTAATAGCCACCCCCATCACATCAATCAATTAATATAGAGTTTAAAGTGTACCATGATGACACAAAAATGACCCATATATCTTAAACTGACACTTTATTGTATATACATTTTTTAGCTCACCTGACCCAAAGGGTCATGTGAGGTATTGCCATCACTTGGCGTCCGTCGTCCGTCTGTTAACTTTTCATATTTTAATCTACTCCTCTGAAACAACTGGACCAAATGGAACCAAACTTGGCAGAAAGCATCTATATAAGGTCCTCTATAAAGTCTTCATTTCGTCCCATTCCGCCAACAAATATGGCCGCCAAGGGCAATTCTTGTTTCTGATTGGCTAATGTTAAAAAAATCTTCTCCTCTGAAACTGCTTGGCCAAATGGAGCCAAACTTGGCAGGAAGCATCTATGTAAGATCCTCTATAAAGCTTCTTCATTTAATTCCATTCGGCCAACAAACATGGCCACTGTTACTAAAAATAGAACATAGGGTAAAATTGCGCGTTTTTGGTAACAACTCAAAAACCGTTAATAATATCTGAAATCTTACATGAATAAAAATGATCAGCACAGAAAGATCTAACTACCCTGAAATTTTGAAGAAAATCTGATTACCTCTCTTGGGAGTTATTGCCCTTTTTTCGTCAAATTTTCAAAATTTTAATACTTTTTGTTTTTTATTTCAAAAACTATAAGAGATAGACGTTAAGTTTAAACAGCAAGCATGTGCAGCATGTCAAGATCTACATGCCTTGCAATTTTGAAGTAAATCTGATTACCCGTCTAGGAGTTATTGCCCTTTTTTATTTTTTATTTTTTTTAATTTAAACATTTTTGTCTGATATTTCAAAAACTATTAGAGATAAAGGTTAAGTTTAAATTGCAAACATGTGCAGCATATTAAGATATACCTACCCTGTAATTTTGAAGTTAATTTGAGTACCCAATTTGGAGTTATTGCCCTTTTTTTCGTCAAATTTCAAAATGTTAATACCTTTTGTCCTTTATTTCAAAAACTATAAGATATAGATGTTAAGTTTAAACAGCAAACATGTTCAGCATGTCAAGATCAACCTAGCCTACAATTTTAAAGTAAATCTGATTACCCATCTTGAAGTTATTGCCCTTTTTTCATCAAATTTTAAAAATGTTAATACTTTTCATCCTTTATTTCAAAAACTATAAGAGATAGATGTTGAGTGTAAACTGAAAACATGTTCAGCTTGTCAAGATCTACATGCCCTGCGATTTTGAAGTAAATCTGATTACCCGTCTAGGAGTTATTCCCCTTTTTTCATCATTTTTTTAGCTCACCTGACCCAAAGGGCCATGTGAGGTATTGCCATCACTTGGCGTCTGTCGTCCGTCCGTTAACTTTTTCATATTTTAATCTTCTCCTCTGAAACAACTTGGCCAAATGGAACCAAACTTGGCAGTAAGCATCTATATAAAGTTTCTCCATTTCGTTCCATTTGGCCTATAAACATGGCCGCCAAGAATAATTCTTTTTTCTGATTGGCTAATGTTAAAAAAATCTTCTCCTCTGAAACAGCTTGGCCAAATGGAGCCAAACTTGGCATAGATGGTCCCTGGGTGTGTCCCTTTTAAAATTGTGTCCGACAGCCCCACCCTCCATTCAAGATGGCTGCTGTTTTTTAAGGTAATGATTATCTCCCTTTGAAATTTGCTTCAGTATCATTCTATTGTCAGGTGAGCGATACAGGCTCAGTGGGCTGAGCCTCTAGTTTGTACTTGTCAGTGTCTCAAATGTTTTGACCTCGTTTTCCAAAAGGAAGCTGTGCTTATTATAGGTGTCCTATAGCGATGGCTGTGCCTGTCCAACACACATTCAAATAAATAACATATCAAATAATAATATATCTTCAAATGATATATTTTTATTTCATTCTTGTTGAGTCAAAACCTTAGACATAAACTTGTGGTATAGAAATGGGACCTAGTTTCTCCACTTCTGGGTGTAACTTCTCCTATAGGAGTGTCAACAGCTTGATTGTACATGCTGGTTCCAAAGCTTATTCTTAAAACAGAATGTAAATGAGTGTCTTTTGTTTCAAGAATTCCACACTTCTTGAATTTTGAAGACAACTTACTTGAACCAATATCTTTACAACTTGCCTAGATGAGTCATGGACTCACCAATTTAAATTGGGGCTTACCAAAGTTTTCAAATAGGAGTGTTCATTGGTGGCCCATGGCAAGACAACATTTTCCAAAAGTCATTCACCTTATCCATCTTTTCCTTGTGGCAATCAAAATATCCACCCATAGACCCTTACCAGTACCACTTTTTACCCAAAAATATGGTTGTTTGTAAATTTGTACTGGTCATGTATATAGAGCTGAAATACTTCTCCTTTAGTTGACTGATAAACAACTTTTATGTTCATGTATAGCCAAATCTCTTCTTGTGTGCAAAAAGCCACTTCCAGCTTATCAGCAGCGATAGGTGTTGTAATTTTAATGATGTGCATACTAGATTAAAAGATTATAGTTACTATAAATAGGTATTATACACATGAAATTGAAAACACTGGGAAAAGTATACATAGGCATTATACACATGAAATTGAAAACGACTGGGAAAAGTATACATAGGTATTATACACATGAAATTGAAAACGACTGGGAAAAGTATACATAGGTATTATACACATGAAATTGAAAACGACTGGGAAAAGTATACATAGGTATTATACACATGAAATTGAAAATGACTGGCAGAACAATTTGATTCCAAACTTAAACACAAGACTTGTGAGAGGAATTGTACTACGCATGTTTATTAGTTCATGAAGACACTGTGTTAATAATGTTGATCATTTTGAATAATAACCACCTACAAAATGTACATTATTTATCTGGACTGGTTCCTGGACAGTCCAGCTATGACCACTGACCAGTTTACTTGGTTTTTTTTACTGCTGCCTAGATTAATTTGACCATAACACCACCGATGGTGTCAACTATACATCATTAAAAAACCATATTTGACTACATTCTGTAATTTATGTGACCACAAGTTACTAAATATAGACATTATTTGTACATGTAGAACATCAAAATATTATTTCAACCAGATCATAAAACTTAATCTGACATATTGTTATTTGTTAGATTACATACCTTTGAATTGTTTATGTGTTTATGTAGATTAATTCATTTAATTTGCATTATAATAATGTCTTGGACATAACTTTGTTTTGACGGGAATTTCTCACATCAAATAGGACTAAATAGGTCTTTTGTTCTTAAATTATTGTCTTAATACAACACTGCTTTATACTGATTGGCTGGGAGTCATCATAATGAGTACTATCTGGGAGACAAGTCTTGTACCTTTAGGTTGTTCATTCATTGAACTAACATTATATATAAATGTTTGTGAAGCATGTTGACTACAACTATCACTAGGATATCCACAAGACAATTCCACAAAGAATCTAGAAGAGTCTAAAATATGTAATTGACATTAAAAACTATTGACTGTACTGATTCACATATTAATGCTGTCTGTAGATCATTGTGGGGACCTAGGTGGCTGTGATGGTCTGATTTCACCACTATGGAGTAGCGAGTTGTATGGGATTCAGTCATATGTAAACCACATAGGTGGTGTAATGGTTAACATGTTCAACCTTGAGTATGATAGATTGTGGGTTCAACCCATGGTCGGGACATACCAAAGACTATGCAGCTTAGTAGTAAGAGCAACATGTCTACCAGTGGACTGTTGTTTCAGTGAACTAGCACCATAAAAATCCAACTCGGCATGGTGATCTAGTACAAAGCTGACATCATCTTTAACTCATCCTAATTTACCGGTAACTTGTTCTTGGCATGATGTAGCTGAAAGATTGCACACTTGGTGTTAAACAACAATCACTCATTCGCTCAACCATAATTATGTAGAACAATGACTTGCATAATTCAATGGTTTTCTCCACATACTACAGTTATATCCACTGGTAAAACTGACTGCCACATCATACTAGCAGAAATATTGTTAATAGTGGTGTTAAATAACCTAGATGATTTAGTTTGCCTTTGACTTTGAATAAAACAGAGTAGTGTATTGATTGATTCTCTGTATATCTGATATCTTGAAAACAACAATGCTATAATTATGTCAAATTTAACATGATTTCTTAAGATGAAAGTACTAATTAATGATTTATATGCCCACTCAAAAAAAATGAGAAAAACAAATTTATGCAAAAAAAAAAGTGGGGTAGTTTTTGTCTTGTGACATTTAGGAGATAACTGTATTGTATTTGAAAATTTCATGGCATCAATTGGAGATTTGATGGTCGCAAATTGAGTTGAGCAAATGAATATCTGCTACCATTATATCAACAACATGATGTCATATGAAGACTTCCAGTTTAAAATGTAAAGATTAGACGTTTTTTGGTTTCGTCTATGCTTCAATTTTGATAAATTTTAAGCTAAAATAAGTTTGCAAGGTAGAGATTTTAATTATTTGTGTTGTTTTACTATTTCAAGTGTTAAATATGCCTAACAAATATGAAAAATTTTGGAATTTGGCTCCATTTTAGACTCCTTTTCGAAATAAAATAGTATAAAAAAATGACGGTCCATCAATAACTCATAAAGATGATCATTTTGCAGGAAACTGCATTAAAATTTGATGAAAAATTAAAAGAATTTCCCTCTTTTGGGCCCCTTTTATGTCAAGCACAATAATAATTACATAATAACATTATACATATTCCTGAAAGGGATTTTCCTTAGGAATTCATTGCAAAAACCCCCCATCAAAATCAAATAAGCTTTCTGTGTACAAATAACAAACATCCATTTTTGCACCTTAGGGCCTCTTGTTGAAAATGAGTAGGGATTCAATGTCCAATATCAATACCAACCTTTATTCAGTGCCAAGGATCAGTGTGTTCAAAAGGATCTGTCACCTACAATAGAAACCATTCTGTCTGCAGACAGACGATGACAACGATGTCGCCATAGCATAATATGACAGCAACATTTTTCGGTTTTATAAGAAGTGCGAGTCCCTTACACATTTATATAATATAATGAAATCATATACCAAACACACTGATTTAGATTGATTTGATACAAATAAACACACACATGTAATGGTCAGTATGTATTTTACACAATCTATAACATTTTGGTATGCCAACGTTTTTGTTTTTGTTTGGTATATCCAGATCAATATTTTAATAAATGCATCATTTGGTGAATTTGTTGTTAATCTTATTTATAATTTTTCCTGAGGTACCTGTATAATTTTAGTATAATACAAGAAAGTACTCATTAATTGTTGCACAAAATAAGCATTTTAAAATTTTACATGAATAATTTTTTCACAATTTATCTTTTTTTTCAACTAAGCAACAATTTCTTTACAAATCTCCTGACCAAAGGAGCCTTTTTAATAAGATTTTAGCATGGTAAGAGGTGTTTGTACATATTTGTATGCAGTTTTGATAACATTAATACAAACACACTGGACTAAAACCATATCTAGGTAGAATTTGCTATCAAGGTCCCATATTAGTTTGACAAGTGATAGAAGCAGGTCATGTTTTGAAACAACTCTGCTTAGTTGATTTATTCCATAGTTCTAGGCAGTTAAAGAGCAACCATTATTTTGGGATAAGAATAATTCCAGTATTTTATTTTCGTTTTTGGAGAAATGTGGAGGAAGAGTTAAGATTCAATTTAACATTAAGGGAATATAACTCTATACTAAATGTAAGTTTGATTTCAAGATTAAATAATGTTGTTAGAATTTTAAAAAATATATATTTGTTTAAGACAAAATACATGTATTTTAATAGCTATTAATTTTTTTTAATCTTTAAACTTTTTTTTATCTTATTTCAAAATTGCTAGAATATTAAATATTTTAATACTGTAATTGACCTTTAATAACTACAAGTACATGTATGTAGAATGCAGGAGACTGCACAATTACACATTTAAGGAATTAATTTGTCACACAGGACATCCTTTTATATATGTTTTTTAATCAGACATTTTGTAATGGGAGTATATTTGTAATTTCATATACATTGTATATCAATACAGTAAGTTTGGAATATTCAAAAATAGAATTCTTGTCATTTTTTGTAAATCTTAAAATAGAAAAAAAAAGAAAAATAGTTTTAGGACTATTGTGTATAAATCATTTATTTTCTCACAAATTTCACCAATGACTGTCATGAAAGAAAAAAATAATATCCTTGAAGTTTCTGGCAGAATAGGTTTATAAAATCTAGAATTGTTATGCCAGAAATGGTATTAAAATGAAAGTAAAGATGTTACTTTACCATTCATAGAATATTTTGTTTTTGACTGCTGTCTTTTTGTCATTTTCATTGTAAAGTTACACCCAAATAAAAGTTTGACTAAATTTCTAAGGAAATAATTTATACTTTTGTTGTGAGGCTGACATAGAATAATTCATAATAATTATATTAAAGATTGTCATTATTATGATTACATTAATATTTTTTATTTAAATCTAATAACAAACAAATATACCCCCCCCCCCCCCCCCCCCCCCCATATCCTATAAATATTAGACACTTTTATTTTACTGAATGACAACATCAACAAAACAAACAAAAAAGAATTCATAAAATTATTATAGGATAAATGCATTTATTTCAAGGGAAAATATATTGATTCACGGTATCAGGTTGTTTTTTGTTTTTTTTTTATCTATGTAGATAAAAATAAAATATTAAAATAGTAGCGAACATTACATAATTTTAATGGTCTCACTAGGTTTGTGGTCAATATTATGACAATATTTCTAACTCTTATAATATCATATATAAATAAGAAGGTGGTTATAGTGAGTATAATTTGTTATGGAAGGATTTTCTAAAAATCAGGGAAGTACATTGAACAACCAGATAATACAGGATGCTGCATTATTTTTTTCATATCCTCCAAATAAATCCAGAAATCAAAATGGCTATGAAATTAAAGCATAAAATTATTTGACAAAAATACTCATTTATTATTTCGGATTTAAAATCATATAAATTAACATCTTGTGCAATTAAAATGACAATAAATTCATTTAAAAGTAGAAGTGTCAAAATTATAATTAATGCAAGCAGACTGTTTTCTGTATAAAAAACATGTTTTAAGATAATCAATTTATTTTGTGCAACTGTCACAGGAGGAGGGAGTTTCAGGAAATGCATTTCTCAGTAGCTGTATTAAAAGGTTTATATAATAACTTAAGTTTTTATTACTTTTTCTTAAAATTTAAGCATTTTTTTTTATAAAAAAAATTTCCTTTTATCATTCAGGAATGTTGGTTCTTTATTATTTGGAGAAAAAAAGATTAAGATTGTCTATTATTTTAACAATTTTAATTTTTAGTATATAACAATATTGTTACATATAAGTATTTTACAACATGATTTTCCGATTACATGTCTGAAATTTAATGGATGTTATTTTGAAGCTATGCTAGGATACTGTTTTTGTTATTCTAATGCAACAAACCTTTAACAAATATTATGATATTGGCATGGACCTTTAAAGAATTTATTAAGTCCACCCTAATTTCTTGTTAAATTTATATTGTATTTAGTTTTTTGCCCAATTTATAGGCTCTGGATTGTCCATTCTTGATTGCTCCTTCAATTTTCTCTAGTATTTATTTTCTAGCAAATTACTTGATCAAGAGACTTGTGGTTTTGTTTTTGAATGTATTACATGTAGTTATTTTGTAATATAGTATTAATAAATGGGTGTTTTCATAATGGTCCCGTTATGTGCCTAAGGTCTGTAATAATGGCCCAAGGAGTCTGTATTGGCCTGAGGCAATGCCGAGGGACAATACACTGACTTCGAGGGCCATTATTACAGACCGAGGACACATAACAGGGCCATTATAAAAACACCATTTTCTTAATACTTTTATTAACCAACTTAAACCATTATTTATGTATGCCTCACCAGGTGTTCGAAAATCGTATTTTCAGAATTTGTCTCCAGTAAAATATTAAACAATCCTCATTTGTCGCACTCAATTGCGAAAACTATTCTACGAGTTCAGCTTCTAAAGGCGGTGGGTGTTTTGCTCCCATAGGTAACTGCATGCGGAAAAATAAATTCATCAGGATTTAATACTGTCCACAAATTTATAGTGGACATTTTGATGGACAGCATCATCGTCCGACTATTCCGAACTATCTCCGCATATTTCAATATCTGAACTTTGATTGGCATTATCGATTTTGTCGTCACTTCATTTTTCTGGAGATCCCTTTATGACCCTTTCAGCAGTGTGACATCATTTATTTCATGACGTTATTTTAACAATATTGTGACGTTTTTTACTGTTTCTTTTTAATTCTAAAGAAGTTCTACATGTGAAACATATGCAATCTAATTATTATGTATTTGCGGAACTTATTCATAAAGAAAATAAACATAAGTAGCGCAGTCAAAGGGTTAACACAACACATCCTGGTCATCTGCCCAACTGACCTTTGCACAAGATGACGTATCGAAATCTAGTCTATTTCACTCATTACGATTTTCGCAAAATCCCCTGTTAACTGTTTAAAAAAAAAAAACATTTTTTTAGTCAAAAACGAAAGAAACAAAACTCAAGTTAGCGTGTTAATATTTGGCGCCATTTTCATAATGGACCACTTTTTTTCCATAATGCCCTGTATTAATGCCCCGTAAATCCTGTAATGCCCTGCCAGGAGATTTATAAAACATAGTCATTTATAGTCATAATATAGTAAGTTGGTTAATAATGTGATGTCGGACATATTGATGACATTATTTGTATTTTATTGATAAGCGCTGCATCTTGGAGAACAATTCTCTGCACATAAAAATTATAAAGATATAGGAGATATTGACCAGATATAATATATATTGACCAGATATAACATATATTGACCAGATAGCATAATTATATTGACCAGATATAACATATATTGACCAGATAGCATAATTATATTGACCAGATATAACATATATATTGACCAGATAGCATAAATATATTGACCCAATATATAGCCTATATTGAACCAGATATACAATAGATATTATTTATTTTATGCCCATCACTGAGGCTATTGAACACCAGATGAAAAACAACAGAATGATCCTATTCCATTATTTGTGTTTGCCCCTCCTGTTCATTGTCATCTATCCTGTCTTTTGCTGGTTTTTTTTATTGCATTCTTTTTGCAGAGGGGATCTAAAGAAGTATGTTGTGTTTTGATAATTTTCTAATAAAAATACTGAATGGAACTTGTAGAAGTAATTATGTCTCTCCTTCGAACGAAGGGAGACATATTGTTTTTCTTCTGCTTCCGCTTCTTCCATTTCGTCTCAGCGAAGCTTGTCCGGACCATAACTTGTTTGTCTTTCGAGATAGGTCAATGATATTTGGTATGTGGGTGCATGACCATAGGGCGGTGTGTCGTGTACTGTAATGACCTTCGTTGGACCTTGACCTTTGACCTCAAGGTCAAATAATTGTTTTTTAAATAGTATCATTCAACTCATATTGTGTAACTTATTGTTGTACAGATGGCCACATTAAGGGGAGACATAAGTTTTAGGTATCTAAAACAGTTCTTCCTAGTTTTTTCTACCATGTGACCAGGGTAACATCCTGTATGTAGCTTCACACACATGTTATTGTTTCTTTCTTCCTAGTTTTTTCTACCATGTGACCAGGGTAACATCCTGTATGTAGCTCCACACACATGTTATTGTTTCTTCTAAGAAGTGAGAATGCCTCATGTATGTAATTATCATCATTAACAGTAATATTTATCTTTTGCAGGATTTCTAGTTCTGGTGATAAATCTTCAATAGTGGCTCAAGTACAGGAACCCCCACAGCAGGTCGAAAAGGCAAAGATGGGGAGAAAAAAAATTCAGATATCAAGAATAGGAGACGAACGAAACAGACAGGTAGCTAGTTTAAATGGATAGAAAAAAAATATGGTATTACTTTTCCAAATTGACATTTAAATGATGTACAATTTTCCAATGCAATATTATTATTTTTTAAAAAGAATATTGATTGCAGGCCCTTTCTTTCTATATGATACCTCAATTAGGTGTCTTATTCTGGCATGGTTCCCATTATAAGATTTAAACCACAATAATTAATTTCTTGATGGTTTTAGTATTATGATGAGTATACCAATAACATATACTTTATTCTTGTTTAACTGGTACAAACAGCATAGTGGCCTGTGTGGCACAGTGGTTAACTTATAGTCGTTCCTGTTGTTTACTTCTGACCACATGCCTAACACAGCTGAGGTGAGTAACACAACAGGTGCCACTAGTGGAGCAGGAACTGTTTACTCCTCAGGAGCACCTGAGTTCACCCCCTGTTTTAGTGAGTTTACTGTAGCTAGGTCTTTAGTTTTTGTAGATCATTACTTGTCCTTTTGTCCATTTCTTTTGACCATTGTATTGCCTGTCCTTTGAGTTAATCTTCAAACTTTTCATGAGATCCCTGATATCCACTCCAGGTGTTATGCCTAACACAACTGAGGTGAGTTAAGGCCCCTTGTACCCACGACCGGGGTTAGGGTTTACAGACACATACCCAATAATTTGGATTTGGCTGTTTTCAAATGTGTTAACTTTATCTGACCCATTCAACAATATACTGCCAGGAGAACAAGAAGAGTAGATACTAGTTTAATGATGTGTATTGGTCTCCCATGTTTACCTTGTTGTTAATTAAAAGGTTAAAGTAATTACTAGACCAGGTTATTGATTATCAGTAATGCACTAATCTATTAGCCACAATCAGGTTTTGTAAATGTAATATTGATATAAGTAATGTGACACCAACAGAGATGTAAATTACGTTGGCCAAGATAAAAATAGCATTTCATAACAGGATACCTAAAAGTTATTAAACAGCTAATCTTTCTCTCCTATGTCTTAGAATGGTAGGTACTGATACAAATTTATATTTATTTTTAAATGTGAACCTCAAAGAGAAAAACTCAAGTTCACCTATGGAGTTTCAGGTACATACATTGCTTTTAAAAAAGAAGTCCAAAAGTTTTTATCACTTTGCATTCATAAACTTTTTACTTTTCAATCCATTTCCCACAAACCTCTGGACCAAATTGAACCAAACTGTAGGGAAATGCTACTGGGATGGTCCCAAATATTTTGTGTAATTTGTTTCCCATTTGAAAATTCAGCATAGCTGCCAGAGCCAATTATGCTTTGTGATCATTGGCTAAGATTTCTGATCTCTTCTGAGAAACAACATAAGTGATAGAAATGCTACAGTGTTTAATGTTCCTTTCATGACCCTGTACAAACTGAAAATTATATTTGTGATGGGAAATCAAAGATGGCCACCACTACACCTCAAAGTTTTAACATAGAACCCCATGAGAAAGTGAAAAAGACATTTTATTGGAAACTAGAAACTGGATGGAATTTAAGCTGTACATGAATAATCACATACATCTTATTTTCACTTTTTGTATGTGTTAGAAATCCAAGATGGCCACCCCTATTTGACAAGTTTAACATAGGACTGACTATATGGGAAAATATTATTGAATTATTCATGTCTGAAACCACTCAACCATTTGAAAGCAAATTAGCTGGAGCATTCCCTGAATGATCCTCTGCAAAATGCATGTTTCTTATGAATTTCAGAAATCCAAAATGGCTTCTGCCTGAAGACAAAGTTTTAACAGTGGACCATAACTGAAAATATTTTTAGATTCTTCTTCTCAGAAACCATTGAACCATTTGTAAGCAAAGTTTGATGACATTTTTCTGAGATGTTCCTCTTACAATAAACTACCATGTTTGGAAAACATACAACAATTGTCATGAGCTCAGTCAAGTAATGAACTGATTTGACATCCTTAACAGGCAGGGATGCAGAATTTTATGTTTTGAGGGGGATGCACATCTTGTAGATGAGGAGTTTAAGGTCCCCATCTGATCCAGGACAAAACCTCCTATAAGCTCCTGAGAGTTAGTCATTAGATGATTTAGATAGTTATAAAGAAAATAATCTTCCCTGTCTGTATCTGCACCTGCTTAAAAATTGTTGGTTACCTGATGATTGAAGGGAAAAAAGAATATCTTTTGGTTAAAAATAATAGTAAAATGATTCAAACAAAATGGAAATCCTGGCAGTTTTTATTTGCCAATCTTGAAACATTAACAGCTAATAAACAAGTATATTATATATTTACTGTATGGCTTTGAGATGATTAAACAACTTGTTTAATATTCCTGCTAACCATATTGATCTCGGTTAGTACAAAAAGTTTAATTTAGTTGCATAACCTTTCTATAATATATTTCTTGAACCAACTAGTGAAATAAACAATGGGATTAAAATGCTTATGGTTGTTGTGGTCAGAACGGAAAGCCACTTGAGAGATAATCTGCTTAAATAATATTGTTCAGATCATTATGTTAAAGTCACATATACGTCATACTTATTGTTAAAAATAATAGAGAATACTATTGTAATATTCTATTCTTATAGACACTAGATAGTCAGAATATTGATTGTATCATAATTATATCATCACATCCACAATTGAAAATTTTGTATATTATTTGTACAAAAAGTAGATTATTTTTTTTTTTTTTTTTTAATATTGATTGAGGACATGTATTGGGAATTCTATATTTTTTACCTTGTTTCTCTGTCCTCTACTTGGAAAAAATTCCCACATACATGGACATTATCTTGATCTTCAATATGGTACTTAAGATTGATATATAATTTTCCTTGTGTAATGTTTGATAATTGGGCAAAAAATACATTATGTATTTAACGTTGAAAATGGTCAAATGGGATTTTTTTACTTTTAATTCTTTTGTCAAAAATTTTATAAATTAAGAAGATTAAATTTATAATTCATTTTTGTCGTGATTGCGTAATGGTGTAATGGAATTTTTTGTATTTTCTTCTTCCTATTACAACATGGTGGTTGTTGTGTATCTGGAGTTACAGTACTTATGTATAATGGTAGATATCATTTGAATCTTACACCCTCTATAATTAAAAGGCTTCTACTTATATAAAGATACACTGACATGGTCATGTACATTGTCCTTATTAAGTTTTCTTCATATCATTCAAACCAGACATACAATACAAGACTGAAAGGAGCTTATCCGGTCGACATTTTTATCTGATCATATCTTACAATTCTTTGATAATTGTAGCTTTTTTATTTTTCGTGGGTGGACTATTTAATTGTGACGTAACAATGTACCTTAGTCTGTTAAATTTACCAACAGCAGGAGCCCTGAAAATGCTATAAAATGTAATTCAACACCTTCAAACCCCTTTGACAGATCTCCTGGTTTATTAAATCGTGACCAATATTGGAATGCATTTAAAGGTATCTTTGACTTCCATGTAAATAAATAAAGTAAAATGATGTGGGATTTTCCACTGTTAATTATTATGAGGTTATGTTAAGTGATTTTAAGTAGACAGATTTACAACATGATATATGGTGTTTCCCCTATCCCCGTTTTGATTAATTGATGAGAAATAATGATAGGGTAAAATTTATAAAGTTTTTAATTAGGACATGTATCTTGCTGGTCATCCCTCCATGTGTAATAATTTATAACCATGTTGTAATTTCCAAAACTGATCTGTTTCTGAAAAAAAACATGCGAATAAGATTGGCAACTAAATCAGTTTTTAATACAATTTTGATACATTTTCTGGAAATTATTAGTAAATCTATATTTATATATTTCAAAATAAGTGATACTATATACAATCTTAGTGTTCCTACCTCCATTTCTAAAGCTTTTGTTGGTTAATATTGGATAAGAACTACTTAATTGGAAGAGTTTAGAGTGCTTATGTCTGAAATGGTTCAAACTATTGTTCAGAATAGAACTAACTCATGTTGTCGGAGCATGAAGGCAAAAAGACAATTAGATGAACTTAAGGAAATCAACAGATGTCAAAATCTGTTTTATTTGACCATGAACATTAGAAACTGACCATTCTATTTCTAAATATGGAACCAAGCAGATTTTGACCATTATAATGTAAACAGCTGTTCTTGGCTGGTGTTTGACTTTTTAACCCTGAAATGTTCAAAGTGACATAATGGCTATAGAACTTTATTACTAGTAATTGAATATTATTGGTAATTATTATTATATTATATAGATGCTCTTCTGTGTGTCTGGCATTAATGACAATTTTTATTCTTGAATTCAGACTTGTTCCAATATTCATTTTAAATAATCCTATTGGATCTTGAGATTTTTTTTATTTATTATTCCTTAAATCCTTGAATAAGACAGGAAATAAAATGAGTTCTTTTGTGAACATTTGATACCTTGTATTAACCCCAATTTTCTTATTGTCATTGTTATGATAAAAAACTGTTGCTAACAAGTACCAGTAAATATATCTTTTTTATTCTAAAATAATCTAGTTAAGTACCTACTGATATAAATAGAAAAAAATTACTTTCGACAATTGAAATCATCCCAAAGAACGGCCCAAATATGCCATCAATCCTTTGGTCTGTGGAGTTTTATTGTTTAATTTTACAGAAAACATTGTTCTTACATTTGGCCAAAATTGAAGATCAGGATATCTTCCACTTATGTGATAAACTATGCATTTTACCCTCAATTAAGCTGCACTCCACCTGAAAAAAAAAGAATTTCTCACACTCACAGAAGATTTCACTGATCCCTAATATATATGGACTTGTGTAAGAACCTTTTATTCTCATCTTATTTGTCTTGACTTCAGAAGTGCTATATATTGTCCCTATAATACTGTACTGACAGTCATGCAGGTTGTGTATCATTTTATTGTTTCTTGTTACAAATTACAGGTAAGAAGTATCATAAATCAGCTCTACTACATTGGCTTGAAGATTTAATTAATCATTCATAATTACAATTTATTTTTTATCTTGCAGGTGACTTTCACCAAAAGAAAGTTCGGCTTGATGAAGAAGGCCTATGAGTTGAGTGTACTGTGTGACTGTGAGATTGCCCTAATCATCTTTAACAGTGCCAACAAGTTGTTCCAGTATGCCAGTACTGATATGGACAAAGTTCTTCTCAAGTACACAGAGTACAATGAACCTCATGAAAGTCGTACTAACAAAGATATTGTTGAGGTAATAAAATCTTTCCCCAATACTACTGCTTGTACAGTAGTCTCCCTCTAATAAGTCCATCCCTTCTACAATTATAAAGTGACCTTATATGAGGGATGGTCTCTCTTTAGGGGCAGAATTTAGTAGTAATTTATTATCTCGGTGCATCTGATTTCTGACCTGATAAGAGGAATGGTATTTGTTCAGAGGGTCATTATAAGAGTGGATTATTGTACAGATATTGAATCAGGTTGATTTTTTAAATTGTGGATCATAGGTGTTTAACGCCACATTCAACAATATTTCAGTTATATGGTGGCAGCTAGCTATATTGAGGACAGAAACCAGAGCACCTAGAGAGAAAACCACTGACCTGTACAATTTACCTACAAACTTGATCTTAAAAGGTTGTATAGAGTATACCTTGCCATGTGGCCAGGAATCTGAATAACAACTTTTGTGGCGAGTGGCACTAGTTGCTTAGGTAGATGTAAATCCAACCACCATTGCTGTTACAACAGCTCATGAATTGTAAATTAGCACATGCCAGTATGCAGTTGACTTTTAAACACATACTGTAACCAATCTGTACAAAGAAAACACAGATTTATTAAGAACCTGTTCCAGATAGTGGACATTGATTCTATAATGTTTTCAAGTTTTGATTAATGACAACATATTCTGACATAAAAGAGATCATGGCTGGAATACACACAACAGCAAGTGAACATTTTACTTTACATACACACATGGATAATGTTTTTATACAAGTTCAAATAATTTACTGTAAGCAAGAAACCACTGTTGAAGAATGATATATTAGGAGAACTTATGTGAATTTTAGTTCTGAAATGTTAAACCAAAAAAGTCCACATAACAATAAAGACCACTATCACATCTGACAGTCATTGGGTCTGATCCATTGTATCCATGGAATGAAAAAATAAACTAGGTTAGTAAATGATTTCAATACATTTTTAAGCAGATTATTATGTGCTGACATTTGTGCACTATATGATTCTATTAGATGTAACATCTGTTGACAGTGCTATTAAGAGATGATACCATGTTATTGTTTAGTAGCTTGTTCAACAGCAGCTTGTCAGTATACTCTATTGAATGTCATGGTGACCTTGTATTATAAAGTATTATGAAGAATGAACACATTAAAAAGCAAAACACATTGAGGTCAAAATTGAAATTGATGGAGTTAATCCTCATCTATCAATAGAAGTCTGGGCTTTTAGCGGTCTGAAGCATTCATTTGGAAAAAATACCATCTTTCATATTCTTCATTTCCATAAAATAGATGCCTGTATTTCATGGCCTTTAAAATATATAAGTCTTGTGAGTTCCTTTTGATTTTGTTTTGCTGGTTGAAATATGACTTTTTTAAACCCAATATTGATAAATAAAAAGAAAATTGCAGTTTTGACTTTCCCTTTGTTAGATTGTTCGGAGTTCGGTAATTTTGTTATTACCCTTATTAATTGAAATTGTGTTTTCTTTTCTTCAACTATATATCTTTATAGTGATGTCAACATTCTCAGCCTGCCAAATAAGTATAACCAGACCTTCCTTCCCCAGCAATAGACTGACTACACACTGATTATGGTTAAAAATAAGCAAATTAAGAATGGAACCAATTTCAAATTGTTAAAATGAATGATTTGGACACATTGTAAATAAGCTTATTAGAATGATGCTAAGTAGGTTTTTATGATAACCAAGTTTTTTTTCTGCATTATACAGATTTTATATTTGAAATTTTTCAAATAAGTCCGATAAAATATTTCAGATCTTGTCATTAAAATACAACAGGTATTTTTCCTTTATTTTGAAATAGATAGTTCACTGGACCTTAAATGATGCCATGCTGTATTAAATATTTTGATATAATTGTCTTGACATTCAACCCAATAGTATTAGAGTTAGATTTTTAACTGACAATTTTTTTTCCTTCCTCAGAGTTATTAGAACCCACAGCAGCACAATTTTGCTTAGGACGAGAGGTATAAAATATCCCACTCAGAGTTTAGGGGCATTGCCCTCTTGACATCCATCTGTAATTAGGTTTAATTCATGTCTCAAGCATAAAATCTTAAATCATAGTTATTTGGATTATGACTAAACAGCCGATAAGATATAAATGAAGGATGGTTTATTTCATGTTCTGTTTATTACATGTGGTCAAAACATTAGTTTTGAGATTATGATCTGTCTGGTTAGTTATTAACATGGATGGCACCACGAACACAATTAGATGCTTGTCTTAGCCTTGTTCTATATTTTGAATGGGTTTCAAAGTGGATTAAATTTTGTTAAGATTATTTAATAATTTCAAATTTGTATACTTATATATTATTTATCCTTTTACATGTACATTGTATATACAAAAAGGGGGTGACGTGTAACAATTATTAGGCCCCTCTTAAAATGGTTGGTGAAGTATGTTACTAGTAACACCAAATATATTTAGACACAGGTGCCTAAGCATAAGAGACCTTGGTGAAACAGGCACCAGAGAAATGGTTTCCATTGAGATAAGCACTGTTCAAGTATAAATTAACTGAATCAGTAGCTTATATTTGTAGACTATCAGGGACATGCCAACTGGTACAGTTTTAGCTAGATCACTGATTTGTTACAGTACTGTTTACTATACAAATATTGTTTTCTTTTACATGGTATTTAATGTTAAAGTAAAGAAGTGAGAGATTTACATGAGCTTTTTCAGCTGCTGTTATTTCATGGTGAGAACAATTATTTTTGATGAGATGATGACAATGGTGATGCCAGTGCTTTGTACTAGACCAACACCCCAAGCTGGATTTTCTTTATAGTGCCAGCTCACAGAAAGAGCAGTCTGCATATAGACACATTGCTCCAATTGGACACATTATCCTGATTCAAGACCACCAATCTTTGCTTTTTCTCCTTAATACTTTGTGCTTAGTTGAGAAACAGCAAATGACAATTTGATAAGTCTTCTGTTTAAACAGACCAAATCAAAGCTCATGATCTTTCACATTTGATGTGAGCATATCTATCAACAGTTTGACCATTCTATATGATTGCTTCTTATCTTTAATATTGTTACCTTCTACCAACTGAAAAATACTTTCATTTTAGTTCACCTGGACTGAATGTCCATGGTAGTTATTACTATCACTTGGTATCTGTCCTCCTAATTTGATTGAAATTTGTTTCAAAATCTATTTCTCAGAAAACATTTGACCAAATTAAACTAGACTGGAATTGTCCTTGGATGGTCCTCTTTCAAAACTGTCTGGCAGCACCACTTTCAATAAAGATGGTCACCGTTACTGAAAATAGAAATATCTACTTTCAACATCTCCTATGATACCACTGGGTCAATGTTAACTAAACTTGGCAAGAATTATATATATATATATATATGGAATCTCAAACTTGCATGCAAAATCGTATGTATATGCTGGTAACATCAACATGCATGTAAATTTTATTCATTCTCAGTAAATTTTCTGTCTTCAATAAATCATTCACTTGCTTTAAAGTATTCGTCATAGAAGATATATTTTGAGCACATCATAAACCAGATGAGCAATGCATGTTACTTGGAACCTCTATTTTCAATCTAAATTTTAATGAGAATTATTAAATCAAAACTAGTCAAGTTTGATATCACTAAATCTACACCTCACAATCAAAGAAACATTTGTAGTTGAACCCCAGCCAAAATACAACATTTGAAATCAAACAGGCATGAAATAGCTGATGAGCTCTGGCATTTTTTCCCTGTCCAATTGTTTACAACTTTAGGTAATAAGGATTATTTTATCCAAAAAAATCAATTGAATTCCCATATAAAAATACAAACAAATTTGGTATGTCAACTTAGTGTACTAAAGTCTCCTTTCTCTTCCTAAAAACAGCATTGGTAGTGTAATGGTTAGCGTGCTCGTCTTAATTATGAGTTTGAGACCTGGTCGGGTTAAATAAAAGCTATAAAATTGGTATTTGCTGCTTTTCTGCTAATTATGCAATTTTAAAGAGTAAGAGCAAAGACCGGTTGGCTCAGAATCAGGATCATGTGTCCGAGTAGGATGAATTATCAACCCGCGGAATGTTGTTTCAGTGATCTAGCACTATAAAAACCCAACTATGCATGTTGGTCTGGTACAAAGCAGACATCATCATCATCTCATTGAAATGTAACTTATTCTCCATGATATAACTGACAAATTGCTTGTTTTCCATTAAACAAGAACCACCCACTCATTCTATTCCTAGAGAGAATGTGTCTAGTTGAATAACTTTCAGTTATGGGCTTGAAATGTTTAGGTCTCAGATGTAGTTTTAAGAGATCAATAATGAAAAATGAGAGATGCCTTCTTACACCCTCAAAAGTAGTAATTACACCCTCAAAAGTAGTAATATGTGAGAGATGCCATCTTACACCCTCAAAAGTAGTAATATGTGAGAGATGCCATCTTACACCCTCAAAAGTAGTAATATGTGAAAGATGCCATCTTACACCCTCAAAAGTAGTAATATGTGAGAGATGTCATCTTACACCCTCAGAAGTAGTTATATGTGAGAGATGCCATCTTACACCCTCAAAAGTAGTAATGTGTGAGAGATGCCCACTTACACCCTCAAGAGTAGTAATATGTGAGAGATGCCCACTTACACCCTCAGAAGTAGTAATTACACCCTCAAAGGTAGTAATTACACCCTCAAAAGTAGTAATATGTGAAAGATGCCATCTTACACCCTCAAAAGTAGTAATATGTAAGAGATGCCCACTTACACCCTCAAAAGTAGTAATATGTGAGAGATGCCATCTTACACCCTCAAAAGTAGTAATATGTGAGAGATGCCCACTTACACCCTCAAAAGTAGTAATATGTGAGAGATGCCATCTTACACCCTCAAAAGTAGTAATTGTGAGAGATGCCATCTTACACCCTCAAAAGTAGTAATATGTGAGAGATGCCCACTTACACCCTCAAAAGTAGTAATATGTGAGAGATGCCCACTTACACCCTCAAAAGTAGTAATATGTGAGAGATGCCATCTTACACCCTCAAAAGTAGTAATGTGTGAGAGATGCCCACTTACACCCTCAAAAGTAGTAATATGTGAGAGATGCCATCTTACACCCTCAAAAGTAGTAATATGTGAGAGATGCCATCTTACACCCTCAGAAGTAGTTATATGTGAGAGATGCCATCTTACACCCTCAAAAGTAGTAATTACACCCTCAAAAGTAGTAATATGTGAGAGATGCCCACTTACACCTTCAGAAGTAGTAATTTGTGAGAGGTGTCATCTTACACCCTCAGAAGTAGTAATTTGATATGCCTTCTATTGAAAACTCTGTCATAGTTCAGAATTGAAACAAAGTACTAAAGTTATTAGAATTTTAATCTAAAACCTTTTGTGATTTTCATTTTTGTTTAATTTATTGCATTTTTCTTAATTTCTGAAAATTGTGAATTATGTACCATTCATCTGATTCTTGTACAACAACTTCCTGTTACTTTGTTAAACACTTCATAGTTGATCAATTTCTATTTAAATAAGTATGTGGAAAGTTAAAAACATTTTTTTTATCTGGATGATTCAATTTTTGAATATTTTTTTTATTTATATTTTACCATCACAATGATCAGCCATCGGGTCATGGGAACTTTGTCTTATTTTGTAAACAAACATTAAACAAATTGTCACAATATAATCTTTTGTTATGGGAAATCAAATCAATTTCTTGATAATTTTTTTTTAACTTATTACCATATTTAGGGTTGTATAATGCACAGGATTTTGCCCAGATTCTTTGTTTTGTAGGAGGGGTGCGTATTATAAACAGGAACAATGTGTTTCACTCTTTCCCAGACCAGGAAATCACATGTCTGTCATGTTTGTTTGTTTACTATTGTCAACATGCAAAGTTAAATATTTCATCATATGAAAACACCACTAAAACCCAACACATTTAATATTTTGCAACTTTATTGAAGATGAAAAGAGATAAATGGTTCTTAAATTCTCCCAGCAAATGAAACATGCTCAAAGGACTGAAAAATATATACGATTGATATTTAATTCTTACATTTCCGACGATGATTTTTTTCAAAAGTCCATGTGCATTATAGACACAAATTAGTTTTTTTCTGGAGATTTTCAAGGCCAAGAGGGGGTGCGCATTATGCACCAATGTGCATTGTGCAACCCTAAATACGGTAGTAATTTATCAATAAATAATGGAAAAAAAAACCATCAAATATAATCAATCTGAATTGATTTATATTAATTGAATTTTTATATCTATTATTTTTTTCATGAACAATTAAAAAAGATATGCACCAAATGTACTTAGCAGGATTTTTATGACTTCAGATAAATCATAAGTTATTAATTTAAATATTATGGATATGTCAAAGGTGGCGACACCGAGGCAAAAATGATATGGCCATCATATTCCTACATGAATGTTCTCGATTATTGTTAAACAATGTCATCAGACTACAACTATTTCTAATCCTTAATTTAGAAATATTTTTAGAATGGACATTAAATTATAATAATAATGTCAGTTTTCTTTCCTGAACTACTCTCTTTTTTGTCACTTAGTTTAAGATATTTATAGTGAAAACCTGGCATTTATAAGATTAATATAGCTTTTTTTATTGGATCATTTGATGTGACTTGAATTAAATGTACTTTCAATTTGACTTCCAATAGGTGTTCAAATGTTTTGTAATATCAAAGTTATGCCATTCATAAAAGTAAGTGTCAATTTTAGTTCAATAAATGACAGATCATCTGAGAAATTTCCTTCAACCTGCGACTTGTCATTTTTTTTAAATTGTCAAAAAATGAAACAGAAGACATAAAATTTATGAGTTGGCAAGTTAAAACTGCAATTGTGTGATTTAGAGTACTAATAAGGGGGGTCAAATAAATTGTGTGATTTAGAGTACTAATAAGGGGGGTCAAATAAATTGTGTGATTTAGAGTACTAATAAGGGGGGTCAAATTAATTGTGTGATTTAGAGTACTAATAAGGGAGGTCAAATTAATTGTGTGATTTAGAGTACTAATAAGGGGGGTCAAATAAATTGTGTGATTTTAGAGTACTAATAAGGGGGGTCAAATAAATTGTGTGATTTAGAGTACTAATAATGGGGGTCAAATAAATTGTGTGATTTAGAGTAATAATAAGGGGGGTCAAATAAATTGTGTGATTTTAGAGTACTAATAAGGGGGGTCAAATTAATTGTGTGATTTAGAGTAATAATAAGGGGGGTCAAATTAATTGTGTGATTTAGAGTAATAATAAGGGGGGTCAAATAAATTGTGTGATTTAGAGTAATAATAAGGGGGGTCAAATAAATTGTGTTGTTTGATTATTTAGTCATGGACCTAATAACGCTTTTCTGATACCTGATTTGTGTAGAGAGAATAGTAAAAAGGGTAACAGTATAAGTGCGGACCTGATAGAAGACACCCTTGAAAATTATTAGAACTGTTTTTTCCTGTCTTTTCAGTATAATTTGGCAGTTGTTTTGAAAAATTTTAATATTGCAGTATAATCACATTACAAACATTGTCAGTGAATATAAATTTATTTGCAATGTACTCACTGCAAACAGGCCAGAAAAGCTTGTCATAGATATCCTTTTCTACCTGTTTTTAAAGCTCATACAAATGAATTTTATATTTGCTGACAATATACATATATTGTATATTTAGCTTGTGTCTAGAATGAGAGTACCTGCTTTTATAAATGTGGAATGGGTTTGAAAATATTATATTCTCTTTATTTTCAACCACAATAAAAAATTAAAATTGAAGCTCTGGTTACCTGTCTGTAATCTAATCCATTAATTTAGCTCTGACCTCTTTAGTTCTTGTAGATCAATGCATGTATATTTATTTAATTGAAAAAGACTGTACATCCCACCTCTCCATTCATTACAGAATCTGGCAATGAGAGTACATTCATTGAATGTTTGTAAACAAAACTGGTATGAATGAAAATTACATAGTAAAAAGAATTTTAGGAAAGACCAGAAATAGCTACATTGCAGTCTTAATATAACCTTATATTAATCTTAAAATAAAACAACTGTGATTCAAAGGTGGGGAACATTTCAGAAGTATTCATTTGTTATGTCAGGTTGACTTGATACTTTGCCAAGCATTTTATGTCCTACCTGAGTGGAAAAACATGTTCATTTGATAAATAAATAAAAACTTTACATCAAATGTGTATTTACAAATAGCTGTCTGTAAAATATTTCCCATTTATTTAAGACTTATTTCTGTAAATTTAAGCTTTTAGAATTATATCTCAAAATTAATTTGTGCATTTTCATAGGCTATACAGATAACTCAGTTTTTTTGGATAGCTTCCACAACACATAATTTTTCAGAAATATTGTTGGCATTATTTCCAAAGATTGTTTTGAGATGTTCCCTTCGGTGAGATATGAGAAGAGCTGTTCTATATTGATCCCAACCAAAAATAGCCAAGCCACAAAGATTGTTGAAGTAGTGCCTTGAAGTACAAGAAATATCTGGCAGCTTAGTCAAATTATCTATCATGTAATCAACATAAATATTGACATTCTCTGTTTCTCACAGTCTATACTGATAAAAGCTTCCTTTCAAGGTGGATAGGGAAATTTTCAGTCTAGTTTTATTAGTAAAATCTAAATTATAAACTTTTTTTTGTTCCATCTTCATGGTCCTGCTTCAAACAGAATTGATACATAACAACTGGGAAATCAGCTTATTTTGTGATACATTTTGATCTCATGTTAAGGGGACATAGTTTTGAAACTCATGTTACGGGGATGTAGTTTTGATACTCATGTTAAGGGGACATAGTTTTGATACTCATGTTAAGAGGACATAGTTTTGATACTCATGTTAAGAGGACATAGTTTTGATACTCATGTTAAGGGGACATAGTTTTGATACTCATGTTAAGGGGACATAGTTTTGATACTCGTGTTAAGAGGATGTAGTTTTGAAACTCATTTTAAGGGGATGTAGTTTTGATACTCATGTTAAGAGGATGTAGTTTTGATACTCATGTTAAGGGGACATAGTTTTGATACTCATGTTAAGGGGACATAGTTTTGATACTCGTGTTAAGAGGATGTAGTTTTGAAACTCATTTTAAGAGGACATAGTTTTGATACTCATTTTAAGGGGATGTAGTTTTGATACTCATGTTAAGGGGACATAGTTTTGATATTCGTGTTAAGGGGACATAGTTTTGATACTCATGTTAAAGGGATGTAGTTTTGATACTCGTGTTAAGGGGATGTAGTTTTGATACTCGTGTTAAGGGGATGTAGTTTTGATACTCGTGTTAAGAGGATGTAGTTTTGATACTCATGTTAAAGGGATGTAGTTTTGATACTCGTGTTAAGGGGACATAGTTTTGATACTCATGTTAAGGGGATGTAGTTTTGATACTCATGTTAAGGGGATGTAGTTTTGATACTCATGTTAAGGGGATGTAGTTTTGATACTCGTGTTAAGGGGATGTAGTTTTGATACTCATGTTGAGGGGATGTAGTTTTGATACTCATGTTAAGAGGATGTAGTTTTGATACTCATGTTAAGGGGATGTAGTTTTGATACTCGTGTTAAGGGGATGTAGTTTTGATACTCGTGTTAAGGGGATGTAGTTTTGATACTCATGTTAAGGGGATGTAGTTTTGATACTCATTTTAAGGGGATGTAGTTTTGATACTCATGTTAAGGGGATGTAGTTTTGATACTCATGTTAAGGGGACATAGTTTTGATACTCATGTAAAGGGGACATAGTTTTGATACTCATGTTAAGGGGATGTAGTTTTGATACTCATGTTAAGAGGATGTAGTTTTGAAACTCATTTTAAGGGGATGTAATTTTGATACTCATGTTAAGGGGGCATAGTTTTGAAACTCATGTTACGGGGATGTAGTTTTGATACTCATATTAAGGAGACGTAGTTTTGATACTCATGTTAAAGGGATGTGGTTTTGATACTCGTGTTAAGGGGACATAGTTTTGATACTTGTCTTAAGGGGACTATTTATTTCGTAAACAAACAACAATGGCACCATTTTGGAAAGGGGACGATGCGGTACTATGCTACGGGAAATGTTGACCAAACTTTTTGTCCGAAGCTACTTTCAACAAAAACGAACTTTTGATTTATTTTTTCTCATTTCTGTGACATAAAATCATAGTTCTCATATCAAATATGTTCATACATGCAAAGATTGGCAATGGTTAATATTATGATCTATCGAACTGTTTATTTACATACAGACATGTGTAAACGTTAATGCATATCCAATTAAAAAATAGACTTTGAACTACAGTAGCTTTCCTCCATTGTTGCAATCTGATTTGAGGTCTGGCAAATAATAATTACAGCCTTTACTTTCTTCTGTTTTTGACTGACAGTGACAGTGTCAATATACATTTGTGCTATATTTTCATTCCCTAGCTATATAGTTGGACCATTGAGCAAATTGACAGAAACATCATTCTAACAAATATGAGTTATTACAATTTGTGTGGTATTGGATCACAGCACAGTAATATTTCAAAAGGAAAAGGGGGGGGTGGGGTAACATATAAAAAATCACTGGTATGCAAGACTTCAATAGTCAAGGTTGACAGAAATAAAAATGTGACATTGAATAGATGTCCTTAAGGTAATTATTAATAAAAAACCCAGAACAGCTCAGTTCAGACAGCTTTTTAACTATTTACTAAATTTGGGCAGGGTAACTTCAGAGGGGTCACGAAACATTGTTTCGATTAATTGCAATTAACTTCTCCCAGAAGTCTCCCCACTTCTCTCTGTTGTCTCCCACTTCTCCCTGTGAGCTCTCTGAAAGAGAAGTCACTTCTCCCTCTAATTTGAAAGTATTGAGAGTCCTGAATTACTTATGTTAAAGAGACGCAGTTTTGATACTCGTCTTAAGGGGACACAGCTTTGATTCTCATGTTAAGGGGACACAGCTTTGATACTCGTCTTAAGGGGACACAGCTTTGATCCTCATGTTAAGGGGATGTAGTTTTGTTCTCATGATAAGGGGACACAGCTTTGATCCTCATGTTAAGGGGATGTAGTTTTGTTCTCATGATAAGGGGACACAGCTTTGATCCTCATGTTAAGGGGATGTAGTTTTGTTCTCATGTTAAGGGAACATAGTTTTGTTCTCATGATAAGGGAATGTAGTTTTGTTCTCATGATAAGGGAATGTAGTTTTGTTCTCATGTTAAGAGGATGTAGTTTTGTTCTCATGATAAGGGGATGTAGTTTTGTTCTCATGTTAAGGGGATGTAGTTTTGTTCTCATGTTGAGGGAACATAGTTTTGTTCTCATGATTAGGGGATGTAGTTTTGTTCTCGTGTTAAGGGAACATAGTTTTGCTTTCATGTTAAGGGAATGTAGTTTTGTTCTCATGTTAAGGGGACGTAGTTTTGTTCTCATGTTAAGGGGATGTAGTTTTGTTCTCATGATAAGGGGATGTAGTTTTGTTCTCATGTTAAGGGAACGTAGTTTTGTTCTCATGTTAAGAGGATGTAGTTTTGTTCTCATGTTAAGGGAACATCGTTTTGTTCTCGTGTTAAGAGGATGTAGTTTTGTTCTCATGTTAAGGGGACGTAGTTTAGTTTTCATGTTAAGGGAACATAGTTTAGTTCTCATGTTAAGGGAACATGTTAAAAGACGTAGTTTTGTTCTCATGATAAGGGGATGTAGTTTTGTTCTCATGTTAAGGGAACATAGTTTTGTTCTCATGATAAGGGGATGTAGTTTTGTTCTCATGTTAAGAGGATGTAGTTTTGTTCTCATGTTAAGAGGATGTAGTTTTGTTCTCATGATAAGGGGATGTAGTTTTGTTTTCATGTTAAGGGAACATAGTTTAGTTCTCATGTTAAGGGAACATGTTAAAAGACGTAGTTTTGTTCTCATGATAAGGGGATGTAGTTTTGTTCTCATGTTAAGGGAACATAGTTTTGTTCTCATGATAAGGGGATGTAGTTTTGTTCTCATGTTAAGAGGATGTAGTTTTGTTCTCATGTTAAGAGGATGTAGTTTTGTTCTCATGATAAGGGGATGTAGTTTTGTTCTCATGTTAAGGGAACATAGTTTTGTTTTCATGTTAAGGGAACATAGTTTTGTTCTCATGTTAAGGGAATGTAGTTTTGTTCTCATGTTAAGGGAACATAGTTTTGTTCTCATGTTAAGGGAACATAGTTTTGTTTTCATGTTAAGGGAACGTAGTTTTGTTCTCATGATAAGGGGATGTAGTTTTGTTCTCATGTTAAGAGGATGTAGTTTTGTTCTCATGTTAAGAGGATGTAGTTTTGTTCTCATGATAAGGGGATGTAGTTTTGTTCTCATGTTAAGGGAACATAGTTTTGTTTTCATGTTAAGGGAACATAGTTTTGTTCTCATGTTAAGGGAATGTAGTTTTGTTCTCATGTTAAGGGAACATAGTTTTGTTCTCATGTTAAGGGAATGTAGTTTTGTTCTCATGTTAAGGGAACATAGTTTTGTTCTCATGATAAGGGAACATAGTTTTGTTCTCATGTTAAGGGAATGTAGTTTTGTTCTCATGTTAAGGGAACATAGTTTTGTTCTCATGTTAAGGGAACATAGTTTTGTTCTCATGTTAAGGGAATGTAGTTTTGTTCTCATGTTAAGGGAACATAGTTTTGTTCTCATGTTAAGGGAACATAGTTTTGTTTTCATGTTAAGGGAACATAGTTTTGTTCTCATGATAAGGGAACATAGTTTTGTTCTCATGTTAAGGGAATGTAGTTTTGTTCTCATGTTAAGGGAACATAGTTTTGTTCTCATGTTAAGGGAACATAGTTTTGTTCTCATGTTAAGGGAATGTAGTTTTGTTCTCATGTTAAGGGAACATAGTTTTGTTCTCATGTTAAGGGAACATAGTTTTGTTCTCATGTTAAGGGAATGTAGTTTTGTTCTCATGTTAAAAGACGTAGTTTTGTTCTCATGTTAAGGGAACATAGTTTTGTTCTCATGATAAGGGGATGTAGTTTTGTTCTCATGATAAGGGGATGTAGTTTTGTTCTCATGTTAAGGGAATGTAGTTTTGTTCTCATGTTAAGGGAATATAGTTTTGTTCTCATGATAAGGGAACATAGTTTTGTTCTCATGATAAGAGGACATAGATTTGTTCTCATGTTAAGGGAACATAGTTTAGTTTTCATGTTAAGGGAACATAGTTTAGTTCTCATGTTAAGGGAATGTAGTTTTGTTCTCATGTTAAAAGACGTAGTTTTGTTTTTCATGTTAAGAGAACATAGTTTTGTTCTCATGATAAGGGGACGTAGTTTTGTTCTCATGTTAAGGGGACGTAGTTTTATTCTCATGTTAAGGGAACGTAGTTTTGTTTTCATGATAAGAGGACATAGTTTTGTTCTCATGTTAAGGGAACATAGTTTTGTTCTCATGTTAAAAGACGTAGTTTTGTTCTCATGATAAGGGGATGTAGTTTTGTTCTCATGATAAGGGGATGTAGTTTTGTTCTCATGTTAAGGGAACGTAGTTTTGCTTTCATGTTAAGGGAATGTAGTTTTGTTCTCATGTTAAGGGGACGTAGTTTTGTTCTCATGTTAAGGGGACGTAGTTTTATTCTCATGTTAAGGGAACGTAGTTTTGTTTTCATGATAAGAGGACATAGTTTTGTTCTCATGTTAAGGGAACATAGTTTAGTTTTCATGTTAAGGGAACATAGTTTAGTTCTCATGTTAAGGGGATGTAGTTTTGTTCTCATGTTAAAAGACGTAGTTTTGTTCTCATGTTAAAAGACGTAGTTTTGTTCTCATGTTAAGGGAACATAGTTTTGTTCTCATGATAAGGGGATGTAGTTTTGTTCTCATGATAAGGGGATGTAGTTTTGTTCTCATGTTAAGGGAATGTAGTTTTGTTCTCATGTTAAGGGAATATAGTTTTGTTCTCATGATAAGGGAACATAGTTTTGTTCTCATGATAAGAGGACATAGATTTGTTCTCATGTTAAGGGAACATAGTTTAGTTTTCATTTTAAGGGAACATAGTTTAGTTCTCATGTTAAGGGAATGTAGTTTTGTTCTCATGTTAAAAGACATAGTTTTGTAGTTTTGTTCTCATGTTAAAAGACGTAGTTTTGTTCTCATGTTAAGGGAACATAGTTTTGTTCTCATGATAAGGGGATGTAGTTTTGTTCTCATGATAAGGGGATGTAGTTTTGTTCTCATGATAAGGGGATGTAGTTTTGTTCTCATGTTAAGGGGATGTAGTTTTGTTCTCATGATAAGGGGATGTAGTTTTGTTCTCATGTTAAGGGAATGTAGTTTTGTTCTCATGATAAGGGGATGTAGTTTTGTTCTCATGATAAGGGGATGTAGTTTTGTTCTCATGTTAAGGGGATGTAGTTTTGTTCTCATGTTAAGGGAACGTAGTTTTGTTTTCATGTTAAGGGAATGTAGTTTTGTTCTCATGTTAAGGGGATGTAGTTTTGTTCTCATGTTAAAAGACGTAGTTTTGTTTTCATGTTAAGGGAATGTAGTTTTGTTCTCATGTTAAGGGGATGTAGTTTTGTTCTCATGTTAAGGGGATGTAGTTTTGTTCTCATGTTAAGGGGATGTAGTTTTGTTCTAATGTTAAGGGAACGTAGTTTTGTTTTCATGTTAAAAGACGTAGTTTTGTTCTCATGTTAAAAGACGTAGTTTTGTTCTCATGTTAAGGGGATGTAGTTTTGTTCTCATGTTAAGGGGGTGTAGTTTTGTTCTCATGTTAAGGGAACATAGTTTTGTTCTCATGTTAAGGGGATGTAGTTTTGTTCTCATGATAAGGGGATGTAGTTTTGTTCTCATGATAAGGGGATGTAGTTTTGTTCTCATGTTAAAAGACGTAGTTTTGTTCTCATGTTAAAAGACGTAGTTTTGTTCTCATGATAAGAGGATGTAGTTTTGTTCTCATGTTAAGGGAACATAGTTTTGTTCTCATGATAAGGGGATGTAGTTTTGTTCTCATGTTAAGGGGATGTAGTTTTGCTCTCATGTTAAGGGAACATAGTTTTGTTCTCATGATAAGGGGATGTAGTTTTGTTCTCATGTTAAGGGGATGTAGTTTTGTTCTCATGTTAAGGGAACGTAGTTTTGTTCTCATGTTAAAAGATGTAGTTTTGTTCTCATGTTAAAAGATGTAGTTTTGTTCTCATGTTAAGGGAACATAGTTTTGTTCTCATGATAAGGGGATGTAGTTTTGTTCTCATGTTAAGGGGATGTAGTTTTGTTCTCATGTTAAAAGATGTAGTTTTGTTCTCATGTTAAAAGATGTAGTTTTGTTCTCATGATAAGGGGATGTAGTTTTGTTCTCATGTTAAGGGAACATAGTTTTGTTCTCATGATAAGGGGATGTAGTTTTGTTCTCATGTTAAGAGGATGTAGTTTTGTTCTCATGTTAAGAGGATGTAGTTTTGTTCTCATGATAAGAGGATGTAGTTTTGTTCTCATGTTAAGGGGACACAGCTTTGATACTCGTCTTAAGGAGACACAGCTTTGATATGAATGTTAAAAGGACGTAGTTTCACTATGAACATTTAACAATGAACCCTTATTTTATGCAGTCATGTAAACAGTATGACATTTTTTGCAAGTTGCATTTATCTTTAGATATGTTCAGTTTAATTTACTGTAAAATTAAATATTTTTGCAATGCTACATTTTTTTCTTATTATGAATGGAAAATCAGGAATTTTATTTTTGGAAACATTTCTTTACACTCAACAAAAATGACTAATAGCTTCATTTTCATGCTTCATATCAAGAAATGAATTAAAATCATATTTTTAAGGATTTTAAGTGGTATTAATTGTCTAAAATATATGTTAAAGGTGTGAATTGTTTTGTTAATGAACAACTTTGACAGTTAAGCATGACTTTTATATGATGTCATTACTACTACGATTTTAGTATGAATGATTGGAGCATTCACTAGACTACTGTCTTAAAGCGGCATTTGCGGTAGTGCCTACCGACAACATTTGTGGGCGGAGCTTATGATAAAAAAATCCCCGTCGATATGAACAGCATTTTTATGAAACTATGTCACATGACCAACGTGACCTAAAGGTCAAATACCTCAGAAATTTGAATTTTCGAAGGGATTTTTGTAGTTTTTAGACTGATGAAGAATATTATTTTTAATAAGACTGAAAGTTTTGTAGGAAGGAACACTAGTGACCATGCCTGTCAAAAATTTTGCTCCAAAAGTAACTGTGAAACTATATATCATTGATTTTTCCTCCTCGATTTAACTGTGGTCAAAATAATGAACAATCTGAATGTTTGCTCCGCCCACAGCTATTTATACCCACGGTCCCGGTTTAAGAGAAATGTACACTCTTACAACGTTTCTATTGTTTACAATATTCACAGTGAAGTGTGTTATATATATATATTGTCTCACATTGTCATGACACAGTGTCCATCTGTAGTAATTTGGATAAATAATTGAAGAAATATTTCATAACCTGATAGAATGTATGCTTACAAGTTGTTGGATATCATTGTGACAGCTTTTACCTATGTCTTTGGAACTTATTCCTTGTCTTACATCTAAATTTATTTAAAATTTATTTGCACAAACAATAAAGGAAAGACAAAATGTGAACTCGTAGTAGTCAGTTTACTATGAGCATTCATTAACCCTGCTATTGTACTGTCCATGCTTATTAGTTATTAAGTCTCCCAAACAAAGTTTGGGAGACTTATTGTTTTTGCTCCGTTTCTTATTATTATTATTCTTATTCTTCTTTCTTTCCGTGCACCATGAACTTGTCCACGGCAGATCTCAGGAACTACAGGAGAGAATTTCATGAAACTTGGTGGAGTTATAGATATATGTTTCTAGTTGATCCTAAAGTTTTGAGATTTGTGGTAAAGGGGGTCAAAGCCATATTTTTGGGGGTTCAAATGGGGTGGGGGTTACTATAGAATCCTATGGGAAACTTGAAATTTCGTACATTAATGTTGATAACTTCTAACTGGATAATGATAGAGACATAACATTTGACATAGTGATAGGTCACCATTAGAGGAGCAATTCTGCGTTTTCAAAATTTTCAAGATGTCTGCCATTTTCAAAATGGCTGCCAAAACACGGCATAAAAATGGGGGGTAAAAATTCAACATTGTCCGATATCATAAAAATTTGATATGTGGGTAGATAGTGTCAGTGGCCGGTTTGGGAGACTTAATAATAGTTAGATTATAATCATATCTTGTTTTGTCTCTCGTTTTTGTGAGAGTATGTGGTCTTTTTGAGTGGAAGGGTGCAGGTTTTTTATCGTTTGTTTTTATATATATTGCTATTGGAGATCCAGTTATCAAGATGGCAGATTTGGGACCCCATTAACGGGTTTAACCCTGCCACATTTTTGTGCCTGTCCCAAGCCAGAACCTGGATTTTCAACATCATACATCATAGTTTTGTTTTGTGTTCAGTAATTTAAGAGGTGATTGTTCATTTTGTTGATATTGATTTAATTAAATACCATTACTTACTGTTCATAAATGTACAAATAAAACATATTGCATACATTCATGCAAAAATATATACATGTGTAAAGATTTGTTATCTATACTGCATTAGTTTAGAGAGAAGACATTTTGTCCCATCAAACGTTTAAATTCAAAGGACAAACTTGTTTGGTTAATGAATACAGAGGAAAAATCAGTCCTCACTACTATAGCAACATTTATTCTAAAGAACATGAAATAGCATGGCTCTCTTTTTTGCTCTGGACATGAGGAGGTCTGCATATAACAGTACCTTGAGCATCGTCCCTTGGTGTCCTTAGCTGAAATAAGACATCTACAGTTACTATTAATGTGTTTGAATATGATTCTCTTTTTTTTTTATTTTATATCTTTAAACAGAATAATTAATGATAACACATAATAATTTTAATTATTTTATTACATACATATTGTTTTCCTGCATTGGACACAAGGAGGTTTTGTTACAATTTCAACAAACCTTAGCACCGTCCCTTGGTGCCCATTGCAGCAAAACAATATTCTATTAAACATTGCTTCCATTACCCAGCAGAGTAGCAACACAGCTGCACATACCTTATTGATCAGTATTAATTGACAATTCATTTTATTGTTCAACAAATCATTATACCCTCCGCAACGAAGTCGTAAGGGGATATACTGGTTTCACCATGTCTGTCCGTCCGTCTTGCTGTCTGTCTGTCCGTCTGTAGACAAATCCTATGTCGTACGATAACTTGAGTTGTGTTTCTTAGAATCGTTTAAAATTTTATCAGCTGTTTACTGGTGAATAGAGGAGGATCCCTTTCATTTTTGGCGATTTTCACTTTTGCCGTTCCAGAGTTATTGGACTTGATATGGCGGAAAATAGGATTTCTACCCTATGTCGTATAATAACATGAGTAGTGTTTCTCAGAATGTTTTGAAATTTTATCAGCAGCTTACTGGTGAAGAGAGGAGGATCCCTTTCATTTTTGACGATTTTCACGTTTGCCGTTCCAGAGTTATTGGACTTGTTATGACGGAAAATAGGATTTTTACACTATGTCGTATGATAACTTGAGTAGTGTTTCTCAGAATGTTTTGAAATTTTATCAGCAGCTTACCGGTGAAGAGAGGAGGATCCCTTTCATTTTTGGTTGGAACAATCAGTAATGTTTTGGTTATGGAAATAGGTTGGACAGATGTGGGGAACTGGGGGTATATCTTAGTGAGCGCAGCTCACAGTAATACTAGTTTTATTGTTTAGTCCTTGATATGTACTGATTTTGCTGTCATATGCTGTTTTACAGATGTTAAATAATCATGACTGTTAAATGTAAATGCCCCCTTGGGGACCTGATTTGGAAAATAAAAGTATTCTATTCTATTCTATATCAAAACTTGAAAATTAATGATGAATTTATGGACAAGTTGACACTTTCAGATTATTTGAGCGACTTGCATCAGTGCAAAGATGTGACTGTTACACCTTTTATTGAATCAATATATGACTTGATTAAAAAGTACATTATTATTACATCAATTTAAAAAGATTTAATGAGTTCTGAACACCTTATGGATGCATGAATAACTCTTCATATAATGTTATGAAAATTTAATAATATTCCTCATGCATAAAAAATCTAGATTGATATAAAACCACAGGCTATGTTTAATTTTCTCCAGCTTCTATATAAGATATTTCAAAGGCTTTTTATAAAATTTTGGATCATAACTATTTTTGCTTTTGAAATTGACAAATATTGCTGTTTTTAAGTTTTGGTTTTTTAGGTCAGGATTTTGTAATGTCATGTCATGTCACAAATCTATTCAATATTGAATGTAAAATTATTTATGGTTTTAGTTATAACTGTATTTGAGGGTAAATGCCTCATTTAACATCTTCCACATGTCATTTGTGGTAGAACAGAGTTAGAAGACATTTATTTATAAACAGCACTGTCAATTTTACTTGTTAATAAATAATTTCCTAATACATATAGTGGCAATTCAAAGTCAATTATTAGAAGTTCTAGCTTATATAAATATTGTAAAATTTAATTTTTCAATTATTAGAAATGTCAGCTTGTCCTTGAAAATGTTCTGATGTAGTGATAAGAACTTGTTCTTTTAAAAAAAAACTAAATGACAATATAACACAATAATTGTCCAAAAAAGCTTGCACTGAGATGTCATTTCATCTCCATACAAAATTTAGCCTTATTTGTTATTTTGGTGAGTTATTGGAATTTCCCAGATTAAAGTACAGTGTTAAACATCAGTACAGTCCATAGAGAGTTCAATACTAGTCGATTAAAGTGATATTTATCTTTGGTTTTTAAACAAATATTAACTTTTCAATACTATACAAACAAAAAGCTTTGTGTATAGACTGAGTTGTTAAAGCCCCCTCATTCTTGATAAAATTGTATGGATCACTATTATACAACGATGTTGACCTGTTGAGTTTACTGGGTCTTTTTAGGTGAAATTTAAGTACATGTCACATGGTCTGGTAGAGAATTTATGGACAATGGGTATAAAAATATGCTGAAATGCCATTTTTAGTATAAAAATTTTTTTTTTAATTTAATCCAGAATTCCCACACTTCTGTCAAACTTTGTGTCTTAGTAATTCTCAGAATAAAGAGATCACAAAATTATTTTAAAGACAAGTAAAATAAAGTTTAAATTTTAAATTTATAACAAAGTACAATTGGGGTACACAACAAGAGCATTGAGGAACAACAAAAAAATACTATCCCCCTAATAAAACCTGGAAGTATGTGTATTTCCTGCTCCAAATTGTACCTTTCATCAATGTTTTATTTTATTTCACTAAAGTAATTTTGTAATATCATTATTTGTATTCCTCTATGACAATAAAGTATTTTTTGCATTTAATGTTATGCATAAAATGTTTGCAAAGGCAAAATTTCAATAGATTGTCTTGAATATTGAAATATTAGATAAGCAATCGACAATTGAGCAGTGTATGATTGATTTAATAGGGTTTAATGTTACTTTCAACAATATTTCAGCCTTATATATCAGGGGAAGTAATTTTAAGTAAAACAGGATGTCAATTTTTGTGTTGAAATTACCCTTAAAAATATGATACCTTTAATAAAGATCCTTGACATTTTCCTCACCATAACTATTCTGCCTTTGCATCCTTAATGTATTTACAAACATTTATTCCAAAAATAGATCCCTTTTTTGAACTTAAAAGGATATATCATATTCTGGATTCAAGTTGCTGATGATTAAAAAAAAAAGAACTAATAATAATGGATTAGAGAAAGTTTGTAGAAAATTGTAAACAATTTATTCTACAGCTGCTGTAACTGTTCACCAAGTACACTTTTAAATGATGTTTCTGTTGTAAACAATCCTAATGAAATAAGCCACGAAAAATGATAAAAACTAACGTTGATTGTCACCAAACACCTTCAAGCAACAAAATACAAAAAACGTTTGAGAGCCAAGCAACAGTATGACGTTATTTACCACTACACACATCATAATCAATTGTCTTCTAAAATAAATCATTCTTCCTTAAACAGACAAAGCAAGCTATTTCCAGCATCGATCTAATTTAACTTGTACTTTTATATCATTACAGACATTAACCAAAAAAGAAAATAAGGGATGTGAAAGTCCGGAACCAGATATGGACCCGTACGGAAATTCATTAACTCCAGACGAGAAATATTCTAGGCTAAACGAAGAGTATCAGAGAGCAATGCATCAAAATTCAATGAGAGTAAGTGTTGTATGGTATAGAAGTGTGGTATCCTATAGAAGGTGTCATTAATTAAACTAAATCCTATAGCTAACATTAATATTGATGCCATTGATTGACGTCAGTAAAACAAAAACAAGGCTAAATGTTTCCTGATTAACACTCCACAATCTAGAACTTTTTTAATTGTCTGCACAGCACAATCACGTGTGGTAGGCCATTATTTAATTAATCATTGTATCATTGTATAAGTATAATTGGGGCAGAAATCGATCGTTACTTAATGTAGGAGTTCTGTAAAACAATAATTATATAATTCCATATTTTGTTTATTGAATCATTATTGTGATCATTTTAATACACTAGAGAAGGGGCTTATCAAATGTTACATTGTATTAGTTGAAGCAGTGGAGAATTGGTTTTTTTTCTATTGTGTCACATGTTTGAAACATACAAAGTAATGAAAGCCTTACTTTATTGCCATCTTCTGTTATAAAATATCAAAGATGACAGGTTGATATCTAGACACAAGTTTTGTAGAGACTCGTTAGACTGATGTCAGTATTACTTATATTTGTAGATCTTCCCTCAACTTGTTTTCTTCTATTCCTTTCTTAGTTTCAATGAGCATAAAAAATACAACATTATTTTTAATTGTTAAAATCTTTGGAATGGATTAGAAATTAATCATGCAGTCTGTCAGTCATAGATGATACTCTTTGATGAATGTTAGTGACTGGTTTAGATTTTAGACTTCTGACCTAAAACCTAACACCTGACATCCTGATGCCCACGTGGGCGACTGGTTTAGATTTTAGACTTCTGACCTAAAGCCTAACAACACTGTCATCCTGATGCCCACCTCAAGTTTTTAGTTTTCAAAACACCTACCCATGGCAGTATGGTTCACTGTTCAAGTTCATAATATTCATAATAACTGTTTGATCTTTCCACATCCATTAAGTCAGGTAGTCAATATTACTTAGTCTAATTAAAATTAGATGTTTATTAGATTTCTTATAGCTAAATACTAACATCTTATGACATCCTGTATGGGGTTCAGGGGCTATATTTTCAACCAACCAATCAGCAACAAACCTACCAAATCTTGAGGTATTTTAACCAAGTACATGCTGAGAGCACTTGTCCAATTGATCAATACATTATACTCTGTTGCATATGATTGGAAGGTCAAAAATGAATCGAAGATTACCTGAGGGGCCTCCAAGCGGGATGTGGTTAGATTTTACTACATTTTTAGCTCACCTTGCCAAAGGCAATGTGAGCTTTTGCCATCACTTGGCATCCGTTGTCTGAAACTCCTCAGCCAAATGAACTGAAACTTGGTAGGAAGCATCTATAGAAGGTCCTCTCTAAAGATTGCACATTTTGTCCCGATCCATTAACAAACATGGCGCCACAGGCAATTCTTGTTTCTGATTGGCTGATTTTTTTTAATCTTCTCCTCTGAAACCGCTTGGCCAAATGAACCAAAACTTGGCAGGAAACATCTATGGAAGGTTCTCTATAAAGATTGCTCATTTTGTCCCGATCCGTTTACAAACATGGCCGCCACAGGCAATTCTTGTTTCTGATTTGTTGGTTTCTTTAAATCTTCTCCTTTGTTAAAAGAAAGATAACTCTTGCCTAAGCTGTTAAAAGAAAGATAACTCTTGCCATTATCTCCCTTAGAAATTAACTAATGCTGATATAGTGTAGCATGTTTATTCTATACATTACAAGTAGGTATTCACATTTTAATATTCTTTTTAGCAAACCTTGCCAATTATGAGCTTTTGCCATCACTTGGTGTCCGTCGTCTGTCATCCGTTTACTGTTCACATTTTAATCATCTCCTCTGAAAACCCTCAGCCAAATGAACTCAAACTTGGTAGGAAGCATCTATGGAAGGTGCTCTCTAAAGAGTGCACATTTTGTTTGATCCATTACCAAACATGGCCGCCACAGACAATTCTTGTTTCTGATTGGCCAATTTTTAAAAATCTTCTCCTCTGAAACGCTTGGCCAAATGAACCGAAACTTGGTAGGAAGCATCTATGGAATGTCCTCTATGAAGATTGCTCATTTCGTCTCGATCGGTTAACAAACATGGCTACCACCGAAATTTGGTAGGAATCATCTATGGAACATCCTCTATGAAGATTGCTCATTTCGTCCCGATCGGTTATCAAACATGGCTACCACCGAAACTTGGTAGGAAGCATCTATGGAATATCCTCTATGAAGATTGCTCATTTCGACCCGATCGGTTAGCAAACATGGCCACCACATGCAATTCTTGTTTCTGATTGGTCGATTTCTAAAAAATCTTCTCCTTTGAAACTGCTTAGCCATATGAACCGAAACTTGGTAGGAAGCATCTACATGTATGGAAGTTTCTGTATTAAGTTTCCTCAAAGCAGAATGAAAGGTGAGCGACACAGGCTCAGCCCACTGAGCCTCTAGTTTTGTATATCGCAAAAAACAACACACATCTAATTTTAATTAAAGTGGACATGTACTTGTGTATCTGAAAATTGCTGAAAGTAAAGATAAACAGCAGTAACCCTAACCTAACCCAAAATATAATAGCCCTTTTGGTGATAAGGACAATCAATTAGGGCAAGCATAAATATGTATTGTGTTCACACCCTTTACGTGTTGTGTCGTTTTTTGGGCTTTCTATGGATGATTATATACAGTGAGTTCATTTTTCATCATTTTAATTGATAATATTTCAATTCATGTACTTTAAACTTGAATGGAAGTTATAGGTAGAACATTAAAAGAAGAAATAGATGAAATTCTAGGGAACCATAACATTAGTGTGAGGTGTATAATAAAGAATTCTATTGCTAATTGTATACAAGTAAAATTGATTAATTTTATCAGTTTATCAGTATATTAAGTTAATTATATTAAATTGAAAACATAATTTGAAAGTCTGCATTAAAGTCACTTATTACAAAAACATGTATAAAAGACATCTATTAAAGGCCATAATAGATTATATTTAATCTTGACAGCTCCTTTTCTCCTTGTTATTAAGACATTTTGCACATAAGACCAAACCTTAGCTCCGTAGAAATGACAAATTGAACCAAGCCAATGTTTATTTTGATGTAGAAAGTTAAATATACTTAATCCTATGATAAAGTAGATTATTAAACAGCTTGTCCAATGTACTCTACTATTTAAAGAGGGGGATGGGAAAATCTTTGTGCAAATGTTAAGTTTGCGTGAACTGACAAATGTATTTATACTGATTCCAACATGTTCATTGTAAAAGTCACAATGGAAGATGGTACTCGACTGATTTTTTAATGACATGTTATTTCTAGTCTTGGAGTCATTTCAGACTTTCAACGATAAAATAACATAAAAAGATAGGAATAGAATCATGAATGTTTAACACCACTTTTAACAATAATTCAGTATGAAAAAGAAAGTGGTAAACTGGTGGTCACCAATTCAATAGCAAGCAAAGCAAACAGCCACCACTCACTTCAAAACCTTGAACACAAAAATGACCATGATGTATGCCAATGTAAAACCAGGTCCTGTTGTGGGTTTAAACTGATCCTTTTTGGCAGTCAGTATTATTAGCTCACCTGGCCCAAAGGGCCATGTGAAGTTTTGTCATCACTTTGCGTCTGTCGTCGTCGTCCGCGTCTGTAAACTTTTCATATTTTCATCTTCTTCTCTGAAACCACAGAACAGATTTGGACCAAACTTGGCAGAAATGTTCATTTGGAGGTCCTTTACCAGATTTGTTATTTTGGTGCAGATCGGGAATCCAACATGGCTGCTAGGGCCAATAATTTGTTCTGATTGGTTGAAACTTTGAAAATCTTCTTGTCAGAAACTACTCAGCCGATGGAATTGTAACATTATAGAAATGATGACTGGGTGGTCCTCTACCAAATTTGTTATTTTTGTGCCAATCGCATATCCAAGATGGCCACCACAGGGCAACAATAGTTTACCATTGGACCCTATGGGAATTTCCTTCAAAGACCTTTTTTGGAGAAACTACTTGACAAATTGAATTTTTTGCATTATGTGAATGTTCCTTGCATAGTTCTACACCTGTTCTATTATTTTGGTGCAGATTGGAAATCCAACATGGCTGCCAGGGGCAATAATGTGTTCTAATTGGTTGAAACTTTGAAGATCTTTTTGTCAGAAACTACTCAGTCCATGGAATTGTAACATTATAGAAATGATGACTGGGTTATCCTCTGCCAAGTTTGTTATTTTTTTGCCAATCGCATATCCAAGATGGCCACCACAGGGCAACTTAGTTTACCATTGGACCCTATGGGAATTTCATTGAAAAACCTTTTTGTGAGAAACTACTCAACAAATTGAATATTTTGCATTATATGAATGTTCCTTGGATGGTTATACCTGATCTATTATTTTGGTGCAGATCGGAAATCCAACATGGCTGCCAGGGCCAATAATGTGTTCTGATTGGTTGAAACTTTGAAGATCTTCTAGTCAGAAACTACTCAGCTGATGGAATTGTAACATCATAGAAATGATGACTGGGTGGTCCTCTACCAAGTTTGTTATTTTTGTGCCGATCGGAAATCCAAGATGGCAGCCACAGGGCGACTTAGTTTAACATTGGACCCTATGGGAATTTCATTCAAAGACCTTTTTGTGAGAAACTACTCGACAAATTGAATATTTTGCATTATTTGAATGTTCCTTGAATGGTCTTATACCTGATTTATTATTTTGGAGCAGATCGGAAATCGCCAGGGCAAATAATGTGTTCTGATTGGTTGAAACTGTGAAGATCTTTTTAATTTTGACTTGCAAAACAAAAACTTCAGGTTTTCAGAATTTATGGAGCACACATTCAGTAGTAAGCAAATTGTGTCTAAAGTCACAAGAAAATATGAATCTTTGTTAGACTTAGCGTTTCTAAAGGTACCCTGCCAAGTTTTACCAGGTGAGCGATTACAGGCTCTCTAGTTCAATGGAGGTGATGATGACAAGCAATACATCATTCATAAAAAAAACAATAAAACACAAACAGCAGCGTTTGTTGATATTTTGATGGATTCAAATTCTTTTTTTTTACCAACATTTCTAATTATGTTACTAGAGACTTTTATTTCAGAAATATTTCACCTGTATCTAAGAGGGGATGATTAATTTTAATCTTTACATTCAGAGTATACTTGTAGTCATGACAATACATTGTGTTTCCTTTTGACTTATCTGAAATGGTTCTCATATATTTTTCTTCAAACTTTTTTGATACTATCTGGCATCAAGCAATTTATGATACTACAGAAAACACAAAATTCATATGTAATACAGATATAATTATGATGAAGTACTTAAAAAAGAAAGTCTAGCTTATGGGAGAAAATACTGATTACGGTGGAGAATCATTTTCAATAAAAAAAAATCATAACTGCAACATATCTAAAATGATTACTATATCAGTTCTTACAAAATAAGTTTCTAGTAACATAATTAGAATTGTTGGTAAAAAAAAAGAATTTGAAGCAGCCGAAATATCTACAATCGCTGTTTGCGTATTTTGTTTTTTTAATGATTATCTAGCTACCATTTCATAGAAATATGCTGTAACTTTCAGTAATAACTCTGAAGCAGGTGTGTAGGATTAAAATATTAGGCTCAGATAAGGTAGAATTTGTTGTTGTTGATATTTTAGGTTTTTTTTGATAGGTTTTATGGTATTTAATGCCACTTTCAACAATATTTCAGTTATATCATGGAGGTCAGTTTTATTTATGGAGGAAACCGGAGTATCCAGAGAAAACCACTGACCTGTCGCAAGTCACTGACAAACTTTATCACATAATGTTGTATCGAGTAAACCTCGCCATGAATGGGGCTCAAACTCACAACTTTAGTGGTGATAGGCACTGATTACACAGGTAGTTGTATTAAGAAGGATGGATGTGTTTGTATATTATTGACAACTGACTAGAACTATATTTTGTATTTTTTTATTTTTTTTGTAGCACAATATGAGTCCATATCCAAATCAAGTGTTACCACCACCAGGAGTTCCTTCCCCTGGTCTACAGATGCACAACTCACCATACATGAGTCAGTCATTACATCCATCTCATGTGATGTCACCAAACCCTTCTATTAGTAGTCCAGGATTGTTACAACCACCACAGGTTCAGCATAGTGTTAGTCCAAGGCCTAATTCTACAGGTATAGTCAATCAACTATAATCACCAAGGAAAGAGAGAGAGAATTATGGTGTTTCACGCCACTTTCAACAATATTTCAGCTATATCGTGGCGGTCAGTTTTATTGGTGGAGGAAACCAGAGTACCTGGAGAAAACCACCGACCTATCGCAAATCACTGACAAACTTTATCACATAATGTTGTATCAAGTACACCTTGTCATGAACAGGGTACGAACTCACAACTTCAGTGGTGATAGGCAGATTGCACAGGTAGTTGTAAATCCAACTATCATGCAATCACGGCCACGACAGTCCCCTAATCATCCAGGAGAGGATCCACCAAGGACCATAAATGACCACCAAAACTTATTGCAGATTTTTAAAGTTGTACTAAGATATACTTGCATTTCAAAAATTGTGTCAGTTTAAGGTCACCTGACCCAAAAGGTCATGTGATACATCTGTTGTTGTGGTTATTGGCATGGACCGTAAACTTTTCACATTTTTTACAGGACAGGATGTGAATAAAAAGTGACACATGTATTTAAATGTCTGGTAAACAGAGGACAAACCTTGTACCACTTTCACCTATTACATAAAAAGTTAATACGCTTCTGGTGTTTTTTCTGTTAGAGAAAATTGTTGTAAAATATGTCAAAATGGTCAGCTTATAGAAAAATATATGTTATTCATGTTTATAGTGTCTGAACGATGTCTTATATAACAGCAAATAAGATTTGTTGTTGGGTTTTTTTATAGTAATTATTGTTTCTCTTGTATTTAAGCAAAAAAAATGCAAGTGAATCTTTTGTTTTAATTATTGCTAAATCTGGAGGCAAACTATGGTCCTTACTGTATCTAGTAATTTTGCAATGAAATGTGGTAATGTTTGGACTATTGGTCTGACAGTCTGTTTAATGGTAATGTTTGGACTATTGGTCTGATAGTCTGTTTAATGGTAATGTTTGGACTATTGGTCTGACAGTCTGTTTAATGGTAATGTTTGGACTATTGGTCTGGCAGTCTGTTTAATGGTAATGTTTGGACTATTGGTCTGACAGTCTGTTTAATGGTAATGTTTGGACTATTGGTCTGACAGTCTGTTTAATGGTAATGTTTGGACTATTGGTCTGGCAGTCTGTTTAATGGTAATGTTTGGACTATTGGTCTGACAGTCTGTTTAATGGTAATGTTTGGACTATTGGTCTGACAGTCTGTTTAATGGTAATGTTTGGACTATTGGTCTGACAGTCTGTTTACATTTTGACCTGTGTCACTTTTATTGTTCAAGAGTTATTAGACTTTATACTGGTATATCATGTGCACGTGACAGAGCTATTTATTGAATTTAGAGACTAGAATCTATGATAGATATAATCAATGGGACCTTTGATTCTGAAAGAAAATAAAAGAGCCAAAAAAGGGATAACGGTTGTGTAAACGTGTATCCCTTTTTTGGCTGAGGGGTTGTCATGATCATGATCGTATGGTAGTTGGAATTATAACTACCTATGTAATCATTGCCTATCACCACTTATGTTTTGAGTTCAAATCCTGCTCGTGGTGAGGTGAACTCGATACAACATTATGTGATAAAGTTTGTCAGTGACTTGCGGCCTGTCTACTCTGGGTACTCCGGATTCCTCCTTCAATAAAACTGACCGCCATGATATAACTGAAATATTGTTGAAAGTGGCATTAAAAACCACGATCCTAACCCTAACCCCTTTTTTTGGCTTTTCTCTCACAAAAGATTTGTATTGGAATATTGTATATATAGAAATGCAAAGTGTCATGTCTCATTAGTGGAAAAGAAATAAAAATAAGACTTTAAATATAAAGTTTAAGTATGTTATTTAAGTGATTTGTAATCTTCCCAAACATAAGCTAAGTCCTATATAGGATTCCTACAGTTTGCAGGTTTCTTTATATTATAAAACCTTTCATGATATATATGTTTCATTTATTAGGTTATACACAAAATTCCGTTTTAATGGGAAAATTCTGTAATCTAAGTTCTTTTATGTTGCGAACACTTAAACCTAACATAGCAGCTCACCTTTTATAAAAATATATATTTATATATAAAGAAAAATAAAGAATTTTTATTTGTATAGACAATGTACATAATGTATTAACAAAAAAAGGTGAAAAACCGCTGCAGTCAGTTAGTGTGAAAAATGTACAAGGAGCAACACATGCACATTGACAAATCAGTCAAAGAATTGTATTGCCTTCTGTTGCAGAAAATTGATATAATAATATTAAAATATAATTTATATGTTAACCACAATGCATTACAAATGTCAGTATGCAACAGAAAAAAATCTTTCTTTTGAATTTGTTAGATCAAAACCATTTAAAGGCTAAAATAACAGCTTTATCATGACATAAATCCAGCAGATTATTTATTTAACTTAGAGTAAAAAAACAGGGTTTAAAACTTAATGTGTTGATTCCAGTGTTGAAGGGCTGACCAATTTAAAATGAAAATGTTTAATATAGTTGAATTTTGATATTTTAATGGATATTATATTTTTTTTACACATTTTAAAAATAAATAGATAAAGCTGATTAGCAAATATTCTGTGACATAAATGTATATAAACTGAACTGTAGAGTTTTTACAGTGTTTTCCTAATTACAAACTTTTAAGAACCATTTTAGTTTAAAGAAACTCTTGTAACCTAAATAATAAAGGTTACAGAAAACCGAATTTCAAGTCCTGAATTTCAAACTGAAAAGATTTAATATTATTTTGTTAAAATCAAACAAGTCTATGTTGCTAGGAATTTCAAGTTGAAATGTTTTGACATCTTTTCAAGTGTTTTTTGCTAGGAATGACTGGCTATCACTTTGTATGAATGAATATTTGGTAACTGTAAATAGCTCAGCTGTAATCTACAATAACATTACTTGAAGTTTAACAAAATTCTTGACATTGTTTTTCTCATGATTCAGACATTAATACATTTTTATTTTATCCTCTCCATCTTATTTTATGAATATTTAATTAAAGACTTATTAGGCTATATCTTCATATACATGTAAATTTGCATTGTATATTTTATGTTCACAACATGTTGCTCAGAATATTTCCAAATTGAGATACAAATTCTTTTTTTTTTTTAGGTAACATGGTAGATTTGACAGGGTCGTCCCCTGCTAATGGTTATACACACAGGGTATCTCCATGTCCTTCTCCCGGTGCAATGGTTAACAAAGGTCTTTCACGACAATCTCCGCCTTCACGACAGCATAATATGAGACCAATGATGCCCAATTCTAGAGCCAACATGTTGAGTCCAGATCCAGTAAGTATTAAGATCCTCTCAAAATTTTTTATCACATTCTAAACATTTTAATTTTATTTCATTGAATATGGAAGCATGGTTTTAATTCCCTTTGTTTTATGAGATTATTACACTGTATTCAAAACAAAATCAGAAAGTATCCTTTAAGAAAATTGTAATGCAGGGGTGTTTTATTTCTCCAATATGCTAAATACATAGTTTGTCAATGATAATTATGTTGTTCATTCTTTTCTGCTCAGCAATGATGCCCAATTCTAGAGCCAACATGTTGAGTCCAGATCCAGTGTCTATTTTCTGCTCAGCATGCTGTATTTATAAGTAAAAGAAAAGACTGGTAGGGTCGAAATCAGGATAATGTGTCCAAGTGGAATGACATGTCTGCCACAGACTTGTTTCAGTGACATTAAAATCCAACAAAGTCTGTTGGTCTAATACAGACATTATCTCATCGAAATGCAATTTGTTCTTGCATTGTTATACCTGAAAAAATTGTATTGTGTTGGTGATCCCTATGTCGCTAGGCTAACATGTCTATTTTACCATTGTCTTGCACTTGATATTATTTCAGTTTGATCTTGATGATCAGTTATATTGGTGGAGGAACCCATGACCTGCCACAAGTCATTGACAAACTTTACTACGTAAAGTTGTATAGAGTATGCGGGAGAATCAAACTTCAATGTGTAGAAGTAAATCCAGCTAGTAACATATGACCACAGTCACGACATTTGAATCAAAGCTTAACTGATTACAGGTTTCAATATACATGATTATATGTTACAGTTTATATGTTTCAACTAATTAATGCCTCCCTGCATTTATTGTGCCATCTCTCATTATTCTTTAGGTCAGATCTCTGGAAAACAAATTCTTGTTGACTTTTTATAATAAGACAAAATATATAGGTGACAAACATACTGCACCAAGGTTACTTTGACACAAATAAAAGTAATGGATATTACAAGCAATATAAGAGTTCAGACTAATTAATATATAAATTGTTAATGTATTTAAGTTTTTTAGAGCATCTTATGCATTTAGTAAGAATTATATGTTGTTTAAAGAAAGATAACTCTTTGTATTTTTAGTCACAATTAAGGTCTACAAATTCTTCACACCTGACACCTGCTGTGTCCTTGACGAGCCCGAGTAACCACACCACCAATTATCCGTCCCCATTACCTACTTCATATCATTCAAGTAAGTATGTTTTAGTGCTATCTGACTAGAAAACAAATCATCAATACAGAAAAATGAAACCCAACATTTGAAATCATGATTTAGTTAAAGGAATATATTTTGTAAGCTAAGTTATTATTTAGTTTGAAAATGTTAATTATTCAGAATATTTAATGACAAGTTACATTAGTAAATCACAATGGGATTATCAATTTTGATTATTTGTACACAACAGAAAAAAAGTAATTAAAACTATGTTAAACATGTATCTTGTCAACCCATTAGTGAAGCATGTGGACACTGTCATTATTTGTATACTTTTGTCACATGTCAACATTGTTGTCCTATTAATCACACTAGGCCTATAATATGCTGTATAGCTATAATTGTTGGTCTACATTTTAAACAGTGTCATATTATAAATTACTGTAATGTGGAATTATGTATTTCTCATTAGGAAAAATGAAACCTCCTTTGTATAAAAATTCTTCTTATAAAGTTTAGAAAACTGTGGTTTATTAATACTATTTTAAAATTTACAATGCTTTTTATAGCACAATATATATTGTCTTAAAGTTGAATATTGATTTTTAACTGTGAGGACAGTACAAATGTATACATTTTTCAAAATAAAAATGATAACTTCACAGGATTAGTGTTTAATGTGTAATTTAGCAACATTTCAGTTATGTTGTGATGATTTACTGGTTGTATCAACTGAAGAAAAGCAGTCATATTTTAAAACATGAAAGTATCAGATGAAGTTAAATCAAAAGTCCTTTGAATATAAATACAGTTATACCTGTCTAATCCAAACCCTGATTAAACATAAAAACCTGTCTAATCCGAACCCTGATTAAACTGAAAACCTGTCTAAACCAGACAGACTTTACAGTCCTATCTACTGAACCCTGATTAAACCTAAAAACCTGTCTAAACCAGACAGACTTTACAGTCCTATATACTGAACCCTGAGTAAACCTAAAACCTGTCTAAACCAGACAGAATTTACAGTCCTATCTTCTGAACCCTGATTAAACCTAAAACCTGTCTAAACCAGACAGACTTTACAGTCCTATCTACTGAACCCTGATTAAACCGAGAGCCTGTCTAAACCAGACAGACTTTACAGTCCTATCTTCTGAACCCTGATTAAACCTAAAACCTGTCTAAACCAGACAGACTTTACAGTCCTATCTACTGAACCCTGATTAAACTGAGAGCCTGTCTAAACCAGACAGACTTTACAGTCCTATCTACTGAACCCTGATTAAACCTAAAACCTGTCTAAACCAGACAGACTTTACAGTCCTATCTACTGAACCCTGATTAAACCGAGAGCCTGTCTAAACCAGACAGACTTTACAGTCCTATCTACTGAACCCTGATTAAACCGAGAGCCTGTCTAAACCAGACAGACTTTACAGTCCTATCTTCTGAACCCTGATTAAACCTAAAACCTGTCTAAACCAGACAGACTTTACAGTCCTATCTACTGAACCCTGATTAAACCGAGAGCCTGTCTAAACCAGACAGACTTTACAGTCCCATCTACTAAATGTCTATGTAATTTGAACCTGTGTAAATCAAATACCTGTCTAAACTGAAGATATGTGTCAGTCCCAAAGGGGTTTAGTTTAGACAGGTTTTGCTGTACATTGAATACAGATAAAACATATTAACATATTAACCCTGGATTATAGTAATTACAAGACAACTATATATAGGGATTGGATCTGACCAGAAATGTGCCATAGATTTAAATTTCTGATCTAACAACACACATTACTAAAGCACCATACCATTTGTTTAAGCTAAGCAACCTATTGTCCTGTATTTCAGTACTTATTTTCATAATCATGTTTTCTGTATTTCTAAATGTTCAAAAAAAAATGGGTTGTTTGATGTGAAACCCAGTAACACCATGATTGGGGTGTAAAATGGTCCCTGTTCTTTTACTTGTCAAAATTTCCAAACTAATTTCATTCATTGTATATGGTAGTCATCAAAACATTTTACTATGCATGTTAATTGAATACTTATTAAATGGAATATGAAGTTTATTTGTACAATACTAGATCCCCCAAAAGACCTCCCATCAACATCCTTAATATTTGTTGATTTTTCATATGCACTTCCTTAGACTTTACAATATATCAGGAAGCAATTTATGTAATTAGATACAGATAAACAAGAGTTATCTCCCTGTTAAAAAGATAGATGTTAATATACTAATAGGAACAAACACATTTTTACTATGTTAAAGAGAAATGTTATTCATATATAAATGTTGAATAGTGAAATTGCTAAAGAAATGGTGTACATATATATTAAAAAGTCAAATGAAATCCGTATGCTGGTACATATAAAAGAAATTAGTAAAAAAAAGAACAAGACGGATTTTTCACAACATTCTTGTACTAACGTTTCCACTGCTGTTGCAGATCTTCATGTACAACTTATAAACATTGCACCTGAAGATCTGCAACAGCAGTGAAAACGTTAGTACAAGAATGTTGTGAAAAATCCGTCGTGTTCTTTTTTTTTACTAATTTCTTTTATATATATACAGTCAAACCTGTATTAAGAGGTCACCTTTGGGACTAAGAAAAAGTGGCCTTATAAGACAGGTGACCTCTTAAAAGAGGTTCAATTGATATGAAATTTTCTATGCCAGGACAAGAAAAAGGTGACCTTTTAATACAGGTGACTGCTTAATAGAGGTGACCACACTGGCAGTTTTGACTATATATATACGTCTGAAAATTAAACCAAACAGTGTTAGAATTAGATCTTTGAGCTGTCAAATTTTTTTTCTTCCCTCGACGGGATTTGAACTCACACCATTGATACACTGCAGCACCAATCCCTTAGCCTTATGTCCAGCGCCGTAGACCACTCGACCACATCCGCTATATAAAAATATAGCTTCAATAGTCGAAGTGTTACCTTGTCTCGTAAGGAAAATCTAGAGATAGACATAAGACATGTGTCTAAGCATGTGTAGATGGTACATATATACTTTATATCATAATTTGACAGCAATCTAACTCAGCAATTTTTAATATATTGTATAGGATAATGAAGAATTCATTATACAGTCACAGGAAATAAAGTATATTATACAAACATCTAAGCAGGTGACAACCATACAATATATCTGTCCCACTGAATCTCAAAGTTATTTGTGATACTAGGTTAATACTAAATATTATATACGTCTGAAAATTAAACCAAACAGTGTTAGAATTAGATCTTTGAGCTGTCAAATTGTTTTTCTTCTCTCGACGGGATTTGAATTCACACCATTGATACACTGCAGCACCAATCGCTTAGCCTTACGTTCAGCGCCCTAGACAACTCGACCACATCCGCTATATATATGTGTGATTTTTGTCCCTTTTTCATGCAGTTGTACAATACTATACTGATATTATATAGTTACCATACAACTATTCATCAGAGTGTTCTCAGTCTTACAGGCTAACTAAAATGATTGGCAACCTGTGGTGAAAACAAGTTATTTTTGATTTTAGATCAAATTTATTGCTTTTTTAACTTGTCAATTAATGATGAATTCCACTCTCTGAACTTTTTTTATTACAAATTATGTCTTAACTAAATCGTTTTATTTCTTTTAATCTCCCAAAACTGGTATATTGAAAAGTTCAATATTTCCATGTAGAAAAAAAATGTTGAGGGCATTTATTATAAACAGATATTTCATTAATTTAATAAAGTATTTAATTATATTCTTCGTAAATGTTAAAAAAAAATTGCTAAGTTGGCCAAAAGGGCCAGGTAGGGTATTGCGATCATTTTATGTCTGCCATTGTCTGCATCATCTATTAGCATTTTATATTTTCATCTTCTCTGAAACCGATTAATAATTTGAAGAGATATTGCTTGTATGGTCTTCTACAAAGTTTACATTTTTGAGTTCATCTTAGATACATTTCATGGTAGATCATATTTCTTTTTGTTACAGAGAGATATTTCATGGTAGATCATATTTCCTTTTGTTACAGATGATTTTGCCTTGAATAACAATAGCATAGACATGAACAGTAACATGGCAAACTACTCACATCAATGGAGTGGAGGATCATTAACTTCAGGGATACCTCCCGGGGGAGGGGGCGGAGGGCCTGGCAACATAAGTGGTTTTCATCCAGCTTTACACTCGTAAGTATTACACATAGTAATTTGTAACATTAAACATGACTTCATGTAGGTATTTATCTTGTAGAAAGAAACTAAGTAAAAAATTATGGTTTTTAAGGAAAATAAATAATCTAGATATTGACTGACTCATGTTTGATTGAGTACATTAATATCTGAAAGTTGACAATATGGATGATACAGATACAGCCAATGACCAGACTCATAATTCTACAGAGATGTCCTCAGCATCTTTGTGGCTTCAAACAACATTATCCTTTCAAAACTTGATGTGAAAGATTAGTAATTTGTAACATTAAGCATGACTTCATGTAGGTATTTATCTTGTAGAAAGAAACTAAGTAAAAAATTATGGTTTTTAAGGAAAATAAATAATCTAGATATTGACTGACTCATGTTTGATTGAGTACATTAATATCTGAAAGTTGACAATGTGGATGATACAGATACAGCCAATGACCAGACTCATAATTCTACAGAGATGTCCTCAGCATCTTTGTGGCTTCAAACAACATTATCCTTTCAAAACTTGATGTGAAAGATTAATATGACACACAAACAAGAAATCAGTAAACTGCATGAAAATAACAAATCTAATGGACCATTTTTAAAGTTTGTTTAATTATAGGGGTATTGTCCTATAGTAGTACAAAAATAAACATATTTTGAAAGAAGAGTTTGAAGATACCAAAGGGGTAATCAGAATCCGTATATCGAAGAAGAACGGACAACACAATGGCCAAAAGAAAAAGTACAAAAGGACAAACAAAGATCTACAAAACATACACATAAAACTAATGATCGAGTAACACAAACCCCACTAAAAACCGGGGTGAACTCAGGAAATTATATCTGTTTTACTCCTGACTGCATGTCCCTTGTAAACACCATACCAGTTGTTATTTTACCTGTATATTGTGGACAGATTTTGAGCCTTTATTTGTTTTTATGCTCCTGCGACGAAGAGTCGGGGGACATATTAATTTACCCCTGTCCGTTCGTCCGTCCGGATATAGATTCATGGTTTGTCCGGCTATCTCCTCCTACAGTTTTGGAGCTACAGGTTTAATATTTTGTAGGATGTTTATACACATAATGGGGGTGTGCATGTCCACAGGATATTGATGGTCAGGCGGGGGCATCATTTGTGTCTTACAGACACACTTCATTTTTTAAAAATCACTCCTAGCAAAACAACTTTGTCCATAATTATCAAGTATGGGGGCATACTTCTTTTCTAGTTTATTTTTCTTTTAATCCAAAAAGATTTTATGGTACCGGTATATCTGACAAAAAAATGATTTCAAACATCTATTCATGTACAGTTTTACAAACATATCAAAGTCGGTTGGAGTTATTTGAGGTAAATTAGAAAACATTTAATATATTAACTACCTTCTCTCAAAGTCAAACAAATGAGACATCAAATACACAGCTTCGTAATGATTGAATTTTCTTTACGTCAACATATGGAATTTGTATGTCTCCAGTTCATGTGTATTCTAATAAGAAAGTACATATCAATATAATTTATATCATGGAGACTGGGTTCATATGGTTTCTCTTTATTTAAGGATGTAGTGTAGACAGGTTTCACTGAATAAAAACAAATATATTATAATTGTTTAAACTAACAATACAATCAGGCAGTGTATATTTTAGTAAGGAACTTTGTGGAGGATTATGTTACATTACAGGTCATCCTGTAACAGGCAGTGTATATTTTAGTAAGGAACTTTGTGGAGGATTATGTTACATTACAGGTCATCCTGTAACAGGCAGTGTATATTTTAGTAAGGAACTTTGTGGAGGATTATGTTACATTACAGGTCATCCTGTAACAGGCAGTGTATATTTTAGTAAGGAACTTTGTGGAGGATTATGTTACATTACAGGTCATCCTGTAATATTAGGTACTCATATTCCACAGTTATGTAATAATAACAGTGTTCAGTGAATACAGTGTTCTGATTGGTAATTTTCGAGTACGAGTGCAAAAAGGATGCTCATTAAAGGAAGTTGAAACGGAAGGGTCTTCCATAGTTCGTTTTCTGTTTGCCTCACTCAGTTTAGATGTGTACTAACTTTGACTTTTTATTTCAGGAATACTGGTCACGGAGGAGGGACAATATCACCTCTAGCTGTAAATACGATGAATCATCACAATCTAGCTATGACTATAAAAAGTGAACCATTATCTCCACCTCGAGACTCTACCACTTCATCGAATCATCATATATTACGACCTCCCTCTACAGGCCAAAATCATTTATCTCCCGGTCACATCAACCACTCCCACAGTAACAATTCATCGCCTACGGGCATATCACATTCTTTAGACTTTGATGGACCCATGTTAAAACGGCCCCGTGTAGATCACGGGGCTTGGGCTACCTAGAATATGTATTATAGCTTAGTTATATAAATTAAGTAGTCATATAAATTGTTTTTGTTAAATATTGCGTAATTGTTGCCATGGTGTTGACCTTTTTAATTTGACCCCCCAAGCTTCACTGTGACATTGAGATTTTTACCTCAGCTGTGCTATTTTATGTTACCATGGGAAATTTTCACACTGTGTATGTGCCTTTTAAATGGAGAAAACTATTTTGCTGTACATATATATATTTTATCATTGTTAATCTCCTTCACACAAATGTTTGTTTGTCATAATTGTTATTGTTTAATAACAAATTGTATTATTATGGAAGCATCACAAACTTTACATCAAGATTAAAGGTAAAAATGTTACATTTAGTAGTGCTAGCAATTCAAGATCTCTTTAATTTCTTAGGCGGAATTTAAACAATGCAATATTTAAGTAAAATTTATAATTATTACCAGTTATCAGTTTATGGTTTTATTTACTGACTGGTCTAAAAAAAAGTATCTGTTTTAGAAAGAATATTTTCCAACTTATTTTTATTTAATGAGTATCAATTCAATTTTTTTTAAATATCCATAGCTGATAATAAATTTACGAATTTTTTGCTTCATATTTTTGTGAAATTCGTTGAAATTCGTTGAATTTTAATTTTCCCCTTCTAGACAAATTTGATCTGGTGAATCTTGATAATAGGCAGCATGTTTATTTGATGTGTGTGAGATCTAGGGCAGGATAATTAATTGGTCAATCTCTTGGGGGGTTTTTTCTTTGAAGATTTGTGTGATAGAATCTCTTCAATATAGATAAAACATTTTACATAAAAAGTGGTAGATTACAAATAATGAATATCTGGGTTTTTTTTAGACAAAATAGAAATAGACATTTTATTCTAAATTTTTATACCATGTTTTTTTTTCCATGGATTGATGAAATCAACAGGCTTTTTTTTTCTCTGTGTTGATATCAAAATATAAATTAGTCCCAAACTTTTATGTAGTTACGATATAGCTTAAATATTGATGAAAATGGTGAATTACCAAATATCACTCATCATCAGTATCATACAAAATATATTTTGTTTAATTATTAGTACCATTTTATCATGTGTCAGTGTAATAATGCAAATTCAGTTTTGATTTTTTTTTTAAAGAAAAAGTTAATCTTGAATGATATATCAGTGATTACATTAAAAGGTATTAATGATATCTTCACCACTAATATTAATCAAATTGAATCTGACCATAAACCTATGACTACAAGGTTAACCTATAACAACAAGGTCAAGGTTAATATATGACTACATAGTTAACCTATGACAACAAGGTCAAGGTTAACCTATGACTACAAGGTCAATTAACAAGATCAAGGTTAACCTATCACTACAAGGTTATATTTGTATCTATTTTTCTGAAGTACAAGTGCTTTGTTTCCAATCTTAATTGGTTTATTTTCTTGTTTTATTTTTGTTTATTGTTGATATTTTATTATTTATTGTCTCCTCTTTAGTGTTGTGTCATTATTTTTTGGGTTAAATTTATTTTAGTGCTTATGAATTCTTCTAATTTAATTATACCTAATAAAGTTAAAATTTTAGGTTTACATTAAATAAATTCCTATGGTATTTTTTATTTTACCGAAGATGTTCATGGTGGAAAAAAATATGAACAAATAAAAATAAATATTGATGAAAAAAGTAACAGTTCTGGAATTTATTTGAACTTTTATTGGTCTTTACTTGCTATTTGAGTGAATGTTCTGTGTTTAAATGGAATTGTGTGTATTTTTTTTAATGTTTTGATCATTGGTGATATAATGTGCCTCTTAAACAATGTTCTTTACAGTCGATAGAATGTATTGGCTTGTCAGTAAATAGTGCTACTTGGATTGACTGGAAATTTAATAACAAAAATCCATTTTAAATGTATAAAAATATTAACATTTCAATAATAACTACAGCAAATTAATGTTAAATTCATTTGGCTTTTTGTATGAAACGACATAAAGGCCTTGGATTCTTGTTAGAAAAAAGTCCCACTACTTATATGTAGTAGCGTTTATATTTTTAAAAACCCATACTGAAGTCTTGTGAAAACTACAAAATTGTCCTACAAATTTATATTACTCTTCATATGATTTATATATTTCAATGGAGACTTTATGGTATTATAATAACTGTGTAAGACTTCTCGAAAGTAAAATTTTACTTTGTAGTGAATCAGACATATTGTGGACGATATAAAAAGTGAATTTTGACTGTTGATTCACAACCGTGACTATATTACATTGTGATTCGGGCAAAAATTGTGTGGAATTTATATCATTTGAAATAAAGATAGCAGCCTGTTTTTATATACAAGACATAAAAAAGGAAAAACCTTGCTGGATTTCCATGGATTTTTATTGGGGGATAATTTGCAGGTTCCCCCCCCCCCCTCTTGGAGGTTCTTCACTTATTAAATGTCATGTTTCTGTATAGAAAACTGGAGTCAGAAATACACAGTGATTAATCATATTTCCGGTGTTATCTAAGTACCTTCCCCCTTTTTATACTTTTTCATTGTAAGTATAATTAAATATTTGATATCGTGTTATTCATTTATATTTCAGTGTACACGATCAGAGTTTTTGATAATGTTATTCATTTATATTGAGACAAGAATATCATATTTCAGTGTACACAATCAGATTTTTGTTGATAATTTGAAAATTGCATTTTACTAAACAAGCAACAACAAAAAAGAAAACGACAAGCTTTTCTATATATTTTTTATTTTGGACTTTTATAACAGTATTTATAGATTACAGGTACATTTGTATTTTTAAAGATACCTGACTTTGAACTAATTAAGATATTTATTTCATTTGTACACAAATGTATCAGTTAATGGTTCATACACAATGTTCATCACTGTCACACTGTAAATATTACAAAAAAAATAAATAAAAATAAAGCTTATATTGTTTGTTAGGTTTTTATTATTTTTTTACTTAGTATATTTGTAGGGTTTGTGTTATGATGTTTAATGCCACTTTCAGCAATATTTCAATATATCGTGGCAGTCAGTTTTATTGGTGGAGGAAACCGGAGTCCCTGGAGAAAACCACCGACCTATCGCAAATCACTGACAAACTTTATCACATAATGTTGTATCAAGTACACCTTGTCATGAACAGGGTACGAACTCACAACTTCAGTGGTGATAGGCAGATTGCACAGGTAGTTGAAAACCACCAACCTGCCGCAAGTCACTGATAAACTTTGTCACATAATGTTGTATTAAGTACACCTCGCCTGAGCAGGATTCGAACAGTACATTTGTATGATATTCAGAAAAGCCAATAGTTTTATATACATTGTAGTGCTGTCTTTCTGGTTGCTTGATCTTCATGTTGGCTTTTATACACATACAAATCTCGTTCTTACGAATTTCACCTGATTTGAGAGATCACATGCGACGTGCATTCAGAAGAATTTTCAAATAATTGCTTTGTATACTATAACTAATCCTCTTTTGTCTGTGTTTCTATGACAATTTACTGGACAATAAATTCCTGACATCGTTGGTTCTTTTTCCTAGGCTAGTAAACAATGCATATTATTGGATGATTTTTCACATATTAAGGTTTAGTGTATTAATACTACAGTCGACAATATTTCAGTCTTAGGTTGGTGTAGGTGTATGGTGATTTATGCCACTTTCGACAATATTTCAGTTATATTGTGGCAGTCAGTTTCTTGGTGGAGGAAACCAGAGTACCATGAGAAAACCATCGACCTGTCGCAGGTCACTGACAAACTTTATCACATAAAGTTGTATCGAGTACACCTCACCATTAACGGGGTTCGATTTCACAACTTTAATGGTGATAGGCACTCATTGCACAGGTAGTTGTAAATCCAACTACCATATGATCATGACCTTGATGGCCCCCTATTTCAGTTTTAAACTGTGGACAAAAACTTGGAAGTACTTGAATATTACCACATAAATTTGTATCAAATATATATTGCCTCCATGGGCAAGGGTCAATTCTACAAAACTTAGTGGTGGTAGGTACTGATTACATTGGTAAAGGTCCAACTACCATACTGGCATAGCCACAAAGATACCTCCATACAAGACAAATTAAAATAAACAAGAGCCCATAGGTTACTATGTTCACTTGAGAAATAAAGTCAATTCTGTAGATTCTTATATCCAAAATTTTGTCTGATATTAGTCCTACACTATGGGTCTTGGTATAAACAAATTTGAATCTTTATGAAGATGTCTTTATTTAAATGCCATATTTACCTACACATATATACAAAATCTTATCATGCCCTTGAAAGGGCAGTTTTCATTTAAACAAAATTGAATATACACTACATGTATATCATACAAGTTGAGCCAATTTGTGACCTTATTGTTCCAGAAAAAATAATTTCTTTTTTACAACTTGACCAGGCTGGTTTTCATTTAAGCAAAATAAAATGTTTTCATATAATTTTGTGAATTGTGACCTTGTTATTTTTAACATACACCATATAGAGTATATTGCTTTGTTGAAGGTGTATCCCTCGATGAGGAACCATGACAGTATCTTGTGGTAGGCTTTTAAAAAGTTGTTTAGAACGACTAGTTCTGTTGTGTTCTAAAGGTAATAAACTGTCATGAATAGCTGTGTAAAATAACAATTATACTTTAATTTGTGTCTTAAGTGTATTTATGGATAGTCTCTCCTGTTCATTTACATCAATCTCTTATTTTACTAGAAACATTTTGGCAAATTTGGAGACTTTCAATTAGCAAACAGTGCTTGTGGCCTGGTGACTTATAATTGGCATGCACTAGTTTTGGAGAACAAATCCAAAATAATACAACCAATCAGAGACCAGGGTGGCCATCATGGATTTGGAATTTGAAGTGCTCCAAAAATAACAACACTCCCCAAAGGGAACATTTCTAGAGGCTAGGACAGCCATCTTGAATTTAAATTCTCTACGAAAAATAACAACACTTCAGAACACCAGGGGAACATTTCTGGCAAGTCTGGTAACTTCATATGTGGTAATTGTGGAAAGTCATAAATATCTCGACCATTCAGAGGCCAGGTGGCCATTTTGATTTTGAAGTCTCGCCGAAAAGTAACAACAACTCTTCAGAACCCCCAGAGAAATTCACAAGCAGTAAAAATGAGTCAGCCAATCAGAGATCAGGGTGCCCACCTTGGACTTCAAATTGCTCCACAAATTAACAACACTTCTTTAAAGCTGCTTGAGAAACATTTCTGGCATGTCTGGTGACTTCAGATGAAGTAGTTTTGGAAACTAGAGGCTCAGTGGGCTGAGCATATTTCGCTCACCTGTCATTCTGTTTTGATAAGATAAGATAAGATAAGTTTTATTTATAGTCGGCATGTTAAAATAACAATACCACGCAAGCTCTAGTGAACTTTTGACCGAAACTTTTGATGAAACTTTATACTGAACCTTCCATAGGTGCTTACTACCAAATTTCAATAAATTTGACCAAATGGTTTTAGGGAAGATTTGTTTAATTGGCCAATAACAAATAAGAATTGCCTATGGCAGCCATGGAAATATTGTACATGCTAAGTGGTTTCGGGGGAGAAGATTTTATAGAAATCGACCAACCAGAGACCAGAATTTCCTGTCGCGACCATATTTGTCAACGGATGGGGACAAAATGAACAATTTGAATAGAGGACCTTCCATAAATGCTTCCTACCAAGTTTCGGTTCATTAGGCTAAGCAGTTTAGAAGAGAAGATTAAAATGCAAAAAGCTAACGGATGACGGACGCCAAAAGCTCACGTTGCCTTTGGCAAGGCCATCTTTATTTTGAATTCCTATGAAATGTAGTATCAATTATTTAGAACCTCTAAACATGCTAGATGAACATTTCTGACAAGTCTGGTGCCTTCACATGCAGTAGTTAAGGAACAAAAGTTGAAAATGTCTCGGCTAATTAGAAGCCGGGGTCCCTATCATGGATTATGAAACATGCCAAAAGTAACAACACCTCTTCATAACCCTAGAATAACATTTCTGGAAAATCTTCTGACTGCATATGAAGTAGCCCAGCACAGCCATCTTGGATTTCGAATCGTTATGAAAGGTAACAACACTTCTTTATGTTCCCTAGAAGAACATTTCTGGCAAGTCGGGTGACTTCACACACAGTAGTTCTGGAGAGGTGGAAAATGTCTTGACCAAGAAGAGACCATAATAGTCGCCTTGGATTTGAATTGCTCCAAAAGTTTATTTGTCACCTAATTTTGATGAGTTTGTACTTGGAAGAGTTGATTGAGCACTTGATTTTGATGAATTTTAATAAATTCCTCAGAAAATCACTTTTAAAAATGTATAGCATTATTATGTAACTATTACTGTTTTTGACATAAGACAGACAAAAAGGGGGTGAATTTCAAAATTCGATTGAAAAAAAAATTTCATCCAATTTTAATGCAGTATTTTGTAAAATGATCAGCCATACACAATTTTGCTATTTAATTTTCGAAAAGGCTCTAAAATGATAAATTCAGAAATTTCACATACCTGTATTTGGAAGGTAAATAAAATTTGTATTTTTCATCCAATTTTGATGCAGACTTTTGCTTGGAATTGATTGTGCTGAGAGGGTGGTACATTGATTGTGCTGAGAGGGTGGTACATCGATGGATTTCCTTTATCTCTTACAGTTTCCAAGATAAATCGACCAAAAAGTGCCAACAAGTGCCAAATTCTGAAATTTGAACTGTTTACATATTCGTCCAATTGCAATGCATTTGTTGTGTGCAAAATAATCACCTTTATGGGCCATCTTTCAGTCAATACAGATAAAGAACTATTTTTTTGTAAAAAAGGTTAAATGGTGTCTAAAACTGAATGTGGACTAAAAGGGACCAATGCTTAAAATAGTAAAACAAGACGATTCCCAAGAATACAGTGGGTCCAGTGATTCAGTATCAAGTAAAATAATGTGTTCATATCTTCTTTTAACATACATTTGTTCAACTTTCCATTGTTATATCATGCTGTGCTCAGTGTAGCGCTTTATCAGATATCAAGAATTGAATGTAGGAAGTGTAAATACCTGTTTTCGCTTTTAACTTTCAATTAAATAAATGACACATTATAAGAGATATTATTCTGGTGTCCATGGGATTTCACAACGATTTTGGACACACGTGGACCGATTAACTCTTGATATTTGAGGATGACCATAACAATTAAATAAGTAGATTATTTGAAAATAAAAATAAAATGTCACAAAACAATTTGTGATGTTGACATACATGAACAAGATTAAAATCAGATATTTGTTGTATCTTCATTTTATTTATTTTTTGTCTTTGACGACACACTATCAGCAGTGTTACTATTAATGTATATTGCCAAACCCGTTTAATTTCCCTCTGTGTCCTGGTGACGATACACTATCAACAGTGTTACTATTAATGTATATTGCCAAACCCGTTTAATTTCCCTGTGTCCTGGTGACGATACACTATCAGCAGTGTTACTATTAATGTATATTGCCAAACCCGTTTAATTTCCCTATGTGTCCTGGTGACGATACACTATCAGCACTGTTACTATTAATGTATATTGCCAAACCCGTTTAATTTCCCTCTGTGTCCTGGTGACGATACACTATCAGCAGTGTTACTATTAATGTATATTGCCAAACCCGTTTAATTTCCCTCTGTGTCCTGGTGACGATACACTATCAGCACTGTTACTATTAATGTATATTGCCAAACCCGTTTAATTTCCCTCTGTGTCCTGGTGACGATACACTATCAGCAGTGTTACTATTAATGTATATTGCCAAACCCGTTTAATTTCCCTCTGTGTCCTGGTGACGATACACTATCAGCAGTGTTACTATTAATGTATATTGCCAAACCCGTTTAAGTTCCCTCTGTGTCCTGGTGACGATACACTATCAGCAGTGTTACTATTAATGTATATTGCCAAACCCGTTTAAGTTCCCTCTGTGTCCTGGTGACGATACACTATCAGCAGTGTTACTATTAATGTATATTGCCAAACCCGTTTAATTTCCCTCGGTGTCCTGGTGACGATACACTATCAGCAGTGTTACTATTAATGTATATTGCCAAACCCGTTTAAGTTCCCTCTGTGTCCTGGTGACGATACACTATCAGCAGTGTTACTATTGATGTATATTGCCAAACCCGTTTAATTTCCCTATGTGTCCTGGTGACGATACACTATCAGCACTGTTACTATTAATGTATATTGCCAAACCCGTTTAATTTCCCTCTGTGTCCTGGTGACGATACACTATCAGCACTGTTACTATTAATGTATATTGCCAAACCCGTTTAAGTTCCCTCTGTGTCCTGGTGACGATACACTATCAGCAGTGTTACTATTGATGTATATTGCCAAACCCATTTAATTTCCCTCTGTGTCCTTGTGACGATACACTATCAGCAGTGTTACTATTAATGTATATTGCAAAACCCGTTTAAGTTCCCTCTGTGTCCTGGTGACGATACACTATCAGCAGTGTTACTATTAATGTATATTGCCAAACCCGTTTAATTTCCCTCTGTGTCCTGGTGACGATACACTATCAGCAGTGTTACTATTAATGTATATTGCCAAACCCGTTTAATTTCCCTCTGTGTCCTGGTGACGACACACTATCAGCAGTGTTACTATTAATGTATATTGCCAAACCCGTTTAAGTTCCCTCTGTGTCCTGGTGACGATACACTATCAGCAGTGTTACTATTGATGTATATTGCCAAACCCGTTTAATTTCCCTATGTGTCCTGGTGACGATACACTATCAGCACTGTTACTATTAATGTATATTGCCAAACCCGTTTAATTTCCCTCTGTGTCCTGGTGACGATACACTATCAGCAGTGTTACTATTAATGTATATTGCCAAACCCGTTTAATTTCCCTCTGTGTCCTGGTGACGATACACTATCAGCAGTGTTACTATTAATGTATATTGCCAAACCCGTTTAAGTTCCCTCTGTGTCCTGGTGACGATACACTATCAGCAGTGTTACTATTAATGTATATTGCCAAACCCGTTTAAGTTCCCTCTGTGTCCTGGTGACGATACACTATCAGCAGTGTTACTATTAATGTATATTGCCAAACCCGTTTAATTTCCCTCGGTGTCCTGGTGACGATACACTATCAGCAGTGTTACTATTAATGTATATTGCCAAACCCGTTTAAGTTCCCTCTGTGTCCTGGTGACGATACACTATCAGCAGTGTTACTATTGATGTATATTGCCAAACCCATTTAATTTCCCTCTGTGTCCTTGTGACGATACACTATCAGCAGTGTTACTATTAATGTATATTGCAAAACCCGTTTAATTTCCCTCTGTGTCCTGGTGACGATACACTATCAGCAGTGTTACTATTAATGTATATTGCCAAACCCGTTTAATTTTCCTCTGTGTCCTGGTGACGATACACGATCAGCAGTGTTACTATTAATGTATATTGCCAAACCCGTTTAATTTCCCTCTGTGTCCTTGTGACGATACACTATCAGCAGTGTTACTATTAATGTATATTGCCAAACCCGTTTAATTTCCCTCTGTGTCCTGGTGACGATACACTATCAGCAGTGTTACTATTAATGTATATTGCCAAACCCGTTTAATTTCCCTCTGTGTCCTGGTGACGATACACTATCAGCAGTGTTACTATTAATGTATATTGCCAAACCCTTATAATTTCCCTCTGTGTCCTGGTGACATACACTATCAGCAGTGTTACTATTAATGTATATTGCCAAATCCGTTTAATTTCCCTCTGTGTCCTGGTGACGATACACTATCAGCAGTGTTACTATTAATGTATATTGCCAAACACGTTTAATTTCCCTCTGTGTCCTGGTGACGATACACTATCAGCAGTGTTACTATTAATGTATATTGCCAAACCCGTTTAATTTCCATCTGTGTCCTGGTGACGACACACTATCAGCAGTGTTACTATTAATATATATTGCCAAACCCGTTTAATTTCCCTCTGTGTCCTGGTGACGATACACTATCAGCAGTGTTAATATTAATGTATATTGCCAAACCTGTTTAATTTCCCTCGGTGTCCTGGTGACGATACACTATCAGCAGTGTTACTATTAATGTATATTGCCAAACCCGTTTAATTTCCCTCTGTGTCCTGGTGACGATACACGATCAGCAGTGTTACTATTAATGTATATTGCCAAACCCGTTTAATTTCCCTCTGTGTCCTGGTGACGATACACTATCAACATTGTTACTATTAATGTATATTGCCAAACCCGTTTAATTTCCCTCTGTGTCCTGGTGACATACACTATCAGCAGTGTTACTATTAATGTATATTGCCAAACCCGTTTAATTTCCCTCTGTGTCCTGGTGACGATACACTATCAGCAGTGTTACTATTAATGTATATTGCCAAACTCGTTTAATTTCCCTGTGTCCTGGTGACGATACACTATCAGCAGTGTTACTATTAATGTATATTGCCAAACCCGTTTAATTTCCCTCTGTGTCCTGGTGACGACACACTATCAGCAGTGTTACTATTAATATATATTGCCAAACCCGTTTAATTTCCATGTGTCCTGGTGACGATACACTATCAGCAGTGTTACTATTAATGTATATTGCCAAACCCGTTTAATTTGCCTCTGTGTCCTGGTGACGATACACTATCAGCAGTGTTACTATTAATGTATATTGCCAAACCCGTTTAATTTCCCTCTGTGTCCTGGTGACGATACACGATCAGCAGTGTTACTATTAATGTATATTGCCAAACCCGTTTAATTTCCCTCTGTGTCCTGGTGACGATACACTATCAACATTGTTACTATTAATGTATATTGCCAAACCCGTTTAATTTCCCTCTGTGTCCTGGTGACATACACTATCAGCAGTGTTACTATTAATGTATATTGCCAAACCCGTTTAATTTCCCTCTGTGTCCTGGTGACGATACACTATCAGCAGTGTTACTATTAACGTATATTGCCAAACCCGTTTAATTTCCCTCTGTGTCCTGGTGACGATACACTATCAGCAGTGTTACTATTAATGTATATTGCCAAACCCGTTTAATTTCCCTCTGTGTCCTGGTGACGATACACTATCAGCAGTGTTACTATTAATGTATATTGCCAAACCCGTTTAATTTCCCTCTGTGTCCTGGTGACTTACACTATCAGCAGTGTTACTATTAATGTATATTGCCAAACCCGTTTAATTTCCCTCTGTGTCCTGGTGACGATACACTATCAGCAGTGTTACTATTAATGTATATTGCCAAACCCGTTTAATTTCCCTCTGTGTCCTGGTGACGATACACTATCAGCAGTGTTACTATTAATGTATATAGCCAAACCCGTTTAATTTCCCTCTGTGTCCTGGTGACGATACACTATCAGCAGTGTTACTATTAATATATATTGCCAAACCCGTTTAATTTCCCTCTGTGTCCTGGTGACGATACACTATCAGCAGTGTTACTATTAATGTATATTGCCAAACCCGTTTAATTTCCCTCTGTTGTCCTGGTGACGATACACTACCAGGAGTGTTACTATTAATGTATATTGCCAAACCCGTTTAATTTCCATCTGTGTCCTGGTGATGATACACTATCAGCAGTGTTACTATTAATGTATATTGTCAAACCCGTTTAATTTCCCTCTGTGTCCTGGTGACGATACACTATCAGCAGTGTTACTATTAATGTATATTGCCAAACCTGTTTAATTTCCCTCTGTGTCCTGGTGACGATACACTATCAACAGTGTTACTATTAATGTATATTGTCAAACCCGTTTAATTTCCCTCTGTGTCCTGGTGACATTCACTATCAGCAGTGTTACTATTAATGTATATTGCCAAACCCGTTTAATTTCCCTCTGTGTCCTGGTGACGATACACTATCAACAGTGTTACTATTAATGTATATTGCCAAACCCGTTTAATTTCCCTGTGTCCTGGTGACGATACACTATCAGCAGTGTTACTATTAATGTATATTGCCAAACCCGTTTAATTTCCCTCTGTGTCCTGGTGACGATACACTATCAGCAGTGTTACTATTAATATATATTGCCAAACCCGTTTAATTTCCCTCTGTGTCCTGGTGACGATACACTATCAGCAGTGTTACTATTAATGTATATAGCCAAACCCGTTTAATTTCCCTCTGTGTCCTGGTGACGATACACTATCAGCAGTGTTACTATTAATATATATTGCCAAACCCGTTTAATTTCCCTCTGTGTCCTGGTGACGATACACTATCAGCAGTGTTACTATTAATGTATATTGCCAAGCCCTTATAATTTCCCTCTGTGTCCTGGTGATGATACACTATCAGCAGTGTTACTATTAATGTATATTGCCAAACCCGTTTAATTTCCATCTGTGTCCTGGTGACGATACACTATCAGCAGTGTTACTATTAATGTATATTGCCAAACCCGTTTAATTTCCCTCTGTGTCCTGGTGACGATACACTATCAACAGTGTTACTATTAATGTATATTGTCAAACCCGTTTAATTTCCCTCTGTGTCCTGGTGACATTCACTATCAGCAGTGTTACTATTAATGTATATTGCCAAACCCGTTTAATTTCCCTCTGTGTCCTGGTGACGATACACTATCAACAGTGTTACTATTAATGTATATTGCCAAACCCGTTTAATTTCCCTGTGTCCTGGTGACGATACACTATCAGCAGTGTTACTATTAATGTATATTGCCAAACCCGTTTAATTTCCCTCTGTGTCCTGGTGACGATACACTATCAACAGTGTTACTATTAATGTATATTGCCAAACCCGTTTAATTTCCCTCTGTGTCCTGGTGACGATACACTATCAGCAGTGTTACTATTAATGTATATTGCCAAACCCGTTTAATTTCCCTCTGTGTCCTGGTGACGATACACTATCAGCAGTGTTACTATTAATGTATATTGCCAAACCCGTTTAATTTCCCTCTGTGTCCTGGTGACGATACACTATCAACAGTGTTACTATTAATGTATATTGCCAAACCCGTTTAATTTCCCTCTGTGTCCTGGTGACGATACACTATCAACAGTGTTACTATTAATGTATATTGCCAAACCCGTTTAATTTCCCTCTGTGTCCTGGTGACGATACACTATCAGCAGTGTTACTATTAATGTATATTGCCAAACCCGTTTAATTTCCCTCTGTGTCCTGGTGACGATACACTATCAGCAGTGTTACTATTAACGTATATTGCCAAACCCGTTTAATTTCCCTCTGTGTCCTGGTGACGATACACTATCAGCAGTGTTACTATTAATGTATATTGCCAAACCCGTTTAATTTCCCTCTGTGTCCTGGTGACGATACACTATCAGCACTGTTACTATTAATGTATATTGCCAAACCCGTTTAATTTCCCTCTGTGTCCTGGTGACGATACACTATCAGCAGTGTTACTATTAATGTATATTGCCAAACCCGTTTAATTTCCCTCTGTGTCCTGGTGACGATACACTATCAACAGTGTTACTATTAATGTATATTGCCAAACCCGTTTAATTTCCCTCTGTGTCCTGGTGACGATACACTATCAGCAGTGTTACTATTAATGTATATTGCCAAACCCGTTTAATTTCCCTCTGTGTCCTGGTGACGATACACTATCAACAGTGTTACTATTAATGTAAAATGCCAAACCCGTTTAATTTCCCTCTGTGTCCTGGTGACATACACTATCAGCAGTGTTACTATTAATGTATATTGCCAAACCCGTTTAATTTCCCTCTGTGTCCTGGTGACGATACACTATCAGCAGTGTTACTATTAATGTATATTGCCAAACCCGTTTAATTTCCCTCTGTGTCCTGGTGACGATACACTATCAGCAGTGTTACTATTAATGTATATTGCCAAACCCGTTTAATTTCCCTCTGTGTCCTGGTGACGATACACTATCAGCAGTGTTACTATTAATGTATATTGCCAAACCCATTTAATTTCCCTCTGTGTCCTGGTGACGATACACTATCAGCAGTGTTACTATTAATGTATATTGCCAAACCCGTTTAATTTCCCTCTGTGTCCTGGTGACATACACTATCAGCAGTGTTACTATTAATGTATATTGCCAAACCCGTTTAATTTCCCTCTGTGTCCTGGTGACGATACACTATCAGCAGTGTTACTATTAATGTATATTGCCAAACCCGTTTAATTTCCCTCTGTGTCCTGGTGACATACACTATCAGCAGTGTTACTATTAATGTATATTGCCAAACCCGTTTAATTTCCCTCTGTGTCCTGGTGACATACACTATCAGCAGTGTTACTATTAATGTATATTGCCAAACCCATTTAATATCCCTCTGTGTCCTGGTGACGATACACTATCAGCAGTGTTACTATTAATGTATATTGCCAAACCCGTTTAATTTCCCTCTGTGTCCTGGTGACGATACACTATCAGCAGTGTTATTATTAATGTTATATTGCTAAAACTGAATGTGGACTAAAAGGGACCAATGCTTAAAATAGTAAAACAAGACGATTCCCAAGAATACAGTGGGTCCAGTGATTCAGTATCAAGTAAAATAATGTGTTCATATCTTCTTTTAACATACATTTGTTCAACTTTCCATTGTTATATCATGCTGTGCTCAGTGTAGCGCTTTATCAGATATCAAGAATTGAATGTAGGAAGTGTAAATACCTGTTTTCGCTTTTAACTTTCAATTAAATAAATGACACATTATAAAAGATATTATTCTGGTGTCCATGGGATTTCACAACGATTTTGGACACACGTGGACCGATTAATTCTTGATATTTGAGGATGACCATAACAATTAAATAAGTAGATTATTTGAAAATAAAAATAAAATGTCACAAAACAATTTGTGATGTTGACATACATGTATAAGATTAAAATCAGATATTTGTTGTATCTTCATTTTATTTATTGCGTGTCCTGGTGACGATACACTATCAGCAGTGATGTAACATTGTGTGATCATGTTTGTCAGTTACTTGTTGAAGGTCAGTAGTTCTTCCAGTTAATCTGTGATCATGTTTGTCAGTTACTTGTTGAAGGTCAGTAGTTCTTCCAGTTAATCTGTGATCATGTGTGTCAGTGACTTGTTGAAGGTCAGTAGTTCTTCCAGTTAATCTGTGATCATGTTTGTCAGTTACTTGTTGAAGGTCAGTAGTTCTTCCAGTTAATCTGTGATCATGTTTGTCAGTTACTTGTTGAAGGTCAGTAGTTCTTCCAGTTAATCTGATCCTCCAATAAAACTTACTGCCATAATAAACTTAAATGTTGTTGAATTAATATTTGTTTGTTTTATTATAAACTTTGTCTACTATACATTATAGTCAACGTTGAAAGATGAAGCCCAATCTTGTACAAACTGACTACTAGTACATGTACTTGTATATGATAGGAGAAATGTAACATTTGTCAATTTATTAAGAGGGTTTCATATATGAAAAGAATTTTTTTTTTGCAAACAGTCAACTATTGACTGTCTAGTTGTGAATCTTAAAACTTACATGGTATATTTCATTGTTGATTGAAAGATAGATTTGTATTGCATATTTTGGTTTCTGTGTTTGGCTTTATGAAACAGTGAACGATCCAGCAATAATACAGAAGTATGCACTTTTAATCATTTCACACAAATACTTAGTATAAAGATTTGTGGGATTATTGACCATCACTTTAACTTTCTTTAGTTTCTTCTAAAACAAAATCTCAAAATCGTCCTGGCAACCTGCTTATAGTGTTTCAAGACAACAAGACCAGGGTTGCTAACAACACTGACCACATTTTAATTGTTGCATTTTAGGAAAAGACTAAATATGTATGTGTACAATCTGTACCTATATATAACATAATGCCGGTGAACAGTATGGTTAATCACTGGGGTTACACATTACATACATGTAAATTTGTGGGAAATGACTATGGCTTACACACTGAAATCTGTTAAATCCTTTTCAAAATAATAGAGGTGTACATCGCTATGAGAAGAAAGTTTAAACAGTGAAAGTAAAAACTTCCATCAATATTAATGAACAATCACCTCTCAACTCAAATCATTGAACACAAAAAAAAACATGACATATGATGTTGGAAATTCATGTCCAGAACTGGGACAGACACAAAATGTGGCTGTGTTAAACCTGGTTAATGGGATCCCAACCACCCCTCTCTTGATAATAGGATCTGCAATGGTAATACAGATATAAACAAACAATTAAAAAACTGTAAACATGACACATCAATTATTTTTTAAACAAACAGGTCAAATCTGTCCAAAATAGGTGGACAGTCTTAATGTGCATGCAATCATTATGAAAAAGTTGAATATTGTGGAAAAAATCGGCTACAACTGCAGATTACACAAACTGGTTACTCTCTACAGCAAGGGATCATAAAAATTAGTAAGTTCCACACATGGATTTTTTTTTAAATTGACAGTAATGCCTGGCTTAGCATGATACGACCACAGCAAGTCGACACATAGCTTGGGCTTCTTCCTTCACCAGTTTAACTCTAAAACCATAACTGATAGCAGGAATCTACAATACAGGTATACTACCAGAAGTCTTTGTCACAATCAATTTAAGAAAAAAAAACCATTATAATTAGATGAAAAATATAAATTGTGTATTTCTCCAAATTTCAGACTTTGTGCCTCTTTAGGCACATTTGAAAATTACAATAGGTTATTATCTTTATCGACTAAAATATCTCACACATTAGCAACAGCAACAAAAAAAACCCCCAAAAAACTGCATTAAAATTGGATGAAAAATAAAAAAGTTCAAATTTTGAAATTCTATGCATTTTTCTGAAAGGGATTTTCCAAATGAATTCATTAAAAAAACTCATAAAAAACAGATAAACACTGATTCTAACATGACGTCCTTCTTTCGCTTTGTGAACAAACTAGCCATTTATCGATTGGGTAGGTGTAATCTCATTAGCACATGCGCCAATGCATGTGACCAACTTTTCCATCGTAAATGTACATGTTGATGAATTATCGTCTGCTCGAATTTGGCAGCTTAAATTGTGTGCAACATTGTCCGCAAACATAAATATAAATTACTGTCTTCCAATCAAAGTATACTACCGTATTTGTACTCTTAGACATATCAGAATCGAAATAATTCATGGAAGCCAGAATGTGTTTTGAGTTTTAACATGGAATGACACAGACCCATAACATAATATGACCCACAAATTTTTGCAATAAATTTGTTCAAATCTGTCCGAAATAGTTTGAATAATGTTGATAAAAACTGTTGTAGGTACAGATTACACAAAATATGTACCCTCAAAGTTTTTCAGACAGACAGAGAAATCAGTTCCTAGATGTGCAGTCACCCCTGGCGAAGCAGGTAATTATTTATGAACATTTTCATTATTCTCAATTAAAATAATTATCTTGTTATATGATAAGAACTAGGACATCTCCAAGACTGGTAAATTGAACATACCATATACCTAGCTATACATGACTATTTCCCAGAGAACCCAGAACCTTGTATAGCCATATTGAACTTTACTATATACCTAGCTATACATGACTATTTCCCAGAACCTTGTATAGCCATATTGAACTTTACTATATACCTAGCTATACATGACTATTTCCTAGAGAACCCAGAACCTTGTATAGCCATATTGAACTTTACTATATACCTAGCTATACATGACTATTTCCCAGAGAACCCAGAACCTTGTATAGCCATATTGAACTTTACTATATACCTAGCTATACATGACTATTTCCCAGAGAACCCAGAACCTTGTATAGCCATATTGAACTTTACTATATACGACTATTTCCCAGAGAACCCAGAACCTTGTATAGCCATATTGAACTTTACTATATACCTAGCTATACATGACTATTTCCCAGAGAACCCAGAACCTTGTATAGCCATATTGAACTTTACTATATACCTAGCTATACATGACTATTTCCCAGAGAACCCAGAACCTTGTATAGCCATATTGAACTTTACTATATACCTAGCTATACATGACTATTTCCCAGAGAACCCAGAACCTTGTATAGCCATATTGAACTTTACTATATACCTAGCTATACATGACTATTTCCCAGAGAACCCAGAACCTTGTATAGCCATATTGAACTTTACTATATACCTAGCTATACATGACTATTTCCCAGAGAACCCAGAACCTTGTATAGCCATATTGAACTTTACCTTCATACATGTAATGCAAAGTGAGCAATTTTCCAACTATATCATTGTGAGAACAAGTTACGTCTGATGGAGATGATGATGTCAGCTATATCATTGTGAGAACAAGCTACGTCTGATGGAGATGATGATGTCAGCTATATCATTGTGAGAACAAGTTACGTCTGATGGAGATGATGATGTCAGCTATATCATTGCGAGAACAAGAAGTTTCGTCTGATGGAGATGATGATGACATCTGCTTTGTACTAGACGAACAAGTAAACATGTCGCTCCACTCGGACACATTATTCAGACTCAAGCTAGCCGCTGTTTTCTCTTGCTCCTTAATGATGCATGTTTAGCAGGGAAACAGTCAATACAAATTTGATATGCCTTGGTTTGACCTGGCTGGGCTCCAACAGGCAAGCATGCTAACCATTACACCACCAATGAAAAGGTAGCCATTTTAAATTACTGATTGGCAGATTAAAATTGATTAATTGGCTTTAGAGAAGATTATGTGAAAATTTTGTCAAGATGAAGTAACAAGAAGAGCAGAAGACCACATTGCAATACTATTACAAGTAAATACTGTGTGTGTAGAGTACAATTTATAGAGAGAAAACAAACACTAGCTTTTATCTTCAATTTATATGAATAAAATGTGAATGTACATTGTGAAATCTGATAAAAAAAAAAATTCTATCCAATTATTGGAACCATTTTCATGACGATGACAAACATGTTATAAAACAAGATAATATACTATCCTAAGGATTTCAATGAATTCTAAAAATGTAGAGGAAACAATGAAACATTTACATTCATGTCTGATAATTAACATTTCATTCACTAAAACAAAATATAATTAGATCCAGAAAGTCTTAATAAACATGCTGAAGAAATTTTACAGTACAAATTGTTTTGAAACAATTTTATACTATGCAAGCACAGGGGTTTGTTTAAAAACTTCTTGATATAGAATACACTACAATAAATATCTAAATATTTTGGCATTAATTCATGAATCATTTTCTTTATACCTAAAAACGATATATTTCATTTATTTTATGTTTTTGGTGTTAGTCAGTAATTGTCGTCCATTTCTAAAGAGAGCACACTATTCAATCTTTTTACAATTCATTGTCCATTCAAAATAGTAGATTACCTCCCTTCATATGAAATTGTCAGGTTTCTGTTGCACAAGTGATATTAATATCACTTGATCACAACAGGACAACTTAATTAAAAGACAAAGGACAACAGCCTTCAAAGACTATTCTGATGATTTTTATTACATTTTCTATTATTTCTGCATTTTATGTTCAATAATAATTGGTGACATTTTATGTTCGTCACTGAAAAAGCAACAATTATTGGCTAAAAGGTTGCCAAGCGCTTTTTAAAAGTTTATAATAATTCTATATAAACCATTGTTAAAATATGTGTGCATAAATTTTCAAATTGTAAATATGAACTTCCATGTTAACCCTTCGCAAGTTGAAAACAATTAATTTTTTCTATAAATATCACACAGAAGGGAAGTAACCTTACATATCAACAGATTATATCACATCATAAACAGAAGGAATATTGATAAGTACACACAATCTGAATCTCTATACAGTGAAACCTGTCTAAACTGAACTTCCTGGGGACGATATTTTGTGTTCAGAATAGACAGTTTTTTGGTTAATACAGGTTAAATTAACAAAGAATTGCTACATTAAGACTTTATTTAATGTTTGGTTTAGACAGGTTAAATTAACAAAGAATTGCTACATTAAGACTTTATTTAATGTTTGGTTTAGACAGGTTAAATTAACAAAGAATTGCTACATTAAGACTTTATTTAATGTTTGGTTTAGACAGGATTCTAGTTTATCCAGGGTTTGGTTCAGACAAGTTTCACTGTATGTATAAATAAATAAACTGATGATAAACAGGATTTTAGTACATGATATCTTCTCATTTGTTATCCTATATATAGACATGCAATCATCAAATAAGAATTATATAAGTAGACTTTTTGTTTTAGGAAAACAAAATAGTTGTGATCTAATAAATGTACAAAATTGTATGCAAAGTGGAAACTGCCAAGGGAAGTTACTCTGTATTAAATATTCAAGATCTCTAAGTTATTAGCTTTGGCACATTTATATGATGAATGATACAGTATTGAACACTATATAAACAAAAATAATCAATAACAACAACATGATGTAGAAAGGCATAACATCTTAAACCACCGGAATAAACAAACAATTCATATCATCCTTAACATCATTATCTCACTTTTATGCTTGTTTAAAAAAATTGTTTTTTGAGGATTCTTCAGAAAAGTTCAAAATCTATTATTTTGCCTCTTCTATTATCTTGATATAATGGTATTTACATTACAATGTTTGTGTTGACATGGTGATTTGATCTATTGAATTAAATTAGGATTAGGTTTATTATTGTCTAGCCTTAATTTTAATATTCAATCAAATTGCAGGATATATTCAGAAACCACCTTTTATAAAAAAAAATATGTCAGATTTAGTACATCTGATAAAATGCCAAATCTCCATGGCAACATGTTGAATATGTAAACCTAATGTCAATAACACAACGAGTCTTCATTGTGAGGAGTGGTGATATTAAACATAACTGACAAATGGTATTTCAAACTATATTGACCATCACCTCTTGTTATATATCTTATCAGCTTAAGATGTAAGGCATTACATGTCCACACCAGAAACCATTAAATTTATTTACATTTAAAAGAAAACTGCCTACAACCTATTGAAACATACACTAAAGGGCTGACATGAGCTTTTATTGCTCACCTAGTTATTCATGAACAGTTTGTGTTCAATCAAGTCTCATACTTTTATATTTTATTTACTTTCACTCTCTTAAACATCTTGTCCATTTTCATTTTCTGATTAAACAAAACCCAAATTTGTAGAAGATCATCTAATAAACACTCTGTATTAGCCCCATAGCTTCTGAGAACCAGAGGCTCTCAAGAGCCTGTATCGTTCACCTGGTTATAAAAAGAACCAATTGGTCCTATGTAAAAACTATGTCCTGCAGTGGTAGTCATCTTGGAATTCCGATCAACATAAAAAACACGAAGTTTGTAAATGACCTTCCAATGATTGATGCACAGTTTAGGTTCAATCAGTGCAATAGCTTCAGAGAAGAAAATATTTCTGTATTTTTCCATATGGTCCTGTGTTAATACTATGACCTGTGGTGGCAGCCATCTTGGATTTTGGATCGGCATAAAAAACCCAAACTTTTTAGAGGACCTTCAAATGATTATTCCTGGGCAGTTTGGTTTCAATTGTCCAAGTGGTTTGAGAGAAGAAGCGTCTTGAAACATTTTTCCCATAGGGTCCAATGTTAAACTAAGTCCTGCCGTAGCCACTATTTTGAATTTCATATCGGAACAAAAAACCTAAAGTTTGTAGAGGACCATCCAATGAACATTCATGTACAGTTTAGCTTTAATCATATTGGTAGTTTCTGAAAAGAAGGCATTTGAACATTTTCCCATAGGGTCCAATGTTAATCTATTTCCTGTGGTGGTGGCCATCTTGGATTTTCGATCGGCATAAAAAACCCAAAGTTTGTAGAGGACCTTCCAATGATCATTCCTGGGCAGTTTGGTTTCAATTGTCCAAGTGGTTTCAGACAAGAAACATTTTGAAACATTTTTCCCATAAGGTTCAATGTTAAACTAAGTCCTGCCGTAGCCGCCATTTTGAATTTCATATCGAAACAAAAAACCTATTGTTTGTAGAGGACCATCCAATGAACATTCATGTACAGTTTGGCTTTAATCATATTGGTAGTTTCTGAGAAGAAGGCATTTGAACATTTTCCCATAGGGTCCAATGTTAATCTATTTCCTGCAGTTGCAGCCATCTTGGATTTCCAATCGGCATAAAAAACCTATATTTTGTAGAGGACCTTCCAATGATCATTCCTGGGCAGTTTGGTTTAAATTGTCCAAGTGGTTTCAGAGAGGAAGCATTTTGAGACACTGTTCCCATAGGTTCCAATGTTAAACTAAGTCCTGCTGTAGCCGCCATCTTCCATTTTATATCGGAACAAATAACCTAAACTTTGTAGAGGACCATCCAGTGAACATTCCCGTCTAGTTAGATTCAGTCTGATTTGTAGATTCTGAGAAGAAGGCATTTGAACATTTCCTCATAGGGTCCAATGTTAATCTATGTCCTGTGGTGGTGGCCATCTTGGAATTCCGATCGGCATAAAAAACCCAAACTTTGTAGAGAACCTTCCAATGATCATTCCTGGGCAGTTTGGTTTCAATTGTCCAAGTGGTTTCAGAGAAGAAGCGTTTTGAAACATTTTTCCCATAGGGTCCAATGTTAAACTAAGTCCTGCCATAGCTGCCATTTGAATTTCATATCGGAACAAAAAACCTAAAGTTTGTAGAGGACCATCCAATGAACATTCATGCATAGTTTGGCTTTAATCATATTTGTAGTTTCTGAGAAGGAGGCATTTGAACATTTTCCCATAGGGTCCAATGTTAATCTATGCCCTGCGGTGACGGCCATCTTGGATTTCGGATCGGCATAAAAAAACAGAAACTTTGTAGAGGACCTTTCAATGATCATTCCTGGGCAGTTTGGTTTCAATTGTCCAGGTGGTTTCAGAGAAGAAGCATTTTGAAACATTTTCCCCATAGGATCCAATGTTAAACTAAGTCCTGCCATAGCTGCTATTTTGAATTTCATATCGGAACAAAAAACCTAAAGTTTGTAGAGGACCATCCAATGAAAATTCATGTATAGTTTGGCTTTAATCATATTTGTAGTTTCTGAGAAGGAGGCATTTGAACATTTTCCCATAGAGTCCAATGTTAATCTATGCCCTGCGGTGACGGCCATCTTGGATTTCGGATCGGCATAAAAAAACAGAAACTTTGTAGAGGACCTTTCAATGATCATTCCTGGGCAGTTTGGTTTCAATTGTCCAAGTGGTTTCAGAGAAGAAGCATTTTGAAACATTTTTCCCATAGGGTCCAATGTTAAACTAAGTCCTGCCATAGCTGCTATTTTGAATTTCATATCGGAACAAAAAACCTAAAGTTTGTAGAGGACCATCCAATGAACATTCATGTATAGTTTGGCTTTAATCATATTTGTAATTTCTGAGGAGGCATTTGAACATTTTCCCATAGGGTCCAATGTTAATCTATGTCCTGTGGTGGTGGCCATCTTGGATTTCCGATCGGCATAAAAAACAGTAACTTGGTAAAGGACATTCCAATGATCATTCATTTACAGTTTGGGTTCTGTCAGTTCATTAGTTTCAGAGAAGAAGATCTTTGAAATTTCAGCCAATCAGAGCATATTATTGGCCCTGGCAGCCATGTTGAATATCCGACTGGAAAGAAAAACAGAAACCATCCAAGGAACATTCCTGCTAAGCTTGGTTCCAATTGGCCCAGTGGTTTCGGAGAAGAAGCTTGAAATGTGAAAAGTTTACAGACGACGGACGCCAAGTGATGGCAATAGTTCACATGGACCTTTGGTCCAGGTGAACTAAAAAAAGACATTTGAAATTTTGTTGGGAGGTCAATGTTAATCCAAGTTCTGGGGAGGCAGCCATTTTGTATTTGCAATCGGAACAAAAATATAAACTTTGTAGGAATAACAAATGAACATTCCTACCAAGATTGGTTGGATTGACCAAGTGGTTTCAGAGTAGAATATTGAAATGTAAAAGATCCGGGATCAAAACGAAGGACACAAAATAATGACAATAATTCACATGACCAATTGGATCAGCTGAGTTACAAAATAATCTGGAATTGAACAAAACATATAGGTATTACCTTACTAGAATAATATTAATATTGCTACATGGAATCTTGTAAATAAGTAAAATAACGAATCCAATTAAAATATCTATTTATACATTCCTATCAATGTATTGGTCAACAATAATCTTTTGTATGTATGTACCAGAAAAATCTTAACTACATATATGATGTAACAATATGATTTGTAAATATAAAATACAATGACAAAAACATAGATCAAATCTCACCGATGTTGTCAGCAAGTTGTCACTTATACTATGCAAATTTAACACAATTCATTCCAACATGCTGGAGTTAAAACATTGATCGTGTACTACATATTATCTCACCCTGTAATTTACAATTAATTAGACCTTTACCTTGCACATGTCTAACATGTCTTCGAGGCCAAATAATTTCATGGTTCATACAGATTTTTTTTGCACTTGAAAATCCCATTCATTCAATTCTTGCAAGTGCAAAAAATATGTGTATTACTTTTAAAAACCATGTTTACTGTATAAAGAGATTTATCCTTTATAGTCCGTTTGGCCAGCCTAAAACAGGACTAACAAATTAATTAAAAATCAACAGTTCAACTTATTGATTTTTTTTCTTCACACATTTACTTGTATATCATCTACCTACTGGGACAAATAATTTCAGAATTTTGACACTATTTTCCAAAAAGTTGCCCATTAGGTCTCTATGTTAAATATTTGTACCAAATGTGGATATGTGCAGAGGGAGTTAGTATGCTTGTTGTAACCAACTTCCAGTGTAAACTATAACAACAACACCTGTGGTTTTATTTATATTTCACTGTCATGTGATTACCTTATTTGAATATGTTGCCAGAACCCAAGCATGCATGAGATGTTCATTTCACTTTCAAGTGACAATAGGTTATTCTATAAACAAACCCAAAGATTTTCACCCAAAGTCTAACTTTTTACATTTTATTGGAAATTATTTTAGAAATTTAAAAGTAAAAAGTATAAATGCAAGCCTTTGAATTTTAAATCTTTTTCTTTAAATTACAAATAAAATCACTTTTGTTTTGGTGTTTTCTAAAGCCCAGTATGTGAACTCAAAGAACATGGTTATAAAGTAAGCCTATGTGTATTGACAAGATATACCATGTAAATAGCCCATGCTTTGTGTATACTTTTAGAAAATGAAAACAAGTTTTATGTATGTTATTTAAGCATAATAAAAAAAAACAAGTAATTAATATATATTTTTTTTAAATATAATAGAAAAAAGTAGAAAAAAAACAACATTTTTTTTGTCTTTTCATAAATTAATATTTACAAATTAAAAATTATCTGCCCTTATTTAGAACTCTACCAATACTTATATAGAAAGGATAGTCATGCCTCTCAAAACTTCAGATGAAAAACAGGATTTAATACTAAAAGTGTTTGATTATTTTGAAGCCGAATCAAAATTGTCACGTGGTGAAAATGAAATGAACATCTCATGCATGCTTGGGTTCTGGTGACATATTCAAATTAGGTAATCACATGACAGTGAAATGTAAATAAAATCACATGTGTTGTTGTTATAGTTTACACTGGAAGTTGGTTACAACAAGCATACTAACTCCCTCTGCACATATCCACATTTGATACAAATATTTAACATAGAGACCTAATGGGCAACTTTTTGGAAAATAGTGTCAAAATTCTGAAATTATTTGTCCCAGTAGGTAGATGATATACAAGTAAATGTGTGAAGAAAAAAAATCAATATGTTGAACTGTTGATTTTTAATAAACTTTTTAGTCCTGTTTTAGGCTGGTCAAACGGACTATACCACATCAGCATTAATTAAACTTATTTTTTATACCAATTTTTTTGTGTATTCAAAAGACAAGTCAAAAACTTTGTATTTATCACAAACAATATAACTTGGTATGTATAATAATATAAGTTTCTAGACCTGATTCTAGCTTGTTTTCTTTTATATGCTAAATCTACCTTGATTGTGTTCTGGTAATAAATGATTTGTTTACAAAAGTCAAAAATTGTTCTGTGTCATAAACTACAACATTTTCAATTCACACTCAATATGCATATATATTTTTACCTAAAATTAATATTACATAATGGATTTATCTGTCATGGAAATCAGATTGTCAGAGCAAATACCAATGTCAACAGGATTATTATCTCCCTTTAAATATTTTGGCCTCCAAAATATCTCCATATTACAAATATGTGTAAAATGGGGATCACACTGATATAGGTCTGCATAAACACTTGTAAAAACTTAAAATACCCATGATAAATTATGCAGTAAAAAAATTTTTATTCTGAAACAGTTATTCTATCAGAAATATACAGGAAAAAGATAAATCATATTTGCCCATCCAAAAATAAAATCAATTATTTAGCTCAATACTTGTTTGTATGCTTAAAATAAAATGAATGACTTACTTAAAGTCTTCAAAAATATAGATATTCAATGACACATAAGTCTCCATGGTCCTGTAATTGTTCACCAAGTAAACAGTTGTCTTCAGTATGTTCAATAGGAGAAATTGTCAGTATAAGTTATTATACACAGAGCTCCAGATAAGCTGCATTTTTGCGTGATTACGCAAATAAAATTAACAAAAACCCAATTTTTCTATTTCCTTTGCGTTGTTGAACCCAATTCCATCCAGATATAACCCGATTCTTCGTTTAACGAGTGCTTACTTCACTCATTCATTTTTATGTAGTTGCATAATTAAAGCATATCGTATGATTTCTGTTGCGTGACATTTTACTTTCTCTTTCACTCGTCAACACTCGTAATATTACAAATCTCCCGAGGTTTGCCGATATATAGTTCTGATGGGATCCGTTACTTCTATCTAAGGGTGCGAGGAGTTCCAAATATTCACTCCACTTAAGGTGCTCCGCAGAATTCGGAGGAAATAAATTCTGGTTCCCTGCTAGAATTTAGTCTTGTTTGCCTTGAAATTAATTTGGTAGCAGTTTCAGTCTATTATTATGAATCGTCAAGGGAGGAAGAAAGCCCCTTTACGGGCGAATTATTTTATCACTAATTATTTAAAGACAGATTCAAAAGCCATGGTTACACGAATTTTAGATACGCTGATTGAAAATGCTGTAAATCATAGTAAGATTATTGCAACAGAAATCATTGACGATATTTTGAAAGGGGCAGTAAAAACTGACAATAATTCAACGAAACGGAAACATTCAGTCACAGACAAAACTTTTGTCATTTGGAAAGAAAAATTTCCATGGCTATGTAAAGTAGAGAAAAACGGTATTCCATATTTGCAATGCACAGAATGCATATCAGCTGCTTTCAAGGGTATTAAAATCAGTAGTGTGTGGGGACATGAGGGTACCCCCAACTTCCAGTTTTCTGCAGTAACTCGACATAACGGTATAGTCTATTTATTTTAACGGGAATGCGGGACAAGACCCCCTCTCAGGATTTTTTCTTTACATATACGTATCATCTACACCAATGAAAAATATTTAAAGAATACAGTATAATGTACATCAGGAGAATAAAACTGGATGTATACATTTTCAATGCCTGATATACCTGCAACAAAAAAACAATGTATGTCATGTACAGAGAGTAAAAGACCCAATTCAATTTATTCATGGTGGGTAAAAAACCCAATTGAATCTTATTCTGGTGAGTGAAAAATTTGAAGTAAAGCATTTAAAAAAATAGATCACCCAATGGAAATGCTAAACAGGTGAGTTAAAAACCCAATTTAAGAAACCTTATCTGGAGCTGATACATAACAAATTATACCTAAACAACATAAAGTACATCTTAGTTAACAACAAAATTGCTATTAATGTCCTTAATTGAACCAAATAACAAACAATTATAAAAGTAGGCATTAAAACAAGGGAGATAACTCGTATCATGTCTATTCAATGATATATATATTACAAACTTATCTTTCTGAAGACAGCTCTTAAGGAAAGATTATTATTTTATATGAAACATCAAATCATAAATTAATTTGCATAATGGATAAAAATAAGCAAAATGACAAATACTTCACAGAAAAAAACCAACAGACTACACATTGAACAATTCATCATGATAACAGTTCAAATTTTTCGGTAAATTCCTACATGAAATTTGAAGAAATCTCCATTTATAGTAATGGTACTCATCTACTCCAGTGGATTCACAGGAAAAGAATAAAATGAGGAACGACCAAATGACGTCAACTAATGACAACTCCTCATATTGGATTGATAACATCCAATTTGACAAATATTTGAGGATTAAAAAAAAACCCAGCACATTACATTTGGATTTGACAATGATCACAAGTATATTCATCACGATATGTTTCAAAAATAACAATTAAGATGAATGAGAAGACAAAAAATACCATTATATGGTCAAATGAAATGATCAGATCATGAGAAGAGGATTTTCTAGTCAAATGAAATATGGACATAATATTTTCAAAATCTCTCGTTCATTGTTCCTATCTCATAGCACTAAAGTCATACATTCCATACAATTCTATCTATAAACAGTATTTATTTACAAATTTACAAAAGTTAAAATCCAGCCCTCATCATCTTTCTGTTGTTGCTCGAGATTTCTTTTCTGAGGGTTCCCCTTCTTCTCTATCTTCATCACTGTCTCCCGAAATCGTTCGTTTCCTAGGTGATGAGGGTTCTGTTTTAACATTTTTTTGTTGAAATAATCGTAAAGCTTCTGCTTGTGAGGCAGGAATTAGAAGGTTCTGTAAATTCAGAGATGTTGGTGTCAATCCACTGTAAAGACAACATTTTAACCATTATTATTTACAATCCACTGTAAAGACAACATTTTAAACTTTATTATTTACAATCCACTGTAGACAACATTTTAAACATTATTATTTATAATACACTGTAGACAACATTTTAAACATTATTATTTACAATCCACTGTAAAGACAACATTTTAAATATTATTATTTACAATCCACTGTAGACAACATTTTAAACATTATTATTTAACGGTATCTCATCATTCGACAGTCTTGCACAAGAAGATTATGTGAAAAGTTTACAGATGCACGACAGACATCAAGAGATGTTGTAACAAGGGACTACTGAAAACAATCTATGGGACCGTCGTTGCCATGATCGTATGGTAGTTGGATTTATAACTACCTATGCACCACTAATGTTGTGGGTTTGAATACTGCTCAGGCAAGGTGTACTAAGATACAACATTATTTGATAAAGTTTGTCAGTGACTTGTGACAGGTCTGTGGTTTTCTCCGGTTTCCTCCACCTATAAAAACGGATCACCACGATATAACTGAAATATTGTTGAAAGTGGCTTTAATCAGCATAAACCTAAAAACAATTTCTGATAAAAGTAAGGCAGCATATCACTAGATAACAAATACTACACTGGATGTAATATCAATGTTTAAAATCAAGATTCATTAAGGGGAAACTTTGCGATTTTTTACATGTTAGCTAAATATGTTCCTGGTGATATAAAATACATATTCACAAAGTTTTATCGACATATTTCCACAAATAATGAATCAAATCGCAAATTTGTAATTTTAATTTCTAATTTTTCAACTAGCTTGTGACGTTTTAAGACAAAAATGCATTGTGGGATTGAAATTTAAAGTCTGGGTCGCTGATGTTAAATTCGCTTCATTTAAAGCGCTCAGAGGACTGTAATTTAAATCTAATAACCATTGGAAAATTAAATACTGAAGTGAACAGCTACGTACTTTTTTGACAAACAACTATTTTAAATGAACAAAATGTTTCATTTCCTTTATATTTACAACGGAAAGAGTGTTTTATAACAGTCACCTATATTCGCTATATATCGGATCCCTTTTACAATTATGTTCATTTTGTTTTACTGCTAATGTGCTGAAAAATATAATGGATAATTTTGACAACGCGTAACTTGTGTATTGATTGCTAGATTCTGTTTTAATCCCTTTTTTATAATCATTATTCGGCATGCTGTTTACTGTTATTTTGATCTCCGCATGTAGATGTCCGCTTATGTGTTTTCTAGCCAGAGGGTAAATTTATACAGGTGTAAAATTCAAGGTGACCGGATTAATAAAATGGGAATTTGAATACACACTATTTGCTTTCCAAGACGAGTTGGTAGATCGTTTATTATCTATTAAAGATAAAATATTCTTAAAACATTAGAATAAATATAATGTTGAAATAACAGGAACAAATTATGTTTTAGATGATAAAAAAAGTATACAGCATCCTTGAAATTATAAGTGTTCATTATGAGAGGTGCCAAATTGGCCTAACTATATATAGCTGTCTCATCATAATAATTTAACGATCGATGTTCATAAAAGATGTTTTAATTTTAATATTAAATAAAATGATTTAGGCCTAAACGTTTAGAAATGAATTTTTCTTTTTAACAATAAAAGAAAATGATTATGATTTTACTCAATCATTATTTTAACAGTCGGTGTTCAAAAAAAGATGTTTTAATTAATTTAATTTAATCAAATGATTATGATTTTACTCAATCAATATTTCTTTACTTTTCTTTTGTTCAACGCGTGTTGTTTGTTTGGGAACATTTCTATATAAAGCCCCAAAATTAACGTTTTGGTTATAGCTTAAATATGTCAAGCTCAGGTACGGAAAGTGACTAGCGCCTCAAGTGATGTAGATTTCGACGACTATGGGTTGTTTGGTTACCAACTTGAACCAGAATATACGGAAGAAGAACTCAGACAAATGGAAGAGGCAGTGAGTGCCCAACGTCGGGAAATCGAGAACAACCCACGTCAGAACGACACAAATTTGATATCCACTGATATTCATTTAGACAAAGTTCGGAAGAGATCATGATCATGAGCGGTATAAACAGATGAAGGGCAGTCAAAAATATAAAGAGATTAGGCCACACCAGATTTACTTCTTGTTCTTCGGATTTTGTGTAAAAACGTTGTCCAGAGCGAGCAAGTGATTTAAAAATGTTAATTTCTTTTCCTTTTTTTGCTTGTCATTTTGGATGAGCGAAACGTAAAATATTATGCGAAAAATATATTTCTTATATTTTTCATGTATTTTCAGAAGCGAGAGACCATATTTTAATTTTAAATATTTTATTCTTCAATAAATTAAGGCAAATAATTAAGTAAGAAGTGAAATGCGGGATTTACTTATTTTTATCTTCATTCTGAAAACGACAGGTCATTCACACCGGTTCACTCAGCAGGGTACCTAATATTGCGTAATGAGTTTAGGTCCACACAGGAAATCGCCAGGCAGAATATACAAGTGTCATTTTACATCCGGTCGACGGGTCTCTGACCGAATACCTGAATACATGTGTCACAATATTTGGCAATAATCAGAAGCGCAATACACATTTTGTGACCTGTTAACTAACTAAAATTTTACCCCTAAGGGTTGAAGGCATGTTCAAGGAATATATACAAACAACATACACAAGTCAAATAGACAAAAACATAATAAGAACAGAAAATAAAATGAAAACAAATTACGCTACCCGTGACTAGAATAGCAGATGCAATACACATTTTAAAGGTTCTAATAGGTGATCAAAATACACGACCCTGATCACATTAGGAATGGGTGCATATTAATGCACACTGCTGGATCAAGGGGGTGTTCGACAAGTTAGTAAAATTCGTGTATAAATTGGGTAAAAATTGGCAAACAAGAGCCTGGCACCCCGTTTTCAAAACTGCTGGATCCACACCTAATGCAGCAATGATTCATGGGCTATTTTCACAAAAAAAAAAAGATTACCATTGATCGTAAGCTATATTGAATTGTTCATTTTTATCTTGATTTTTTTGTGTCCCATCAGAATGATGTAGCAACAACCAAAATTATGAAATAAAGCAGGGTGAACAGGACAGGGTAGAAATTCTTCTTGCAAAATAGACAAAAAACCATTCGTATGCAATTTTTCCTTATAGAAATAGAAATTAAAGTAAGTTTATTAACCAAATCAGGGCCCCAGGAGGGCATATACAAATAACAATTATGATTGATACACAACAACAATACATCAAACTAAATATTCGAGGTGAAATATCAATAATTGTGATGAACAAATTTTTTATGACTATTCTTAGATTAATCAGAAGGGTCCACCAGTTCGAAAGACGTGATTAAAATAAACAAAATATGTTACGCAGAGACATATTATATGTTACGCTTTGTTTTTGTATAATAAACTTATTTATAATACTCATCGTCTGTAATTGTCAAATGAAATCTATTACAAATTATGTTTACATAATCCTCTCAATTGTATGGCTTCCTACCCTGTAACTTTCTGTGCTTTTAGCTTATATGTATCTTTATTGTAGTGCAGGCACGATCGATTACAAAGTGCGATCTTACTGAATAATGTCATTAAAACAATTTTGCCCCGTAGTATAGGCCTTTTTGTATTTTTTTTTAACGAATTCAGGGTATTGTTCGGATGTCCGTTCTTTTTTTTAGCTTAATTTCGTAGTTCTTCAATTTTGGAAAAAAATCTTTTGTAAATGTGTCTCATTAAAGACGAACCTTTCCCCCCGATTCATTTGTTTTGCCATAATCTATAGAAGCAAAACGTAAATCTGCAAAAAGTGATTGTGTAATAAATTCATATTAATTTAGAATAATAAGAAAAATAAAAAGAATTACCATCAAGTTAAACAACTGTACGCCTGACAAGCCATATCGACACTGAATGAGGACCCGGGTTTGTCACGCTTGTTTTGGGGCGTGATGGTATTTAGACGTCACGTGATACTTGGTATTGAGATGCTATCAAAATGGCGACTTCCATGTATCGTTGACAGAATTTTAAAATCGATTTCATTCCCTTATCCAACATAATAAAACGCTAATATACATATAAACATCCATATTTATACATCAGGAAAAACATATAAAAAAATATTTTTTTTGCGAATTTCCCTTTAACCTCTTAATAATGATAATTGTCAATTTACCTAGTGTAATAGTGATATAAAGGACTTGTACTGTGTCAAGTCATTGTGGTAGGAATTGTTGGCTTTAAAATGTGAGCCCCAGGAATTTAAGGTAATTAAATAATTTTTTTGGGGGGGGGGCAAATTTAACAGTGATCTGTAAGACCTGAATCTCTAGACCAAGTTTGGAGTTATTATAACATGGTTATTATAAGTGCTATGTTTACCTTGGTGTAAGTGTGATGCCCGAGGCCTGTACAGCTGCAGTCAATGGACCAGGATTCATCTGACCGGACATGTTAGCCCAAGGAGCCAATAAGTTTGCTAAATCGGCACTGTCTATCCGTAAATCACCTGTAACATAGTAAAACAAATATTCATCAATAAATAGCATGACAATTGATAATATTAAATTATTTATTTACCAATGATGTATTCCAAAACTAAAATCAGAAATATATAACTACATTTCCATTACTTGTTTACCATTCATTCATTCTTTATTTCCTCATAACCGATTTGTATATAAATAAGTACATCATCCCAATATGTATTATACAATACAACTGTGTTATTATAAAGAAGGAAGAGGTCGTCGTGGACGTGATCGAATGGTAGTTGGATTTACAACCAGTGCCTGAAATGAGGGCTAGCCTTTGGCTGGTCCGAAAAAAAATTTTTGGGCCAGTAAAAAATTAGAGTCACTGGTCCAAATGGCAGCCCAATCATTTTGTGACATTTTTTTTTGAAAAAAAAGACATCAGATATCAATATATAAACAGTTCAGATTAATTAATTTTTATTAATAACATTAAAATTAATTCTTTCACTAGTCTCACGAGGGTTGGGGGGGGGGGGGTCTTCAAGGTAATTATGGTAGGTACAGGTGTGCGAAAACACCCCATGCATATACTGCTATCTAATGAAACCTGAATTTACTTGTTATAACCTTTTGGACAACCTTGACGCCATTGGCTAGGGTGGTCTTAAGAAACGATGCTAGTCCATCGGATAGGGACAATAGAAGGCTGGTTTGTGTAAGGGGAGATCAATGCCATGATCACATTAAAGACTTCCGGAAAAGAATAGACTAATGCCACTACAAGGACCGCTCTTGCACTCCCCAGAGTGACATCACTTGTTTCAATCCACTATGAAGAAGTGATTTTAAAGTAAAATAACCTCTCAGTTCGGGGTAACGTCAGTTGGTTATTCATTCCAAACAAGTATCTCACCAGTTTGTTGAAATAACAAACGGTGCTGTCATTTTCTGTTATATATTAAACAACAGTTAACTTTTCCTGTTTTTTTTAATTTGTAAACAAAAGTTCTGGTTCCAAAAAAGAAAACCACTCCTAATTGTCATTAAAATGTAGCAGTGTACACATGCAGGGGTTTCAAAGTGGGCCGGTACCCGGTACTTTTACCCGTCTGAGATCGTGTATAGTACCGGTAGAAATTACTGAACCCCCCCAAAAAAAATTAGCGGTGGTCAAAACCACAGGTACGATTGGCTTGTGGAATATTTTTCATAAAAAATTAATGATCACGTCAATTGCTGAATTCTCGCATTCAAATCGAACAACTGCGTTCAGCCACGACCAAGTTGACGGGATATTCCCTGTTTTAAAAATAACTTTACCTTTAGAATCGTAAATAGCAGTTTGCGCATGCGGTAAATAGATATGTTTTCGCCCCAATATCTTTTCATCCTTGTGTAAAACTCGGACCGGAACAAGGCTGACATCATTTCAAAATAAAAAATGACCGATTACAAATTATGTTCAAACACAAACTAGTGTAATCTTCAGTAATATAAGTATGATCATTTATGTATTATGAATATATGACTACACAATATTTTTTTATCCATTTAAAACCCAGGTTCGATTCATTTTGGGGCGTACTGTCTTGTTGCTTAACTCCATCCATATTGTTTAACTTCCGGTATAAAAAAATAAAAACCTACATGGCTAATTTATTTACATATTTTGACGGGGCCCTACCGCGGTTGTTCACAGAAATGAAAGTGTGCTGAAAAGCATTTTTAAAAGGGGGTACGAGGAGATAAGGGATAGAAAATTACTAGGAATCTTGAAAAAGGACCGGACATGGCTCAAATACGAATTACATTGTATCGTCACGGTATGTGTTTTCGTTTTATCCATTTTATTTTGATTTCCACAGCGAACGCATTATTTTTGACGTGTCTTCCGGTTTCTATTTATGGAACGTAAACAGGACTACAACGTGACATCTGTAAAAAATGTTAAAGTTTGCTTTTAAAGACGTAAGTACCAAAAACAGTGAAACTACCTACTGAACCATACTTTTTGTAATGCTAAAAATTTACTTCATTTAGGGACCGACCATTTAACTTGAAGGGGGGGTTATGGTTTTTTGTTTGTTCAGAATTTTTTTTTCGGACAACACAAGAGTTAGAATATTTATTTTTTTTGTCGAGCAAAGCGCTAAATTTTTTTCAAGAATTTAACATTAGGTTATATGACAAAAACTCTGAATCAGATTATTTTATTTTTCCTCCACCAAAATCAGAATATTTTTTTAGAAAAAAACCATTACCCCCCCCCCCCCCCCCTTCAAGTTAAATGGTCGTTCCCTTATAAAGTAGCTGGAAAAAAAATCCAGAAGGGCTATATAAAATTTAACTATGTCGTCTGCCTCTCAGACACCGGCTCTTCCTGTCATGTAACTGTCATGGGGTCGCTGATCGTACTTGTAAACAAAAGAGCTGACTGAAATGTGCCTGTTTCTCATATAAAATACATGTCACTTTGCAGTGCATTGTGGTTTCAGCACTAAAAAAAACATCTAAAGTAAACACAATTTTGAAAGTGGTAATTTTCAAACATTCTGTTATTTTACTTAGATGTAGTATGATTTGGTAGATGGCCAGAACCATGAAATTTTAAAACCAGCCATTTCCGGATTATATATTCGTTTCCATCCCGTATATCGGCCTTGTTTTTACTTCACACGAAAACAGATGACACCATTTTACTGACAACAAAAGTTGGTAGATAATCGAGAGTATATTAAAATACAAGAATGGCTTTAAAAACAATCTTATGTACAAAGAAATATTTAACTAGCCATTCTTTGAAAATTCCAATCGTCATATGAATGAAGGGTTAACACTGTTAATCGCTATGTCGGAAAATCGATAATAGCACGAAAACCGATAACACGATGCTAATGGAGTAATGCACAGGCACTTGTTTCTGGTATTTTTTTTTTACCTAGATACTATATATATATATAGTATCTAGGTAAAAAAAAATTACCAGAAACAAGTGCCTGTGTGCTAATGTCAAAATGCCGACCCCACTTTTTTTTCCAAAATAATTTAACTTTTGTGATTCAAATGTTAATAAATGTCTTCCCGCAAATCGTTTTTGTTCGAGCATTTTTTTTTGCGTGAAAGTAACAATATATATTGGTTTTTTTTAATTATATTTGTATTGATCTATTTATTAAAATTGTAAATTTTATTAATGATGATTGCAAAATAAATTTATGTTTCATTAATTATGACACTTGTATGTCTTGATCCGTGCCAATGGTCTTTGATGAGTTTAATTACTGGTAATAAAGTAAAGAAACACACAAGCCAAGGTATTGTGAAAAAGAAAAGGACAATGCCAACAAATCCATTATTATGCATGGTGAAATCTGAACTCTAAAGAGAAAGTTAATGGGATTATTCTTTCAAAAACACGTAATGTTTGGCAGTCTCTGAAGTACATTTTTTGGTCTACAAAATGCTAGATTTCAGGAGCTTCCGGGGGGCAAAGCAACCCTGGACCCCTTACGGCCCTCAGGCGGGCCCCAGCCTCCCCTGCCTAATTTTTTAGGTACCTCCTAAAATTTAAGAAGTACCTCCTGTTATAAAAAACTTTGAAACCCCTGAACATGAACTATGAAAAGTTTAAAAGAAGTGACAGGCCAGATCGTTTCCGTAGTTTGACATTACTGTCGAACGATTTTCTCTCCCTTGTTGGGGAAAAGTTGTTCAATGATTACCTAAGGAATGACACAAAAAGGTTTTCGATTTCTGTAAAATGAAATTCGTACATGTTGTATGATGTACATTTTGCAGCAGATTGAATGAATAAATTTCCGAACCGTGGTCGTGGATACCAGATCGCAAACATTATAAGTTGATAGAATTCTCTTTATTGTTCACAACTTTCCACTTTGTCCGTGATTTTTAACAATCTTAATAATTAAATCATAAAGAAACAAAAAACATGTTTCTTTTCTAATATTTAGTGAATACTTGTGTATTACATGAAAACGTGTAGGAAACGTGTATTGATTGGCTCGATAAAAATACATAATTGGGGAGAACAGTAAATTACATTAGCTGTGTATTCATTGGCTACAAAAATGTATTTGGACCAATCGCTGTGCTCGTAACAAACTGTTTTCGACTAGAACAGAAGAGTTATCTACCGTTACAGTTTATGTTGGGTTTCGGAAAAACAACAATTTTTAACTGTCTAATAGGCAATCGCCCAAACGTTTTTTGTTGGGCCAGTGACTACCTAATTTGGAGCAGCTTTTGGTCGCCCGAATAAGATATTAGTCGCATTTGGCGACTGGGCGACCGTCCATTTCAGGCACTGACAACTACCTATACAATCAGTGCCCATCACCACTAACGTTATGAGTTCGAATCCCACTCATGGTGAAGTGCACTTGATACAATTTTAAGTTTATCAGTGACTTGCAGCATGTCTGTGGTTTTCTCCGATTTCCTCTACCAATAAAACTCACTGCCATGATATAACTGAAATATTGTTGAAAGTGGCTTTAAACACCACATCTCTATAAACAAGGAATAAACTGAATTTAGTATATATACTAAAGGTTAATGAGTGAAGCTAGTCAAAGTCTTCAACCAATCTACCATTTGTTTGTCATCTAGGTATAAATTTAGTATATATACTAAAGGTTAATGAGTGAAGCTAGTAAAAGTCTTCAACCAATCTACCATTTGTTTGTCATCTAGGTATAAACTGAATTTAGTATATATACTAAAGGTTAATGAGTGAAGCTAGTAAAAGTCTTCAACCAATCTACCATTTGTATGTCATCTAGGTATAAATTTAGTATATATACTAAAGGTTAATGAGTGAAGCTAGTAAAAGTCTTCAACCAATCTACCATTTGTTTGTCATCTAGGTATAAATTTAGTATATATACTAAAGGTTAATGAGTGAAGCTAGTAAAAGTCTTCAACCAATCTACCATTTGTTTGTCATCTAGGTATAAATTTAGTATATATACTAAAGGTTAATGAGTGAAGCTAGTTAAAGTCTTCAACCAATCTACCATTTGTTTGTCATCTAGGTATAAATTTAGTATATATACTAAAGGTTAATGAGTGAAGCTAGTCAAAGTCTTCAACCAATCTACCATTTGTTTGTCATCTAGGTATAAATTTAGTATATATACTAAAGGTTAATGAGTGAAGCTAGTAAAAGTCTTCAACCAATCTACCATTTGTTTGTCATCTAGGTATAAACTGAATTTAGTATATATACTAAAGGTTAATGAGTGAAGCTAGTAAAAGTCTTCAACCAATCTACCATTTGTTTGTCATCTAGGTATAAATTTAGTATATATACTAAAGGTTAATGAGTGAAGCTAGTAAAAGTCTTCAACCAATCTACCATTTGTTTGTCATCTAGGTATAAACTGAATTTAGTATATATACTAAAGGTTAATGAGTGAAGCTAGTAAAAGTCTTCAACCAATCTACCATTTGTTTGTCATCTAGGTATAAATTTAGTATATATACTAAAGGTTAATGAGTGAAGCTAGTCAAAGTCTTCAACCAATCTACCATTTGTTTGTCATCTAGGTATAAATTTAGTATATATACTAAAGGTTAATGAGTGAAGCTAGTCAAAGTCTTCAACCAATCTACCATTTGTTTGTCATCTAGGTATAAATTTAGTATATATACTAAAGGTTAATGAGTGAAGCTAGTAAAAGTCTTCAACCAATCTACCATTTGTTTGTCATCTAGGTATAAACTGAATTTAGTATATATACTAAAGGTTAATGAGTGAAGCTAGTCAAAGTCTTCAACCAATCTACCATTTGTTTGTCATCTAGGTATAAATTTAGTATATATACTAAAGGTTAATGAGTGAAGCTAGTAAAAGTCTTCAACCAATCTACCATTTGTTTGTCATCTAGGTATAAACTGAATTTAGTATATATACTAAAGGTTAATGAGTGAAGCTAGTAAAAGTCTTCAACCAATCTACCATTTGTTTGTCATCTAGGTATAAATTTAGTATATATACTAAAGGTTAATGAGTGAAGCTAGTAAAAGTCTTCAACCAATCTACCATTTGTTTGTCATCTAGGTATAAATTTAGTATATATACTAAAGGTTAATGAGTGAAGCTAGTAAAAGTCTTCAACCAATCTACCATTTGTTTGTCATCTAGGTATAAATTTAGTATATATACTAAAGGTTAATGAGTGAAGCTAGTCAAAGTCTTCAACCAATCTACCATTTGTTTGTCATCTAGGTATAAATTTAGTATATATACTAAAGGTTAATGAGTGAAGCTAGTAAAAGTCTTCAACCAATCTACCATTTGTTTGTCATCTAGGTATAAACTGAATTTAGTATATATACTAAAGGTTAATGAGTGAAGCTAGTCAAAGTCTTCAACCAATCTACCATTTGTTTGTCATCTAGGTATAAATTTAGTATATATACTAAAGGTTAATGAGTGAAGCTAGTAAAAGTCTTCAACCAATCTACCATTTGTTTGTCATCTAGGTATAAATTTAGTATATATACTAAAGGTTAATGAGTGAAGCTAGTAAAAGTCTTCAACCAATCTACCATTTGTTTGTCATCTAGGTATAAACTGAATTTAGTATATATACTAACGGTTAATGAGTGAAGCTAGTAAAAGTCTTCAACCAATCTACCATTTGTTTGTCATCTAGGTATAAACTGAATTTAGTATATATACTAAAGGTTAATGAGTGAAGCTAGTAAAAGTCTTCAACCAATCTACCATTTGTTTGTCATCTAGGTATAAATTTAGTATATATACTAAAGGTTAATGAGTGAAGCTAGCAAAAGTCTTCAACCAATCTACCATTTGTTTGTCATCTAGCTATAAACTGAATTTAGTATATATACTAAAGGTTAATGAGTGAAGCTAGTAAAAGTCTTCAACCAATCTACCATTTGTTTGTCATCTAGGTATAAATTTAGTATATATACTAAAGGTTAATGAGTGAAGCTAGTCAAAGTCTTCAACCAATCTACCATTTGTTTGTCATCTAGGTATAAATTTAGTATATATACTAAAGGTTAATGAGTGAAGCTAGTAAAAGTCTTCAACCAATCTAGGTATAAATTTAGTATATATACTAAAGGTTAATGAGTGAAGCTAGTAAAAGTCTTCAACCAATCTACCATTTGTTTGTCATCTAGGTATAAATTTAGTATATATACTAAAGGTTAATGAGTGAAGCTAGTCAAAGTCTTCAACCAATCTACCATTTGTTTGTCATCTAGGTATAAATTTAGTATATATACTAAAGGTTAATGAGTGAAGCTAGTAAAAGTCTTCAACCAATCTAGGTATAAATTTAGTATATATACTAAAGGTTAATGAGTGAAGCTAGTAAAAGTCTTCAACCAATCTACCATTTGTTTGTCATCTAGGTATAAATTTAGTATATATACTAAAGGTTAATGAGTGAAGCTAGTAAAAGTCTTCAACCAATCTACCATTTGTTTGTCATCTAGGTATAAATTTAGTATATATACTAAAGGTTAATGAGTGAAGCTAGTAAAAGTCTTCAACCAATCTACCATTTGTTTGTCATCTAGGTATAAACTGAAGTTAGTATATATACTAAAGGTTAATGAGTGAAGCTAGTAAAAGTCTTCAACCAATCTACCATTTGTTTGTCATCTAGGTATAAATTTAGTATATATACTAAAGGTTAATGAGTGAAGCTAGTAAAAGTCTTCAACCAATCTACCATTTGTTTGTCATCTAGGTATAAATTTAGTATATATACTAAAGGTTAATGAGTGAAGCTAGTAAAAGTCTTCAACCAATCTACCATTTGTTTGTCATCTAGGTATAAACTGAATTTAGTATATATACTAAAGGTTAATGAGTGAAGCTAGTCAAAGTCTTCAACCAATCTACCATTTGTTTGTCATCTAGGTATAAATTTAGTATATATACTAAAGGTTAATGAGTGAAGCTAGTAAAAGTCTTCAACCAATCTACCATTTGTTTGTCATCTAGGTATAAATTTAGTATATATACTAAAGGTTAATGAGTGAAGCTAGTAAAAGTCTTCAACCAATCTACCATTTGTTTGTCATCTAGGTATAAATTTAGTATATATACTAAAGGTTAATGAGTGAAGCTAGTAAAAGTCTTCAACCAATCTACCATTTGTTTGTCATCTAGGTATAAATTTAGTATATATACTAAAGGTTAATGAGTGAAGCTAGTAAAAGTCTTCAACCAATCTACCATTTGTTTGTCTTCTAGGTATAAATTTAGTATATATACTAAAGGTTAATGAGTGAAGCTAGTCAAAGTCTTCAACCAATCTACCATTTGTTTGTCATCTAGGTATAAACTGAATTTAGTATATATACTAAAGGTTAATGAGTGAAGCTAGTAAAAGTCTTCAACCAATCTACCATTTGTTTGTCATCTAGGTATAAACTGAATTTAGTATATATACTAAAGGTTAATGAGTGAAGCTAGTAAAAGTCTTCAACCAATCTACCATTTGTTTGTCATCTAGGTATAAATTTAGTATATATACTAAAGGTTAATGAGTGAAGCTAGTAAAAGTCTTCAACCAATCTACCATTTGTTTGTCATCTAGGTATAAACTGAATTTAGTATATATACTAAAGGTTAATGAGTGAAGCTAGTAAAAGTCTTCAACCAATCTACCATTTGTTTGTCATCTAGGTATAAATTTAGTATATATACTAAAGGTTAATGAGTGAAGCTAGTAAAAGTCTTCAACCAATCTACCATTTGTTTGTCATCTAGGTATAAATTTAGTATATATACTAAAGGTTAATGAGTGAAGCTAGTAAAAGTCTTCAACCAATCTACCATTTGTTTGTCATCTAGGTATAAATTTAGTATATATACTAAAGGTTAATGAGTGAAGCTAGTAAAAGTCTTCAACCAATCTACCATTTGTTTGTCTTCTAGGTATAAATTTAGTATATATACTAAAGGTTAATGAGTGAAGCTAGTAAAAGTCTTCAACCAATCTACCATTTGTTTGTCATCTAGGTATAAACTGAATTTAGTATATATACTAAAGGTTAATGAGTGAAGCTAGTAAAAGTCTTCAACCAATCTACCATTTGTTTGTCATCTAGGTATAAACTGAATTTAGTATATATACTAAAGGTTAATGAGTGAAGCTAGTAAAAGTCTTCAACCAATCTACCATTTGTTTGTCATCTAGGTATAAATTTAGTATATATACTAAAGGTTAATGAGTGAAGCTAGTAAAAGTCTTCAACCAATCTACCATTTGTTTGTCATCTAGGTATAAACTGAATTTAGTATATATACTAAAGGTTAATGAGTGAAGCTAGTAAAAGTCTTCAACCAATCTACCATTTGTTTGTCATCTAGGTATAAATTTAGTATATATACTAAAGGTTAATGAGTGAAGCTAGTAAAAGTCTTCAACCAATCTACCATTTGTTTGTCATCTAGGTATAAATTTAGTATATATACTAAAGGTTAATGAGTGAAGCTAGTAAAAGTCTTCAACCAATCTACCATTTGTTTGTCATCTAGGTATAAATTTAGTATATATACTAAAGGTTAATGAGTGAAGCTAGTAAAAGTCTTCAACCAATCTACCATTTGTTTGTCATCTAGGTATAAATTTAGTATATATACTAAAGGTTAATGAGTGAAGCTAGTCAAAGTCTTCAACCAATCTACCATTTGTTTGTCATCTAGGTATAAATTTAGTATATATACTAAAGGTTAATGAGTGAAGCTAGTAAAAGTCTTCAACCAATCTACCATTTGTTTGTCATCTAGGTATAAATTTAGTATATATACTAAAGGTTAATGAGTGAAGCTAGTCAAAGTCTTCAACCAATCTACCATTTGTTTGTCATCTAGGTATAAATTTAGTATATATACTAAAGGTTAATGAGTGAAGCTAGTAAAAGTCTTCAACCAATCTAGGTATAAATTTAGTATATATACTAAAGGTTAATGAGTGAAGCTAGTAAAAGTCTTCAACCAATCTACCATTTGTTTGTCATCTAGGTATAAATTTAGTATATATACTAAAGGTTAATGAGTGAAGCTAGTAAAAGTCTTCAACCAATCTACCATTTGTTTGTCATCTAGGTATAAATTTAGTATATATACTAAAGGTTAATGAGTGAAGCTAGTAAAAGTCTTCAACCAATCTACCATTTGTTTGTCATCTAGGTATAAACTGAATTTAGTATATATACTAAAGGTTAATGAGTGAAGCTAGTAAAAGTCTTCAACCAATCTACCATTTGTTTGTCATCTAGGTATAAATTTAGTATATATACTAAAGGTTAATGAGTGAAGCTAGTAAAAGTCTTCAACCAATCTACCATTTGTTTGTCATCTAGGTATAAATTTAGTATATATACTAAAGGTTAATGAGTGAAGCTAGTAAAAGTCTTCAACCAATCTACCATTTGTTTGTCATCTAGGTATAAATTTAGTATATATACTAAAGGTTAATGAGTGAAGCTAGTAAAAGTCTTCAACCAATCTACCATTTGTTTGTCATCTAGGTATAAATTTAGTATATATACTAAAGGTTAATGAGTGAAGCTAGTAAAAGTCTTCAACCAATCTACCATTTGTTTGTCATCTAGGTATAAATTTAGTATATATACTAAAGGTTAATGAGTGAAGCTAGTAAAAGTCTTCAACCAATCTACCATTTGTTTGTCATCTAGGTATAAATTTAGTATATATACTAAAGGTTAATGAGTGAAGCTAGTAAAAGTCTTCAACCAATCTACCATTTGTTTGTCATCTAGGTATAAATTTAGTATATATACTAAAGGTTAATGAGTGAAGCTAGTAAAAGTCTTCAACCAATCTACCATTTGTTTGTCTTCTAGGTATAAATTTAGTATATATACTAAAGGTTAATGAGTGAAGCTAGTAAAAGTCTTCAACCAATCTACCATTTGTTTGTCATCTAGGTATAAACTGAATTTAGTATATATACTAAAGGTTAATGAGTGAAGCTAGTAAAAGTCTTCAACCAATCTACCATTTGTTTGTCATCTAGGTATAAACTGAATTTAGTATATATACTAAAGGTTAATGAGTGAAGCTAGTAAAAGTCTTCAACCAATCTACCATTTGTTTGTCATCTAGGTATAAATTTAGTATATATACTAAAGGTTAATGAGTGAAGCTAGTAAAAGTCTTCAACCAATCTACCATTTGTTTGTCATCTAGGTATAAACTGAATTTAGTATATATACTAAAGGTTAATGAGTGAAGCTAGTAAAAGTCTTCAACCAATCTACCATTTGTTTGTCATCTAGGTATAAATTTAGTATATATACTAAAGGTTAATGAGTGAAGCTAGTAAAAGTCTTCAACCAATCTACCATTTGTTTGTCATCTAGGTATAAATTTAGTATATATACTAAAGGTTAATGAGTGAAGCTAGTAAAAGTCTTCAACCAATCTACCATTTGTTTGTCATCTAGGTATAAATTTAGTATATATACTAAAGGTTAATGAGTGAAGCTAGTAAAAGTCTTCAACCAATCTACCATTTGTTTGTCTTCTAGGTATAAATTTAGTATATATACTAAAGGTTAATGAGTGAAGCTAGTAAAAGTCTTCAACCAATCTACCATTTGTTTGTCATCTAGGTATAAACTGAATTTAGTATATATACTAAAGGTTAATGAGTGAAGCTAGTAAAAGTCTTCAACCAATCTACCATTTGTTTGTCATCTAGGTATAAACTGAATTTAGTATATATACTAAAGGTTAATGAGTGAAGCTAGTAAAAGTCTTCAACCAATCTACCATTTGTTTGTCATCTAGGTATAAATTTAGTATATATACTAAAGGTTAATGAGTGAAGCTAGTAAAAGTCTTCAACCAATCTACCATTTGTTTGTCATCTAGGTATAAACTGAATTTAGTATATATACTAAAGGTTAATGAGTGAAGCTAGTAAAAGTCTTCAACCAATCTACCATTTGTTTGTCATCTAGGTATAAATTTAGTATATATACTAAAGGTTAATGAGTGAAGCTAGTAAAAGTCTTCAACCAATCTACCATTTGTTTGTCATCTAGGTATAAATTTAGTATATATACTAAAGGTTAATGAGTGAAGCTAGTAAAAGTCTTCAACCAATCTACCATTTGTTTGTCATCTAGGTATAAATTTAGTATATATACTAAAGGTTAATGAGTGAAGCTAGTAAAAGTCTTCAACCAATCTACCATTTGTTTGTCATCTAGGTATAAACTGAATTTAGTATATATACTAAAGGTTAATGAGTGAAGCTAGTCAAAGTCTTCAACCAATCTACCATTTGTTTGTCATCTAGGTATAAATTTAGTATATATACTAAAGGTTAATGAGTGAAGCTAGTAAAAGTCTTCAACCAATCTACCATTTGTTTGTCATCTAGGTATAAATTTAGTATATATACTAAAGGTTAATGAGTGAAGCTAGTAAAAGTCTTCAACCAATCTACCATTTGTTTGTCATCTAGGTATAAATTTAGTATATATACTAAAGGTTAATGAGTGAAGCTAGTAAAAGTCTTCAACCAATCTACCATTTGTTTGTCATCTAGGTATAAATTTAGTATATATACTAAAGGTTAATGAGTGAAGCTAGTAAAAGTCTTCAACCAATCTACCATTTGTTTGTCATCTAGGTATAAATTTAGTATATATACTAAAGGTTAATGAGTGAAGCTAGTAAAAGTCTTCAACCAATCTACCATTTGTTTGTCATCTAGGTATAAACTGAATTTAGTATATATACTAAAGGTTAATGAGTGAAGCTAGTAAAAGTCTTCAACCAATCTACCATTTGTTTGTCATCTAGGTATAAATTTAGTATATATACTAAAGGTTAATGAGTGAAGCTAGTAAAAGTCTTCAACCAATCTACCATTTGTTTGTCATCTAGGTATAAATTTAGTATATATACTAAAGGTTAATGAGTGAAGCTAGTAAAAGTCTTCAACCAATCTACCATTTGTTTGTCATCTAGGTATAAATTTAGTATATATACTAAAGGTTAATGAGTGAAGCTAGTAAAAGTCTTCAACCAATCTACCATTTGTTTGTCATCTAGGTATAAATTTAGTATATATACTAAAGGTTAATGAGTGAAGCTAGTAAAAGTCTTCAACCAATCTACCATTTGTTTGTCATCTAGGTATAAATTTAGTATATATACTAAAGGTTAATGAGTGAAGCTAGTAAAAGTCTTCAACCAATCTACCACTTGTTTGTCATCTAGGTATAAACTGAATTTAGTATATATACTAAAGGTTAATGAGTGAAGCTAGTAAAAGTCTTCAACCAATCTACCATTTGTTTGTCATCTAGGTATAAATTTAGTATATATACTAAAGGTTAATGAGTGAAGCTAGTAAAAGTCTTCAACCAATCTACCATTTGTTTGTCATCTAGGTATAAACTGAATTTAGTATATATACTAAAGGTTAATGAGTGAAGCTAGTCAAAGTCTTCAACCAATCTACCATTTGTTTGTCATCTAGGTATAAATTTAGTATATATACTAAAGGTTAATGAGTGAAGCTAGTAAAAGTCTTCAACCAATCTACCATTTGTTTGTCATCTAGGTATAAACTGAATTTAGTATATATACTAAAGGTTAATGAGTGAAGCTAGTAAAAGTCTTCAACCAATCTACCATTTGTTTGTCATCTAGGTATAAATTTAGTATATATACTAAAGGTTAATGAGTGAAGCTAGTAAAAGTCTTCAACCAATCTACCATTTGTTTGTCATCTAGGTATAAATTTAGTATATATACTAAAGGTTAATGAGTGAAGCTAGTAAAAGTCTTCAACCAATCTACCACTTGTTTGTCATCTAGGTATAAACTGAATTTAGTATATATACTAAAGGTTAATGAGTGAAGCTAGTAAAAGTCTTCAACCAATCTACCATTTGTTTGTCATCTAGGTATAAATTTAGTATATATACTAAAGGTTAATGAGTGAAGCTAGTCAAAGTCTTCAACCAATCTACCATTTGTTTGTCATCTAGGTATAAATTTAGTATATATACTAAAGGTTAATGAGTGAAGCTAGTCAAAGTCTTCAACCAATCTACCATTTGTTTGTCATCTAGGAATAAACTGAATTTAGTATATATACTAAAGGTTAATGAGTGAAGCTAGTAAAAGTCTTCAACCAATCTACCATTTGTTTGTCATCTAGGTATAAATTTGTAATATTTTTCCAATCCTATTTGGATGAGAATTATCCTTCGCATAATGTACTCCATAAGATATTCACTGATGTTTTATTTGTATGTTGTATGCACAATATCAAGGATAAATCTTTTGCATCTTGCTTCTGTATATAAAAGTGCATTTTCACTGCTTGTTTTTACAAAAATATATTTTGAAGCCAACATTTTAATTTGTATGTTCAACTTTGTACTCCAGCCAATGTCATGGACCACATGTTCACTGGAACCATAATCTGTACAATCTTTGTATTTGTACCACAATGATGTTTATGTCCAATAAAACTACATTTCAGTTGCTGGTTCTTCAGAAAAAGATATTTTTCTAAATGCAATCTATCTTTTTCATGGTTCGGTCCATGCATCAATGCCAAATAGATAATGAAAAGTATAAATTAAGGTTTTTTTTGTGTCATATATATATTTTTTTCTGTTTCTTTGTTTAACTGTTTGGTTATGTAAAATTTTCTTTGTATTTTATAACAAGATTCAAGACTTTTTTTACCTCTGTATTTTCCCTCAAACCATATTTATATATTTGTACTTATTTTGGACTTATTGTACATGTACTGCTATTTATGGATTAACATATTTTTTAATATTATTTTTCATGATAAGTTATTTTTGGAACATGAAGATATCATAAACAATTGAAGTATTTGTTTAAGAATTACAATAACCCTCATCAAAAATAAAGTTGTTTTATCTTTAAAAAAAATCATACTATATAGTATATCAAACAAGATGAGAAAATAACTCGCTCGTTACTTTTAATAACTTCAAAGGTTAAAAAGGTAATCATCAATTGTTTATCGATAAAAACAATTCCTGGTTAACTTTGCCTGATTAATTTCAATTTAAACATTTAAGCAGTGTTTTTTTTTAATTTACTATAAATGAACATAACAATGAACAAAATGTGGAAAAAAAAATGTTTTTAAAGTATTTTATTTTTTGCATTAATTCTTTATGATATCTTTTAATATCACCATCAATATAAAACAAATGTAATAAGATTGTATGATTATTTCATTATTGGGGGGCTTTTTGTCAGGGGGCTTTTGCCCTGTTCCCCTAAATAACAATATTAGTTACATCAAAGTCAAGCTTAAGATATACTAGACGTTCAATGATTTTAAAAGATGGCTGATTCAAACATATGAAATGGTGTCTCTGCTATTTATGGTTTCACTAAGACATAAAACAAAACATCATATAAACTTTAATTTCATCTGAATTGAAGTCGACTGCAATATGACCAAACTTACTTGGGAGAAGTCCAGAAGGTAAAGCAGATGGATTTATATGATGACTTGGTGTTGCCTGGGAAACTAAAGGTGTGTCTAGTGATGTTGATTTGCTTGTTATCTAAAAATACAACAGACAAAATAAACTATAAAAATTGAGTGCCTCTGGCCAAGATGGTAACCTGTGTTCTAATGCAGTAGCTTTTACTGAAGTTTCTATACTAACTTATATTTTATACTTTTTTTTACTTGTGTCATGTTTCATAATTCATAAGTTTGCTTGTTAGCACGATTTAAACAATGTTTATTAGTAACATTACACACAAAAATCAATGTATTTACCGCTACATTTTTTTACTTTTTGATTTCAAAAAGTAATAATAAACTAGAGGCTCAGCCCACTGAGCCTGTATCGCTCACCTGACAATAGAATGATACTGAAGCAAATTTCAAAGGGAGATAATCAATACCTTAAAAAACAGCAGCCATTTTGAATGGAGGGTGGGGCTGTCGGACACAATTTTGAAAGGGACACACCCAGGGACCATCTATGCCAAGTTTGGCTCCATTTGGCCAAGCTGTTTCAGAGGAGAAGATTTTTTTAACATTAGCCAATCAGAAAAAAGAATTAATCTTGGTGGCCATGTTTGTAGGCCGAATGGAACCAAATGAAGAAGCTTTATAGAGGATCTTACATAGATGCTTCCTGCCAAGTTTGGCTCCATTTCACCAAGCAGTTTCAGAGGAGAAGATTTTTTTAAACAGTAGCCAATCAGAAACAAGAATTGCCCTTGGCGGCCATATTTGTTGGTGGAACGGAACGAAATGGAGAAACTTTATAGAGGACCTTACATAGATGCTTACTGCCAAGTTTGGTTCCATTTGGCCAAGTTGTTTCAGAGGAGAAGATTAAAATATGAAAAAGTTAACAGCCGGACGACGGACGCCAAGTGATGGCAATACCTCACATGGCCCTTTGGGTCAGGTGAGCTAAAAAATGATGAAAAAAGGGCAATAACTCCTAGACGGGTAATCAGATTTACTTCAAAATTGCAGGGCATGTAGATCTTGACAAGCTGAACATGTTTTCAGTTTACACTCAACATCTACCTTTTATAGTTTTTGAAATAAAGGATGAAAAGTATTAACATTTTTAAAATTTGATGAAAAAAGGGTAATAACTTCAAGATGGGTAATCAGATTTACTTTAGAATTGCAGGCTAGGTAGATCTTGACATGCTGAACATGTTTGCTGTTTAAACTTAACATCTATCTCTTATAGTTTTTGAAATAAAGGACAAAAGGTATTAACATTTTAAAAATTTGACAAAAAAAAAAAAGGGCAATAACTCCATATTGGGTACTCAGATTAACTTCAAAATTGCAGGATAGGTAGATCTTAATATGCTGCACATTTTTGCAATTTAAACTTAACCTTTATCTCTAATAGTTTTTGAAATATCAGACAAAAATGTTAAATTAAAAAAGATAAAATAAAAAAGGGCAATAACTCCTAGACGGGTAATCAGATTTACTTCAAAATTGCAGGGCATGTATATCTTGACATGCTGCACATGTTTGCTGTTTAAACTTAACGTCTATCTCTTATAGTTTTTGAAATAAAAAACGAAAAGTTTTAAAATTTTGAAAATTTGATGAAAAAAAGGGCAATAACTCCAAGATAGGTAATCAGATTTTCTTCAAAATTTCAGGGTAGTTAGATCTTGCTGTGCTGATCATTTTTAACACCGTCAGATTTCTGATATTATTAACGGTTTTTGAGTTATTACCAAAAACGTGCAATTTTACCATATGTTCTATTTTTAGTAACAGCGGCCATGTTTGTTGGCCAAATGGAACTAAATGAAGAATTTTTATAGAGGATCTTACATAGATGCTTCCTGCCAAGTTTGGCTCCATTTGGCCAAGCAGTTTCAGAGGAGAAGATTTTTTTAATATTAGCCAATCAGAAACAAGAATTGTCCTTGGCGGCCATATTTGTTGGCGGAATGGGACGAAATGAAGAAACTTTATATAGAGGACCTTATATAGATGCTTTCTGCCAAGTTTGGTTCCATTTGGTCCAGTTGTTTCAGAGGAGTAGATTAAAATATGAAAAGTTAACGGACTGACGACGGATGCAAAGTGATGGCAATACCTCACATGACCCTTTGGGTCAGGTGAGCTAAAAAAACAACCCTCAATATAAAGAAAAATAAAGGACTAAGTTATGCACTTGTCTTCCTTCTGCAACAGCTTTACTTAAATTGATTTTTGTTCAGCAAAAGTATATAGAAACTATTTGAAAAGTGCAGGAATAATTTCAAAAGGAATTTAGAGAAGAAATTAAATCATTAAAATCATGAGTGAGTGATTAATGTTCAACACCAAGTGAACAATTTGTTCAGCTATATCATGATGAGAACAAGTTACTTATCAACAAGATAACGATGATGCCTGCTTATCTGTGTCAAGATCTAACCTGAGAAAGCTTACAGTAGGTCAGCTATACCATGATGAGAATAAGTTACTTATCAACAAGATAACGATGATGCCTGCTTATCTGTGTCAAGATCTAACCTGAGAAAGCTTACAGTAGGTCAGCTATACCATGATGAGAATAAGTTACTTATCAACAAGATAACGATGATAGCTGCTTATCTGTGTCAAGATCTAACCTGAGAAAGCTTACAGTAGGTACTTTAATGCTTGGTCTTTCTGTCTCTGTTTCAAACAGTATTTAGGGGCCGTCTTGGCCGTGATCGTATGGTAGTTGGATTTACAACTACCTGTGCAATCAGTTCCTATTACCACTAAAGTTATGAGTTCGAACCACATTAATGTGAAAAAGTTTGTCAGTGACTTGCGAAAGGTTGGTGGTTTTCTCCGATTTCCTCCATCAATAAAACTGACAACCACGATATTACTGAAATATTGTTGACAGTGGCATTAAACACCATAAACCTAAACCTCAAACAGCATTTACGCTTACAAGTGTCTACGATATCTTACCTCTTGAGGCTTATTTGGTATAACAACTTTAAGCCTGGGTTTTTCTTTCTCTATCTGAGACTGTACATGTGTCTGTGGATTTGCTAGCATCTGTAACATCTCTTTACTTAAACCAAGACCAGGAGGTAAAGATACCCCTCTGCTTGGTGTTTCTCCTGTACTGTGGTCAGAATTCACTACTTTTACTGGAAATAAATGTCACATACATCATTAATTCATAACATAGCTATTTAACTGCTTTTCACAATAGGCAATGCTTGCAAAACAGAACAATATTGATTCCATAACATTCTGACATTTCAAATTATAAGTTGTTTATTTACAAATTTCCTCTCTTTGTTAAGTGTTCTTAAGACCTGCTACTGTACAACATCAGCATAAGTAGGAGTCTAATATATGTACATTACCGCAGGATATATGAGGCTTAGAGAGAAATACATGTATGATGTTTACCAAGCATAAACAAAATAATCTTGATCTTGTCACAATAATAATACATGTATACTCAGTTTATCACACAGTACTTTCTTTAAACAATGAATTGTTTTTATTAAACAAGGTAAAAACCCAATTACTTAAGGGTTAACTGGAGCACTCACTATCTATTCATTTGTTTCACCTTCCTAAGTTTTTATGAAAGATCTTTTAATCAGCTAATCCTCATGTAAGGACTTATGTGCAAAATTATGATTAATAATTTTGATAATAGGCCCAGATTAATAGACAACATTATTTTTTTTCTTCCCCTGACCTTTCAAAATTCTGAAAGAATTTCAAATGCATCTTAAAATTATATTTTCATATTTATTTTTTAATATATTTTCTGAAATTATTTGTCTTCTGAATTCTAACTTAATATTATTAGTTTAAAATTCACATCAAAAGATGGACTTTTCAACTTTCATTTATATTGGTTGGACAAGAGTGCTATATGATTGATTGATTGATGCTTAACACAAATTTCAGCAGTATTACAACTGTTGTGGCATGAATTTTTTTTATTATTAGATTAGATTGAAAGAGTGTTATATGATTGACGTATACCAACCTGCCTGACTACTACTGGATGAGGGTGATATAGTATGTGTAGCAGAGGGCTGTAACATTACAACAGAACTAGCAGAAGTTGATGCCTGTGTAACTTGTTGGTGTAAGGACTGTAGTAATTGTAACTGTTGTTGTTGTTGTTGTTGTGTGAAGGCACTATTCTGGACTGGCTGACCCACTGGGACAGTAACATTCATTTGTTGGTATTGTCCTGGAGTCTATAATTATAAGAAGATAAATCATATTTATATGGTAAGTTTTGTATATAATAAATAATGTTGAAATGGCAAGTTTTGTAAACTTTAATATAGGTTCGGTTCATGGTGTTTAATGTCACTTTCAACAATATTTCAGTTATATCGTGGCGGTCATTTTTATTGGTGGAGGAATCCGTAGTACCCAAAGAAATCCACCGACCTGTCACAAGTCACTGACAAACTTTATCACATAATGTTGTATCGAGTACACCTCGCCATGAACGGGGTTCGAACTCACAACGTAAGTGGTGATAGGCACTTATTGCACAGGTAGTTGAAAATCCAACTACAATACGATCACGACGGCCCCAAACTTTAATATAATATAAATATATGACAAAAGTAATATGATAAAATAGCCTCCTTCAGCTGTATTGCACCAATAAAGTAATATTCCTTAGCTTTCATTTTACATTAAGGAGTTTTTGACTTGTTTGTACAGGTCTATAGTGACTTCAGATCTATCTAGTACAAATAAACAATATAAGAAAATCTTATTTCCCCCCTCTATATACAGGTATATTCCAAATACATACACATGTAAGTTTCTGAGAGCAAAAAGTAAGACAAAGACTTCAGTCAATCATTATGAGGCTCTATCTGAGTGGGTTAGTGAATAAAAAGTTAAACTGTGGTGATCCTACTTACTTACTTAAGTACTAAAAGTTAGAATTGTATACTATTATAAAAGTTATTTATAACATTTAATGAGTCACACTATTTCACCTGATTTGACTACAATCCCCCCTCACTACATAAAATCTAACTATTTTTATAAGATAAAAGTTCATTAATTAAGACGTTTATTACTAATTTCTCTTTGAATGCATTCCAACCACTGATGGCATCTGTGTAAAATAAACCTGTCACTACAAGCAGCTAATTATCTATATTTAGTAGGATTGCTTGATAAAAAAAATCAATGACCATAAATAACTTTCTACAAGGATGCAAACAGATTACATCTACAATGTGATAAATATAAACTTTACAAATATATTATCTCTAGTTTAAACAGGAAAGGAGTGTTGGAATTATTTCTAAGATAGAATTACATAGTCTAATAAGGTTTTTCCAATTTATTTATTATCAAATTTTCAGATTGTTATTTTAAAACAATCAGGTGGCCTTTACACATGTAAGGTGTGTTTGTATTTAAAAATTCATGTTATAAATCTTTCTACAATGCAAAAACAGAATTTTAGGGTCTACGGAAATGTATACATAAGACTAAATACTAGTAGATGGACTACTGCAAGCTAAGGTTGCACTTTTTACAGGTTATTGTGCAATTGATCAGTAAATAATATGTTGTAATATAATATAAATGAATTATATGTTTAAACTTGGTGCATTATGGAGTCTAAACAATATGAAAAATAAATTCAGCATGAACAGAAATAATATTCTAGTTTATATTAACAAAAAACAATGAGGATATACATATAGTATTTTGGGGGGAGAAGCCAGTACTTATAAATACAAGTGACCCAGTGTCAACAAATGATAAAGAACATGATAGAAAACAAATAGATTTGATAATAACAATTGTACATAGCCAATAATTTCACTTGCACAGTGACACTTTAAAAAAAATCATATAAAAGACATGTGACAAGTGTAGGAATCAAACACTGATTGTAATACAACAATGTCAAGTCTAGGAATCAAACACTGATTGCAATACAACAATGTCCAGTCTAGGAATCAAACATTGATTGCAATACAACAATGTCAAGTCAAGGAATCAAACACTGATTGTAATACAACAATGTCCAGTCTAGGAATCAAACACTGATTGTAATACAACAATGTCAAGTCTAGGAATCAAACACTGATTGTAATACAACAATGTCAAGTCTAGGAATCAAACACTGATTGTAATACAACAATGTCCAGTCTAGGAATCAAACACTGATTGTAATACAACAATGTCAAGTCTAGGAATCAAACACTGATTGTAATACAACAATCTCAAGTCTAGGAATCAAACACTGATTGTAATACAACAATGTCCAGTCTAGGAATCAAACACTGATTGTAATACAACAATGTCAAGTCTAGGAATCAAACACTGATTGTAACACAACAATGTCAAGTCAAGGAATCAAACACTGATTGTAATACAACAATGTCAAGTGTAGGAATCAAACACTGATTGTAATACAACAATGTCAAGTCTAGGAATCAAACACTGATTGTAACACAACAATGTCAAGTCAAGGAATCAAACACTGATTGTAATACAACAATGTCAAGTGTAGGAATCAAACATTGATTGTAATACAACAATGTCAAGTCTAGGAATCAAACACTGATTGTAATACAACAATGTCCAGTCTAGGAATCAAACACTGATTGTAATACAACAATGTCCAGTCTAGGAATCAAACACTGATTGTAATACAACAATGTCCAGTCTAGGAATCAAACACTGATTGTAATACAACAATGTCAAGTCTAGGAATCAAACACTGATTGTAATACAACAATGTCAAGTCTAGGAATCAAACACTGATTGTAACACAACAATGTCAAGTCTAGGAATCAAACACTGATTGTAATACAACAATGTCCAGTCTAGGAATCAAACACTGATTGTAATACAACAATCTCAAGTCTAGAAATCAAACACTGATTGTAATACAACAATGTCAAGTCTAGGAATCAAACACTGATTGTAATACAACAATGTCAAGTCTAGGAATCAAACACTGATTGTAATACAACAATGTCCAGTCTAGGAATCAAACACTGATTGTAATACAACAATGTCAAGTCTAGGAATCAAACACTGATTGTAATACAACAATGTCCAGTCTAGGAATCAAACACTGATTGTAATACAACAATGTCAAGTGTAGGAATCAAACACTGATTGTAATACAACAATGTCCAGTCTAGGAATCAAACACTGATTGTAATACAACAATCTCAAGTCTAGGAATCAAACACTGATTGTAATACAACAATGTCCAGTCTAGGAATCAAACACTGATTGTAATACAACAATGTCAAGTGTAGGAATCAAACACTGATTGTAATACAATAATGTCCAGTCTAGGAATCAAACACTGATTGTAATACAACAATGTCCAGTCTAGGAATAAAGCACTGATTGTAATACAACAATGTCCAGTCTCGGAATCAAACACTGATTGTAATACAACAATGTCCAGTCTAGGAATCAAACACTGATTGTAATACAACAATCTCAAGTCTGGGAATCTAACACTGATTGTAATACAACAATGTCAAGTATAGGAATCAAACACTGATTGTAATACAACAATGTCCAGCTTTCTAAAATCAAAAATGTAATAGTGATCATCCCAATATACTAACCGCTCCTTGTTCCATTGCTTTTCTAAAGTCATCATCAATTTTACGGTATTTTTCTTCTGTCCTTGGTGTCAATGCATACCCATCATCATCATCACCATCACCATCCATTCGTGTATCTTTTTTGTTCAGCATCTGTTATAACAAAAAAAATAAGTTTTCTAAATCAAAGCGTCAAACACTCAAATACATGTAGATAGGTTTTTATTCTAAGCAACAAAATGCATATTCAATATTGTGAAATACTATAAAAACTGTAAAGACAGGAAACAATTCATAGGTCCTTTATATACATGTATAAATGTAATTAAGCACAATTAATGTACACGTTGTCACATTGGTCGAATATAACTTCCTAGTGAGTTCTTCTATGTTCAACATTTGTATTGTAAATTATATTGTGCAGTCAAAACTAATTGAAAAGTAGATAGGTAGGCATGCAGTTTTACTTCTTCCTCTTCAAAGAAAACGTAAGATACATTTTTGGTAGTATAACATGCCAAAAATTGTATAAAAAATTTCAAAACCTAATAAAAAAAATTATATGACCAACTTTGGTGGTTCTTCTACATACAAACCTCAATGATATCCTTATTTGTCTGGCTTACAACTGTGTCATTATACTCTGTGTATTTCAGAAGAACTTTATCCATGTCAGAGCTGGCATACTGGTACAATTTGTTATTGCTGGTAAATATAATCAGTGCAATCTCACAATCACACAACACACTCAGTTCATACGCTTTCTTCATCAACCCAAACTTTCTCTTGGTGAAAGTCACCTGAAATATCAAAATATTTTTAAATAGTGAACATCAAGTACATGGTCAACCGTCTGTCACAAGATAGATTGTTAAATTCAATCTAAAAGTTTTGTACAGAACATCCACACTAGAATGAAATATATGATTGGTCTGATTTCCAGTTTTGATGTTTTAGTCATTAAATGTTCAAAGATTTTCAACTTAGCTGGTGGAGAGGGAGGAGGTCTCACATTGGAGGTTGTCAAGTTATAATACAGAAAGACTGAGATTGGACAATATTGGGTAATATGTTTGGAGAGTGCAATGCTCCATGCACGTTCAAGACCTCTTTTGTTGATTAAAAAAAAAGTGTATTGTAGCCACTACAAAAGAACAGATTTTTCGTCCCAATCCAAATCTCCATATTTTTCCAGTGGCAGTTAAAAGCTGTTGCTCTGGTTGGCCCATCCCTCCCTCTTCTCTATCTGGATTTTATATATTGTTGAACTTGTTCTCATCCTGAAATATAGCTGAAATACTGCTGGCTGGACGTTAAGTAATGTTCAATCACAGGTTGACACAATTCTTCATATACTAGATTAAGAATTTAACAGAAAAGTATCTGTCAAATCTATTAATATTTATCATTTGTTTAAGAATATACAAGTACATGTAAACTTACATTGTACATTGTGTGGGATATACACCCTGTATCCTTAGTAAAGATGAAAGGAACAAGTACGATATTTACTGTAAACAGATGTATTACCTACTAAGGAAGCATGATGAAATCTGTTGCTTTCCTTAACTATGTGTTACAATATGGTGTGAAGATAATTACAAGAATATAACTCAAAGCAACATACAGTGATTTCATAGTCAACTTACCTGTCTATTTCTTTCATCATTTATTCTTGTTATGCTAATCTTTTTTCTTCCCATTTCTGTTTTTCAGTATCTTGTTATTCCTGAAAAGTTAACACAGTGACTGTGAGATGAATGAGAATAATAAATCATAGCTCCTTATCTTTTGATATTACAATGTACCTAAATTGAAGTTTGGTTTAATCGTCTTTCATGTTAACTTACACCATAATTTTTTCTAGTTAATATTATCATATCAATTTCATAATAATCCACATGAAATTTGAGTTGTGTATAAACTGATCATGAAGTATGATTGGTTTTTTTAATTACTTTTCAACCAAAGGCTCACCAGAGACTGTATCATTTATATTTGTATCCGACTATCATTCTTATAAACTGTCAAATAACTGAGGTCATATCTTTGAATTGTTAAAGAGTTACAACAGATCAGTTGATATGCCCTAGCGAGGATGTTTTCCACGGAATTCAATGGAAAACACTGCACACAAATCGGACTTAAAACAAGATAGTCATCATTTTGAGTGTTGGTCCCTTTTGATTCAATTTGACCTCTTTTATCTCGAAAACATAATCTTTGATGAGAACGGTCGTGGTTTCTGGGTTTTTTTGCAAGACAATTAAGTGGTTTCTGGGTTTTTTTGCAAGACAATTAAATGAACAGCTTTTATTTGGGGGAAATTATCTTAGAACTTAAGTACATTTAAGGTAAGGAAAATTCATAATGTCATACAAATTTTCTTGACATAAATATATAAACTTTCACGACAATGAAGATGATAACCATGGATGTATGACAAGATTTCTACCACATCATTTGTTCCGACTCAAACAAATATTTACAACATTTATTCCTCACAGAATAAACAGCATAGAATATTTATTCCTAAAAAGAAATATTATGGAGTTAACTTGTTTATAATAGATTATATAAACAATTAAGTATAACAATATTCACAGATGTAAACAAAAGACAATACAATAAACTGAAAGTATAAAAATAGCTCACATTACCTATAAGAGAACCATAAGAAATGTAAACACTGATTTCTCCCTTCATTCAAATAGAAGAAGATTATTGATCAATTGTTCCTATATTGTATGTGTATAAATCCATAAACAATAAAAGTATAAATATATATACATTTGTATGTACATGTCTACAAAGTTACAAATATGTATATTACAAATTTAATTAAATACATACAGTTGATCGTGAACTACATACTGTGTTGATAAGTGTATTTATAGAACTACAAAGTTATTAGTCATATTTACTATATATGTACACTATATTTACACACAATTTACCTGTGTAACATTTAAAAAACAACTTTTATCTACACTATAACTTGTATTGTACATAAAATTACACCAAAACCTACATTATAATATTCTTTTTCATCCTAAAGATATGTTATTTACAAGTTGACAAGAACAGGATTTAAAACTGAAACCACAAATGTGAATACCCAAAATAATTCTCAAATTAAGATCAAAGAATATCAAAATTGTATTTAGCAGTTTATAAAGTTTTTAATTAAACTCCCAACATCAACCAATACTGTGTGTCATCACATGACTTCTGAACATCCTGTGTCTTTCACAACTTATAAATTTATTTAGAAAAACAAACCTCTGAAATGTTGTGTCTTAAAATAACCAAAAACATTTACAAAGTTTACCTGTTTTAATTTTACCTGCCTCATTTACCTGTGCTATGTGTAATACTGTCTTACTGAGGAAAACATGTCAGGGCATGACACAGTTCTTTGATTTTAGTTAACTGGGAATTTCCAATGTAACTATTTTTAGGTCTGACATCAGGAAGTTAGAAAATGTCAATTATCATATTGTACCCTACTTTTACATTCAATACACAATTTTAATGTTTAATTGGTTTACTTTATTTAAACGAGAATAGTTGATAGTTGAAATTAATAGAGAATAAAATAGAAACAGTCAGCTTGAGTGGAACCATATTAAACTTTTGGCCAACATAATACTTATTTATGTTGAGTCAAGAAGACATTTCTGAAAATTTTGGTGAGTCCCACCATTGTAGAAATGGGATAATGTCATTACTCCGACACTTATTACTCCGGAGGTGTACCCTTATATATCGACCTGATTCAATATGGAGATGATGTGATGATATTCGAAATTTTGCTAGGTTTCTCCTGAACTCAGAATTACTTAAAGTAATTCTGAGTTCAGGAGAAACATCAAAGAAAGATAGTTTTCTCTTCCATAAACAGTTTTAAAATTTACATAAGTTCTCAATTTACCATCAGAACATTTGTTCCTATCTAGTGTCCATTGATGCCTATGTGCTTCAAGAAGTATTTTCTTGACTGTTTGTTTGGAAACTTTTTGATTAGTTGACAGTTGTTTAAGCTTAGGAATGTTATTCAAAATTTATTGTAAAGCACCATACCAAGAGGATATCCGGTTTTCATATAATTTTTTGGGCTGTGTGTAAGCATCCTTCAACAAGGGAAAAGTGTCCAAAGTTTCTAATAAAAAATTCCCATATTTCAGATAAGAATTTTGTATTGCCAATTAAGGGCCCACAAGGGGCAAACAATTTAATACAATGATTGAAATGATTGGAGACATACATGTAAACACACACAAAAAACAAGAAAACATATTTATGTTCAGTGACTGCACGGCCAGATCAGAGCCTATCAAATACCACAATAAATCAATTCATATTTAATATAATATAACATTTATAATAACTATAATAATTCACATAACCTAATGATATCTATAGGATCAATTGTGTCCTCGCAGCAAAAAACATTCCTCTATAAAACTACCTAATTTTTTCAAAACTTGTTCATGTTCATTAGTAAATAGCCAGACAAATTTTGATGATGTGTCCATGTATCTAAAATTTGGACATAAGTCAATAACTTTATCAAAAAATTTTACTCTAATATTTTCATATAATTATAAGGGACAGTCGACAACAAAATGTTTCTCATCTTCAATATCTCCCTCAGAACAATTTGTGCATTTTCTTTCTGATCTTATAATGTTCTTATATCTGCCAGTTTCAATATTTAATGGATGAGCACTGACTCTTATCTTACATATAGTAAAACTTGTTAAATGGTATGGTCAAAAACATATGTCCTAAGCGACGTCGCTAAGTAAACATTGACGTGCAGGAACACTGAAAACATAGTTCATCTAAATTTTCGACTATATCTTTTATTTTCGTCAATGAAATAAATATAATAATCAATTGCACGTCGTGAATATTGAATATATGATCACTCATGCCGAAACGCATTCAGATTAAACTTGTGCGCGTAGCAAGTTCCACACACTCGTTTAATCTGATGCGCTTTGCGGCACTCGTGATCATATTTTCAATATCCACTCCGTGCAATTATCCTATAGTTGTTTGGAGTTGCGATTAGATAGGATATGATGATACAGTCCGGGATGCATGGTCGGAGTATTAATGAGTGTCGGAGTAATGACTGTCGGAGTTATGAGTGTCAGAGAAATAACTGTCGGAGTAATGAGACGACCCCGTAAAAATGTGAAAACTTTGACGAGTCCAAACTGAAAATGGTGAGTCCAGGACTCATCTAGGCACGTTGAAAGGACCTCTGACATGTACATGTATGATACATGTACAATGTATGAAATTGCTTTATAATATATTTGTGATTTTGAAAACAAAATCATTGATACTAGTAATTACATAATGTAATATACAACCTGTATGTACTTTTTTATCTAACATATAGTGTGATATTGATATTGTGTAAATATTTCAAAAACGGAAGTTTGTTTGGTAATTTAGTCATAGATTAAGATGGTGAACATTATATGTCATATGAGCAATACATAGCTTCCCCTCCCCCCACCACTTAAAAAGTTACATGGCCAGTCCCTAACTAGCCCCATGTACAAGAGTAAGCAGTCAGATATACACATACAGTTTATCAGCTAAAACTTACAGAACCAGTCACATACATGTCAGTTAGACCAGAATTTCATGAGTTTGACAAGCATTGTATATGATTTACTACTGACCACCTTATCAACCATAAAACCAGCCATTGATTATCCACTTAATAAAAAAGAATTTGATAATAATTATTCAATTATAAGTTATGCAGAGTGGTAGTTTGTCTGGCCATTTTACAGTACATACTCTGTATTATTGGTGATCATATTCAGCAGTATCCAACTGTTGCTTCTGGTTTGGTTTATGGTGTTTAACGCCACTTTCAACAATTTTTCAGTTAAATCATGCCGGTTAGTTTTATTGATGGGGGCAATCGGAGTACCCGGGGAAAACCACTGACCTGCCACAAGTCACTGACATACTTATATCACATAATGTTGTATAAAGTACACCTCATCTGAGTGGGATTCAAACTCACAGAGATAGTGGTGATAGGCACAGATTGCATATAGTTGTAAATCCAACAATCATACGATCATGACCACTGAAACGTATTTTAGCTGTACCATGGTAGACAATGATACTGATGAATATATACATGTAAGTGACATAACATTATTTTGACTGTTCTCAAATAAAAATAACAATGTTTTGATTCATATTTTGTACTCCACTTTACCAGATATTAGCTCCTAAAATTTGGTCTGTAAACTAAACATTCCCTGGTAAAAATTGAAAGTTTTGGCCCATTTGACCCCTTATATATTGAAAACTGTAAATTGAACATTACGAGGAACATAAAGTGATAAAGGGCTATATCAGGCACAACATCAGGGGTCGACTTAAGAAAAAAAATTAACTTGCCCCTGAGGGCCAGTAAAATTTTTGAACAACTGGCCCCTTCAAAATTCCACTGGCCCGAGAAATATCGGTCCACGAAGCGGACCGATATAAAAGGGGGGATTTGCCCCCCCCCCCCAAGTAACAGGAAACTCAAGATCGAGCAATATGAACCCCATTAAAACCTTGGGTGAACTCATTTTCTCCGGAAGGATAAGCAGTTCTTGCTCCACTAGTGGCATCCGCAAATAATTAAATTGACTGTCAGTGATTTAAACATGTACATATAGTTTTTGTATTCTATGAATGAATGTTGTACTTGCTTTAAACAAGGGTAAAGTTCATGACATTTTCTCATACATGCAGTGTTTTTAATGCATTACAATTAACAGGTATGGTTAGAAGATAATCAAACAATCTACATATAGATAGTCAAACTTGTTATCAAAAGTATATAGTTTTAACCTTTGATTCATTGCTTATTGTATATATGTTAACTTATGTATTAACTAAATTTAATACGGCGCTCGGCCAATAATCTTCAGTAGTGAAGGACGGCCAGAAATATAAAGAAAAAGAAGAAGTCTCAGCGACCCCTTCTGTATAACGGCTTCCTTTTTTAGCCAATCTTATTTATTCCTCCCCAGCGTTTTCCCGTGCATTCGACCTTTATATAACGACCCACTGTCTAACGCGACTAACGACCAACGACTATTAGAAGATTATTATCAGACCGGAAGTTAGATAATAAATAAACAAACACAGTCCCGACTTTGGAAAATTTTCCGTTTTGCCCAGCTGATGCAGCGATTGTTGCCAATATCCCTCTTGCTGATATCGGCATGATCTACTGACTGAGTCCATACCTGTTACTAGTTCATAATAATAGATTTTTCATATTAAATGAAGTCACGATTAGGGTTATTGTGTATCCGCCATTTTTTTTACAGGTAAGATGTTCACGTGATGATTTATTATTGTTGTTTGGTTTATTTGGGTTTATTTTTTATTTATATTAAATATTTAAAATTGCTTACTATAGAAAATACCGTTTTAATCTTTCAGTTTTATAAATAAATAATCGTGATTTTGAAAATTATTGAATTATGAAGTACTGGTTCCCAGCATATATTTCTGTCAATATTCGTTTAACGTGCAGTAACAGATCAAGGTAAACACATGCTGATTGTGTGATTAGGCTATTTATAGCTATCGGCGAGTGATTGAAGTTGAATTTTAACGTTTTATCTTGAAATTTCATTAGTCTGTTATCAGTCGATATTGAATGACACGGAAGAAACGAAAGTTGCTGGCCCAAGTGGCCCGAGAATATCAACTGGCCCAGTGGGCCGATCTTTGTTCAGTTTGACTGGCCCGACCATAAATATACTGGCCACGGGCCAGCGGGCCAGCGGTAACGTCGACCCCTGCAACATGACAATACATGTCAACAAGGCTTCGACTCCTTCTGCACAAGTTCTATACTGCAATAAAGTTTTACTCAAAATCCATTGGAATACTACCTGAAGCCTAGGCACTTATGTCACAATCAATTCATAGAATAAAATGCATCAAAAATAGATGAAAAATAAAAATTGTGCATACAAGCATGTCCATGTACCTTCCAAATACATGCATGTAATTTTTGCTTACCTCAAGCCTCTCCTTTTTGTTGTACATACATGTATACAATTTCCTCATTTCTTTTATCAATTCATTATGATGAGCATTTGACAAAAAAACTGTAATAATTGTATGGAAAATAAAACCGTTCAAATATTGTAAATTTGCACCTTTCGATCTCGGAAACTGTACGAGATGTAGGAAATCTGTCAACATTTACCAATATATTATGCCCTCAAGTCAAAAATTGTATATACATGTATATACTTTCCTAATGTGCAAAATTTTGGAATAAAATAACTAAGTGTTTTTTTGGCCAATCAAACTAGATGGCCTGAGCATGTGTCACTCACTTTTCATTGTTATGATGAAACTTTATACTGAACCTTCCATAGGTGCTTCCATCAAATTTAAATTAATTTGGCCAGATGGTTTTAGAGGAGATTTTTTTTAATTGGCCAATCACAAACAAGAACTGCCTATGGCGGCCATGGAAATTTTGAATAGGCTAAGTGGTTTCAGAAGAAACGATTTTTTTTAATCGACAAACCAGAAACAAGAATTGCCTATGCAGCCATGTTTGTTAACGGTTCGGGAACAAATTAGCAATCTTTATTGAGGACCTTTCAGAGATGCTTCCTACCAAGTTTCGATTTATTTGGCTAAGCACTTTCAGAGGAGAAGATTAAAATGTGAAAAGTTAACGGACAACGGATGCCAATCAAGATGAACATTTTTCAAAAACACATTAAAATTGGCTGAACAGTTGTAAACTTGAATATTCTATTATCAAGAAAGTAACAAATTTCTAGATAAAAAGTTGTGTACAGAAAATCAAAATATTTGTTATCGATCACAAAAAAAAGCCTTAATAACAACAGTTCTCATATTGATTTTTGATTATTCCTGCTCCTATTTGCAGGCATATCCAAAACTAAAAAATAAACTTTAAGGTAAATCTATATGTAATTATATTCATAGGCTCAGTTAGAGTCAGTAACACATCTCATAACAATCTTCTTTCATTGTGCTAATATATATAGTCAATACGGTGTTTCGAATCATTTCCATTCCATCAAAAGCTTCTTATTTTCGTCTGTCAGACCACATGATCTTGATGGAATGTTAGGCACTGGACTTCCGGTGTCAATGTACACAACGAAAACTCCAATCGATATGTGGCGTTTTAACGTTCCTCAACTTAAAGAATTCTTAACATTATCTGTAAAAGACAGATGTCAATTAAATTGTTTTATTTGTATCAAATTAAAGACTTTCGATACATAGACAATTACTTCTTTATTTTTATTTCTTCTTTATTAACCAACGTCCACATCATGAAAGGAAAACGATTTGTCTTGATTTATTTTTCTGATCAGATAGACAGTGGGGTACTGAACCCCAGCATTTACTCTGCTGTATTCTTGGCGACTCCATATTACAATAACTTATAATCTACCGCATCTACGACTATGATATGTTGACGTTGTCACAGTAATAGCATATACACCGGAAGTCGTCTGCTTTACATTTCAGACGTCAAGACATGAAAAAGATGGAACGTGTCGTGGTCGGAATTGACATGATTCGAAACAACCGTATTGCAGTCCTTTTCATCAATCATTTGTAAATTCAACCTGGTAAGTATTACTTGTTTAAAGCCTGTTTCATTCTTCTAGTTTGTAAATTTTACCAGAAAAAAAACATACTAGTCAGTAATGCAAAAATAAGTGCATATAAATACCCTGATAATAACAGATATATTCAATTGTTTACATATTTAGTGGTTGTTTTGGTATATCAACCCAAAAATGTATACAGGTATATTCTTCTATTCATATTATTTTTTTGTGCTGTAAATTAATCTTATTAATACTCAATCCTGCCTTCCTGGTAGCATTTGTTTGTAAATGCTCAAATATATCAAGCATTTTATGCACATTTATAAATTCTTAAAAATACATGCATTTAAAAAAAAACTAGTTCTTGCATATAATAAACAGTATAATGTAATTACACTCAGAATTGCAAATTTGAAGGAAAATAAAAAATAGAACGTAATAAATTGACATTTTGTGCATGTTGATAGACATCTACAAATATTTCTTCTGTTTGTTATTTTTTTGTCCAATCTAAATAAATCGTCATAAAAATAAAAGTCAGCTAAATATAAATTTTCATAAATAGATACACGTGGTCAATACCTAAACAACACACAAGGCAGAAAAGTTGCGATGCCAACTCAATCGCCCACTTTCGATTTCAAAATCGATATAAACAGTGAACAAGTAATTAACTAAATAAACTAAATTGTCGTATTCTAATAAAATAGAGTTTTAAACATGAAGTTATAAAACAGTATACAAATCACACAACAGATCTGTAGGGGCGGGTATGGAATGTGTCTCTGTAGACAACACACAGACCGAGGTTGAATGTTTGCCAAAATCACGCGGCCCGTTCACTGCCATTTTGGGTGGATGTATCCTTGAACACCAATTTGTGAACAATATAAGTGAAAATAACAAAATTAATGCCATTTACCTTATAAAAATAACTTAGTTGCTATTTTTACTATCCAGTAGGATCTTGGTGAATAAAATCTACAACTTCTGTGCTATTTTAGGCACGGAAAACACTATGGTATTTATAGCAGTATCCAATATGGTGATTATTCCGCGCAAGAACTAATTTTGGTGTCACATGACAGAAATATTTCCTGTTTTTTCATTGTATTTACAATATAGCAGGTTTATGTTTAACATAAGATTATAAAATAATCGAAATAAGATATATTGAGTTGTGTCAATGATTATGCTCAAAATAGAAATTGTTAGATTGGTGGACTATATTTACCTAACATTTGTCCCTGTATCCGGTGGTATACGGTTACAAATATGGTAACACTCAAAACAGTTTTATTGTTTCTGCATGATGTGCATTCAATCGGAAAACCAATGCAAGTTATTTTATTTGTAAAATTAAAGGATTTTCTATGCATCAACATTTTCTGCTCGAGATCATTTCAACAATATACATAACTGGATTCCTGTTCTACTGTTCGGTTTTAGCATCACAAAAATACACCAGTTCAAACTGATGACGCGCGTCTGTTTACACTTTTATTTCCATAAAGAGGTACCCTCAAGGGGCAAATGTTTACATAATAATACGTGTACATACAATGAGAAATTTTAAAATATAGTTATGAAGAGGATAATGGCAGATCACATTCATATGTCAGTCAAACTAAATAATAAATTTTACACACTCACTATATATATATCAAGAAAGATGTTTTGATAAAAAATAACCCTTGAGTTGTTTAATATATTAATTGATTTACAATTTAGTAATCAGAAAAATTTGTCTGACAAGTTCAAATATTGAAAGTTGTTACAATTGTTATTTATCATACCAATTAAGACTTGTCGATCCGTAGATGTTGAAGGATATCCTAGTAAACAATGAATTTCGTTCTCTAATTTGACGACAATGGTCAACTCAGTACAAAAATTTATGATAAACGGGACGACTTCAATTTTAAAATCATAAATTTTCCAAATATGTGCAGCAATATACCAGCTTCTCCTGCATATCTCGCAATTGATTCGTTATGCAAGTGCCAGTAGCAATTATTCTGATTTCCTGAAACGTCATCTTCATCTGAGAAACAGGCTATTGGACCAGGGCTATAAAAAGATTCGCCTTATTCGATCTCTTAAAAAGTTTATATTTCGATACCAAGATCTTGTCGAAATATATTCCGTCTCTGCAGAGACGATGATAAACGATGCATTTTCATATAGTGAAAATGTATAAAGATAAGGTAGTCAACAAAAATGTCAAAAATATTTTTTTTTATCAAAGTGTGACGTAAAATTGTTTATGACATTTGCTTCACTGGGTTTGGTACTGCTTTGACAACTATTTTACCTATTTTGTTCCAGTATCGTTATAAATACTGTTATAGTGACAGCCGGAACCTTTGAGCCGTACTGAAAGCGGGAGGTTTGGCGCCTTAAAATCTGATTCAACCCACCATTTCTTTAGAAATGCCTGTACCAAGTTACGGTTTTCACAGTTTTCCGGTTGTTGACTGATTTTGTCTGTTTATATACTTATGAGTTTTGACTTTCCCTTTGTAAGATTGTTCGGAGTTCGGTAATTTTGTTATTACCCTTATTTATTTAGATCACATTTATTACATAATCTTTTGTTAATTTCTAATTTTAAATATCTACCAGTTTCAATTCTATGAGAAGATATTCTCAAATGGCTCTTCTTAATGTAAAATTATTGATAATATGTAGATATTTCTCAGACCCAACTAACGGTTTAGATTTTGCAGTAAGTTCTTAATTTGCCTTGGACACCATGACTGTCTTAAAGTTCTTTTCCCAAAGTTTCAAGTATGATTTTCGCTAACTTGAATTCAATAATTGAGTGAATTTACATTTTCTTAATTTAACAAATTCAGCTGGTAAGTTTACAAATAAAAGTAAAGGCCCACGCGAGCCGGTATCGCTCACTGTTCAGGAGGACTAACCGGTTAATCGAGAAAAGTCGTTCGTGTACGATTGTTAATCGGGTTTTTTGATTCGTGAACGATTCGGTTACTAGTTCGTTTGGGGTCCGACCTATAATCCGACAGTCCGATAGTCCGACGGTCCGATAGTCCGACAAATGCTTTATTTCTTTGAAAGTTAACACTATAACATGTGTAATATGGGGCCAGAAACCGAACCGTTTACTCATCAAAGAAAGGTCCAGAACATCGGAAACACGATATCATAGACGGACAAACAATTGGCAGGGACACACAAGAACTCAAAAAAACACATATATGTCATGAACAACACGAACTCCATAAAAACCTGGATCCAGTTGTGATGAACCGGTAGTGTAAGTATCCCGTATATTTTTTAGTAGCGACTACTTCAGGCTTTATTCAAGTAGCGTGTAGCCGAGTCCAGCCAAGAAAAGTCACTATTGAAAAGAAAGATAAAATAAATGAATACCAAAAAAAAAGGAAAAGACAAAAAGAGCGTACCAGTGTCCCCCGCCCTTCATCATGGAATATTTATGTTAAAAAGCAATGTCGACACATCAATAGAGCTGAATACAATAATGTGTGCGAATTGATTGATTGATTGATTGATTGCTTAAGGTCCAGCAAGCAATATTTCAGTCATATTCAGGATGAGAAACGTTTGTAAACAAAAAAATAAGAAAGAGGGGACTCTGTGATAGGTCAACATGGGCAACGACTTAACACGAGAACATGTTTTTCTGTCTCTTCCGACGACAAGTTGGTCCTATTTTTATTCCCCCGGGATTCCGACGGGTGACCCTGCTATAGTCGCCTTCTACGACAAGCGCATATATAAAAAGTTAAGTGACCCCTTATATCACAGAAAGAAACAGCATCGGAATATGACAAAATAAACAAGTGTGCCATGATACGTCGGACTGTCGGATTATAGCTACGGCCCCAGTTCGTTTACGATATTTCCGGATTTTAAAAGTAAGGTAAGACACCAAATTTCAATATTCTTTTGTAAATATAAGCATAAAGCAAAAAAAGGCTTCGTAGTTCCTTAAATGAATAATTAATAATTTTAATTCGAAAGAGTAAACTTCATAACAGACTTTCATTTTTCAATAATTTGGTCAGAAACGTAGATGTCACTCTATTTTTTTTTTTTTTCAGAGTTTCCATTTTCTAGCAAAAAACGCAAATTTTCTAATAAAATAAACATTTTATGACAGAAAATAAATTTGAACTTCAAAGTTTCTTTATCTTATACTTACTTTTCGTGAGAATTCTTAACTTAAGCAAAGTAATAGTTTCCTTTTTGCATATTTCCAATTTTTTTGTTCGTGAACGAACGTGTTATTGAAAAATATGGTCGTGTACGATGTATTAATGTTTTTGCAGACTATGGCTTTTGTGTGTTCCATTTGTGTTGACCTTGATTTCGGCGTGGAAAGTTCTCTTTTTGTACGATATGGTTTATTTGATGTTGTCCTTATATCATGTTTGCTGTTTTCTGAAACTTGACAGTTTTTCCAGTAATGTTTTTTTCGGGTAATTTTTCTTCTTCTTGAAACAGATTTGGAAGTATAGTCATGGTTTATCTGCAAACATATAAATTATGCATACTTATTATGTAGGTCTACGTTTCTTTGGCTTTCACCTTTTGGTAATGTTGGCTATATTTTGTTCATATTTTTGACTTATTACTTGGGTTTCTTGGAAATTATTTTCCGAAATGGCCATCCAAGACATCAAAATTGGTATAAATTGTTTTTTTCTACATGCAAAATATTCACAATTATAATCTACGACAACAAATATCGGGGGACAATTTTAGACTACCCTTTTGTAATACTGTCTTATATAGCAAAAGTTTCATCCCTTGTACGTTACGACTCTGGAATGGTCTGCCTGCCTCAACAAAGTCCAGTCCTTCTCTTAATATATTTAAGACAAGACTGAACTCTGGTACAAAAGCTTCGCCTAAATATTTTCATATAGGTGACAGAAAAGAAAATATCATACACTGTCAGATGAGGAATGATGCTAGCAATCTAAATCTACATTTGCAGCAACATCACTTATCTGACAGACCATCTTGCCCACATTGCAATGATCCCTGTGAAAGCCCCTCCCATTATTTTATGCACTGCCCTTTATACAATATTCATAGGCAACAACTTGTTGATTCCTTTAATAAACTTAACATAGAATTTACTATTCAAACCATTCTTTATGGAAGTGAAACCTCTGATTATAATCAGAATGTAAAACTTTTTCGTGCAGTACATTCCTTTATTAAACGGAGCAAACGATTTGATAATAATATAGTAATATAAATTAAATTTTTTAAACATTTTAAACTATAACAGTATTCTCACATATGATGGACCATGATTGCAAATATCGGTACTATTCCTCTCACATGACTAAATTAAATTAACTTATTGATATTCTATTTATAATTTATTTTGTTTTATAAATATATACATGTATATATAATGTCATAAATCTCATATTTACACTATGATAATTACCTACTGCATGCTAATAAAAAACTTCTAAAATGAATTAAGTATTTAAATTAAATTGAGAGGTAATACATCTAGCAACATCGTACACTGGTAACACTTTTAGATAGCAACTAATTGTATTTAAAAAAAATTAGTAGATCTCATATCAGCCAAATTGTCGATAAAATCTAATCAATGTTAACTACTTACATGTATCAATAACTGAATATATGAGATTTCTGACTGCTATTGTATACTCGAGTTATTTCCCTTTGAGTATGAAATTCTATATTGTGTATTGTAAATATTAACTGCATGCATTATTGATTGTTGCTGTTGCCTTGTGTATGGAGAGGATTTATATAGGCTATTTCCTGCTATCCAATCCATTTCATTTATTTATGAATAAAATATGTTTAAAATGAAAATGAAATGAATGCAAAAGTTATTGTCGTTTAAGTACTGTTCCATGTAAGAGTCAGGCAATGAGTGGTACATCAATTGTTTAGCTTTTTATTAAAACCAGGCTGGTTAAAAGTGTTCATTTGGTAATCCAAACATTTCCTTCTATTTCGGATTTTCATAAAACTAATAATTTTTTAGTAGTTATAGATTGAACATTATGGCGGGAAAGTTTTCACGTACTTTTTACTGCATAATGGAACCAAATATTTCCGTGGCACGAAGTATAACGGGAATTTATTGTCTTCTCCCGAAATAGTTCGGAGGCGTATGAATTTTTTGGCGCCAAAAATTATTGTGTTAAATGGTTAGTGAATGAATAGTCATTTCTAGTCACGCTTTCATTGAGTGAACATCAAATTTTTCTAGGTCTATTATATATGTTTATATAATCCGCGTTATTATATTTTGATATACATATATATGTTGGTTCAGATTTGCATAATTTCGGACTTAAGGTTAGGAGGTTGGCTACACAAACGTAATCAGATTTGGTTTATATTTATTTAGACATATTTTTGGTGTACAAAATGTTTAAGCCGCAGTCTTCGGACTGAGAGTCGTTTTTCCTCTAAATTTGTCAGATGCATTTTTTGAGCTTTCTTATGTCAAGTGAGGTCCTACACTTGGTTTCGCCGGGCATTGACAAAAGGAACTCGACGAGGTTTTTTGTTTAGTTTTTGTATACTGAGACATATAATATTGTATTGAAAAAATTGATTTATATTGAATAAATCCGGCAGCTCAAAAAATATATACAAGCAGCGAGCTAGTCGACAAGGCGTTCCGAAGTTACGATCAATTTAACACGACGACTTAAAAAAATGGAAGCAAGTGACTAGCCCCCTTGTAGTATTATATAGTTTTTTTTCTTTCGGACGCACCTAGCCCCTGTGGTCTGGACAACTGATTTTGTCAGATAAGCCTTTTAACACATTTTCCATGACAAGGTTAAAAATATTGCAATTGCGTCTGACCCTTTCCAATACCACCATGGATCCTACTATATAAATCCTTGCTACCACGCATGGCATGCATTTTTTTCTCTCGAGTCTCTCACCATTTTTCTCCATGGCCATGAAAGCATGATCTCTGTGATTGGAATGGGGTATTTTTTTTAATTCTCGTGACCCTTCATTTATGTCTCTTATTGATTCACCGTTATTTGTGAAATTCTCAAAAATGGCAAATTTTAATTTCCGTGAATCGTGATTTGGATTTTTTTTCTGAGATTCGTGACCAGAACCCCCCCCCCTCCTTTTTTTTTAATTTTTTTTTTAGTTTTCGTCTATGGAAAATGTGTTCAAAATACATGGACTTCGTCCTTCAAACAGGTTGCCTGTCTCATATTACTGTGTAATTGTTTAGTACAGAAAATTAATATGATCATGATGTTTTGTTTTTATCTTATATTCAATCTATTATAAAGGACAAAGTCCTTTTAACGGTAGGCTGTCCGATTTTTCCTCCTTTCTAACCCGAATAATCCAGTCGTTATATTACGCTCCCTGCTGGTCGCTACATTAACCTTATCCAGCGATAGTGCCGATAGAGGGCGCAGTATTATTGGAGTTAATTGATAGCCAAATATCTGTTCACCGGAAGTTTAAAAAAAATAGATCAATTGATATTTAGAAAAATATATTTCAATGAAAAATTCCCAATTCTTTAATTATTTACTCTATGCAAAATCGAAATAAACTTGAAAAAAATTCTAATAAAAAAATCTCTTTCTACGAAACTTTCGACGGAAGAGCGGCGTGGGTAAAATGAACGTAACAGCCATAACAAATCGGCTACAAAATTCATTCTAAATCAAAGATAATAACGTGTACGGATCATCGTATTATTGAAATTTTAGGATTTCGTCCTTCAAACAGGTTGCCTGTCTCATATTATCTACAAAAGGCATTTTGAGCCATAGCATCGTATACATACATGTAAGGGTTCCTGAATATATTTCAGTCATAACTTTTTTGTTTAAATTACATTTGAATTTTTGACTGGTTTTATAGGGAAGACATTTTGGCGAAAATTTTCCCGTACTTTATTATGATTGTTCCAGTATTGCAGGAGTTATTGACCTTTTCGTGGAATTTACTGCTTGTGGGGGGTATTAGTTAGCCTTTGGCTTACAGTTCTAGTTTGAGGTCGAATGTGTTTTAGTACTCAACATAATATTTTCTTAAAATGGATGTGTACTTACAATTGGTGTTGCCTGATTCTTACAAAGAATAGTACATAAAAATATATTCATGAATGTCTATTAGTAATTACTTAGAAATAGGTTTTCGATGACGCAAAACACCGTAAATTATATCTTGCCGCACTCATATTTCATGAGACACACTTATAAAAAGCAACATTAGAAAATAATTCATTTAAATTGCTACGAAAAATGCAGTAATCGTTCACGAACATCGATCACGAACAAGAAATGTTTAACCTGTTCGTTCACGAAAAAAAAAATGAAAAAAATATAATTTTCCCGTCATATTTTGCATATTTTGTGAAAAAGGTCTTTTTACCACTCCAATATAGAAGAATGTTTCCATTAAAGTCATAAAAAAGTGTAAATGTGTGAATATAGGAATATTATAGTTCTTGTGACATTTTAATGCAATGCTTTTATGACTTTCTTACCACATTTCACGCAAGGTTTATATCAACGAAAGTTTTGGAGCATACACCATCAAAGATATACAACAAAGGAAGGGAACTGCGAAGAGATAATTAATAATTGTTTCCTTAATTAGTAATAATTGAGGTTTACCGTCAAGGAATCATGTCCGGATCCTCAAAATAATCGTACACGAACTAGTAACCGAATCGTTCACGAATCAAAAAACCCGATTAACAATCGTACACGAACGGCTTTTCTCGATTAACCCTGCTGTTGTCCTAATATTTAATAAAACAATATAAAAAAATAGGCCCTATATGAACTCCCTGTTTATGTGTGACTCTCATTACGATACTCAGCGAAGGTCCTGTATGTGGTCAAAATAGGTTCAAAGTCCTGATAGATCAAAATTTATACACCACCTAGTTTAACAGGCAAATACAATTTCACATTTTAATCTTCTTCTTGATAGTACTGGGCTCATTGGAACAAAACGTGACAGGAATGTACATTGGATCATCTCTTTCTTCAGTATGTTTACAGATTTGCTATGACTCAGGAGTCCCGTATACTAATACAATATAGTAGGGGTCAAAATGGGACCAACCCCAACATACAAACAGATTTGACCTAGCTCTTCTGGTTTTCGAGATAAATGGGGTTAAAGAGAGCCAAAAGGGACAAACACTCAAAAAGATAACTTTTTAAAAGTTTATGTCAGGTTTGTATCCAGTTTTGTCCATTTACAAATGTAATTTATTTGAAAAATTCCTTTCTGTGGGATTGCATTAGATTGTTTGTATCTCAGATCGTTTCTAAGTTGTGAGAAGACCAAAGGGTCCAACGCCCAAAATATTAAATTTTTATTTGGAGTTCAATTTTGAGTTTTTTTCTTTGTATTCCTTATAAAATCTCTTGTATAAGAGATAAAAGGCATTAAGGGGCCAAGACCCAAAGTAATAACTTTTTGCAGTTTTTGCCATTCAATTCTTTTGGAAAAAAATATCTTTTTGGAAGGTTTTCCATGGATTTGTTGTAGCTTTTACTGTTTCAGGGATGTGAAAGAACGAAAATATTTCAATGATAGGACCTTAAGTTATATGTGAAATGAATACAATATTTTTTCATAAAAATCTAGACTTGATCGAACACAAACTGTATTAGTTTAAACATATTTTATTTGCATAAAAGTTGCAAATGGGATTGGACACAAGTTATGACAACATTAGTTAAGTCCTTTCCCTTTTACAAAGATATAAACAAAAAATAATTTAACATAATGGCGATGATTATACAAATAAATTTTACAACATGATATATTTAGACGTTAATAATAAAGTAAATAAATAAAGAAAAATAAGGTGAAATAAAATGTTCAAAACATAGGGATAGAAAGAAGGATAGGAAGAAGATGAAAGGTTTCAAACAAACAAAAACAACAAAAAACAACATGGACTGGAGTGAGTAAGCTAGTATATTAGTTAAAGCGATGGGTGCTTCTAATAAAAGAATAAACAGCAGAGAAGATTTCAATGTTTTGGTTAGGAGTCAAATTTTCATCACCAGCTAATATCAATTCAATTGTAACTACGTAATTCTTTAATTTATTAAACAAGATTGCCCCATTTTCATTGTAAAAGGAACATTCAAGGAAAAAGTGTATACAGTCTTCAAAACCATGACCACAGATGCATGCAGGACTAGGCTTTAAATTGACAAACTGTATGATTGACAAGGTGAGCGATACATGTTCATTTTATATCCATTTTACAATTGAATAATAATTACAGCCATATTTAGTACTATTATTCCTAAATCTTGCGGTGTCTTGTATTCATACTGTTTGTCATTGATGGTCGTAAATAACCACTGGCTTTCGCATGAACGAGTAGATCTTAATCCGCGTTGATAGTCGGTTAAGATGTTATTTTTTATTCGGATATTTCATTTTATGATTTATGTCAGTGAAACAGCGATACTTATAAACAGAAGCTTAAATTAAATAATCTAGCTATTCTCTTTTATCTGGAATAGCCCACTGAAGAAATGTACCACCATGATACGTATGTTGATGTTCATGCCGACGACACGAGAGAGGAAATCCTTGAATTTCAACCAAAGATGAAGAACTGGATCTCCCGTCACCGTCTACTGGATACCAAAATGGCATCTATTATAGGTGTCCCGACAGTGTCCAGCATATTTCTGGTTCAAATGATCCACCACGAAACCTCTTTCAAAATTGGTAACATCGATTCTATCAGCGGAGAGAGAGAGAGAGAGAGAGAGAGAGAGAGAGAGAGAGAGCAGGACGTAGCTGAGGCTTAATAGTGTGCACGCCATAATTCTTGAGAGGGGAGGGGGTCTATGAATTTTTTTTACGAGATGCAAAATGATGCGATCTGGGGCCATTTCAGGGCTTTGTATAACATAGAATCAAGCACAATTTTAATGATTTTGATAGACAAGAATTTCTTAAAATTGTCAAAAATCTGCCCTTCGTGTCTTAGCAGATACGAATACCTCCATTGTTTTGTACCAATCCACTTCAAAATCTCGGTGAATATGCATCAATCCAAGGAGAGATAGCCTGTCATTCTTCATGGTCGACCTAACATAAGTTTTCAAGCGTCTCAGTACACTAAATGACATTTCAGCAGTAGCGCTTGCTACTGGCATGGTTAACAAAACACATAGTTTTATTAATATTGTATCTATAGAAGGATAGAGAACTGGATTTACAGAATCAAGTGTGGTACAAAGTGTTGTTGGCAAATCATTACGATTAGTAATGACCCAGTGGGACAAATAAATGTCAGCCTAATATGCCTCGTATATTGTAGCAACATGATCATCAGTTAATGTGTCTACAGCACGGGGCAGTAGATGCCGACTGTGCATGGAAGCGGTTTTCCGATTTAAGGAGACGTGATTCAAGTTCGTAATCAAATTTTCCAAAAATAGTACAAAGAAATTCACCAATACTGTTTTGACGTTTCCGCGGGGTGATTGGCTCTGGTAGTCTGTCTACCACATCGCCTGGGCAAACTATCAGATATATCAACAAATTTGGCTAAGATAAGTGCAGATTGATACATTTTTGTACAACTCATACTAAACCGATTCGTCCTGTCGTTCAGCTCTTAGCATTTCAAGATCACCGTCTTGGATACTTTGATTGCTTCAAGAAGGTCGCATTCGGTATCTTGGAGGAATGTTGACAGATAAACAGCGCTATGTAAAATATGTTACGCTACTACCAAAGCTATGATAAACTGAAACCGCATGATGGATGCAAGAAACTTCCCAGCTTTGTCATCACCTTGGTTTTGTAAGCGTTCTAACGCATGGACCACAACTAGATATTGACGTCTTAATGGTATACAATGCGTCCGCTCGACTTGTCCATCACATAATTACCATACAAAAGTAACTAGTACGTCTTATTAGCTATATATTAATCATACTGATTTAATTAGACTGCTAAAAGTAACAATACATTTTTACTTTTATTTTATTTCCTTTTTTTGTAACCTGCCGCAGAGAGAGAGAGAGAGAGAGAGAGAGAGAGAGAGAGAGAGAGCAAGCAGTAGGCTAACCTTTTACAGAATTCAGAATGTAATATACATATTATCATTTCCAGCCCTCCGCCCTTAAATGTGAATGGAACATCGTAATATTAGAGAAAACAACATTTTTGAGGTAACAGTGCATCGGTTTGCTAATTTGGCTAAATAATTACATTTTGCATGGTGCTGTTCATCTAATTTATATCGAGCTTGACTGAGTATAAGATAAGATAAGATAAGATTTTATTGTCCAATCAAGGTCCCAGAAAGGGGCAGAGTCATTACAGTGATTTATATTACACACAAAAAAAAAACAATAAACATTCTAATACATAAATGTAATGAACAGTATACAAACAAGCAATTTGCAGAAATTGGTACATTAGTACTAAACATATCTATGTCTCTGATGAGTATAATATTTGGAAGAGTCCACTGGGCAATTACAAAAAAAAAAGAACAAAAAAAAAACCCCAATAAATATATATCATTTGTTGATATTTAATAAGTTATTAACTTCTTCTGAACACCGAAATAGAAATAAACCCTTTTATATTTACATGGGGCTAATTCAATGACAGAAGGCAGATCTAGCGTCCTCCCCATGACCAATGTACATGCATGAGAGCAATGCCATTCATATACAGAGGTCATCAAGGGCCGGTGCCTAAAGGACATTTAGACTGGAAATGATTAAACAAAATGAAATTAAAATGAAATTAAAGTCCTCCTCATGGCCAATGTACATGGAGGAAATTTGCATCATTCAGATACAGAAGCCATCAAGGGCAGGTGCATTAGGACCAATTTTCATCATTATATTCTTAAATGCATCAAGTGCCCAGTGGACCTCACAACAGCTGTAGAAGAGAGAAACATCTCCCAACTTGATATTAAACTTCAGGAGAGAAGATTAAATATGTTTTAAAAAAGTACAGAGAGCACAAAGAATATCAATATGTTCATTGTTTAAAAGCCATACAAGTTTTGCATCTATATTAAGTAATGAAAAGTTTTTACAATTTTCATTGATAATGGACATTAAGGCTTCTCTTTCCTGAGTGTGATAGTTACAAGAAAATAGGAAGTGTCTGTCATCCTCTACAGTATTATCCGTGCATCGTGTGCAAATTCTGTCGTGTCGGGGAATTCCCTTGTATCTGCCAGTTTCTATGGCTAACTTATGAGCAGAGATTCTAAATCTAGTCAAAGTTCTCCTCTGTTCAAAATTCTTAATTTTGTCAAGATATTTTTCAAAACCAAAGTTGTTTTTTACAGTTAAATAAGTGCTCAATTTGCCATCTGAGAATTTTTCTTTATTTTTGTTCCATTCATTAATGAAAAACTTCTTTAAAATTGTATTACTTATCTTATTGTTTTTCAGATCCAAAGATTGAGCTATTTTATTGCTAATAAATTTTATTGAAGAAAACCAAGAAGCATGATGTGAATCATCAATTGATATAGATTCTTTATATGCTGCATGCAAAAGAGGAAACATTTCTTCAATTTTTTGAAGTCTATCATATTATCTAATCATTGCTTTAATGACATTAAAATGAAGAGGAAATCTACCAAGTTCTGATAGAACAGCAAAATTTGTTGATTTTTTGTGTACACCTAGTATGTACTTGCAGAATTTCTGGTGCAAAAGTTCAGCTTTTTGCTTACAATAAATTTGGTCTAAAGATAAATTCTGCATCCCATGTCTGAATTTTGCAGAGAAAGTGTTGAATGTTCCCCCAATTTCACAGCCATAGAACAGTATTGGCTTAATTGTGTGATCAAATACATGCATACTTGTATGAAGCCCAGGATTTAATGAAAGGAGGTCTTTTGACAGTTTGAAATATGCTTTCGAAGCTTTGTTATAAAGTTCCTCTTGTGCATACATAAATGAACCTGATGAACAAAAAGTTAGACCCAAATATTTGTACCTGTGGACACATTCAAGTACAGTAGTGTTGAGTTTAATCCCAGCTAGGACTCGCTTGAGGACCTATGTCCTCAGACCCCTCGACAAATTTTACACCCCCTTAAAAAAAAAACCTAGAGTCTACCCGCCCCTTCTCATAGACAACACACTGATCATCATTGTATTGCGAATGTCGTTCGACATGTATATACCGGTAATCACTCGGCATGAGCATGATTCCAGATTTATTTCTCCGCGACGAGGAGGGAAATCAACAGACGAACAAATGACGGTCTGGCGTTTATTAGATTATTAATGCCCACTTTTACTTATTAAATTTGTGGGATATAATCCTATTGATAATGATGTCAAACAACATACAATATAGTCCCGAGATTCCTCTGCCGTCCGCCGGCTTTTTTCCCCTGCTAAAGCCGTGGGACGTCAGAGAGCTAGATACATAAGGAAAACAGTGGATTTGCCTCTCCAACTCTTGGTCGGCACATTTCCACGTTTTGTGGCTATCGGATTTTATTTTCTATCAGAAACTCTGATATAAATCGCTTCACCAATCATTTTTCTATTCATTCATAACCATCTTGCCCTCAGAAAGTGGTGTTACACTCCATTACAGCGCGATTTTGCCTTAGATCCTATTATTCCGCCATTTGACTTCCATTTTGAAAGTTTAGGATTAGTAATTTTTCTGAACATAAGCTTTTGGTTTCAAATTATCGGCCTAAAAGGAGTGATGTTGTTAATTTTGCACCCGATATTAGAGTTGGGCGCGAGTGTTTGCTAAACCTACACCGTATATATCTACTTTAATCACAGTTTCATACACCATGATAATGTCTTGATTCCGTGCACTAATAATTTTGATCAGACTCTGTCCCTTTATTACTACAAATGCAAATGAACTTACCATGTTCGCAAATCAACCGCTTCGGAACGGGCACCCCACGCTTCACATAGCAATCACCCCGAATGCTCCGTTGGACGCGGTGATTAACATGATATTAAATCAGTAAACATATATAATTATGAATACATTACATTTTTAAATGACAAAATATCATATTAAAGAAAAATAAACTTATCTGATATTCATACAATCTTTAATATAGTGACATATATTCATAGTGTCATCAATACTATTTGGATTTAACAATCTAGTTATTGTTTTCATATATTCACTTGGACACAGATCTTGCAGTTTAATGTTCAAATTTTTGATTAAAAGTTTTCTAACATTAGCAAATTTAGTGCAATGAATAAGAAAGTGTTGTTCATCTTCTATTTGCTTGCATTGAGAGCATAATCTATTTTCTCTTTTTATTTTCGGTCTAAAATATCTACCTTTTTCAATTAAAAGGCTATGAGAACTTAATCTTAATTTGGTTAGTTCTCTAGTAATATTTACTGGAAGTTTTAATGAAAGATAATCTTGTAAAATAAAATCTTTTGGATAGATATTTGCAAAGAAAAATAGTTTATTATCATGTTCTTGAGTAGATAAATGTTGTAGTTTATTTAAAATGACCTTAGAATGTTGGTCAGTTAACAACTGATTTATTTTATTAATGTCAAAATCTAAACTAGTTAAATTCAAATTTTGTAGAGAGTTGTGAATAAATTTTTGCCAAGATCTGTGTCCATAAATAAATAGAGATGTATCTACCTCATAGACCTCTCCAAGCAACCAATCAGAGGGAAGTTGTTTTAGTCTATTGAAATATTTAAGTGCAAGAATAGATATAAAATTTAGAACTGGTGGCCTCCCTAATTCACATTTAGCTGCAAAATTTGAGCTTTTTTTGTGGACTCGCAGAATGTTTTTACAAAATTTATTATGAATCTTTTCAAATGGCAATTTATCAATGCAAGAGTCTTTTAAAGTGAAATCACTAATGCAAATGTACATATGGGTCTTATAAGCATATCAAACAGTTTTAATTTCAACCTGTGATCTATGTTATTGAATCCAAATATCTTAGAATGTAGAGAAAAAAGGGCCTTTAAAACTTTGGTTATATAGGTGTTCAGCAGCATGTTTAAAATTGCCATTAAAATAAATAATGATGCCTAAATATTTGTATTTCTCAACAATTTCAATTTCTAAGTTATTATAGAAAAAATGGAACCTTTTAAAGTTCTTATGGCCTTTGCTAAAAATCATGATTTTTGTTTTGTTTAAATTTACTTTCAACTTCCATCTGTCACAATAGGCCTTGAGAGAGTCTAAGCAAGATAGGCCTTGAGAGAGTCTAATCAAGATACATAGTATGTAAATCTTCAAAAATAAAAAAATTCAAAAATACACAAAAGGTTTCAACCGCTTACATTTCAAAAGTTACTTTATCGAATTTAATTGAATTTTAAAACGTGCCTTACATTTGTTAGTTTTTAGCTCATTAGTAGATGCAGCTACGTCTTCCTGGCATTTTCTCCATAACTTCCCTTTCTCATAGTATATGGATAAAATAACGTGCATGCACTGAGTGATTAACTCAATTTGCGACCACAAAATCCACGATTGACGTCATCAAAGCAACTGTTATGCCCTAATTTTTGCCGCATGTCCTGATATTTTAATTGAAAGACGCTTTTAGCACCAATCCTTATGTTTTCTTTTATCTTTATTTTCAGAAGCAGGCTGTAGCAGTTGGCCGGACAATATTCTACCCTCGCAGGACAGTGACCTATCTAATGATATATTACGTGTAAACCAAACAGCAAGCAAACCCTCGACGAGTTGTCGGAAACAAAAAGCAGAGCACGAAGACGTACAATTAACAAAAATAAAACGACAAATTTTTATCGGTCAACGTCCTTTTCGATTCTCGTTTATATTTAGATATTTCAAGGTCTTTCAAGTGTCCCAAATCTTCACCTGTGGTCTGTCTGATTTGTTATTAGTTGTTTTTGTATTGCGAGAATAAATTTTAAAAGTTCACATACTCGTCAGTTCTGAACATAAATTATGCCAGATCTGAAATACAAAAAAATGTACTTGCTTTTTTAAACAAATTGTTGATATTTTTTTTTTACAAAGTTTAATATCAAAAGTCAAATATACTAATTATAGCGTATAGTAGTGTGGTCACCGTAGGCGAGTGGTTAGATGGAAGTTTTGAAAGTCAAAATAGACTTTGAAAAGCCCAGCAGTGGTTCGAGACACGAAAGTCCAAAACTAAGTAAAACGCGTTTTTAAGCCTAAAACAGTAAAAGGTTAAAGTTCATATATTCAAAAACAAAAGAATAAACACTAGATTCTTAAAAATAATCCACTGTTCGAACAATAGTGTGATAATAGTCTGGAGAAATGCATTACGTAAACGATATCAACCTTGTCCCAAAAATGGGTCAAATAAGTACAGCGGCCTGAATCATCGGCCCCTATTAACGGCCTGTATCATCGACCTCTATTAGCGGCCTGTATGTATTATATACACTCCGACAAAAGTTAAGCACCACCCTATATTTGTATCGATATATTTTTTTACATCAATACTGTTAAAACAATAAAATAGATATCACCATTTTTCGTACACTTCTTAAAAGACTACACCAAGGGCTCTAAAATTACCAATCTACGAAGAATTTATCATCCTGAAAGACGTGACTATGACGTGGCAAAAATGGGGTCCAAAACAGGCGCTGGAAAAACGTAAAACCTGTTTGTCTTTGATGAAAGTTGTTAACATTGCATTAAAATGCAGTCTTCAGATTTTAGGAACTTTTAAATGCATCTATTGTGCGTATGTGTAAGGCATACAAATCAATAACGAGTATATCCACCGCGTTTATTGTGAAGTTCTGTAACACGCCTCGTCATGCTTCGCACAAGACGCCTAAGCCGTTCTTGGGGGAACTGTTGCCACTCCTGTAAGATAGCAGTTCTTAATTTGTCAATATTTTGACATTTTGGATTGCGTTGGTTAATTTTTCGGCCAATAAAGTCCCATACATGCTCTATAGGGTTCATGTCTGGCGACATCGCAGGTCATGGAATTGTCTTAACAGTCTCTTGCTGTAAAAAATGTTGTACAATTCGGGCTCTATGTGGCCTAGCGTTATCGTCCATGCACATTGGCCTGTCAGCCAACGCATGATTGTCGAAATGGGGGACTACGCGTGGAGCGAGCATATTGTCACGGTATTTTTGGCCTGTCAGATTACCATCAAGAACACACAAGTCCAACTTACAGTCAAAAGAAAAACAACCCCAGACAGTTACACCCCCACCCCCAAAAGCAGTTGTGCCCAAACTGTGGTTGTCCTGAAATGAAGTGTTTCGTTGGAGCCAAACCCTCGGTAGGGCGTAGCAAAAAACGACTTTCATCAGACCAGTGAACCCGTCTCCATGTGTGAATAGTCCACCCCAAATGATCATGTGACCAGTCAAATCCAGCATGCCGATGACGTAATGTCAACTGTGGACGTTTTATGGGTCGTCGCGCTCGCATTCCTTGATGGTGGAGGCGTCTGATTACAGTGCGTGTGCTAATGTGGCCCCCAAACGCTAAATTACCACGAAGTGCACCAGCTGTACTGAACGGCCGTTGCCGCTCCCGTCTGGATATGAGCCTGTCCTCTCTCGGCGTCGTTTTGCGAGGTCTACCTGCACGTGGACGAACAGTAACATTCCCCGTTTGACGAAAACGCTGCATCAGTCGTACAATGATGGAATGGTTAACCCTGAAGTGGTCTGCCACCCTTCTATGGCTAAAACCACCATTATGCATGCCAACAGCTTGCCACCTTTCTGGTATGGTTAATATTCGCCGCACTATACCAAACCAATAGAAAATGAAACTTAAAACTCTACACAAAAAACATCAGCTTTCGTTCGCAAACACAAATGTTGAAAAGTACACGTGGCACTTTACACACCCTGTCATATATACATAAATAAAAATCGATCAATAACCTGTTTCACAGGTAAGTAAGTATGTGTGTACAGGTAACGAAAACAGCAAACCGATTTGAAATAAGTTAATTATTAGAAAAGATATTATTGAAACAAGTCAGGTGGTGCTTAACTTTTGTCGGACTGTATATATACCATGGATCTTACGAATTAACTTATTTAAACCAACGAATCCGAAGGATGAGTTGGTTTAAATAAGTTCATGAGTAAGATCCATGGTATATATGGTTTGTAACTGAAATTACATGATTGACAGATCTATGACGTCAAAATCATGGAATAACAGATCTATGACGTCAAAATCAAGATCTTCATGTTAGACCATGGTTTGTAAAAGTTCACTATTTTAAAGTTGATTACTGCATATAAACATCAAAGGAAAAATGCGTATTTATGTTACAAGTGATATTAGAGGCCGCATTTACAACTAATAAATATAGAACAAAGCAGATAATCGGTTGAAAGAGAAAGGCTAAAGGTAGAGCAAGATAGATTTGAAATTGAAAAGCAAAGACTCGACGTAGAGAAAAAGCGATTGGCTATTGAAGAGCAATATCCAACAGTTTCGAACTAATAAATTATTTTCCTCATACTGTTTTGCATATTTCATATTCCTTACTTGAAAAGCGGGCGGTGTATAGTAAACGGTATGTTCGTCCGTCTGTCTGTCCTTCCGTCCATTCGTCCGTCACACTTTTGTAATCTCAATTCTTCTTAAAGGTTTGGATGGACTTCAATAAATCTTTGCATCAATATTCCATATGTGATGTACCTCTACTTGTAATATTTAATATTTTTTAATCTAAATTACTTTGGGGTTCCCCTTAGCCAAACATGAACTTTATAGCAGATACCCAACTCGTATCCCGAACTTGAGTTCTCCTAAGCCACTACATTACTAGTAATTTCAGTGAAACTTTATCATACATTGCTATTGTGCAATTAATATTTTGATTTTTTGCTCTGAATGAATTTAAAGGTTTTCATTACCTTAAAAATTTGCCATTGACTGTCAAGAGGGTATGTTCGACTATGACGTCACTTGTTTAAGTAGTGAGCATGTCATGTGATGTATAATTACATGCGGAGCAGGAATTGCTTACCCTGACGACACACCTGATCTCAACCCTTAGTGTTCATGAGACTTTGTCCCATTTGTTCCCTTAAATTGTAATTGGTCTAAAGTTATGATTGCATTTTCAGTTTGAATTTAAGTTTTCATGGTCTTGGTTGTTTCATGTTGTTAAGATGCCGTCTTCGATTTGGATTACATAGGGTATAGAACACACTAAAATACTCAAATAAGCATGACAATTTTATTTATTGAAGGCGTCCATTTATCAATCTTCCACGAACTGCAACGCCGTCGTTTAATCTCCCAGCATATGGTTGTCTATCAATGTGTCCACGATCAAGGGGAATGTTATCGTTTGCTGGCAGAGGAAGGTGATGAATGATGCATAAGTTGTGCAACACAACAACGGCAATCACAATATCACAGCACTTTAAAGGGGTGTAAAGAAGTGTACCTCCGCTAGTGTCAATACACCTCAAACGTGACTTGAGCAGTTCAAAGCTCCTTTCAATGATACTCTTAGTTTTCATGTGTGCCTCGTTGTATCTTACTTCTTGTGGTGAAGTTGGATTCAAAACTGGTGTCAAAAGCCAAGGTCGCAATGGGTATCCACTATCCCCTAATAACCAGCTGTCACTTATAGTTCTGTCTTCAAACTTTTCGCAGAGTGTAGAATTAGACCAAATAAAGGCATCGTGTGTTCCTCCTGGCCATTTGACAACAATGTTCAGGAATCGCATACTAGCATCACAAACCCTCATGACATTAATCGAATGATAGTTTTTGCGGTTCACATAAAAGTGTTCATCAGCTGAAGGCGCCCTAATTCTGATGTGTGTTCCGTCTATTGCACCAACCACATTTGGAAAGTTAGCGATATCATGAAATCCGTGCATGACGTTGCGTAGCTCGGTTCTATCAGTAGGCATCTTAATGCATTGTCTGCATATAGAATTAAGACATTGTGTCACATCTTTAGCTATGTTTGATACGCTTCCCTTTGAGATATTATGTACGTCTGCATTGACTTGTTGAAAGCTTCCTGTTGCATAGAATCGAAGGGCAACCATTACCTGCAACGAAACTGGGAATGCATGGGACCTCATGGTGGGACGTTGCAAATCATTTTGAAACATTTGACACAAATTCAATATCAATGGACGTGAAAGCCTATATTTACTTATAATGTCAGCATCATCAGTGTAGTCCAATGGGTTGTCACGGTCCCTGAACACTCTGTTTCTTCGAATATTTTGTCTCCGTCGTCTCAAGAAAACATAAATGGCAGCCATATTTGTTTACAATGTACGATGTCTTAACTATATCATAAAGTATAAGATGGTCCTAAGTCATTGTCCTAAAGTTAGGATAAAATTTAGGACATATCTTAACTTAAGAGGCGTTCGATAAACAGACTTAAGACAAAGACATGTCCTAAGACCATTCTAAGATATGTCTTAGTCCTAAGACATCTTCGTTAAACAGGCCCCTTGTCATTTCCCTGTGTGTTGTGTATTCGGTATGTTATGAATAACTGTAGAG